>CM055111.1:45147254-45747254 GCA_029204225.1 Diphasiastrum complanatum
CACCTTCCCGATTAATGGTCCAGTATCGATAAACGAGTCAGTTTTCTCAGCTGTTTGTTTTGGTCATGCGAAAAAATGCGACACTGCATTTTCACATGTAGTTTTTGACAGGCGACAATTAAGGCAAAATGTGACACTGCATTTTTACATGCAGTGTCTGACAAGCGACAATTAGGGCAAAACGGACACTGCATTTTTACACGTAGTTTTTAACAAGTGAAAAATGCGACACTTGCTTTTAAAATTGCGAAGGTGCCCTACAAATGCCGAAGGCACCTACAAATGCTGAAGGTGTCCTACAATGTCGAAGGTTGTCCTTAACTAAAGGAAAAGGCCAAAAAATGAAGGACTGTCACATCATCCATCTGCGGATTTATAAGGCATTCCAGATACCAGATCATAACGTCTTCACGCTCCAACAATAAACCGATCTATTGATCGTGTAGCAGATGTTAACAATCTTGTAAATGTAAAGTTCAATAATGCAAGATTTTCTAGTTGCTATAAATGTAAATGAGCGATTGAAGATGTAAAAGACAATAGAGTGTCACAAGTTATCGTAAGTCATTAGATACAGATCAAATGACCAGAATGGGTCTTACAGTAGTTCACTTCCTTAGAGTTAGTGATCATAGAGAGAGAGAGATATATATATTCATAACATTAGCAATTGTTTTGAACCTGTAAGTAGGATCACGCGCTTATTAGCGCAATTGTATTGTGATGTGATCGTTGTGTTTTTAGCTTATTATACAGATTCGCTATTGTTCTCACTCTTTCTGCATTCTTGTTGAATGATAACTCTCACTCCTCTTACCAAACACCGTTATCATATAATTGTATGGCTATCTTTGACACCTAAATTGATTCTACATTATCTTCATACCAGGTTATCAGTACTAGAGGATTGCATGACTGTCTCAGACGCCTAATCGTCTTCGCAATCTCTCTTTCATGGCAGTCTACGACTACGCTGATAATCTGATTTAACAGCTCATAAAATCCATTCTCTAAGTAATCCACGAACCTGTATCAAGAATTCTTTGTTTATTCAGTTGACATCAATCCAACGTCAACCGAAGTGGTATCAGAGCTGATAATTCACATTTCATCCGATCCCACAGATTGGTATCAGAACCCACAAAAGTGGTATCAGAGCCACAAGTTTACTGGATTACTAGAGTCTAGGACTTATAATAGAACTTAGCACATTTTTGGTTCTATAGAGCTGATTCATTTTAGTTTGTGTTTTATCTCTGCTACTCGATTACAATGAAAGGTTCAACCTCAAGATCCTTCTCATCAACAAATTCAACAGAGACGACTTCCACATGTAGAAGCTCAAAATGAGGATGATCTTGATCAAGAAGGAGCTCTGGGGATACATCAACAGTTCCATAGCCAAGCAGGCAGAACCCGAACAACTTCTAGCTTGGGAAGCAAAGGGTGGCAAGGCTCTTGCCATTGTATCCTTGAATTTAAAAGACACTCAAATTGCTCATGTATCCAACTGCATCACCTCCAAAGAAGCGTGGGATACACTTACAAGCATCTACGAGACCTCAGGTATTTCCACTTGTCTCTTCTTGAGGAAGAAGGTACTGACACTCAGAATGAGTGAAGGCACCTCAGTAAGTGACCATCTGAATGAGTTCAAACAGTTGCTCAACCAACTGGCTGCAATAGGTTTGCCTATCTTAGAAGAAGACTCTACCATGTCTCTTCTCGTCAGTCTTCCATCCTCCTACGATAATCTAGTGTTGCTTCTTAGCAATACTCTTGCGCTGTCTCTCCAAAAATTGACAGCAAGTCTGTTGTAGGAAGAAGTTAGGAGGAAAAGCTTGTCTACAACAACGAGTATCAAATCGATGGCACTCTACTCAAACAAGCAGCAGTCCAAAAAGAAGAAAGGCTTCAAGGTTAAGAAGACAAAGGCAGAACAGCCAGCAGTATCGCAACCACAACAACAACAACAACACAGTCAGTCATCGTCCAAGACCAAATTATTTTGTAGATATTGCAAAAGAACTAACCACGACATCCAAGACTGTCATATCCTCAAGCATAATGAAGTGAGGAAGAAGATGCAGCAGCAAGAAGGCAACTCTGACACAATCAAAGGTTCTCAAGATGATGATAAAGCATTGATAGTACAAGATCAACCCAGTAGAGATGCCCATCAATGGTATCTCGATTCAGGTGCTTCTCAACACATGACGCCATGCAAAGACCTCTTCACTACACTAGAATCAAAGTATATCTTCTTTGGCGACTCCAATTAACATCAAGTCGAAGGCCAAGGCTCTATTCGACTACAATTCTTTGATGGCATCACTAGGCAGCTTAATGGTGTACTTTATGTACCCAAGTTCACTAAGAACCTATTGTTTATTAGCAAGATCACAGATCAAGGCTATAGAGCCATGTTCACTGCTAGCCGATGTACTATTTTAGATGAGAATTCAAAAGAAATTCTGTCTACTTACAGAGAAGGAAACTTGTATATATTGAGTCATGATTTTTTAGTTTTTGTGAGCTATTCAGAGGCTAATTTATGGCATCAAAGATTAGATCATCTAAACATGCGTTCAATCTTGTATATGCATCATAACAAAATGGTCAAGGACATGAATATAAACATTGTTACTACAACTAATCAATCTGTCTGTGAAAGTTGCTTACTAGGAAAACAACCTAGAACTAGATTTCCAAGAGGACAAGCCAAAAGGGCAAAGTCCATTTGTCACTGATACACAGTCACCTATGTGGTCCTATGAGCATACCCTCCTTGGGTCAAGCTCTATATTTTATTACATTCATTGATTACTACTCCCAATTTACCAGTCATGTTCATAAAGAACAAGTCAGAAGCATTTAGTTGCTTCAAAGATTTCAAGCAATACGTTGAGAATCAAATTGGTCAAAGAGTCAAGGCCCTACGATCTGATTCAGGAAGAGAGTACTTATCAAATGAAATGAAGGACTACCTATCTTCATGTGGTGTGCACCATCGGTTACCACGAGCTATACTCCACAACAGAACGGAGTAGCTAAACGGAAGAACCGCACTGTTGGAAGCTACACGATCCATGACAGTCAAAGCACATTTGCCTCAGACCTTTTGGATAGAAGCGATCTCTATAGCCTGCTATCTGCAGAATTACTCTAGCGCTAAAGCAGTTGATTCCAAGACACCGTTTGAAGCCTACTATGGCTACAAACCAAGCTTGAAACACCTAAGTATTTTCGGGTGTCTCTGCTATACACAAGTACCATATGATCCGAGGAAGAAGCTGGACCTAGTAAGCTACAAAAACATCTTCATCGGCTGTTCAACATCACACAACATATCGTGTATACGATGTTGTTACAGGCCAGATCTCAGTCAGTCGTGATGTTGTCTTTTTTGAAGACAACTATCACGATTTCAAGTAGAAGCAGTCAATGCAAGAGCATGTCATAGCAGCTCCATCCTCCTTCGATAGGCAATTACCTACTATTCAAACAATGGAGTTCATCCCAACAGCTCCACTTACCGTCGATGGGCCTAGACCCACGATTGCTCAACCACAAGATACTACGATTCCAGTCATTCACCAAGGAGAATCATCCACTCAAGCACCTGCAGTTAGAAGGTCTGCAGACTGTGAAGTTTTAACACATGTGAACTTCACCACACACCCTACGGGATCTTACTAAGGTGTTGTGATTGCACAAGTTTGATCAAAGAACAGTATGCTTGAAAAATCTAAGGCAAGAGCACAATGGCATACATCTGATGAAAAAATCTAACTCTACACTATGCGAAATGAATGTCAGAAATAATTCTAAGTGTTCAGTATGGGAAAAAGAGGCTGCTCTCGGGTTGAGAGAGAAAATCATACATAGAAAACTCGGGTAGAGAGAGAATGAGTCCAAAACACCAAAATCTCAATATTCACAATATAGCAAAACATGCCTAGCTTTCCCTACATGAGAGAGACTCGAATTCCTACAGTGGAGTTGCATGGAAAGTCCACTTTACTGAACTAATTCACCTACCAGAGATCCACATGTGTAACTGCATGCATGTATGGTGCATGAACTGCATGTCAACTCATAAAATTGCCTAGACATGTGTAGATCTACTTTGCATGTTGCATGTACTGATTGCATGTGGCTTGCATGCATACAATAAGACTTTGCATGCTATCAAAACATCTGCATGTCATTATAATTGAACCTATCTAACTCAAATGAGCTACACTAGAAGGATGCGCTCAATTCACACTCCTTATATGTAGAACATGAAATCTAGTGGAAATTATCATGGACATGACCCCAAACTCGAGATAGGAAGATAATATTTTAATAATCTTCACACTCCTCCTTAAAATTTATGTTCCTATCAACATAGATTTCGAAATTAGGCCAAGGTTAGACCTCATCTTTAAAGACATTCTTGAGTAGAGGCTTGGTGAGAAGATCTGCAACACAATCTAAAGATGAAACATGCTCCAATAAGATCTCTCTTCCAATGACTTTTTCTCTTACAAAATGATGAGCCACTTCAATATGCTTGCTCCTTGCATGAAAGACTAGATTATTTGCAAGAGCCTGAGCAGAAATGTTATCATTCTTGATAATTGGTAAATCTTCATCTGCATAACACTTAAGGTCCAAAAGTAGCATTTTGATCCATAAAACCTCCTTTGTTGTGGTTGTAAGAGATTTGTATTCAGCTTCACAGGATGATAAGGAAATAGTTGCTTGCTTCTTTGACAGCCAAGAAACCAAATTTCCTCCGAAAAATATAGTGTAAGCACTTGTGGATTTCCTATCCAACCTGTCTTCTGCAAAATCTGAATCTGAAAAAGCAATCAAAGTCGGATCTTCTCCTTCATAGTATAGTCCATGATCCAAGGAAGAAGATATATACCTCAAGACTCTTTTAGCCAACTTCCAATGATATAATTGTTACCATCTTTGCAACTGGTGCAAAGGTATCTTCATAATCAAGACCTTTAATCTGAGACTAGACTTTAGCACAAAGTCTTGCTTTATACTTATTGATAGATCCATCATGATTATACTCGATTCTAAATACCCACTTACATCCGATCACATGCATGTTGTTTGGTGGCTCCACAAGCTCCCATGTGTTATTTGACAACAAGGCTTCAAATTCTTGGGTCATTGCTTCAACCCACTTCTTGGACATCCGTAGGCTCTTCATCTGATATAAAAAGTGCATGATAGGAAGTTTCACCTTCCACTTGCCTTCCTTCTTCATCATATGTGAGCCTCCTTGGCTCAGATCTTGCTCGTGTAGATCTTTTTGGTGTGGTAGCTTGAATCTACTCCTCCTCAGGCCTCGGCCTCACCTCTTCTTGAATAGCATCAAGGTTGATGATTGATCTTGCATGAGTCTCTTTAATCTGAACATCATCCAAGTTAAATTTTTGATCTTCATGGAAGACCACATCTCTACTAACAACATTTTTGTCAGTAGAGGGCAAATAAATCTTGTATGCTTTTTTAGTAGATGCATAACCTACAAAAATTCCTTTTACTGCACTAGGATCTTCCTTCTTTCTAGTTTCTATAGGTACATGCACAAAGCATACACAACCAAAAATCCTCAGATGATCTACCTTAGGCTTTTTCTTATACAACATCTCAAATGGTGTCTTTCCTCCTATTGCAAGATTTGGAAGCCTATTACAAAGATAGTTTGCACATGCAACTGCCTCTCCCAAAATTCTTTAGGCAAAGAAGCTTCCAGCCTAATGGCTTTTGCACATTCACACAAAGTTCTATTTTTTCTCTCAGCAACTCCAATTTGTTGAGGAGTATATGAACAAGAGAACTCTCTTTGAATACCCTTTCTCTCACAAAAGTCTTTAAACTTATTGGAAGTGTATTCCCCTCCACTATCACTTCTTAAAGCTTTTATCTTGAAAGGAAACTGCTTCTCTACAAAAGCTTAAAAAGTAAGAAAAACATCATAAACCATGGCTTTTGAAGAAAACATATAGATCCAAAAATGTCTTGTATAATCATCTACAAAAGAGACAAAGAAGTTGGCTCCTCCTTTGCTCTTAGTTGATGAGAAATGAACATCTGAGTATACAAGTTCAAATGGTTGTTTTGTCTTTATACTTGATCTAGTAAAAGGCCTTCTGTGTGACTTTGCCAACACACAAGCTTCACAAGGTAGAAGCTCCTTTGACAGTGTCTTTGGTAGACCAACAGCTTTTCCTTCTTTGACCATAAATTGCATGGCTTTGAAATTGGGATGACCCAATCTCTTATGCCACAGATCCTCTTGTAGAACCTTGGTCTTATAAGCAATATCTGAAATGTTAGCACTCTCCCTAGAATCTAGTTTGTACAACTTACCAATCCTAGATCCTCTAGCAATAACTTCATTTTCTCTTGAGATTATACACTTGTCAACTTGAAACTTGACATCCAATCCACTATCAAACAATTGTCCTACACTAATGAGATTCTTAGTCAATTTGGGTACATACAGTACATCATGTAAGCAAAAAGATTTTGATGATGATGCATGTAATGGAATGCTACCTATTCCTTCAATCCTACACTCTACATCATTAGCAGTATAGATTGACCTTTTTGCACCTAGATATGGCATGAGATTAGTGAAAGAGTTCCTAGAACTAGACATGTGGGAACTAGCCCCACTATCTATCCACCAGACTTCTTCATTCTTAAAAAGAAAGATGAAAAAGTAGACATCATTAATGAATCCTCTCTTTCACTCTCTACACCCTCACTCATCCTCATTAGTAAGGTTAGCTTGCTTAGATTGGTTCTTCTTCTTGAAATAGTTTGATGCATAATGTCCTTTCTTTCCACAGAAAAAACACTTGATCTTTGCTAGCTTCTTCTTGCCACTGGATGTTGCACCTTGTGAGGACTAATCCTCACCAACTTCTTTGGCTTTGTCCTTCTTGAAGTGTTGTTGTCCTTTGCCCTTGCCTCTTGACTTGTCTCTGATGAAGAGTGTTTTGTCATATCCACCATCTTTCAATGAAAGTCTGTTGATCCTCAGCATCTTGTTCTCTCTGCTGCATCTTCTTCAGCAATGAGAAACCTTTGCAGTGTCTCAAGGATGGAAGACTTCTCTAACAGCATAAGTTCTGCACCAAATATTGTAATACCTCATCTCTAAGTCCATTTAGGATTACTTGAACAAGTTCAGTGTTCTTAAGAGCATCACTAATTACCAGCTAACTCTTGATGAAGATCCTTAACTCTCATGACATATGATGAAGCACTCTCATCTACTCTCTGATAACTTAGAAATATCTGATTTCTAGTGTAAGCAATCCAGAAGTATTTTTGATTTCATAAATTATTTCTAGAGTATCCCAAGCTTCCTTGGTAGTGGTGCATGTACTGATCTCTTCTTAAAACTTCATTGGTAACATTCATTTCCATAAAATGACGGGCAATTCTGGTTCTTTTGTGGAATGCTGCAACTCTCATTAGGTAGCCAGCAGGTTCCTTCTTCAGCTCCACTCACAATATCCATTTCATCTTGTAGAAATCAACAGTGATTCCATTCTGACTTTTCCACAATGCTAATTGGAAGATGTTAATCTCTCCACTGTGCTCTAAGAAATGTGAACCAGCATGAAGACATCTTCTTGGTGAGAAATTCTAAGTAATGATAAAAAAATGGAGTTGAAAAGATGTTGTTTGCTATCTCAATCTAGGATCTAACACAGATGTTGATCCACCCTATGAAATCTAGCAACAGATGTGAGAAACAAATTCTCAATACAGAAAATCCAATCTATCTTGAATCTCTGGATCCTTGCTTCAGTCACAAAAGAAGAAGCACATGCAAGCAAGAAATCTATCTCTCCCCGAGTTTCAATGTACTGATAAACTCTCTAGGAACTTACTTCCAACTTCAAACCACAGTAATATGCTGTGAAATGAAAATTCTAAAGACCTTAGAACACTCACTTCTATCCAATCCTACTTGATTGACAGTGAAAATTGATGAAAATGTGAAAAAGACAGATGTGTGCTCACTTTGGCATATCCCACAAGTTGAGTACCCTCTCCAAACTCTCTGATTGCCTAAAAACTCTTCTAAAAACAAATCAAATTGATTTAGAAACAAGATCAACACATTCTACTCTCCCAATCACCTATTCACAAGCTATAGAACATCAAATTTGGATCATTCCTTGATAAGTAGCACTCATTAATGAGGGCTGATTTCACACGTGTGAGGTTCTCTGTCCGTACAGAGCTCCGCTAGATCATATCAGCCTTTATTGATCCATAGATTGCTCTGTTTCTCAGCGAGTTTGAATCCTTCTCCAAAATCCAAGTTCCTGCAAGCCAAAAAATATTGATGATCTGATGTATACACCCTCACCTCTTCAAAGCATCGAAGCTCTGATACCACGTGAAGTTTTAGCATGTGTGAACTTCACCACACACCTACAGGATCTTACTAAGGTGTTGTGATTGCACAAGATTGATCAAGAACAGTCATGCTTGAAAAATCTAAGACAAGAGCACAATAGCATACATCTGATGAAAAAATATAACTCCTTCACTACGAGAAATGAATGTCAAAAATAATTCTAGTGTTCAATATGGGAAAAAGAGGCTCCTCCTCGAGTAGAGAGAGAAAATCATACATAGAGAATGAGTCCCAAAACACCAAAATCTCAATATTCACAATATAGCAAAACATGCCCCCAACTTTCCCTACATGAGAGAGACTCGAATTCCTACAGTGGAGTTGCATGGAAAGTCCCACTTAACTGAACTAATTCACCTACCATAGATCCAACATGTGTAACTGCATGCATGTATGATGCATGTACTGCATGTCAACTCATAAAATTGCCCTAGACGTGTGTAGATCATAGAAACTACTTTGCATGTTGCATGCAACTGATTGCATGTGGCTTGCATGCATACAGTAAGACTTTGCATGCTATCAAAACATATACATGTCATTATAATTGAACCAATCTAACTCAATTACGAGCTACACTAGAAGGATATGTGCTCAATTCCACACTCCTTATATGTAGAAACATGAAATCATAGTGGGAACTTATCATGGACATGACCCCAAACTCAAGATAGGAAGATAATATGTTAATCATCTTCACAAAGACAACGACAACAACCTGCTTTCACCCCTCAGACGTTCATCAGTCATGATGAACCCGCCACTGTTGCAGAAGCATTGTTAATGCCCGATGCAGACAAATGAAAAGCTGCCATGAATTGCTGAGTAAAAGTCACTAATGAAGAACAAGACTTGGAGTCTTGTCAATCCTCCTATAGGTGTAAAACCAATGACTCCAAATGGATCTTCAAGCTAAAGCTTAAACCAGATGGATCAATATCCAAATGGAAAGCTAGACTGGTGGTTAAAGAATTTGAACAAGTATCTGGACATTCACCAGACGGACGTCCAGACGACATTCCTAACGGATATATACAAGAGATGTGTTCATCTATCAAACAGAAGGTTACGTCCTTCAAGGCAAGGAGCATCTAGTATGTAAATTGCCCAAGGCATTATTATGGTCTAAAGCAAGCTTCGAGAGCCTGGTACGATGGAATAAATCATTTCTTGTTGCATCATGACTTTACCCTCTTGTTTCGCAGACTCTAATGTATATCTCAAGTGTAAAGGGTCAAGATATGTTATAATAGCACTATACGTTGATGATTCTCTAATCATCAGCAATTCAAATTAGTTGCTGCTAGAAACTAAATCCTTACTCTCATCAGAGTTCGAGATGACTGATTTAGGCCCCAAGTCCATTACCTTCTTGGTATGGAGATCAACAGAGATCGCGCGAGTAGAAGGATCACCATAAGCCAACAATCTTACCTTTCAATGTACTTCGCAAATATGGCATGGAGGATTGCAAACCCATAGATACTCCTATAGATCCAAGATGCAAACTATCCAAAGACATGTGCCCTAGAACAAAGGCAGATCAGCAAGAAATGTGCAAGTACCCCTATCAGTCAGTCATATGTTCTATCATGTACTCTATGATCTGCACATGATCTGATCTTGCATATGTTGTGAGCACACTATCGCAATTCATGTCCAATCCAGTCTACAACACTGGAAAGCCTTGCAAAAGCCTCAAAGCACTACGCCCTTGAGTGTACAACGGCAACACAGAAGCTGCACTCACACTGACTACCTATTCAGATTTTGATTGGGCAGGCGATGTGGATACCAAAAAATCCACATCAGGTTATATTTGTTTCTTTGCAGGAGGGACCCATTTCTTGCTCTTGAGTGAACTCTCGAAGGTCTATTTTTTTACTGTTCTTTCACAAGTAACTCTCGTCAAGCTTTTTGTAGGTCCATATTTAACGAATAGGAAGAGTAGCCCACCAACCCTTAGAGTAGATGTCCACCAATGCCTCCAAAAGCCTCCAATGTGCCTCTCCTCCAATGCCTCCTAAGATCCTTCCAAAAGTAGATAAACAAGATGGCCTCAAGAATTTACCACCCAACCATAGCTAGATCCAAGCTTCAAGCAAGACCTATCTAGCATCCCCTTGCTAAACCACAATCACTACCATCACAAACACAAGCTTGCTCAAGATCCTACCCATCTAAGTCCCATACCAAAAGGCAGTTGTCAAAGAACATGTTGTCAGTTTCTAAGATGACTGATGAGGGCTACATTGTTACCTTCTCATTTGAGCAGTGTACAATCTTCGATGAAGATACTACTCTGACTACATGCACTAGAGTCGAAAATCTTTACGCCTCTCTCTATTTTGTTGCATTAGCTAGCATCTCTAATGAAAATGTAAACGATAATGCTATTCTGTGGCATAGTCGATTTGGACACGTGAATACAAAATCACTTTCTTATATGTGTTGTAATAATCTAGTTGATGGATTGTATTTCTCTTGTTCATTGGATAGGAAATCTTTCTTTTGTGAATCCTGCATCTATGGGAAGCAATCTAGAAGCAAGTTTCTCAAATCACATTCCATCAAAACAAAGCATGTATTGGATCTTGTACATAGCGATCTTTGTGGTCCAATGCCAACTCCGTCCTTAGGAGATGCAATCTATTTATCACTTTCATAGATGATGGTCTATAGTCATGTTCATTAAGCACTAGATCTAAAGCCTTTCAATGCTTCAAAATGTAAAAATTACAGCAAATAAGGATCCTAAACACTGAAATGATGAGGGGAAACAATAGATTATGATTTCATAAGATTAGCACAAGTTTGAACCATCAAAATCCATCAAAAATCTATGCTTGAACCTCACTAAATGGCCCAAATCCTCGAAGAAGGCTTCACACGTGTGAAAGTACGGACTCCCACAGTCTGAGTACTGTACCACCAGACCTACATTCAATCCTATAATCATTAGTAATCACAAGTACTCAAACAATTATGAACATAGAGAGCAATTGCACCATTATGAGAGAAAAATCATGAAATTGCTTGATTGATTTTGGTGAGATATCATCACCTATATATACATGATCCATCACGGTTTTGGGCAAGGTATGAGTAGCCCTAAACCTATCCCTAATGCTAATTTTGGTGGATCTTTCATCCCTACCAAGTTAGGGTTGGAATCTTGGAGATCCCTCAACAATGCAAAAATTACCAAAAATAGCCTCCTATTTTTTCTCCCTTGTATCTAAGCATAATTTGGACTCATTCCAAAGGTTCTAACACTTAGGTCTACTTTGAGAACATCCTTATGAATGGAATCCTATGCTATTTGGCACGTGTGACAAGCCACATCATGACCATCTAACTATTTACAAGTCATATGACCAAAACTAGTCAAGCTAGAATTGTGAATTTTTAACACTCCTCCTCACTATCTAGCTTGGTTCAATCATTGCTTTACTAATCACTCCAAGTGATGATCTGAACTTCATAAAAGGTGTCTTTTGAAGTGGTTTAGTAAGTAGATCAGCTACACATTCATTGCTTGGAACATGCTCCAAAGCAATCTCCTTGGCTTGCACCATTTCTCTCACAAAGTGATGGCATATCTCAATGTGCTTAGATCTTGCATGGAAGATTGGGTTAGATGCAAGGTGTTGGGCTGATATATTGTCATTGTAGATGATTGGTGCCTCCTCTGAATCCATGATCTTTAGTTCCACCAATAATCTCTTGATCCAAAGTACCTCCTTTGTAGTGGTTGTCAAAGCTTTGTACTCGGCCCTCGGTTGAAGATAGAGATATAGTTTCTTGCTTTTTTGAAAGCCATGAAACCACACCTTCTCCTATGAAAGTTGAATAGGCACTTGTTGATTTCCTATCCCTCTTGTCCCCTGCAAAATCTGAATCACTAAATGCATGAAGGTTAATCACATCTCCTCTATATAGAATCCCCAAAATCCAATGTACCTGAGATGTATCTTAGAATCCTCTTAGCCTTTTTCCAATGGATATTCAATGGCTTTTGCATGGATTGGCTCAACCTACATACACTAAAGCTAAGATCTGGTCTAGTTATAGTGATCCACATTAAGGAACCTATAAGTTGCCTAAACAAAGTGATGTCCATGAAGGATCTTTCATCATCTTCATTTGGCACTTTTACATCTTGCTCCATTGGTGTGTCAACACTTTTGCATACTTCCATCTTAAACTCTTCAAAAGACTTTGAGCATAGTTTACTTGAATTATAAAGATAAAATCAGACCCTCTAAGTACTTTCTATGCCTAAGATGAAGTGAAGACACCCTAGATCTACCATCTTGAACTCTAAGGATAGATCTATCTTGATTTTTTCAATACCATCAACACTATTTCCACTAATGATGATGTCATCTACATAAATGAGTAAAAGTACAATACCAACATCATCAAACTTAATGTAAAGAGTGGGATCATATTCACTTTGAACAAAAGAAAGTGAAATAAGATAGCAATGTAGTCTTGAATTCCAAGATCTCGAGGCTTGCTTCAAGCCATAGATGCTTCTTTGGAGATGGCATACTTTGTTCTCCATTCCATGCTTGATGAACCCTTGTGGCTGCTCCATATAGATATCCTCTTCCAAAAAACCATTCAAGAAAGTCATTAGAGACATCCATTTGACATAGAATCCATCCAAAATGTGATGCAAAGTGCAATGATTAGCCTTATTGTGACCATCTTGGCCACACGTGCAAAAGTTTCCTCATAGTCTATCCCTCTCTCTTGAGCATAACCTTTTGCAACTAATCTTGCTTTATGTTTGTTAACACTCCCATTTGCATTCAACTTAAGCTTGAAGACCCACTTGCATCCTATTACATTCCTTTGAGGTCTCTCAACAAGCAACCAAGTTTCATTCTCAATCAAGGCATCATACTCATCCAACATAGCTTTATACCATTCTTTGGAGTGCAATGCATCTTCAACATTAGATGGTTCTTTGAAACTGGATAAAGCATAAGAAGTGGATGAGATACCCTCAACTTGCTGTCCTTTGCCTTGATATGTGAGCCTTGATGGCTCCACTTTTGCCCTTGAAGATCTCCTTGGTGTGATAGGTGGGTTTGGTGCTTGCTCCTCCATGAGCTCCCTCCTCAAAACCAAGATCTTGATCCTCGGCCATCTTCTTCTTGATTGTTGGAGCACTTGAGCCTTCTTCAAGCATATGCATATGATGTTCATCAAAGATGACATCCCTTGAAACAACAAATTTGTTTAAGGATGGGAGATAGACTTTGTAGCCCTTTCTTGAGCTTGCATATCCAAGCATGATCCCTCTTGTGGAAGATGGATCCTCCTTGGTTCTTGTTTCCAATGGCACATGCACATAACATATACACCCAAAAAC
Organism: Diphasiastrum complanatum; assembly: GCA_029204225.1. Lineage (NCBI taxonomy): Eukaryota > Viridiplantae > Streptophyta > Lycopodiopsida > Lycopodiales > Lycopodiaceae > Diphasiastrum > Diphasiastrum complanatum. Next base: position 45,161,096 of record CM055111.1, read on the forward strand.
TTTCAAGTGATTAGATTGGGTTTCTTTCCATACAACATCTCATAAGGAGTTTTGTCTTCAATTGCTTTGCAAGACACCCTATTCATCAAGTAGTTTGCACATACAAGAGACTCACCCCAAAAGGATTTGGGCAAACAAGCATCTAATCTTAAAGCCTTAGAACATTCACATAATGTTCTATTCCTTCTTTCAGCAACTCCATTTTGTTGAGGAGTGTAAGGACAAGAAGTCTCTTTCTTCATCCCTTCCTCCTCACAAAAGGCCTTGAACTCATTGGAGCTGAATTCTCCACCATTGTCACTTCTAAGAATCTTGATGCTATGATTATGATGCTTTTCCACAAACAACTTGAACTTTACAAAAGTATCAAATACTTGAGACTTGAAGGAAAGTAAGAAACACCCAACAATATCTTGAGTAGTCATCAATGAAGGTTAAAAACATGGATGAACCTCCATTAGATTTGGTGCTAGCAATGTGCACATCCGAGTGTATGAGTTCAAGAGGATGAGATGACTTTGTGATGGAGTTAGGAAACACCTTCTTATGTGCCTTGGATAAGGCACAAGCTTCACAAACCTTGTCTTCCTTCCCAATAGACCTTGGTAGGCCTAAAGCATACTCCTCCTTGATCATAGCCTCCATGGAACCCGAGTTGACATGTCCAAGTCTTTTGTGCCATAAAGTAAAGGTAGATATCTTGCTCTTCTCGGCCAACATGACAACATTAGTATCCACAAATGCATCCAGCTTATAAAGTTTGCCAAGTCTAGTGCCCTTAGCCACTATCTTACCCTTCTTCTTGATGAAACATTCATTTGAAGCAAAGTCAACATTGAAACCATTGTCCTACCATTTGGCCAACACTTAGTAGATTCTTTGTTATTGTAGGAATGTACAAAACACCTTCTATGTTGATCTTTTTGGAAGATCCTAAGCAAAGGGGAATGCTACCAACTCCTTCTTACAAGCTTCATAATTTGCTGTATAGATAGACTTTATAGGTCCATCATAAGATAAGAGAGAAGAGAAAAACTCCCTTTTACTAGTCATGTGTGAACTAGCACCCGAGTCAATCCACCAAGGATCTTCTCCTTTGAAGCTTGTTGAAGAAAATATGGACATCATGAGAGAGTCCTCATGTGAACTCTCCTCCTCCTCCTCTTTGCTCATGTTGGCTTGGCTTTGATCTTGCTTCCTCTTGAAGCATTCCGAGGCATAATGCCCCATCTTGCTACAATAGTAGCACTTCACCTTTGATTTGTCCTTCTTGACTTTGGTGGTTGATGGAGATGCCTTTGGGGGTCCTTCTTGATCCTCAAGCTTTGTAGACTTCTTGAATGTTGATCCTTTGCCTTTGGACTTGCCTTTGCCTTTGGTGAAGAGAGCTTGGTCATATCCACCTTGGATGGAAAGCCTATCCATCCTCTCTTGCATTTGGCTCCTTCTTGATTCCTCGGCCATGAGTGTGCCTTGGAGTTCTTCAAGTATGGGTAGCTTACCCATAATTGCATATCCCTGAACCAAAATTGTCAAATTCAAAGCTTAGTCCATTCAATATGAGTTGAACAAGCTCTTCATCCTTGATAGGGTCACTTATAAAGGCTAGCTCTTTGTTCAATTCCTTTACTCTTAGGACAAAAGTATGTGCACTCTCTCCTTTCTTTTGATAGCTTCTATAGATTTGATTCTTCAAAGCTAACATTCTAGTTTGGTTCTTGGATTCATAGACCTTTTGCAAAGTCTCCCAAGCATCTTGAGCTGAAGTGCAATCTCCTACCTCTCTTAAGAGTTCATTTGCAACATTCATTTTTATGCAATGTAGTGCAACATTGCACCTCTTGATGTATTTGGCTTTTTCCTTGAGGATGAATAGGTTCACCCTCCTTACCATTTACAATTTCCATCAGATCTTGCATGATCATGATAGATTCTATTCTAACTTTCCATATGGAATAGTTAGTTTTGTTGAGCCTTTCATTAGTATCCAAAAGATATGCATTTATAGATGCCATCTAGTCTCCTAATCAAGGACTTGACACAAATGAAGGTTACTTCTATTGATTTGATTGAAGGTCTACCTTATCCCACTTCTTAGGGACCTGAAAAGATCAGTAATAGACTTCCTATAAAGATCTAAGAATGATCTCTAACAAAATCAAATCATAGAATACTAGAAACAATGCACTTGCTTGATTGAAGTAGACAATACTAGTAGAATTGCCCCTCTTTCTATAAAGAACATTAAAGCTTCCAAATGATCTGATCAAGAGTGAATTTCAGCAACCTAATATACTTCCAAAATCACTTGTAAAAGATCTAAATGGAACTTAATGAGGATGCAACACAATCTACTATCCAATCACAAGCAAAAAATGATCAAAATTGATGAAAAATTGATCTAATTTGGTGCATAAGTCAAGCAATGGTTGGACTGAACCTAAATCACTTTAGGAGGTGCCTACTACACCTTAGAACAGCCTTGAAGAGTCCCCAAAACTCTGATCTTCCCTCTCCTTGAATGCTAGAAAGCCTTCTCTATGAAATCACCTCCAAAACTCGCTTAGAAATCAATGCTTGGAGCAAGCAAAACTTGCTATCTTGGTAATGTGAATTGAATTCAACTTTGCCTCTGGTTTTAGACACCTAAACACCTGCAAATGAAGTCACACAACACCAATCTCCAATGTATTTGACTCACTTTGAGTTCTAGAATCAATACTAGATGCTAAGATCCAATCTACACAAGATTTAGATCAAAAATTGTGATCAAATTGAATGCAAACCAAGGATTTAGCTCATTTCAGCCTTTAGGCTCTGATACCATGTAAAAATTACAGCAAATAAGGATCCTAAAACACTTGAAATGATGAGGGAAACAATAGATTATGATTTCATAAGATTAGCACAAGTTGAACCATCAAAATCCATCAAAAATCTATGCTTGAACCTCACTAAATGGCCCAAATCCTCGAAGAAGGCTTCACACGTGTGAAAGTACGGACTCCCACAGTCTGAGTACTGTACACCAGACCTACATTCAATCCTATAATCATTAGTAATCACAAGTACTCAAACAATTATGAACATAGAGAGCAATTGCACCATTATGAGAGAAAAATCATGAAATTGCTTGATTGATTTTGGTGAGATATCATCACCTATATATACATGATCCATCACGGTTTTGGGCAGGTATGAGTAGCCCTAAACCTATCCCTAATGCTAATTTTGGTGGATCTTTCATCCCTACCAAGTTAGGGTTGGAATCTTGGAGATCCCTCAACAATGCAAAAATTACCAAAAATAGCTCCTATTTTTTCTCCCTTGTATCTAAGCATAATTTGGACTCATTCCAAAGGTTCTAACACTTAGGTCTACTTGAGAACATCCTTATGAATGGAATCCTATGCTATTTGGCACGTGTGACAAGCCACATCATGACCATCTAACTATTTACAAGTCATATGACCAAAACTAGTCAAGCTAGAATTGTGAATTTTTAACACAAAAGATTCAAGGCCATGGATGAGACACAAACGTCTACAAAAGTGAAAGCACTCCGAACTGATGGTGGCGTCGAATACCTCTCTAACGAGATGTCCGATTACCTGGTTGAACATGGTATTAGAAGATAGTTCACCACTTCGTATTCATCTCAACAGAACGTGATTGTAAAAAGGAAGAATCGAACTCTTCTCAACTCAGCCAAATCCATGCTACATCAATCACATCTACAGAAGCTACTGCCATAGCCTGTTACGTACAGAACACATCCAACACCAAAGTCGTCAACAACAAAACTTATTATCAAGTTTGGCATAGACACAAGCCTAGTGTCATCCACAGCTTAGGAAGAAGTTGGATCATAGAACAAATAGATGTATTTTCATTGGCTATCCTGATGAACATAAAGCTTATAAAGTTTATGATCCATCCACCGATGTAGTATTTATCTCTAGGGATGTAATATTTCAAGAACATACATACTATGATTTTAAACGGCCATCGATAACCGATGTTATGTCATTTCATCCTATCTTACGTAGCATGGATTCTTCCAACAATAATGTTTCTTCTACAGAACCTGCAGCTATAGCTATAGAAGCCGAGCAACTGACAGTACTTGTCATCAGACCAGACCAAGCCAGCTCAAACAGATCTGGAGAAATTTAGGAGGAAGCATCATCGCATCCTAGTCAACCAAACGTCCGCAGATCCTCACGGACTCGGACAGTTCTTGAGAGGTATACACCTCAATCATTCTGGACTTCATCAGAAGAACTAAAGACCCTAGCCGAAGCAATTAACTCCAAGGATGCTATGAAGTAGCTATAGAAAGCGAGTACAACTCACTTTTGACGAACCAAACATAAACACTAGTCGACTTCCCCGCTCACAAGAGAGTTATTGACAACAAGTGGATTTTCAAGAAGAAGATTAACTTTGATGGTTCCATTGCTAAATGGAAAGCACGGTTGGTGGCTAAAGGATTCACTCAAGTCCAAGGAGTGGATTGTCAAGAAACTTTTAGTCTTGTTGTGAAGATGCAGTCAATCAAGACTCTGATTGCATTAACAGTCGTAGAAGACCTCGCAATACACCAAATGGATGTCAAGACAACATTTCTCAATGACAACATTGAAGAGGAGCTATATACCTTCCAACCAGAAGGATTCGAAGTCAAAGGCCAAGAGCACAAAGTGTGCAAGCTGCACAAAGCAATCTACGATCTGAAACAGGCCGCAAGAGCATGGTTCAATATCTCATTCAATTGGGATTTGCAAACAATTCAGCTGACAATAATGTTTATTCAAAGCATATAGGCACCAATTCAGTTCACATAGTTCTTTACGTAGATGATGCATTTATTTTGTCTAACGACGCTTCTCTTCAGCACACTAAGAGTGATCTGTCAAAGGAATTTGACATGACGAATTTAGGAGCTGTCCATTCTTTGCTAGGAATTCACATTACTAGAAATAGACTTCAGAAGGAGATCTATCTTAGCTAGCAGGCGTATCTAAAAGGCATTTTAGAAAAATTTCATATGTCTAATTGCAAACCAATTGATACCCCAATGGATCCAAGTAGTATATTGACTAAACCTACTTGTGCTGATTCTGTAGTGAAGTACTTGACATAGCAAAGTACCCTTATCATTCACTCATAGGATCTTTGATGTATGCAAGGCTGTGTACTAGACCGGACTTGGCATACACTTTTAGCACGTTAAGTCAATTCATGTCTAATCCTAGGATCTCTCATTGGTGGAAAGCATTAAAGAGAGTGATGAGATATATTCAGGGAAGTTTAGATATCATTTTATGATAAAACTGCTATCGACCCACTCGTCCTACAAGGCTACTCCAACTCAGATTGGGGAAGAACAGTCTCTACCAAAAAATCTACCTCTGGGTTCTGTTTCTATCTGGCAAGGGGACCGATTTTGTGGAACTCAAGGAAGCAAAAATCAGTTACGCTTTCTTCGACAGAGGCAGAGTATATCGCAGCATGTCAAGCTTCAAAAGAAGCTATATGGATTAGGTTATTACTTCACGACTTACATCACACTCAATTTAATGCTACCACCATTCTGTGTGACAACTTGAGTTGTATTTCACTGTCACTGAATCCCAGATTTCATGGCAAATCCAAGCACATAGAAATCCGGTATCAATTCATTTGGGAGAAAGTTTTCTCGGGACAAGTGATCCTTTTATACTGTTTCACAACAGAAATGGTCGCAGACATCTTGACCAAAGCGCTTCCCAGGATCAAACATCAGAAGTTCTTCAGCATGCTGAACTTGACGAAGATACCAAGACACCAATCGTGACCTTAAGGGGAATTGTTGAAAATTGAGTCCACAGTTGTCTCCTTGGTGAATGACTAATTTCTATTTCAAGATTCTTCCTGGACGTTTATTGATCGTTGATCTAGGGTCAGGTGAAACCAACTTTGGTTCTACGTCTGCTCAACTGATACCAGTAGAAATTAAAGCTTAGACAGCCAAATTATTTAAAGAACGTCTACAACAAGCTTCCAACTGATCTCCAACAAAGGATAACCAATCCTTCATATTTCAAGTTCAGATGTTAAGCTCAATAATTTGAAGATCACTGAAGACTTGGCCATCTTCAAGAACTTCCATGAATTAGCATTTAGAACAACTCCGCAGAAATATACTAAGTGTTGCAACAATCTGCAAAAATACACTAAGTGTCACAACAGTCTGCAGAAATGAATCATGTTTTTAATAGTGTCAATTTTTTCGCATTTTCCCAAAATGCGATACTTCAGCATAGCTCAACAGTTTAATTATTTTTTAACAGTGTCAATTTTTTTGCACTTTTTCAAAAAATGTGACACTTGCCTTCAGCTTCTTCCTTTCAACTATTTTGAAGAAGAACTGCTTCAAAGTTACCTTCGTATTTTTGAGGGCACCGTTGGCTTTTTAAGGACAATGTCGGCTTTTTAAGGACAGTGTCGCCTTTTAAGGATAGTGTCGGCTTTTTTACAAAACTCAAAGTTCATCTATTTTCAATGAGGAACGTTTCAGGCACTTCTCAAAATTTGCGAAATGAGAGAAAGCCACTTCACGTAAAATGTGAAGTGAGAGATTTGCAGCGTCCTCGTCCGCGTCAACATTCCCTGATTCATTGACCGTATATACTATGTACAATTGTTACAAAAGCCAAATACTTCCAAGTACAATAGCTTACCTAATTAAGTGACAAACATTTACTGTAGTTAATACATTACATGGATGAAATCTATAAATGGATCATCCAAGCACACTCTACGTGATGCTCCGTCTGTGAGACGAATGATTTTGAGCCTCCTAGTTACGCCGTCATTTTGGTTATAACAGCTATTTAGTTATGCTTCAGTGTAATATAGCAGCAACACGCTTTTCTATCTGTATATAACGTAGATGAATGTTTGTTGTGATTTGAATGCACTTCATTGTTGTTCGATAACATTTGTTCACTCACTCTGATCAGAACACAAACATCTATGACTCCTCGGTTTCTGATCAGACGATGGCTGTCTTTGATGCATGAGGAACTTTCGCTATCATACTGCTCTTTCAATCTATTTCAGAACTCAACTTCTAACTAAATCCAATTTTTAGTAATACCACACTCAAACCATTTCTAATCTCTTCGGTGGACTGTACTCATTTTGTTTTTGTGAGTATGAATTAATTTATAAGATCATGTTGGGCAGCAGAATGTTTGTGTAAATAAATAAAATCATCCAATAAAATGTGTTGCCAGGGCATGGCATCCTGCGTGTATAAGCCCATGGCCCAATGAGCACGCAAGTGAAGTTGTAAATAAAATAATAGACTTGGGCCCTTTGTAATTAAAATAAAACTTGAGGCCCAAAGTCAATTCTAAACTTAAGAGTTTACTTTTTAGAGTTGGGTCCAATTTTGGACTCACATGAATCTTGTGATTTCCAATGTACTTTTTGTGGACCCTTGGATCAAGTTGGGTCCAAGATGAATAGATAGGATCAATGTGAATATTAGCCAATAGGATTGAGGGGCAAGGGCCTTCCCCATTTTACAAAAAGGCACCATTTGTGCACTATTTCCATGCTTACTAGAGAGGAGGAGACCATTTTGAGAACTCAAGCATCCTCATTTGCTAATTAATCTTGCTTATGCTATTGTTGTGATTGCTTGTTATTTTCATTTCCCATGCTTTTTTGTTATGCTAGTAAGGTTTTTCCATAAGCAATGACATTGAGCATTTGAGCTAACCTCCATCTCATCTCTCTCTCTTTCTCTCTTCTCTTCTCTCTTCCTCTCCTTTTATATCCCTTTCCTTCACCCAAATCATGATAAATGTTAGAGTAGAAGAGTAGAGTTAAGGGAGAGTAGTGTTAGTGGTGAATAAAGTTAGGGAGGAAGTAGGAAACTAACTAAAATTAGCATCTATGCATAGTTAGGTACCTATCCAGTGATCTAACCCTTGTTGACAGGCGGGAGGGCTATACTACGCAAGATCTTCAACCCTACAATGGCACCGTTGCCGGGGATAGGTTTCCACTAACTAGTTTAGCTGCATTTTAGCTATTTTATTGCTTTTTAGAGTATTTTTAGGCAGATTTTTGGGTGTTTAGAGTTAGTTTTCTATATTTTTTTGTGTTTCGACTGTTCACAGCTAGCAGAGGAGGTGTGAGAGGGTAGAGGAGGCCCTAAACAGCCTCTAAGGGCTTGAAACCCAAATCAACCAGCCAAAAAACCCAAAAAAAACACACCAATCTACAATTTCGGAGGGAAAAAGAGCCTAAAATCTCATCAGATTTTTATATCTCCAGAACCAGTGTGAATTAACTCTTGCATGACTGGCAGCAGCTCCAAGGTACTATCCCAGACCTGCATGGAAGCCTGCGAGAGTTAGTTCCAAGCAGATTGTAAAAATCAGAGAAAAATCATAAAAAATTCAAAAAACCCTTGAAAAAATTAAAAAAAATTCAAATCTTCATAAGAACTCTCGCAGAGCCCTCTGAAGTTCCATCTCAATGAGACCAGGATACAGAGAAGCTTGCGAGAGTTAGTTTGATGTCTAAGTGTCTGTGCGAGAGTTCCCAGTAAAAAAACGACGGAAAAGTACTAGTGAACCCTCGCAGACAGCAAATTTTTCAGTTCCAGTGGTCAAGAACTCTCGCAGAGAATTTTGAAGTTCCACCTCAGTGAGACCAGAACACATAAGAGCTTGCGAGAGTTAGTTTGATTCCAGTGAGCAAAAAATTGGATTTAAGTAAAAAAAAATCACTAAAAAGTGAAGTTCCAACAAATCCTTCCAGTAAGAACTCTTGCAAACCCTTTCAATCGATTCAGAATGATCATTTCTATCAGTGATGAAGCCTGCAAGAGTTAGTTTTGAGATTTGGTGAAGATCAAGCCAAAAAAGTGGTTTTGAACCCTCGCAGACAATGAAATTATCACTTCTTGCAAGAGTTAACTCTCACAGAGAATTCTATAGTGAGATCTAACCCAGATCCAACTACTGTGAGCCTTGTGAGAGTTACTTCCCAAAGATCAGAGAGATATTAAGTTTTTTTATCTACAAAAATAGCTCAAGAACCCTCGCACAGCCAACCCTCACACAAGAGAACCCTCGCAGACCAAATCAGTGTAAAGATCTGCATCAGATCCAGCTACTGTCAAAATCTCAGGTCAATCAGTGCAAGAAGTACAAAGCTATCAAGGGAAAACCACCCTAAAAGGCCTAAAATTCACTTCCGACCGATCAGATCAATCAAATCCTTGAGATCCAGACAGCATCCTACTGTATAAGCAAGCTCCAATCACTTTGGAATCCACCATCAAATGAATTTGAGATTGGGACTATCAATAGCACGAAGGATAGCAAATCAAGCACCACACCTTCCTAGATTAGCAACCGTCACCACGGCTGAAAATACCAAAATACGATGGCTCATCAGATCCCATCCGATTCCTCCAGATCTATGAGCAAGCTTGTGAAATCTACGACGAACGGACACCTGCGGAGAAGTTGGTGTGTTCCCCACGTCCTTATTGGCAGTGGCTCAGGATTGGTTTTTCAACCTGTCAGAGGAAGCAGTTAAAGTGGCTCTCTTTACGCGCTTTAAACCAAGAAAGTTCCTAGAAGACCCGTTCCTCCTGTTGAACAAAGTCAAAATGGGAAAACGAGAAAGGGTCAGGGACTATATTGAGCGGGTCAAACACTTACGATCCAAGTGCAGTGTAGCCCTAACTCTCGATCATGCGGTGATCATGTGGTTCCTAGCCGAACTACCACGAAGCATCAGAAGAGAACTGAAACGACGGGAGCAATACGCTACTCTGCAAGAAGCTATGGAAGATGCCATCAGGGAAGAGGATGAGGGATCTGACGACGAATATCCATCCACCCACACCCCTACTCCCTCGTTAGCATCATCATCATCAACCGCATCTTCTCTATCCACAGAACTGTTGTTGGAGCAAATGACGAAATTACACAAATAGCAGATGGAGCAACTTACGGCGTACTTTGACCAAAAACTGAAGGCCTTACAGGGAGCTGGCAGTAACGCCATGTCAACCGGAACCAAACCAGCTGTAGTATCCAAGATGAGAAAATGTACGGTATTCAGTGTGCACACAAAACCATACAACGAACGAGTGTCCAATCCTAAAGCAAAATCTGAGACTGACACATAGATTCTGCCATCTGTGCAATGCAACATCGCACGATATGGCATTTTGTCCGTTCAACCCCCAGATTGTTCAACAGAAGAGAAGTCCTTATCAGACTTCTTATCCTTACCATCAAGGGGCACCAAATCAACACAGCGTACGGCCTTACCTGCTCCACCACGGCCAGCCAATCAACAAGTGGCCCATGTAAACCTGACAGCAACGGAACCAGAGATGCAAATGCCACCTCAACCTGAGCAGCAGCAATAGTACGAACCGGATGAACCATTTATGGATCCTGCCATAAATGAATATGTCACGGCCTATGCAGCTCAAACTGAACGTCAAGGAGGAAGAAATTATGGCTGCTACGGATGCGGCAAAGGACACAGAATTGCAAAATGTTCCTACAAGGGACAATATACATCCTTCTACCGAAAATGTGGTTATGGACATTATTTCAATAATTGTCCATTTAAACCTGGAACCAGTGCACCTCTTAACTTCATTGCAATACAGCAACCAGCAGTTTCAGCAGGGATGCCATCGAAAGGATGACAATTCCACGCTCCTGTGTTAGCGGTTACGCGAGCGCAGAAGAGAAAGGAAGTGGCTCCACCACCATCATCGGTCACTGACGACCAACCCTCAACTTTCGCGCCATATCCAAATGTGAGGGAAGAAAGAAGACAGTACCAGAAAATAAGACACTAGATATAGAAAGCACAAGCAGAGGAAAAAGAGCAAGAAAGAGTTAATGCCACAGAACCTCCAATTGGCGTCGAACGGGAACCGCAAGCGGGCTCACCAATGCGCACTGATCAAAATGATCGGTTACACCAACGTGAACCACCTTTTCACATGGTGGAGCCTGAGGAACCACGCACTGAAAGGCTCATACTTTTATTGTCAAGGGCCAAAGCGGATGAGGAGCCAGTAGTACCTGAGCCCATATATTGTATGGGCTAGGAAGAAACAAGTAACATAGAAGTTGCAGAAGCTGATGGATGCAAATTTCATCTATGAAATCGAGCACACGGAATGGGTATCACCAATAGTTACAGTACCCAAGAAGAACGGAAAAATGTGGATTTGTGTGAATCTGAAGGCGCTAAATGCAGTCACGAAAAAAGATCATTTTCCTTTACCATTTACGAAAAGTGTCCTTGATAGAGTAGCCGGCGCCGAGGCCTACAGTTTTCTAGACGGCTTCAGCGGCTACAACCAGGTGAAGATAACCCCCCAGGACCAGCACAAGACAACATTTGCCACGGAATGGGGAACCTATGCCTCTAAAGTGATGCTATTCGGACTTTGCAATGCGCCAAGCACCTTCCAACGAGTCATGCAGGCGGCATTCAAAGATTTCTGCAAAAAAATTTGAAAAATTTCTTGGACGATTTGTGCGTGCATGGACCAAACTCATAACACTTATCCAACCTGGAGAAGGTGTTACAAAAATGCTGCGACTACCAGAGCTCCCTGAATCCAGAAAAATGTCAATTTTGGATAACACATGGCTTGATTCTTGGCCATATACTGTCAAGAAATGGGATCGCCACAGATCTATCAAAGATCTGGATCATTATTGATCTACCACCACTGGGGACGATCCACGAAGTCTATATCTTCATGGGTCATGCTAACTATTATAGGATCTTCATTCTTGATTTTGCGGAGTTAGCTCGACCAATTTACAAACTCACAATGGATCCACATTGGAACAAGGAAGCCCTAAAGGCTTTCCAGAAGCTTAAAGATGCATTGGTTTTAGCACCAATCTTACGCCCACCCAATTGGTCCATTGAGTCTCACATGCATACAGAGGCATCAAAGTATGCAGTTGGAGCAGTCTTAACCCAGCCAGGTGAACACAAAAAGAATTTTCTAATCCAATTTGCAAGCCGACAGCTCAGTAATACCGAAATGAATTATTCAACCACAGAGCGAGAAGCACTGGCAATGATTTATGCGGTTAAGAAATTTTGACATTACCTGATGGCCACACATTTTGCTTTTTATACGGAACATCAACCCTTGCTCTATCTCATTAATAAAACTTGCAACATCGGGAAAATCACCAGATGGCTACTTCTGTTGTTGGAATTCAATTTTTGGATAGTAGTTTGCAAGGGAAAACAACATTACATGGCAGATCATGTATCACGAATCAAGGGGAAGGAGATTGCAACCCAACCCGACGATGAGCTAGCAGATGCTGCCTTATTTTACATGGACACAGTACCATAATGGGCTGCCGACATTGTTGAATATCTAATGCGGGGCCAACCAAACAAATCACTACCAAAGGCGAACAGCAAAAATTGATCTTGAAGACTAGACTTTATTAGTTGATTGTCGGCCAGTTATACCGAAGAGGACCAGACAAAATTCTTCGGTGGTGTATTCTTCCTCATGAGGCCACCCAGATCATTTCGCTTTCACATGAAGGCATGGGTGGGGGCCATTTTGCATCCGACATTACAGTTCGCAAGATCCTGCAACAGGATGTTGGTGGTCAATGATTCATAAGGATACGGAGGAATACTTAAAAAAGTGTGATGTGTGCCAAAGGGCGAGAAGGCCAATGAGATTGAATTATGACCTACTGCACCCGGTCTTAGCCCAAGCACCATTCAAAAAGTGGGGATTGGATTACATCGGTCCAATTCACCCTGCGGCAAGGAGTTCTCAGGCTCGATACGTAATCGTAGCCACAGACTACCTCACCAAATGGGTCAAAGCCAAGGCAGTAAGAGTAGCTAATGCTAGGACCACTGCCAAGTTCCTTTATGAAAATAATATTGTACGCTTCGGATGCCCGATAGAGCTAGTCAGTGATCGCGGAAGCCATTTCATCAATGAGACCATCAAGGTCCTGTTGGAGGAATTCCTCGTGATCCACAGAACCAGTACGCCTTATTATCCTTGTGGTAATGGGCAAGCTGAATCATCCAATAAGATCCTGTGTAGCGTGCTCACGAAAACAGTTGAAGCTAGCAGATCAGATTGGGAACATAAGTTGCATGCTGCACTGTGGGCATTCACAGCATATAAAGGAAGCATTGATCAAACATCCTTCCAATTGGTATATGGTCAGGATGTTGTGATGCCAATAGAGCTTTTAGTTCCTTCATTAAGGATTGCCACCACGCAACATCTTAGTAAGTCCAAATCTCTACAGGTATGCCATGAAGCTCTGCATAAACTCTGTGAAATATGCTTACTAGTTGTGCATGCATTAGCAGCTGAAAAGGAAAGACGCAAAGCATGGCATGATCGCAGGTTACAAAAGAAGGATCTTTGTTCTGGAGATCTGGTCCTGATGTATAGAACCAAGGCGATCAAAGGGAAATTAAAACTCATAGGTGAAGGTCCCTATCGGATCAAGGAAATTCTTAATCATGGAGCCGTGAACTTAGAAAAGTTAGATGGGACACCATTCGATACACCCATCAACGGTAGCCAGTTGCACAAGTACTGGACACCACAATGAGATAGATCCATATTGGTGGGGGCACGTTATGAAAAGCTAATCTGCCAAGCCATCACCACTAGATCTAAGAAGATCACACCAAATCAAGCTGAATCCATCAGATTTAGCCAGATCCGACAAGATCGGAGAAATCCATCAGAATCCAAGAAGGATCCAGATCCAGATAGGATCAAGAAGGAAGCAGATCAGAAGGAAGCAGATCACCAAGTATCCATCAGAACTTCCAGAGAACTACCAACAGTCAAATCAAACCTGGATAAAGCTGATTACCAGTTTACAAAAGTTAAAAATCAGAAAATCTTGAGATCTCATCAAGAAAAACAAAAAACACTCTTAAAGAGTATTTTTTCATGATTTTTTGAGACCCCCTGGTAGATATCTCTTGAAACTTGGACAGTCACTAGATCTGACCCATATGCATCCATGAAAATCTTTGCAAGAGTTCCTGATGGAGTAATCACCATTTTCTAGTGTGTGCGAGGGTTTCCAGAAGCTGAATTTTCAGAACCCTCGCAGAGCATCAAGATCAACTTACCGACCCTCGCAAGGTGCCTAAATGGAATCAGAGCAGTGAAATTAGCCTATCTACATGGTCTGATCTTGAAAATCCAATCACACGAACAAGTTGTGCGAGATATCACTTCCTATGAGAGTTGAACCCTCGTAGACAGCCCGAACCCTCGCAGAATCTTCGCATTGTAGTCAAATCACCTTCTGAACTCTCGCAGACTTCCCTGAGGTCTTAGAATTTTGTGAAAAGGTGTCTGCCAAAATTTGGGTGGAACTGAACAAGGGAAAGTGGATTTCACCTAATACGCACTCTAAATTCCAATATATAAGGGCTGAATTCGAGTCATTTGTCACCTTTGATGGCGAAGCTCTGTCAAAATTTACACTAAAATTACCAAGTTCTCCGTTTGCAACCAAACTTCCTACCAGCTATCATCCGATCATACTAAACACCGATTTGCGCTCTGAACTACACTTCTTGTCATCCAACACTCGTTATTCACAGTTTTCTGTCGTTTCCACACCTTTTTCCATTTTCCACCATTTTTCCTACTTTTTTGACCTCTAATCATCACTGCTAACATGGACTCCTCATCCTCTGAAGACTCTGGCACCAAACAGGTGATCCAGCGTGACATCCCCGAGGCCACACGGATTTGGCCTCTACCCTCTGACGCTTTGATCCAACCATCGCTGTAGACAGCCAGCCGGCCCACTTCTAGAGGCAATGGGTTTTTACTCGGCGCTTTTCCATTCTGAGATTAACATGGGCCTCGCCCTTCACGCTTATGCCACCTGGGACGAGAAAAAGACTCGTTTCTACTTCTTGTACCAAGGTACCACGTACAAGGTCAAGATTATCGTAGACTCGATGGTCACCATTGGCATTATGTCTGGTGATCATCAGCCCATCTCCCATCGCCACGCCAAAACTCTGATCAAGCCTTTCGTCACCCAAACTGCACCGTAATTCCCAATTCAGATTAACAATGGCTACCTGATAGATGCTATCACGGAACCCGTCATTCAGACGGCTGCACATCTGTTAAATAACTTTCTAATTATTTCAACATTTTGCAAGGACACAATCCAGTCTAAGCTGCTGAGTCAGATAGTGGAATCCTTTCTGGAATTTTCTAGCCCCTCCATTGTGTCATACGACTGGCATAGCTTCCTTATTCATGAACTAACCCAACAACCGTGAGCGTATCGCAGCAGGCCCCCTGTTGTGTAACTTTGTCTTTGCACTTCTCGAGGAAAAAGTGCATGGTTTCCAACGCTCATCCCTTTTGTCTACCCTCGTGCCACATACTAACCTTTATCCGCCATCTCAAACATCCACCTTCTCCCAACCTGTAGTTATTAACACAACGGCCAGCAAACGAATGCGTGGCACTGCCTCTACATCCACATCTCCACCTGGTACCCGAAGATGCACCTCCACTGCCGCACTTACCACCCCATTAACCACTGCCACTTCTTCTTCCATGCAACCCCCCACTCCGATCTCTGTTGTCACTACCTCTCTTCCTGTTCCATCCACATCTGTTTCTATGTCCACCCTCGTTTTCTCTGTTGATACAATTCCTATCTATGTTCCGTTATCCACTACTCCGTCCATTACCATCACATCCTCCATTACTCCTGTCGCAACCGTTGCTTCCATTCTGTTCAATCCTTCTAATTCACAATTGTCTCCAGACACTCTGGCGTGGATGCAACTCATCAATTTTTCACCCCCACACTAGACCCTTTCTACTCCACCTTCGCCTTCTTCCATACTCCACACCACCCTTCAATTCTCCTCTGTTACTTCCACCCTCTCGTTCGGACAAACCGTCCTCACCCCTATTTCCACAGTTGTTCTCAGACCACACTTGCTTCGTCACCAAAGGTTGTCAAGGGCAACCAACCATTGTCTGATGACGCATTTATTCAAACAGTTTTCGTACCATCGCCAGATCGGACTGATCCTACCACCCTAGATGGCATCAAGTCCAATGAGAACCTAATCAAAGATAATGACGACGGTATTCCACAAGTCGTCGGGGCCGATACAACACAAGCCCCTATCAGTGCCAGTGTATCGGTTGCTCCCGTAGACCTAACAACGGCGTACCAGACTCTGGGAAAATACATCCTGGATGCGGTAGTGGCCAAAGCTATTTTGGAAAGCAGGGTACTACACTTGGCGATGAGTAATACACAACTGTGAACAGACCTCACCAAGCTTCAACACAAATTGATTTTGACGTAACAACATGAACAAGAAGGCACCAGGAGATTGCCAACCTACAGCATAAGGAGGAGGGCCTCAACAAATATATCCAAAGCCTCTCCAAAACGCTGACAGAGGCCTCCACAAATGCGCGGGAGCTTCAATCTGAAGCATCCCAACGGCTTGCCCCCATCCAGACGCAACTAAACCTTTTGGAAGTAGAGAATACGTGTCTGGGGACGGAGGTCAAAGCCCTACAAGATGAAAAGCTCGTCTGGTTAGCTAAATATGCACCAGACTCAAGGCCACTTTCTCAATCTGAAATGAATCTTCTTCGGCATCATGTGCAGGTATATAGTCAAACCTTAAATAGCTACCAGGCAGAGTTCAATAAATATCGGACAAGCGCAACTCACGAGCTCGCCCAGGCCAAACAAGCCCTCAAGGCATGCCAAAAGTTCATGGACACAAAGGCCCAGCCCACCCCCGTGGTAATTCCACCACCATCGATTTTTTACGCTGCACAGGCCAGTACCAGCCAAGACCAAAGCCAGCAGGCATCAGGGGGATTTAACCAAGATCAAGGGTTTGAAGGCCAAGATCAAAGGCAAATAGATACGGCTGTTGAGACGCGAGACTAGGGCCAAGGCGCAGCTACCAGCCAAAGCCAAGCCACATCATCCAGAGGTTTGCGCACGATATCTGCCAACCGGGCCTTTCGAAGACCCAAGTCCGTGGAGGAGAAAATCAATGAATTCTTATCAAAGTATCCCCACGAGTCATCAAGAGGCGGCTGAAAGATATTGTTTTCAGCTCAGACCATAAAGGGCAAAGAACTGCAAGCATTACCCGCTCTCCAACCACAACCAGAGTGGCGTCAGCAATTGTTCTAAAGAGACCATGCGGCCATCAGGGCCTACGTGATGAGTCCACAACAATTATGGGTGAACGCGCACTTTCTGCCATGTACACGAAGATCCAAATGGGCGGAATGTGGCACCACTCTGGACAAGATCACACTTCATAATTTTAATTGGCCGATCATACAGTCAGAATATGGGTGGACTACGGATGTAGATGTCAGAAGGGCTCTCACCGTGTTCGCCAACCATTATATCAATTGCCCTGATCCAACAGTCCGCGTGGCAGCCACTTACGCCCGGGACTTAGAACATCTAATGGGGATCGAGACTAGATGGGACAATTTTCTCCCATCCATATTCTTTGACGTTAATAAGGCACTACCTTCAGACAAAGTTGAAGATCAGCTGCCAATCGCTTGTGTGTATTATCGAGCTGCGCTTCTGGGCGATCCATGGACACGCAAATTTCAAACATGGGTTGACCAAGATTGGCTGCGAGGAGTCCACAAGTCCCTTCACACGCCCAAGGACTTGAAGAAACTGGACCGCCTCAACTTCATGGAGGACGTCACCACCTCTTGATCCAGCAAAGGTGGGCGAAGAAAACGCTATACTAAACCGACAGAGTGCCGAGGGACCGGCACTACTTCAGGCCATGGGTCCTGTTGGGGGTATTCCCAACAAAGTGTAAATAAATAAAATCATCGAATAAAATGTTGCGAGGGCATGGCATCCTATGTGTATAAGTCCATGGCCCAATGAGCATGCAAGTAAAGTTGTAAATAAAATAATAGACATGGGCCCTTTGTAATTGAAATAAAACTTGAGGCCCAAAGTCAATTCTAAACTTAGAGTTTACTTTTTAGAGTTGGGTCCAATTTTGGACTCACATGAATCTTGTGATTTCCAATGTACTTTTTGTGGACCCTTGGATCAAGTTGGGTCCAAGATGAATGGATAGGATCAATGTGAATATCAACCAATAGGATTGAGGGGCAAGGGCCTTCCCCATTTTATAAAAAGGCACCATTTGTACACTATTTTCATGCTTAATAGAGAGGAGGAGACCATTTTGAGAGCTCAAGCATCCTCATTTGCTAATTAATCTTGCTTATGCTATTGTTGTGATTGTTGTTATTTTCATTTTCCATGCTTTTTGGTATGCTAGTAAGGTTTTTCCATAAGCAATGACATTGAGCATTTGAGCTAACCTCCATCTCATCTCTCTCTCTTTATCTCTTCTCTTCTCTCTTCCTTTCCTTTTCTATCCCTTTCCTTCACCCAAATCATGATGAATGTTAGAGTAGAGGAGTAGAGTTAAGGGAGAGTAGTGTTAGTGGTGAATAGAGTTAGGGAGGAAGTAGAAAACTAACTAAAATTAGCATCTATGCATAGTTAGGTACCTATCCAGTGATCTAACCCTTGTTGACAAGTGGGAGGGCTATACTACGCAAGATCTTCGACCCTACAGCCATGCTTGCTTGACTCTCTTGTCTGTCCAGGTATTCATGGTATGCCATAACCTGACAACTTTCCTCAACAGTCAATATCAAGGATTTAGGACAAGGCTTTGTCATTGTAGGCACTGGTGCTTGCTGTATTTGAGGCCTATTTGGGCTTGGATTTCCTAGATTTGGCCTTTGAAGAATGGATATACCCCGAATTGGCGTTGATTTGGGGGTCTGTTGAATTGTGGAACAATTAGACTTTGGTTGAATCTTGTTCATTGAGGGGCAATCATTAACTTTAGTCTTCTTTTGGTCATTGCACTTCCCCGTTGAAGGCTGCGTGATTGCACTTTTCCTTGGATCTTGTGCTAAATTGCCTTCTCGTCGTTCCGTTGACACTAGGCCCCTTTGTAATTCATCACTAAGAATTCTTTGCATTGATTGCGCCAAGAGCTTGGTAAAATCCGCTGGACTTCGTCGGTTGCCAATTTTTTGACTTCCTTAGTTACCATTGGTGTGATGGATTCTATCATCTCTGTCTTCTGTGATGGTTTTACTTGTTTGCCCGAGGGTGTCTTTGCGTCCTTTTGGGACTTTTGCCAGATTGTCTTCTTCCTCACTCGTTTCATAACCTGGTGGCACTAGGATTTTTCTTTTGTAGTACGTTCGAGGTGGAAGGGTCACCACAGATGCATGTCGGTCTACATAGGCCAAATGCCTCCTAGCTATTTGTGAATTTCTCATCGAACAATCTTGGCATGGATGATTAACTCCGCATTGTGAACACAAGGGATCAAATGTTGACGGATCTCCTCAATGTGGACATTCAGCATGGCGGTGTTTTCCTCCACATGCATAGCATCTTACCGAGTGCAATACGCCATCGCCTCTAAGTTGATAGGCATACACTGGTAATAGATTTCCCTTATAATCCTCCACAAAATAGACTGGTAGGCTGTTATGGTCCTCCATGGAGTTCGGTGACATGCAAGAGGATATAACCAAAACTTCTACCTTGCCACTGTTTGTTGAAGAAACTCGTGATTTAGATGGATCAATCTGACATCCATCCGTCTGGTGAGCTCCTTGTTGGCTTGATTCTGCTTCTGATCATTGAACCGCTGGATCTTGTTGTCGACGAACTTGTTGCTCTTTATTTTGTCCTTTTGATAAGCATGGATTCTTGATTGGACACCTAGTACTTGGATGATCTCCAAATCAGAAGGTACATTCATCCTTTTCAAGAAACTTAATAGAGCGAGCATAAGCTTGCTGATAGCTTGAAGTGCATGGTTCTTGGTCTTCCGCTGCACTTGATCTGCTTGACCTTGCTGCACTTTGTTGCCTTGCATGGGGTTCCATTCTTGTTGGATCATCACTCGTTGTCGATCTTTGTTCCTCTGATTCCCCATCTGGATAGAGAAAATCCTTCTTCCTGAGTGAGATTTCCATCAAGGCAGCATCCTTACAAAGTTGTGCAAGCAACGCATAGGATGATAACTCTTCAATACCAGATCTGATCCTTTTGGGCAGTCCAGCATAGTATTCTGCCATGATGATCTGTTGGGGAATCGGGGGATCACAATCCTTCACTAGATGATAGATCCGATAGGTGTAGTCTCGGATTGTTTTAGCAAGGAACTTTTTTAATTTCGATAATCCTACAAGGGCGGTCTCCATAGTTCAGCACTAGAATGTCGCAAAGTATCTGGTTGGTGAATTGCTTCAAGGTTTGCTCAATGACTCTAGTGTTCCAACCTTTTATTTATTTTTTTAAATTTTTTTTTTGAGAGATGGACAAGAAGAACAAGAGAAGAGAATCAGTAAACGGTGGATTAGTATGGACGAGAATAGAGACAAAAATGGATTTATCTAGCAGAGATGGAGATAGAAGATGGAATAGAGATGGGACAGAAGAATGATGGATGGATAACGGTTGATGTGGAGGGAACTGATCGGCTTGATCTGAGGTTCATTCACTTGATTCAGTCCAGGGACGTTGGATCTTGATGGATAATGTGACTGCAACCTAGATTTGACAAGATCAAATCAGTTTCAGTTGGGTAATAGTGTCATTTTAGCCCTTTTTCTTGATTTTTTGTGGTTTTTTTTTGTTTTTTTTGAGATTTCTTAGTATTTGAGTGAATCTAACCTTCAACCTTCCTACAGTAGCTGTATCTGGACCATTTCTAGAAAATGTGAGTTCTGCAAGACTTCTTGATGGACATATTTGTTAGGATCTTGAAAAACTTCAGTTTTTTGGCACTTTTCGGCACTTTTTCTTAGATATTTCAAAATATAACCATTGGATCTTCACAAAAAATTTACAGTAGCCAGATCTAGGTTAGATATATCTATAAAACTCTTTGCAAAGGTTACTTTCCAGCAGATCTCAGAAAATCATGGAAAAAGTGCATTGTTTTGGAGTTTTTTTTGCAAAATTTTAATATTTTATGGGAAAAAAGCCCTCACAGAATAGTATGCACTTGTATCTGAGTCAGATTTACCTGCTCACCAAGCTGAGAGAGTTACTTCCCAAGTAAACTCAAAAAATCTTGAAAAAAGTGCATTTTTTGGGGGTTTTTTTGCGAAATTCTAATATTTTCTGGGAATAAACCCTTGCAGACTAGTATGCACTTGTATCTAAGTCAGATTCACATGCTCACCAAGCTGCAAGAGTTACTTCTGAAGGAAACGCAAAAAAAATCTTGAAAAAAGGCATTTCTTGGGGGTTCTTTTGCAAAATTTTAAGATTTTCTGGGAATGAACCCTTGCAGACTGGTATGCACTTGTATCTCAGTCAGATTCACATGCTCACCAAGCTGCAAGAGTTACTTCCCAAGAAAACTCAAAAAATCTTGAAAAAAGTCCCTTTTTTGGGGTTTTTTTTTCAAAATTTTAAGATTTCCTAGGAACAAACTCTTGCAGACTAGTATGCACTTGTATCTGAGTCAAATTCACCTTCTCACCAAGCCATGAGAGCTACTTCCCAGGGAAACTCAAAAATCTGTTGTCTGAGAGAGTTCTAGGCCACTTTTGCTCTTGGGAACCTTCACAGGGGCACTTTTTTTGGGATCTAACTCTCGCAGACTTCTTTGTGTCCTTGTCTCAGTGAGATGGAACTTTAGAGAGCTCTGCAAAGGTTACTTCCCAAGGAAACTTAAAAATTTGTTGTCTGAGAAGGTTCTAGGCCACTTTTTGCACTTGGGAACCTTCATAGGGGCACTTTTTTTGGGATCTAACTCTCGCAGACTTCTCTGTGTCCTTGTCTTAGTGAGATGGAACTTCATAGAGCTCTGCAAAGGTTAGTTTTGATTTTTATTTTTTTTTAATATTTTTACAAAGGATTTTTGATTTTTTTTTTGAGTTTTTCTCTGTTTTT
Source organism: Diphasiastrum complanatum (assembly GCA_029204225.1). Lineage (NCBI taxonomy): Eukaryota > Viridiplantae > Streptophyta > Lycopodiopsida > Lycopodiales > Lycopodiaceae > Diphasiastrum > Diphasiastrum complanatum. Next base: position 45,183,196 of record CM055111.1, read on the forward strand.
CAAAATCTGACGGGAACTAACCCTCGCAGACTTCTATGCAGGTCTGGGACAGTACCCTGGAGCTGCTGCCAGTCATGCGAAGGTTCATGCCCACTGGTTTTTGAGAAATCAAAATCTGATGAGATTTTGCCTCTCTTTTTCCCTCCAAAAACAGATTTTGAGCTTTTTCTTCTGAATTTTATGGATTAATGAAGGAATTGGGTGGTTGGATCTGATCCTCCTACCTCACAATCTCTCCCTATAGTGCAAACAAACAAAAAAATCACGAAAAAAACGGCAAAAACTAACACTACACCCACTATTCTACCCTTAAAATTCGATTTTTTGATGAAAAAGAATGATGAGAGAGAAGAAAAGAGAGAGGGAGAGATTAAGAAAACTATGCAACGAAGCGAGTGTGTGGCGCTCCCCGACAACGGCGCCACTGTTGTGTCGTCGATGTAGCATAGGGGTCCGTCGCTGGGAGCGGCAACCTCGCCTTCACCTGCATAGCAAGAAGAGAGAGGGAGAGGAGAGAGAGGAGAAAGAGAGTGGAGAGAGGGAGAGAGAGAACGCCTAGGTTGAGAAAGGCTTCGGAAGCACGAGCGCCTATCCAAAGCTATTCTATCCCAACGTATGGAGAGAGGGATAAGAGAGAGGGATAAGAGACAGAGAGAGAGAGAGATGGAGATGGAGAAACCAAGAGAGTTTTATTAGAATGAGAATGGAAGATGATACAATACAAAGGAAATGGCTCCCTCTTATAGATTTTAGAGGTGACCCTCCTTCACTCTCATTGGCCACTTCATTGGGACAAGGATTCTAATCCAAGCCTTTAAAATAAGCATAACTTAACTCTGTTGGTGCTAAGAAAGCACAAGGGCACTCACATGATTCATGTGAGTTTTAAGTTGGGCCCTTTTAGCTTTTTTATTTGCAACTTGACTTAGGGCCTCTAATGTCATTTTAGAGTTTTAAGTCCCTAGTCTCTTATTCCTAGGAATTACAACTTGCTACTTGTGCTCATTGGGTTGGGCTTACACGCGTAAGATGCCAGTGCCCTCGCACTTATTACCCTACTTACAATGTACTGTGGCGGGGCCCACTAGGTAAGGCTGGCCAACAGTATCTTAAGTGGTGGGACCCACTTGTTTATTATTGTGTAGGAAATACCCACAACAATATTAAGATCAAATGTTCTACATGTGCATCCTACATAAGAACGCAAGGCACAATATTACAAGCTGAATTCCGGAAACAACAATTTAACAAGCCGAATCACTGAGAGGACGACAAGTTGATGTCAAATCCTACAATAAATCGGGCCTCAATATAGTTATTATTACGTAAATGGAGGTTAGTTGTCCTTGTTCCTAAAAAGAGCAAAAAGCAAACCCCCCCCCACACACACACCAAAAAAAGAAAGAAAGCAAAAAGCAAAGAACCCGCCCACGTGTTCCTAAAGCAGTTGGGCGGGCTTGGGCCATTAATGTCCACCGCCATCCTCTTCTTCCCCCCCCCCCCCCTCCCGCCGCCCCCCTCTACCTCCTCGTTGGTTATCTCTTGCGGTTTGTTGTTCGTTGCTTCTCTCTCGCTGGTGCTCTCTTGCTGCTCGTTGCTTCTCTCTCGCTGGTTCTCTCCTGCTACTTGTTGGCTCTCACCTTCAGCTACCTGGTCCTGGTTCCTGCTCACATCACTGGGCCTCCTACTTGCAAGCTTTCAGCCTCCTGCTAACATTTGAGAGTTGTTGCTCCATAATTGTGGCTGCCACAAAGCCATTCTAGTACTAGCTTCATCGTTGTTGGCTAGCAAATGATGTATTTCATCTCTGCTCTTTACTGATGATCAATACCTTTTGAAATACATGCAAGTCTGGTGTGCCTCTCCCCTTCTCTCTTGCTCTTCTTTTGCTTGTTGTTTTTCTCTACTCTTATTCCTCTTCTGCATGCCTTCTCTCCTGCTCTTCTTCTGATTGTTGTCACAATGTGTTTTTAAAGGGCTTTAATGTGCATCTTTTAAAGGAGTGCTCAATGCTTCCATGACTTGATTTCAAGCAAGAGGTTGCAGAAGATGATTAGAAGTGGATTTCAAACAAGAGACCACATTACTGTTTGCTAGCTACTTGATCAATCATCACTAGATTTTGCAAAGACCTGATTTCTAGTGAAGTTCAAGCAAGACGTTGCAGTTTGGTATGTCAGAAGTTTTGCAATTGCTGTTGAAATTTGATTGTTGCTAGAAATTCAGTTTGGATGCTATTATTTGAATTGCGTTTGTTAAAATATTTGAATAGTTTGAACATTGAGCAAGTCATAGAAGTTTGGTGTTCCAAAGTGTCAAAATTTGGGTAGAAACGTAGACAAAATAGGCTGGAACTACCATTAATTAGCTTTCTTGTTTACATTTTTGTGAAAGTGTGAGTGCTCTACTGAATTTTTTAGAAAATCTTTTTCTGAGAATGAGTTGGCTGAAGTGGAAAGAATTCAGGCCGTTGAAATGAAGCAGGGTAACGCCTTGTGGTACCCTCTCACACGTTTTGTGCTAGCTCACATTCTCTATGAGGTGCATGTATTTTCAATGTTTAAGTTTGTCGATATTTTCAAAGTATACAAATGAACTAATTTAAGTGTTGATGCAAATAGAATGATATAAAGAGTGACCTAGAAGATGTGCCCAAGAAATTTAATGCTGCTGGACAAAGCTCATAAGACTTTAAAAGATGTTGACTGTGGTTCATTTATGATGGACAAGCAAGATGGGTAAGACATTGGGTGTGGTAAACCCAGCCCTTGATGGTTTGAGTTGGTCAACAACAAAGAACAATCAAGCATTTGGATCACTCTTGGGCTCGAAAAACTACACCACTTGCGTTGTTTGACATGCTCGAATGATACAAAGTGTAAGTGGTTAAAGTGGTGCACTGGCCCAATATCGAGACAGTTTGGGATCCTGAAGATCGACAAAGAGTTCAAAACATGGGTTACCAAGGAAACTTGGTTGGAGCACTTGTTGGACACTGTGAAAGTTCTTCAAGAATGCATGGCATTAAGTGAGTAATCCTCATAGGCTGTGCTTGCTTAAATATAAAAAAACTATGTTGCACTCACAATGCGTATTGATGTTAAAGTGAAATATGCTAATGCAATATTTTGTTTTGTTGGGGCCATTGCATATTGACAATGTCGAGTCGTTGCAAGATTACTTCACGAATTTCAAAGTGTAGTATAGAAAAAGAATGTTCTCTGCTATTGAATGCAACATAGAACTGGCAAAAGGAGCCAAAGAGCAACCAAACATGAGGGGTAGCATAAAGAGAGTTGTTTGGAGGTAAAATACATTCATTGTTCGATTCTCTACACATGAGCAAATTGTGCCTGTTGCATTCATTAAATTCTAATATAGAGAAATCTAAACTTATTGGTAGCAGGTACATTGCGCATCTTGTGAAAACAAAAAAACTTGATAAGATGCCATCATCATACTTCAAGCTTTGGACACGGAGAGAGGATAAAGAAACTTGCATGTACTACGATACTTTCTATTTCTATGCCAAGTGAAGTCTGAGTGACTGGGAGAAAACAATCCATGGTGCATTGATTTTCCAGAAGGTTCGTGCCCAGATGATGAGATGGAAAGCTATCGCATGCAAGAAAAAGGAGCTTTGCCTGCACCAAGTGTGGATATTGATGTGACTCATGTGGAATTTGAAATGGGTGCCACACTGGAGACGAGACTGAATGAAACTGACCTGCAAAGTCCCAACATAGTGTCCTAACAACATTTTTCTAGATATATATGTAAGTCATAAGAGTAAGAAAATTGTAGGGGCATGATACAACCTCGATTGTTATTTCCACCGCTAAGCGGAAGCGTGAGGAGTTTGAGTTTGCTAGGCCTACACATTACCCACTCTCAAGCCGGAGCAAGGTCCTACTCATAATTTTATTTGTTGTATGTGGAACGCCCTTGCTTTCGTTGATTGTTGAGAGCTTTATTTGGCATGTATGGAACACAATGATTTTCGCCTATGTTGTGTAATTGTGACACATATTTTTTCATTTGTGATAGATATTCACGTTGTGTCGAGACATATTGAATATTGCGAAATGTGTTGCTGCTAATACCACTGTTGATGAGATGCATTCCTTTTTATCACATGTGCTTTGTATCTTGATACCTTGCCATCAGTTCCATACTTGTACTTATAGATCCATTTGCATTTCACAGTCTTTCTACCATCTGGTACTGGTTCAAGTGTCCAGACTTTGTTGGTTGCCATGCAGTGAATTTCTTCCTCCATTGTTTGTATCCATTTGTCCTTCTCTGGACTATCAATGGCTTTTTCATAGCTTTGTGGTTTACCTCCTACAAAATTCTTCCATTGTTGAGGATGAATTGTCAGGTGCATATTTGACAAGTGCTTTGTGATCTCTTGCTGATCTACGTAGAGATTGCTCAGGTGCTGCTTTTGCTTTGCCTTTGTCTTTGTGGCTAGGTGCAAAACCATTGTGGGTTCCTAGTGTTCTAGTTGTAGGAGTTTCGGTAGCTCGTTCGTCATCTGAAGCATCACTCAACTTAGGTGGTAAGAGAACATCTTGTTCCAAGTGTTCATCATCTACTCCCTCTATCGATGTGTGTAAATCATCGTATGTCTTGCTTAGAATCTCGTAACCAATAGGGTCTCCATCAATCATTGTTGTAGCTTCATCAAATCTTATGTCTCTGACAGTCTTGATCTGATTGGATTATGGTCTCTCTCTCCCCACTCAACCGCAAGCCTGCAATCATACTTGTGCCGGATCTTCCAGTCAAGTGCTTGGCAGGCTCTTGAACAGTAATTAATGGTACCACAAGCAGACCATCTTCTAAACTCGTGCTTTCTAGTTTCAGGTCTCCCACAATTGGCATGAGAGCACAATCTCAAACCACAGGCTGGGGGATGAACAGCAAACCCATCAACTAAAAAATTGTTGGCAACATGGAGCTTAGGAGGAGGGACATTACAGCCAAAGTCACTCAGAAGAAAACACCCACTATTCTGAAAGAGACGTAGAACGGGATGGCGATCTGCATTGTCACCCACTAAAAATCCTGCATGATCTAGAAATGCTCTTTGTATAGCATCAGCCTTGTCCAGCACAGACTGGAGAGGCATTCGATGATGAGCACAACTTACACCTCTCATATTCGCAGTCGTTACAGTAGGATTGTCCCCACGAAACTCCGTGGAGAGGCTGCCATAGCTGCTGCTGCTGCCTCTCTCACGTTGGCTTCCAGCAGATCGACCTTTGTGCACATTTTTGATAATGCCATAACCGTCCTATAGGAAGTGACCAAGCTCACGCATGGCGTCTACATGACCTAAAGAAACTGCGCGTGCACACAATGCAACACCAGCCTTTAAATCCTTGTCCTTCCGTGTACCTCCACTTCCATTGAACTGGATAACAGTGAGCAAGTGAAGAGCGAAAGAGTGTGAAGCCATAGTAGCCTTTGCCATCAAAGATGCACCTCCACCTCTGACGGACAGATAGTAAAAGCGAATATGCAAAAATCTCAAGTCGAAAAGAATAAGAACTTTGTAGGGAAGCGCATGATATTAGTAAGATGCTAAGCATAAGCGTCTGATGACAGACCTTCATCGTAAAGATGGAAGAGAAAACGTAGATAAGATGGCCGCTGAAAAGCTTACCTGGATAATGTGGTTCTTGAAACTATCATTTTGATTTTCTTTTATGCTGCGATAATCGGCATAAAGGGCAGTCATCAGATAGCATGTCCAGTAAACCCATACAGTATATGGAAAGCTATCCCAGATGCTCGACCCAATTGTGCAAATGAAGTAGGAAATGTCAGCAACACCTAGGCAATCTGGAAGGCCTCAATATGTTAAATAGTAGACACTCTTGATTCTAAAAAGGAGACGCTACGAATATAAATATGCACGGCGAACCAAGAGATCAGTAAACAGTTTTTATTCTTATTAATCAGAAATGCTACATAAGTAGTTATCTTAAAAAAGAGAACAGGCGTTGATTGGATATATGACGAAAATTGGGATCACCTGCGAGGACGAAGCAGTAAGCCAAGAATCAAGAGATGAGCCACCTTCCCATAACACAAGAGAAAATAAAGTTATCCAAGTGTTGTCTAAAGGCGCAGGTTTTGAATTCAATGATGAAAATGTCATTGCTCTACCAATGTGGCGGGAATGTAAGAATTGTAAAAATTTAAAGCGAGAAGAGGAAAATACCTTTCAACACCAGCTCCAGACAATCTGGATTTTAGCCAAGAACAAAAGGGCCATGGTTAGAGTGGATGCAATGGATTCATAAGCTGCATGTTAGAAATCAATGATAAACTTAATTGTTACTGTTTACGAGGTACATTAATGTTGACAGCTGTGACTAGCTGTCATTAGCAGTAGGGTAGCCTATTAGTCTACTCGTAGGTCTTCTCTCTCTATCAGGGATTCAAGGTTTATTTGTACATTTGACATTCAGTATGATATAGAGTGATAGTGTGATTGTGCGTGTTCTTCTTCCGCCTTCTTGTGGTGAATGCTTATGGTGAATGTTTGATGTTGCATATCTGATTGTTGACATGATATCAGAGCAGCAATAGTCATGCGTGCTTGATCAGTGGATACAGCTTGTCACAGGCTCCGCAACGAAGTGAGAAATTCCTTCACGGGAGGTGAAAGCTTGGAGAGATAAAATCGGTTGGAAGAAATATTTCTTTGGTGTATTTTGCAGGTATGGAGATCAAAATCATCAGTGGGGAACAAAGACACAGTCCCGGAGGCATTAGAAAGGCCAGGGTAGTATCAGACAGATTGAAAATCTGTTGAGTGGGAGAGATTTTTACTATACTTCTAAGTTGTTGTGGAAAGTGCTATTTGTGTGAGAGGTTTGCCAAGAAATCTCTCATTTGTCTGTTTGGAGTACTGCAAATCACACTAGACAGTGTCTTGTATTACCATTCAGAGTTAGGAGGTTTTATACTTCTCACATTACTGATCTCGGTCTTTTGAACAATCACACATTTCGAAATCTTTGCAAAGAGGAGGCGGCGTAGCCATCGTGCCGAAGTGGGGAATCTAGTATATTCCCTCTGAAAGTTCTGATATTCCCTCTACTTTTCATCTTTTCCGTACCAATATCGGATCGACGCGCCAAATGTAGGAAAAATCCTGAACAGTCGTACATCCGCGCGTCTTACAAATATAGCATATTCGTACCAATATCGGATCCACGTGCCAAAAGTAAAGAAAATACTGAGCAGTCGTACATCCGCTCGTCATACCGATATCGCATACCCGTACCAATATCGGATCCATGTGCGCGAGCTAAAGAGAATCTCGTGCAGTCGTGCACCCGCGCGTCGTACCGATATCAGGTGTCCAACAAAAAAAAAATTATAGTTCTATGGTGTGATAAATTTTGTGATTTAGACTCATCTATCCAGTAATGGCAACTCTAAGCGAGTGTGTCCTTAATGAGTCAAGCAAATTGGAAGGTGTCGGCAACTATGCAGTTTGGAAATTCAAACTGAAGAACATTTTGATGGAAAAGGAGCTATGGGAGATCGTGACAGGTGAAGAGACAAGACCAGTGATTGAAGAAGATCAGCGGACATTTGATAGGAGAAAACCAAAAGCCCAGAATTTCATCAACCTATCAGTTAGAGATGCAATTATTCCCTATATTTCAGATTCAGAAGGACCAAAAGAAGCGTGGGATACATTGAAGGCATTGTTTGAAACGACAAATACATCTCGAATATTGTTTCTGAAGACGAAGTTGCATACATTGCGGATGGGAGATGGTGCAACTATTGTCGATCACATACTGAAGATCAAATAGATCTGTGACCAAACAGCAGCAATCGGAGAGCGAGTACAAGATCGTGAGATCGTGCAATTGACATTGAATAGTCTGAGTGAGTCACATCAGATGTTTGTGATGAGTATAGCCACAAGAGAAAATCTTCCAACCTATGAAGAACTAGGTAGATTGCTTTTGCAAGAAGAGCAACGTCAAGAGAATTTGGATTATCGTAACAGGAGCTATGATCAAGCTCTTGCGGTTAGAGGACGAGGTGGAAGATTTGGTCGTGGAAGGTATCAATCGATAGGAGGAAACTCAAGCTGGGAATCATTTCAACAATTCCATGAGCAAGTCAATGATGGTCCTAATCGAGGCAACTGGAATCAAGTTCGCGGTCAAGGACGCAGCTATTCAAGACAAAATAAACCTGGAAATTGTAGGTACTGCAACAAACCTGGCCACTGGGAGCGTGAATGCTTCAAGGAATAGAAGGAGATGGAACAAAGAAAAGACAAATGGCAAGCGGGAAATTATGCTGATCAACATCAATTTGATGACTATTATTATGAAGATAATTATATTGATCAACATCAATACGATGATGATCAATATGAAGATGATACAGGTGAGAGTTCAAAATTGTTCATTACAGCATTAATGACAAGTGATGAAGCCAAGGATACCTGGTACATTGATAGTGGTGCACCCAAGCACACGACTTCAAGGAAAGAGTGGTTTTCCGAACTCAAGGAAACTGACAATGGTGATGAAGTTGGACAAGCTAATGGCAAATTGCTATCTGTTAAAAGAGTTGGAGTGGTACCAGTGAAGTTAGCCAATGGGAAGATAAAGCAGATAAGCAATGTGCAATATGTACCTGGCTTAGCTAACAATCTACTATCTATTGGGACGATGGCTGATCAACAACTCAAGGTTGAGTTTGACAATGACAAATGTCTTGTCAAAGACATCAAGAATCACTACAAAGTGATTGCTACAAGAGCTAGAGTCAACGTGAATCGACTCTACAAATTGAATGCGAGATCTTTTACTCAAGCTATGGTAAGCACTGTTGATAGTCGAAGTGATCTTTGGAATCAAAGGTTTGGTCATATTAGTGCTCAAAGCTTGCAGATCCTTAAAAGAGGTAATCTAGTTGTTGGATTGCATGATATCTCTTTTTAAGGATAAATTTGCGAGGGTTGTATATTGGGAAAACAGCATAGAGAGAGAGATTTCCAAAAGATGGAGCAAGAAGAGCCAATGGCATTCTTGATCTTGTTCATAGTGATCTGTGTGGACCAATACAAACTAGTTCCATTAGTGGTTGTTACTATTTCGTCACATTTATTGATGACTATAGTAGACATATCTGGATTTATTTCATAAGCAAGAAATCTGATGCTTTTGTCAAGTTTAGAGAGTTCAAGGCTCTAGTTGAAAAACAAACAGGTTGTTATATTAAGACCCTCAGATCAGATGGTGGCGGTGAGTATTTTCCAACAAAGTTTATAAAATTTTGCAAGGATCAGGGGATCAAGAGACAAAGCAATACACCCTATTCACCACAACAGAATAGAGTTGTAGAATGAAAAAACAGATCCATTGTGGAGATGGCTAGGGCAATGCTTAAGAGCAAGGGTTTGCTAAATACTTTTTGGGCAGAAGCATGCAACACAGCCAATCATATCTTGAATTGATGTCCTACGAAGTTTGTGGAGGGTAAGACACCTTACGAAGCTTTTACTGGAAGTATTTGGTTGTGATGCTTACACTCATGTACCTGATGAAAAATGAAAGAAGCTGGATGCAAAAGTTGTAAAGTGTATTTTCCTTGGATATGATGAAAGAGCCAAGGAATATAGGATGTATGACACAGATGCACAAAAGATCGTGATTTCTAGAGATGCTACTTTTGATGAGATGGGTCAAAATGATCAAATAAAATTGACAATTGATCTCTTTGATGATAAAGCTAAAGTGCAAGTGAAGGAGGAAGTTGGTGTCGATATGGAAGAGCCAATGAAAAAAGACAGGGTCAATAATGAGATTCCTAGGAGAGTGCCTAAGTGGTACTTGTTAGTAACAAGTGATGCTAATAAGGGAGATACTCCTGAATCAAGTGAGCAGGGAGAGCTTAGAAAATCAAGTAGAAATCGAAAACCTCCTGCAAGATTAGAAATGAATCTAGCCCTAATGGGTTTTGTGCTCAAGGCTCAAGAACCAAAAACTTTTGATAAAGCAAAGGAGCACAAGGAGTGGCGTGAAGCTATGGAAACAGAAATGGAAGCTATCACGAAAAATAGGACGTGGAACTTGGTTGAGCTATCTGATGGTAAGACGCCTATCACTTGCAAATGGATATACAAGATCAAATATGGAGCTGATGGGCAACTCAACAAGTACAAAGCACGGTTGGTTGCGAGAGGATTTGAGCAGCAGGAAGGTATTGATTTTGAGGAAACCTTCGCACCCGTAGCTAAGATGGTAACGATACGTTCTATCATTGCTATTTCTATTTTCTATGGTTGGAAGATCCAGCAAATGGACGTTAAATCTGCTTTTCTTAATGGAGTGCTGGATGAAGAGGTGTACTTAGTACAACCTCAAGGATTTGTTGAGCCAGGGAGAGAGCATCTCATTTGTAAGCTCAACAAAGCCATTTATGGATTGAAGCAAGCACCACGGGCGTGGTACCCTTGCATTGATGAACACTTCAAGCAAAGGAGAATGGTAAAGAGTGATGTTGATCCTAATCTTTATATTCTAAGACAAGATTCGAATATAGTTTTCATTGTGTTGTACGTGGATGATTTGATTATTATAGAAATTAATGAGAGCTTAATTGATGAAATAAAATCAGATCTTTCCAATGCTTTTGACATGAGTGATCTAGGATTGATGCACTATTGTCTTGGCATTGAAGTATGGCAAAAGGAAAACATGGTCTTTCTTACACAAAGCAAATTTGCACGAGATTTGCTTTATAAATTCAATATGCAGGATTGTAAGCCTTTGAGAACACCTATGGATGTCAACATGAAGCTTTTACATATGATGAATCTGAGAAAGTGGATGCTTATTTGTATAGATAGCTGGTGGGTAGTTTGATTTATTTGACACACACGCGGCCTGATATTCCTTATGTTGTTGGTGTTGTTAGTCAATTTATGCAAGATCCTAGTCAAGCACACTGGAAGTCTGCTAAACATATTCTCAGATACATTCGAGGGACATTGAATTTTGGTTTGAAGTATGATCAGCCTGAAGCACCAATGTTGGTAGGTTATATAGATGCCGATTGGGCAAGTAATATTGATGACAAAAGATCTACCAGTGGTCATACATTCAGTTATGGTACAGCTACAATTTCATGGAGCAGCAAAAAACAACCTACAGTAGTCTTATCATCGACGAAAACTGAATATCGAGCACTTAGCAATGCTACACAAGAAGCAGTATGGTTACAAAGATTGCTTGTGGATTCAGGTCAACCATAGGTGGATGCGGCTACTATATCTTGCGATAATCAAAGTTGCATGCAACATCGAAATACACTACCATTTTGTTCAAGAGAAAAATTTTTATGGAGCCATTGATCTTGTTTTTTGTAAATCTGAAGATCAAATGGCAGATATTTATACTAAGTCATTAGGTAGATGTAAATTTGAGAGGTTTCATACTCTATTAGGAATAGAAGAATGTAATTTTATCATTGAGGGAGAGTGTTAGAAATCAATGATAAACTTCATTGTTACTGTTTACGAGGTACATTAATGTTGACAGTTGTGACCAGCTGTCATTAGCAGGAGGGTAGCCTATTAGTCTACTCGTAGGTCTTCTCTTTCTATCAAGGGTTCAAGGTTTATTTGTACATTTGACATTCAGTATGATATAGAGTGATAGTGTGATTGTGCATGTTCTTCCGCCTTCTTGTGGTGAATGCTTGATGTTGCATATCTGATTATTGACACTGCAAACAAGAGAACTAGAATATTATCCTTCACTACGTCAGGTGTCAGCAGATTGCCATTGGCATTGGGAGTAGTGAGCAATGACGACAGTAAATCCTGGTCCGGAGATGTTGTTCCTTCTCTCAGCTGCTTTATCCGCTTTGCAATAACACATTTGATCTATTATATTCTGCAACTTCAGAGATGAAGAGAATAGTCACTCAAAAGAACAAAGCACTACAAAGAAGTTAATAAAAAGTCAAAGGTAATCATCCAAGCACGCAATGATCAATTTGTCACCTTATGAATCATCATCAAAAGTTTCGCACAAAAAAAATAAGACGGTCAGAGCTGTCCCACATCACTGAGCAAGCATTGTGAGCCATGATTATACAGTCAGAATCGCTTTAGTGAGGGAGCGAGTGGCAACTCCTTAAAAAGTGAAAAAATACATAGTAGTTTTCTGACACCTTCCTTGAATGGTAACTCAAATCAATGCCTCGATAGAACTAACAATGGGAGACTTTGTAGAGTAATGGCAATAGTGATGTGAATAGATTTCTTGAAAAGTAGATCTTCTGAAAAAAGTTGAGCATATTGAAAGTGCCCCCATGTATGCCGGCATTTGTTGCCCAGAAAGCAGAAAAAGATAGTTCACGTGTAGTCTGTGTCCACGACCTGGGGTGCTTGTGCAGCACGATGAGCAACTCCCTTCTTCGATGGCACACTCCGAGGTTGCTTCATTGGTGCTTCATTGGAACTATTCTGAACACGAATTCTCTCTCACACCCATTGAGAGAGAGAGAGAGAGAGAGAGAGAGAGAGAGAGAGAGAGAGAGAGAGAGAGAGAGAGAGAGAGAGAGAGAGAGAGAGAGAGAGAGAGAGAGAGAGAGAGAGAGAGAGAGCGTGCGCCTTGGGGGAGGAAAATTTGAAATGTGTGTGTGTGTGTCAAAAGAATAAAAAAAAATTGAATTTGTTGTTTTCTTATCATTTTTTCAAAGACATTTTTTTTAGCTTTATTCTTTGCAAAAAACATGACATTTTTCACGGGCAGTACGTGACATTTTCGGTGGCACAGGGTTAATTTTTTGATGACAACCCTTACGCACTCTATCTAATATATATATGTATATGTGTGTGTGTGTGTGTGTGTGTGTGTGTGTGTGTGTGTGTGTGTGTGTATACATACATACATATATATATATATATATATATATATATGAGGTCTTTCCATAGAATTTGATGGAAAATCAACATCTTGCACTTTCCAAGTACATTGTTTATGTATGGTGAGTTCTACCATGATTTGTGACTGATCTTAAGCATTAATTGCATTGATTGGAAGGTAGTAGACTTGTTTATAGGTTGGCCAAGCTTGTTGTAGCATCATATCACATTTTGGATCAAATAACATTCATGGGAGCATATGGGCCTTTGAATAAAAGCTAGTTTTGCAAAGTAGCAATTAAAGATGGGAACTCAAGGTTTAATCTAACTTCGACCAAATTGTTTAGTGAATGGTAGTTGACTTGAATGATGCCAGCAATATTTTCCATCATTACACTTGTTGACTAGTCCCGCATTTAAGTTATTAGGCTTAGGAAAAGGAGTTCATGGGTCGCTAATGTGAGGTTCGCAATGACCTTTGTCATCATGAAATTGCTCGATACCTTTCAACAAAAATTTCAGTATCTCTCTTTCAACCTTCACCCAACCTTCACCAATCCTACTAAACTTTTCAAAATATAGTAATCTATCATTAGTGAGTTTTGTGAGAGTTAGTTCCATCAGATTTTTTCCAATGATGGTTACATGTCCAAAATATCATTCTGAAACCCCGCCAAGCTTAAAAAAATCCTTGTTTTGCCAAAAAACCTTGCCTAGCCTACCATATATCTATTTGTCAAATCGATCTTCAAGCAAGAGGTTGAAAGTTAGTTTTGTCAGGTTTCTTAGAAAAAATCATTTTAGTGTATTTTTTTAAATCCAAAATAGCAAGTGAAATCCTCACCGAGTTAACCCTCACCTAGACAACCTTTGTCTGTCATATTTTTTCTAGTCTCAAGTTTTGGTATAGAAGATATAGTACCTATCCAAGAACAAAGTTACATTTTTAATGTTGTAAATTCTTGAATTTGTTTTGCAAGACAAGTAGAAGACTCAAACTTGACATTGGCCCTTTTTCATCTTGAACTTGACTTGACCTCATTATATACTTGACATAAGTCAAATAAAGAATTGAACCGTGTCTAATCCCTTATAATGATCTTGTTGTGAATATAGCAATTAGATATTCATATTACTTATTTGTTGCCAAGAATTTCACCTTTGAAAATTGTTGGATTATTATTCTCATAATCAATCTTTAGTCTACATCCATTCAGTTATCCAGTTTTTGCATTTTTACTCATGTTTTTACACAGTCTGTAGAAATACACAAGAATGGCTAACAGTCGGATTCAACAACGACATAAACTATCGAAGGTTTTTGAACTATCAAATGTTAATAGAATATGTTATCACTTATTTTGAAGTTAACAACTTGCCCTAACCATCGTTAGCAAGTACTTACCATGTAACCTAATTGAATATATATATATATATATATATATTTGAGAGAGAGAGAGAGAGAGAGAGTGTAAGGGTGTTGTTAACCCATCATTATTGGAATACACATCACTAGAGATAGATTGCATAAAAAAGTCTATCTTAGCCGACAAAAATATCTAGAGAGCATTCTAGAAAAATTTCACCGATTGATACACCAATGGATTCAGCTATATGGTATTGACTAAACCTTTTTGGGTAGATACTGAAAGTGAGATACTTGACCTGCCCAAGTATACTTATCATATACACACACATATATGCATACATATACATATATTATATACACATATACATATACACATACACACATATACATATATATACATATATACACATATATATCTACATACACATGCACATGCACACATACACATGCACACACACACACACACATATATGCATACGCATACGCATACACATACACATACACACACATATACGTATAGATAAACACACATATACACATATACATATACATATACATACACATACACATATGCATATGCATACACATACACATATACATAATATACATACATATATGATACTTAAACATATACATACACATACACATACACATACATACCATCAGCCGCTTGCCATCGACATGCACACTATGCTAGTATGTGTATATATGTATATATATATATATATATATATATATATATATATATATATATATATATATTAGTTATGAGTGCTTGTCGTTGACGGGCAATAGCGGCCGATCTAGGTGACGGTCGATGATTTGGAAATTCAATATGTCGTTGATGGACGATGATTTTTTGATCTAGGTGGCGGCTGATGAGTGGGTATGCCCGTCGTTGACGGGCGGCCGACGATCTGGGTGACGGTCGATGATTTGGATGGCGGTTTAGGTGATGGTCGATGATTTGGATGGTGGTCGATGGTTTAGGAGGACAGCCGATGGTCATTGACGGGTGGCCGAAGGAAGAGTCGCATTTTTCGGGAGGGGGAGTGTCACATTTTTCGGGAGGGCAGAAAGCGGCTTGTGCATGGGAGACCTTCGCATTTTACTTAAAGGCACCTTCGTAATCTTAAGGGTACTCTCACATTTTGAAGGGTACCTTTGCATTTTGAAGGGCACCTTGTCGCGAATGGGTTTAGTGTATCGCGAACGAATTTGTTTCTTTTGAATTTTTTTAGGCGATAGCTTACATGATCCTAGACACGCGACTACAGATCACAGAACATATATCATTCTAGCAATCAAGACAGCGGAAGACAAGGAGATGCACAAGATAGAGCAACTATATTATCAGTTTGATTTTTAGAGCGAGATGATCAATGTCTCGCTCGTTGCCACCTGACACTCTGCTCCTTTGTTGTGTTCTGCTCGTTGGCAAACTTTCATCCACAGCTATTTCGAGTCTATTCTTTTTCTTTTCTGCTCTACTCGCGTACACTCTCAGTGTATTCTTTTGATCTAAAACAAGGTTTATATCTCCACTGTGTGGAGTTTACAAGATAGCTAAATAAAGAATTACAAGAGTAGTTAACGCTAATCAACTAATCAGTTACTCTCCGTTATTGCTAATTGTTTCAGCTGAGGATGAAATTTAAGACTCCACGCTTGTTGAGCTACCAGTTGGCAGCGCGAAAGATTTTCTTTCATTTCTTTTCGTTTTGTGTCGTGTCGTGTCTTTTTGGTCCTGGAGGCATGTTTGACTTTCACGAATCATTCGACCTTCAAGTTTTGCTTTGCTTCGTGTCTTAGGGTTTTTGAGGTACGTTGACTTTTGTGAATTGTTCACCATCGACCTTCGCTTCGTGTTGCGGCAAAGTTGTAGGAGTTCACCATTTCTGACACTCCCTCTTGAACCTTGCAGCTTTGCACGTTTAATCCAATTGCCTTTCTTTGCTTTGCAAAGAGTGGCTTGTCGAGCGGCTTCGTGAGCAGATCTGCAATCATGTCTTTAGATTCTATGTACTGGACCTGGAGCTCTCCTTTCGAGATCAAATCTCAAATGTGTACTTCAGAGGTATGTGTTTTGTCTTTGAATGGAAGACAAGATCTCGGGACAGATAAATGGCACTCTGAGAATCCATCATCATTGTGCATGGCCCTCCTTGTGGTATCCCAATTGCCTCCAGCATCATCCGCAACCAAACTACCTCGTTCGCCACATTTGAAACTGCGACTTATTCAGCTTCGCAAGAGAATTGAGCTACCAAGGTTTGCTTTTTACATATCCAATTGATTGTTGTTCCTCACGCTATTGAACATCCTCCAGTTACAGACTTGCTATCATCTTTGCAGCTCGCCCAGCTTGCATCACTGTAGTGGTGCAACTCGAATCCTTTTTTTTCGTTTTCTGCTCTGTAGGTTATGATGAGAAAAACTGATGAGAAATTCATCGAATTCACAAAACTTTCACGAAGGCGAATCAAGCACGACTCTCTTCGACTCGGATGGAGTTCAGATGCGATCGGTGGACACTCCTACAATCCTCCGAAATGTAGTCAGGCACTGCTGATCTACGTTTATAGAATTAATGCAGCATTCAAGATGGTTTCAACCAGAGTGCGGAATTCAAATGAACAGGAAAAACTCAGACATATGAAATAACAATATATGCATTCGCATTGGAGATCATACGCAACAAGAAAATAATCTATATTGATTTTTCTCTGATTTCTTCAAGCATTGCATGCAAATCCACGCAGTGCGTTGGCATGAGAGAAAACGCTTCTCTCATGGATGTATGTCACGCTTACTAGTGGACTTTGGATCTCTATGGATCCTGATCATAGAACTCGTCTCGCATGCAGGCGGACTTGCTATCTGTATTTTGTCTTGATTGCTTACTAGCATCAGACTATTGTGTTACACTGTATATGTATATTGTTAATCTGTATGTCAAAAAATATCATCCAGTAAGCATGGTCGCTCTATGTAAATCTAAGATTAGAGTGATTAAACATCTACAACTAATCAGGGAGTTACAAGAGTGGCAGATTCTCCACGACCTAGGAAGTATCTACAGACGTCATGCCATCAGATCAGATCTCTGTACTTCTGGGTACTTGCGTGATCTTAGCCGGTACTCTTTGGAGCGTGAGGGCAAAACAGGTTTCATTTTGCTTGTATGCCTTTCTCTCGTACTGGACCGCAAAGGAATCTCGTTCGTGGATCTTGCGTGTTTGCGAACCGTTTGTCTTCGTCTCCTTTGACTTTGGTGTTCGTGAATCGTTCGTCTTCGTCTCCTTTGACTTTCGTGTTCGCAAAACTCTTCATGTTTCGTGTCTCTAGATTTTTGAGTTCGCGACCATCTTCGTCAGGTTGAGGGCTGAAAGCTAACAAGGCTTTGTATTCTGTTTCTTCAGGTTAATCCCATATTTTGGGTACCCTTCAGACATTGTAGGATTCATTTTTCCATTTGCCAATGTGCCATTCCAAGATTGGAAGAGAATTGGCTTAAGACGTAAACAGAGAAAACTAGATCGGGTCTGGTACAAATTGTAAGGTACATCAGACTACCGATTAGGTTTTGGTAGGGTATACCTTCCATCTTCTGTTTTTCTTCTTCTGTTTTTGGGCAATCCTGCTTCGTCAACTTGGCTCCAACTATCATTGGTGTGGCTTTTTCTTTGTAGTCCATCATGTGATACTGCTTCAGCACCTTTCTGGCATATTCAGACTAACTCAAGTGCATTTTGCCTTTTATTCGATCTCTTCTGATCTCTAGCCTAAGGCATTTTGTTGCTTCTCCTAGATCCGTGATTTCATAACTTTCAGAAATCTGACTCTTCGTGTCTTTGATCAGCATCAAGGAATTTCCTATCATTAGAAAATCATCCACGAAGATAGTCAGTATCACAAAATCTTTTCCTACTCTTTTTATGTAGACATTACAGTCTGGTTGTGTAGGATTGAAGTCTAGAGACTTCAGAAGACCGTCGAGCTTCTTGTACCAAGCTCGTGATGCCTGCTTTAGACCATAAATGCACCTCTGCAACCGACAGACATATTGTTGATTGTCGGGGTCTTCAAATCCTTCAGGCTGCTTCATGAAGATTTCTTCCTCTAGATCTACGTGGAGAAAGGTTGTCTTCACATCAATCTGGTGAATTTTCATATTATGTTGTGTACCGTATGCTTGTCATCTTGACCATCGACGAATATGTGTCGAAATAATCAAGACCATATCTTTGTGTGTAGCCCTTCGTGACAAGCCTTGCTTTGTAACGGCCAACAATACCATTTGATTTCATTTTCTTCTTGTACACCCACTTGGAATCGACGATCTCTCTGTTTTCTGGCAGTGGCTCTAGTGTCCATGCCTCGTTTCGCCTCATCAACTTGATCTCCCATTAGAGGAGTTCTAAATCCAAAAAAGCCCCTTTGTAAAGATTCTTTTTATATTTTTTCTCGATTTTTTCTTACACATGGACCAATCAAAACACTCAAATTTGAAATCTACATTACATAACTTTTTTAGTCCACATTTTGATTCCACACTAAAAATGGCATAACTTTTCAGTGGTAAGTCCGAATTTAGCGGAGTTTGGTGCATTGGAAAGTGCCCAACAAGGACTTTACAGTGATATGTTTCATGACATACTTCTGAGCTACGATTAAAAAGTTATGGCAAGTCAAAAGTATTAGCGTTATAATATATTAATAATATAAACTACATCTAGCACGAATTCTTAAAAGGTCTTTTTGGAGCTCAAATCTCCTCTAATGTCTGACATTGCCTGCTTCCAAAATTCTCCCTCTGGACTCTACACAGCTTCTTGATATGTTGTTGGCTCTTCAGTGAAGCTGTAGTACTCGAATTGCGTATCTTCGCTCCACTGAAGATTGTCAACGTATCGATCTGGAGGTCTTCTTTGTCTTGTTGACCTTATGGATTCGTTTCGTCGTCGTTCAAACGTTTCTTGTTCGTGGGGTTGATCTTCTGCCTTCGGCTACTCTGGAGTCTGTGGCTCAACATTCTGATTTGACATATGTCCTCAATCTCCCTCTTGAATTGGCAGCAGTGTGAAGATCTTATGGCCACTCTCATCTTTTAGTCCAGAAAATGTGGACTCATCGAACTTCACATCTCTACAAAAAAAAAATCTTCTTTGTGGTTGGATTGTAGAGTCTGTACACTTGTGATCCATTCGAGTACCCAAATATGATTGTTTGCTCTGATTTATCATCAAACTTGCTTCTTTTTTCTTTTGGAATGTGCTTGTATGTTGCACATTCAAACACATGTACGTAT
Source organism: Diphasiastrum complanatum (assembly GCA_029204225.1). Taxonomy (NCBI): domain Eukaryota; kingdom Viridiplantae; phylum Streptophyta; class Lycopodiopsida; order Lycopodiales; family Lycopodiaceae; genus Diphasiastrum; species Diphasiastrum complanatum. The sequence continues at coordinate 45,202,804 of CM055111.1, forward strand.
GATAGATCAGGCTTTCTACCTGTCCACATTTCGTATGGTGTCTTGTTTTCCAGCGCTGTCATTGTTGATCTATTCTGCAGGTGTACTAATGCAGCTATTGCCTCAGTCCAGAATTGACTTGGCAATCGAGCATGTGCCATCATGCATCTAGCTCCTTCGACTAGCGTCATGTTTCTTCTTTCCGCGACACCATTATTTTTTGGTGTGTACGCAGGAGTGAACTGGTGCTCTATTTCCTAGCAAAATTTTGAAAATTCTTTGCTCTTGTACTCACCTCCACTGTCAGATCTGATGATCTAAATCTTCTTTGAGGTGTGTCACTCTGCAAATGCCATGAACTTCTTGAAAGAGTCAAACACTTTAGATTTTATGAAGTACATCAGTTGTTGTGGTGTTGAGACTTGGTGCTCATGTCTTGATGCAGCGAGTTGAGCGAAGATCGTTCTGATCTTCTCAACATGTTGGTCTAACTGGTTGTCATCCCATCGTATGGATTGTAGCTGATTGTGAAGATGTATCACTGAAGCTGCAGTCCTCACTTTATACTTTTGTTTTACTGCATGGCTGCTTTCGCAGTCTTCAATCTGCATGAGTAGATCTTCATTGATGGACGAAATGATGATCGTCATTGCACGCTCATCCTTTCTGATCCATTCAACTCTCCTCGGGTCTCCCTCTAGAGGTTGCACCTCTGAGAGTTTGGTCACCGACCAGATGCCTTCGCCCTTCAGAAGTGTTTTGATTTTGAATTTCCATATCTGGTAGTTTGCACCATCAAGACTGATTGCTACTCTTGTCTGGATCGTTGTAGCCATATTGTGTTGCCTAGAGAATCACTGTTCAGATATCAGTAGTGATAACTTGTTTGCTCTAATACCATCTTGCAAACGGATTCAGTGTATTGTGAATGGATTTGTTTCTTTTAAATTTTCTTGGGTGGAAGCTTGCAGGATCCTAGACACACGACTACAAATCACAGAACAGGTATCATTCTAGCAATCAAGACAGCGGAAGACAAGGAGATGCACAAGATAGAGAAACTATATTATCAGTTTGATTTTTAGAACGAGATGATCAATGTCTTGCTCGTTGGCAGCTTGACACTCTGCTCCTTCGCTGTGTTCTGCTCGTTGGCAGACTTTCATCCACAGCTATTTCGATTCTATTCTTTTTCTTTTTCGCTCTACTCACGTACACTCTCAGTGTATTCTTTTGATCCAGAAAAAAGTTTATATCTCCATTGTGCGGAGTTTACAAGATAGCTAAACAGAGAATTGCAAGAGTAGTTAATGCTAATCAACTAATCAGTTACTCTCTATTATTGCTAATTGTTTTAGTTGAGCGTGAAGTTTAAGACTCCACGCCCATTGAGCTACTAGCTGGCAGTGTGAAAGATTTTCTTTCGTTTCATGTCGTGTCATGTCTTTTTGGTCATGGAGGCATGTTTGGCTTTCGCGAATCATTCGACCTTCGAGTTTCACTTCGTTTCATATCTTAGAGTTTTCGAGGTACGTTGACTTTCGTGAATTGTTCGCCATTCGACCTTCACTTCGTGTCGCTTTGCTTCGCGTCGCGACAAAGTTGCAGGAGTTTAACATTTCTGACACCTTTGCATTTTGCGAGAAAAAGCTGAAGGTCAACAACCTTCGCATTTCTCGCATTTTCCCAAAGGTGTAAAAATGGTTTTTCGACAGTGTCAAGAGAGTTGGCCAGAATTTATTTTCTGAGTGTTTTTTACTTAGATGCTCATGGTAATTAGAATAGTTGTCCTTATCAGCATCCACAAAGATGAAATCGAAGAAGCCATGGTTGCTCTCCTGTAGACAGAAAAGCCAAAAGTTTATTTCTACTTACAGCCATTTTATTGTCTTGATATTAGAATAAGAAGCGGTGGCAACTATCAATACCTCCAGAAATAATGCATTTAAGATATCAAGCCCATGGCCTTCTCTGAAATCAATCTTGTGGGCAACTCTGGCTTGTTCCATAAAGGGATAACCAATTCTAGAAACTATAGCGACCACCTATCAGAGTGGGCAAATTCGTTGGGTGACAGCCGGGTTTTCAAAGAGAGAGATGGATGAGGCTCAAAAGTTACCACATGGCAAGCCACATAGGCCCTCCACGTGTAAAACCATGTAGGCTTGAGACTTGTTTTTGGGATCGTGGCTTAAAACCAATACAGATGAGTCCCAACTTAGCCCTCCAGACTGAAGACGATCATGAAATGATGGCCCGGCTTTCCTACAGAGCGGCCTTTATGTTATCCCGGTACGTCACCATGATAGAAGACTGGCAAGAAACGGGCTTCACCGAGAAAGTGCGAGAGTACCTGGGGCCGTTGAAATACGGAAGCAAGCTCCGCTTCCAAGTATTCGAAGCCTTAGGGAGAAAAATGAGCAAGCGAAAACAAACAGCAAGACGACAAGGTGAGCAGGACTCGCAGGAGGTTTTCAAGAAGGCTGGGATGTAGAGGCCATTGAGGAATCTCAAAATTTTGCGAAACAATTTTGCGGCAAATAAGCACTCGGTTTTACGGAAGCGACTGAGAATCCATGCTTTTTCAGGTGCCAAGTGAAACGTCATTCTACATGTGTTGCAGTGGGTCCTGCAACAGATTAGGGGTGGATAATGTTAGCAGGTTCCAGATAATCTCCCAGATGTCGAGCCAAGCTGAAATACAGAGCACCTCTCACCCAAGACCGAGGAGGTCTCAGAAGGAGGAGAGCAGAAAGAAGATGAGGGCCGAGCATGAGAGCCGAGGAATGCTAGCTAGGAACACAAATTTATCTTTATGTGAGCCTACATGGAAAAACCTCAGGAAGGAATGGCCATGTAGGAGCTAGTGTTATTCCTAGGCAAAGTAATAAATGTAGACCCCTCTTAAATAAATTAGAGTGAGCCACCTTTTGATGGTGACCTCTAGTGGAAGAGCTAATTCCACTTGAAATTTGTAAGTTGGTGAAATTGCCACTTAGGCTCCACATGGGCAGCCTCTTGGTCTATTTAAGAGACCTCCTCTCTTGTGAGGGAGCTTTACTTATATTTGTCACTATTCTTGTTGAATAAAGAAAATCTTCCACGAGTTATTGGCAATCTTGGAGCTCCTTGTTCATGGCTATTTTCTTGAGTAAATCTCCTATGAACATGCTTTGCTTTCTCTTGTTTGTGGATGTGGAATAGAGTAGATTTCCTGCTCTCTTTCCTTATGCAATGTGGATTGTAGTTGTGGAATAGTTTTCTTGTTCTTGCTTAAGTAATTTTCAGCATCCAAGTAAACTAGATAGGGTAGAATTGTGATTCACATCTTGCATATCTTGTAACAATCCAGTTCTTGATTGTTCTTGGGTTATCCAAGAATCAAGAGATGGGTGTTTCTTGATTCTTGGATTGCTAGTATGTTGTTAGGTAGTTAGTTTCTTGCTTCTTGTTCTTGACCTGTAGATTAGTCTATGTGTTTTACTGTTTCTTGAATATCTAGAGTTGATTAGTAGCAGGAATCATTGTTTGTTCACTTGTTTAGAACATTGATCTGTTTGTGAACGAGTTTTGGTTGCATGTGAATGTGTATGCATGTAGCTAGAGCGAACGAGTCCTAATCATCCCATTGACAGGCTGGGAAAATGTCTGAGTAATTGCTAAAATCTTTCTGCCTGCAACGGTTCTAACCAAGAAGATCGATCCTAAAGAATCAGCTTCCTGGAACGGGTAGAAACACCCGGTTTCCAAAGTTCAAGAAACCAAGAAGAGCATAAAAGATTTGTATTCACAGATTCGTTGTAGGAATCCGTGAACAGATGTTATCATTGAGGATGAGTGGAAGGATATTTGATCTGATCACCTTGAACTCCACAAGCAACCTTTTGATCCAAAGCACCTCCTTGGTTGTGGTTATTAGAGCCTTGTACTCGGTTGATGATAGTGAAATTGTTTCTTGCTTCTTTGATAGTCAAGAAACTACCTCTTCTCCAATGAAAGTTGCAAAGGCACATGTTGATTTTTGATCCTTCTTGTCCCCTGCAAAATCTAAATCACTAAATTAATGTCACCCCTATAAAAGATTCCAAAGTTAAGTGTACACGAGTCGTATCTCAATATTCTCTTGGAAAATTTCCAATGGATAACTAATGGATCTTGCACGTTATGGCTAAGCTTGCAAACACTATAGCACAGATCAAGTCTAGTTATGGTTATCCACATTAAGGAGCCAATAAGTTGCCTATAAAGAGTGATGTCCTTGAAAGATCTTTCATCCTCTTTATTGGTCACTTTTACAGCTTGCTCCATAGGAATCTCCATATGCTTACATCCATGCATTTTAAATCTATTGAGTAATGAAAGAGCATACTTAGGGTTGGTGCTTGAGTTGATTTCTTTGTGGTAAAATGTAATCTTGTTTGCTGGAATTTTAACTTGGTATCAGAGTCGTTGGATATGACCTCCAACTTACTTGATTTGGCCCTTTCAAGAGAATCAAGCAAGTTGGACCGCATATCCAACTACTCTGATAACAAGTTAAAATTCTAACAAACATGATCACAGATTAGCACAGTAGAAATTAAATACCAATCCTGATTTTCAAAAAACCCAGAAAGATTTATGTGCACAAACTATATTTCACTCTCTAGAAAGGCTATATATAGTATCTCATTTTTCCTAGATCCACCAAAAAGAAAAGTTTTGTTAATTTTTTGAGCTAATCTATGATAGAATTTTAATTTTAGTGCTCAGAGCATGCTATAAAGATTCTTGCACACTAATGTTGCCAATGATTATGGCACTTTTTCGACAAATCCACTAGGCTAATCCACAAATTGTTATAGATGTACATTTTTTCATTAATAGTTCGGTATTCTCAAAGGTTTGTATTTACCTTATGTTTTCTTGATCCAAAATCGTTACAAATTATTTCAAACAATTAATAAAAACTAGCAAAAAAATTTCTCATATGTACTGAGCAAGTTTTGCATGTATGGAACAAGTTTTATTTCATTCGATTGGAATAAAACATATCCCATTGAAAGGCATGGAGCGGGTAACATTGATGGAATGAAACTTTTCTATTTACTAAATATAAAAAGAGTTTTGCTGAAACTTTTTTAATTATTAATATGAAAAGAGTTTTGCTGTATGTACGAACTAAACATATCGTGTAAAAAGTACGGAGCGGGCACCACTATACTGAATTCATACTGACAAAAACTTCACGTTCCTTACCCTAGAAGATGTTTGCATATCCTCACCTCATGCCAATTGATAAAATGTGGAATTTTTCAAACTAGTCAAACTAGTACTAGCAACTTCATGGATGCAGATAGAATTTTATGTAGAACTTACAAGCAACCTAGATAAAATGTAGGAAACTTTGAAACGATATTTTCTGTTAGGCGACAAGAAGTGCCAGTGGCTTGAATGAGAAGACTGAATACATCTTATTCATCCTGTATGGAATGTAAACATGGACTGAAACAAAAACACCCCTCCTCTAATGCCTAAAAGGCATATACGTAGATCTTTCACAATATAACTTGCACACAATAATCAAGCAAAGAATGCCCCAACACCTTAACTTGCCACTTATCATTTGCCTACAATGACCACTATTTTACAATACAATCACAAGACAATGAATCTGAAACAACACTGCCACCTAGAATTAGGAAACTGCAGTTCTTCTGCCCAAGAATGCTAACAAGACAGGTAATCAGAGATACAGATGCCTTAAATGGCATCTTCAGCCAGATTGATCACAAAAGCAGCCATAACACAGCTTGCTCTTCTTGCCTATTTGTAGCTCGATCAAGTCCCTTCAGGTAGATAATTGTTTCAACTCATAAGATCAAAATGATCACCCATCATCTTTTGCTGCTTCTTCCCTCCGTATTCTCTCTTCTTCCTCCTTGTTGTAGATTGCGTTTAACTTTCTTTCAAGCTGCATTTGAGAAAAAAGCCTGAATAGCTTAGAAAAAATAACCATTTTAGAAGTTGCACTTCTTCAAATCAAGTACCAATAATGTACCCTAAACCCAGAATCCTTAAAAAAAAAATTTTTTTTTTTTTTTTTGGGGGGGGGGGGGCGGGGGGTGTTTCTAGGCTAAGCCAATTAACTTGGTGGATAAATTTTGGAAGTAAGAATCTGAACCTGCACATTTCGTGCCTTCACTGTCTGCAGCTCATCTCCAAGCATTGAGGCTCTGTAAACCCACCAGAATATTTTGGTCAATAGCAAGCTGCAACTAAAAATTGAATCCAGCAACAGCCACTGATCAATGGAGGAAAGTTACTTGCCTAGGCTAAATGCAATTTGCAATTACAGATTAAATGTACATACCTTGACTTCAGCTCTGCAAGCTGCTGCAAGAGCTCATGCTCTTTGTCAGATAGCATTTCAGCCTATGAACACAACCCAAACAGCCAAGAGTTACAGAAAATTGCTCTGGGATTATGACAATGCGTACCTGAAATGTAGCTCCGCACCTCTAGTACATACTACATAGAAACTCCCCTGTTCTATTAGGACTTATATTTTAACAAGGGTAATGAGTAACAATTTCAAATCCTGTACACAGAGAAACAACATAATTTTACGGGTCATAATTGCATACAAACCGGAAAACTGCCAGACGCCAAGGGACTTCGAGATCCTTTTGATGCTTGATAATTTAACTGTGGAACTGTAGCTGCAGATTAAAATCGAAACCTTAGCATAGAAAACAGAACGAGTTCAAACATACAGAAACATTTCATTTCCTAAACACCTTTATCCATTGGGTTATGCTAGAACGGAAAATCTTACCTGCAGACGCTTCCCCGGGATTCAGGCTACTCATCAAGCTCATACTGAGTTCCTGCATGAGATGTTACAGCCCTCAAAACATATTTTCTAGAAAAACCACAGAATAAAATGCATCCACAAGTCTAACAAATAACTTTCCCAGTTAGCTCACCTGCTGTAATATATTTTGATGTAAAACATTTTGCAATTGCATCATGATTGCTGCAACTGGGATTGTCACTGGATCATTTGATCTGGAGAACAATTGCGAAGGCAATGTTTGCTGTGAAAGAGCCTGCAATAAGAATGATCAACAACAGGGCCATCCTATAGATGTGACTACAGCTTCAAACCTAAACCCCAACCTGAACTTGAAAATAAGTCCAAAAGTTGGTACAATAGAAACAGAAAATGCATAGGAAAACGATCCGAAAAGGGAGCATGCATAGAGAGTACTAGAAACCTAAAAATAGTCAATAACATGTCCACCAAATTAGGGGCTATGCAACTGGGACCCAACATGCAGCTAAAATTAGTACACATACAAAAGAAAACTAGGGAGTGTGCTGAAAGCATAACCATGCAGCAACCCAAACTTTTGGGAAAAAGAACATCTCTACTGTTCATGTATAGAGAAGTCGGGGCAAAAACTAAAAATTCTCTCTATAAGATCCAGTGCCTAAAAGAGTAGATCCAGCACCCAATAGAGAAATCCAACATTTAAGAAAGAGTGATCAGTAGCAAGGAGAAGAAAGAAACAGGAACGAGTGGAGAGAAAAGAGGAAAGATTCCATTTAGCATCCGGCCCCCAGTATCCATGGTTATTCAATTGGACATATACTTATCGTATCATCTAGCTCTTGAAGCATCAAGATTTTGCTTCTAAGTTTCTTGTTTTCTGCAGGTCCTAGCAGCTCATGAAACTCTGAAAAGATTCAAATTTGATCAAGGGAACCCATCTCAGCCCCTCAGTGTTGTCTCTCTGATTTCTGATCTTTGAAAACTCCCTTAGCATCCGAGATATGGGTATCTATCTTCAATTAGTAGAAAACAGTTAAATTCTTGCCCAGTCACGCATCGCATTCTTTAGGCTATTTAATCGTGCATCAGCAAATAGCACTCAAAGTTCATGCAAGCTCCAACCGCAGTATTATGTAATCTCAGACAGAGATCTAAAACTAAACTTTGAGGTAATACCAACAGTTCCCACCTCTTAAGTCCAAATGGTAAACCAAGTATGAAGGTGTTACTGAGATCCTAGCCTTATCAACTAGATAATAAAATGTAAAAGTGTGTACGAATCTATTACAAGCAATGCAGTACTTAAGTAAACTAATTTGTGTGATATCCTCACCTGAGTACTTGCAGCTCTCCGCATGCTAGATAGAGGTGGATCATTCTGCAGTTCGTAAACCACCCACTTTGTAAACCTTAAAGGCCAGTTTTGCAGGGAATTTTGTTGACCCCCCTCGGCCAATGCAAAAAACCTAGAACTTTGGTTTTCCAATCCAGAAGGCTGAAGCTTATATGGCAGCATACTAAACAAAGCACGCATACTACTGGGAATATTTTATTTAAACAATTGCACCACTTGCCCAATAAGGGACTTCATGGAGACTGACTCACCTCAACTAACTCCACATCCTCTGAGGTCACACGGAAACGGCCTTTCTTCTGAATGAGAGCGCCTTTCAATTTATCATCAGGTCCCTCCTTGTTACCTACTCTCAACAGACAGAATGGTGTTTTGTTCAAATAACATGCACCATTGTCAATGAAAGACCTGAAGATAGCTTTGGCAACTTAACATAGTCTATAAGTCCAATAACCCATCTTCAGCCGAGTTAAAAAAGAGGAGACTTTTCAAAATTGAGACGCTTCATACCTGATGATTTGCACAATGCCAACACTCCATTTGCAGGTCTATGATCAAGAGTTGCTCCTGTACATGTTAACGGGCCACTGGACGCACGTTCTCGGCGAATAGGACTACAGCGTGAAAATTCTTCATCCGTATCTCTAACGAAATTTAGGTGCTCTTTTTCATCTTTAGCTTGAGATTCAAAATTCTCAAATGGGATTTGTTCTTTTTCTCCAGATCTGATCCATCCAACCAGGATCATCAGGCACAACCAATGTAACAAAACACTTTTTATGACATTCTGATACACCTATATTCAAGAATTCAAGTTAGCGGATAATGTCAGTAAGTAATGCTTCAAACAAAACAAATGCAATTCAAAAATCAAAATCCATATGACACCTCTACTCCAGTTATCCACGTCGCATCTTGGGGAGTTTGTTTAAAGACAGTACTGTATAGGGATGCCTATGAGAGGGAATGCCAAAAAGGAAGAAGTTTCAATGATGAGACGTTCAAATCCCAGTGACCAAAGGTTCAAATTTCAAGAAACACACAACAGGAAATTCTCTTTTAGTGGTCCTAATTTCCTACTCAAATCGGAATCATGATTTGCCAATATAATCCTGACTCAGTGAAACACTAGTGTCTATGTATTGATGTCCACCTGCTTGCCCACAGAGATCTAAAGCTTCACAAACCCATTCATCGTCGCTACACGATCTTGAAATTCTTACAAGATACTCCTATCGCATAGCAGAGCCCAATGCAATCGCGAAGACCATGAATATACATACATGCCTGGGTATTGCCATGACAAAAATACAAATGGAGCAATGGAGCTCGTGAATAGAATTGCTGTGTCAAAGTAGCTATGAAAATGGCCATCATACAAGCAAGAGGTGATGGCTCAAAAAATGGAGCATCAAACAACAAAAGGTGGAAGGAAACCAAGAGACAACAGACAAATGCAAACATAGGGAGCACTTTTGGAAAAGTATGAGCAGTAACAGTGTCACCTATGAAAACAGTAGATATGAAGGACATCAATTTTGAAAAAAACCATCAAGAAAGGGTAAGAAATAGGTATGTAAAATTAATGACAAAAGTCATGGTGGAGCAGGTGTGTGTGGTGATTGATATATTGAAAAAATTTCCAAAAAAAACAAAAAAGTCTTCATCTTTGAAAGAAGCAAAAGATAGACATGGAGGCAAATGAGGAAGCTAACGACAAGTGCAAATGCAATAGACGTGTCGATGAAATTTAAAGAAACACCCATGATGGACAAACAAGGTGGATAACCAGAGCTTTAGTAGGATTGAAAACTACCAATTGATGAGGTAATCATAAATAAATAATGCTGGACTCTCAGGTATATACAAAATGCAGTTACATCATGCTTTATTATGTGTCTGGTTTACTCACATGTATTTGAACTCAAAATTCTTATCTGTAGACATAAAAGTGAAGCAGAGAGTAAATTGACTTGATAGACCATCAGGTGAGCAAAAATATGACCTACATGTCTCTATCTACAATCTGCAAGTTTCTGATGCTTGTTTACATGTACCAATATCTCATCTATTCATGGCATGTCCTCATATGGACACAAAAAAATCAGGTATGCAGACTCAAAAACATAAGTTGATTATTGAACAAGATAAAGAGCCAACAGAACTTAAGAAGCTAAATTTTTTCTCTCCTCCAAATGCAATTATCCAATTTGCAAGCTGTAAAAGGATTCTTGCCCAGCCTGCAAATCATATCTTGGAACATATATTTTAATATATGAATAACATAAAAGTTTCAGGAATACTCTAAAAAGTGGATTTTCAATATCTCAACTTCTATAGATCCAATTGAAAAATTGTAAGGATAATTTTTGGCGTTTTCCATGTCAGCTTGTGGCTCATCATTTTTTTACATGAATATCAGATCTACATTGCCTAAGCCTAAATTTTGCAAGCGTATCTACAACTAATATTTCAATGCATTTTATGATTGTGAAGAGTAATTGGATTTTTCTTGGACATCAAACTCGGAGCAATTTATCAATTATCAAGCAACTCAACTAAACTGACCTCTAAGTGGGACCATCCTATTAGTTTATGTAAATGGAAATGATGTATTACCATAGGTTACTTTGACCCAAAAGGTTGAGAGTTGTGTAACCATGGTTTATTCACCTCCATTAGGCCTATTAAACTTAGAGTTAGCTAAGTTAGTATGTTTTTCCATTGTAGGGACTCGTGGGTCCACTAGGCCTAATCATGACATTGTGTATCCCAACTTGACATTTGGGGGTACCTTAGTTTTTTGAAAGTAACTTGTAGGAGAAGTTAGATAGTCATCTACAAGAAGTTAAATAGTCATTTGGAAGGATATATATGTGTGCATTTCCTTTGTATTGTACGATTGTAAGCATTATATCTATTCTGTTGGAATTCAACGAGTATTTACAAGAGGGAGACCAGCCATCTCTCTCTTTCTCTTTGGAATGCTTTGTATGATTGAATAGTTAAGATAATGGATCCTTTGGTTTCTATTTCTTACATGGTATTAGAGCCACGTTAGGTATTCAGATTGCTTACAAGAGGGCGCTTCTGTTTCGGTAACAGAAAATCAGCAAGTGGCTGATTTTTGCAAGTGACGATCTATTCGTATTCTAATAGCTTTTTTGGCAAGGAGGAGGACGCCCCCCCTACTTTGAGGGTTTGTCGTAGGGGCCCATGCTCAAGCCATTTGCATGTGTTTTTTGAGTCTAATACATGCTGAAATTTTCAGATCCACTTGTTGTAGGAAGGTGCCCATCTACAAAAGAAGATACATGTGTTTTTTACACATTTCTTGTTGAAACTTTCGAGTTGACTAGCTTGCAGGAGGGCACTACTATCTGCCCTATACGTGCATGTATTGTGCACTCATTTTCGACCACAATTGGCTTCATTCGAAGTTTACCTATTTGTGTGCAGAAAATCGCCACCTATTTCATTATTCTTTGAACAAATTGCATGTGGAGTATTGCAATCAATTGTGCTCATATTTTCAGCTTCCTGGTTGCTGCCCATTGAGTAGGTTTTGTCTTGGAAAGTCTTTTTTCCTATCAACTACAAGCCGATTTTTCTGTTTTATCTATGGCTAAAGAATCGGAGTCAATCTGTTCTTTATTAAATGAAGATAGTGGTGACGAAGACTACCTTGGCTCCTACTACACCAACTAGGGCAACCACTTCATCAACAACGGTTGTGTCTTCCAATGAGCAAAAGAAGTGGGATCAACGAGATGCACAAGCACATTCCGCCATTGCATTATCGGTGAAGAGATCAATCCTTCCACATATTAGGTCTTGCAAGACTTCCAAAAGTACTCTTGCCAAGATGTTTCAACTAAGAATACGGCAAAAGTGGTCTATCTTCGAAATCAACTTTCTATCTTGAAGATGCAAGAAGGTGATTTGCTTACGAACCACTTGACAAAGATCAAGGATCTTCGAGAGGAGTTCTCAACGTAGATGAGTGATTGCGGACTCACAATTTGTATCTATTACTCTCAACTCTCTTCCTAATTTCTACCTTCCATTTGTGTCATCATTAAGGATTTCTCTTAGGGGACAACAAATCTCCTTCGACAAACTTGTTGGCTAGCTTTTTCAAGCGAAGCAAACGAGGATTAACTTTGGTGGTGGTGAGCAACAAGATCAAGCTTTCTTTGTGAAAGGCGAAGGTAAAGGCAAGTGGTTGGCTTGCTTCTTCAAGAGAAGCAAACAAGGATCAACTTTGGTGGTGATGAGCAACACGATCAAGCTTTCTTTGTGGAAGGCAAAGGTAAAGGCAAGTGGAAAGGGAAGCCTGACAAATTCCAAGGCCTAGCTATGGAGTATCATAACAGCATAGTAAGCACACTATGAAAGCTTGAAAAACCAGCTATGGAGTAGAACACAAAAGCAAGAGAGAGAGTACTTCAAAGCTCACACAACTTGAATGATTATTCAAAGAGTAGTAGGGCGTGGAAACCCCTCCAAACTTTGGGCTACATTTAGCATGTAATGTATAGAGGTGGTGTCTTGCTAATTCTAGCTCTAGAACGCACATGGATCCTCAACCTACTTGTTATTACTTGCCTAATTAGCACAAGTGGGGTGTACTATGTACATAAATGTTTTACCCCCATGTCTTATGCACAACTTACAAGTTACAAGTCTTAAGGGGCAAAATAGGCATTTATTTCAGCACCCCCCCCCCCTCAATGGCTATTTTGTTCATACCAACACCTAGCATGCTACGAAAGTTTTCAAATTTTTTATCTACTAAGTGCCTTAGTAAAGATATTTGCTGCTTGATCGTTGGTATCACAGTACTCGAGCTGAATTTCTCCGCTTTGTATCTTCTCTCGTAAGAAGTGCTGATCCACCTCAATATGCTTCGTACGAGCATGGTACACAGGATTCTTAACAAGCTGGATGCAACTCTGGCTGTCACATTGAAGAAAAGTAGGACCATCCCGTGGAATCTGCACCTCCCCAAGAAGTCTCCTGAGCCATATTGCCTCGTAGATAGCTTTTGCCGCTGCCCTATACTCAGCCTCTGTCGATGGTAAGGTAACTGTGGGCTGTTTCTTGTTGCACCAAGAAATGGCCCCTGAACCAAGGTTGAAAGTGTAACCTGTGGTCGACTTTCGATCATCCCTATCATCCGATTTGTATTCGGTCCTGTAGCCACTTACAGCCAATAGGACGCTTCCCTTTTGGTAACTTCACCAAATCCCATGTATCATTCTTGAGAATGGAGTCGTACTCCTCTTGCATAGCATGTTGCCATACCTTCTCATATGTTGCCTCAACAAATGTATGCGGATCTTGTGAATCCAAAATAGTAGTCATAAGTGCATAGTTTGTCTCCTGGTGTTCATGCTGTTGGACTGGCCTTTGAGACCTCCTAGCCCCTGGATTGTTGCTCTCTCCCTCATCCAATATCAAACCATCCTGCACAGTTTGCCAATACCACTTGGGAAACTTCTTCCTTGCAGTTGGTGATGAAGACAGTGAATAGGACTCAACAGATTTGCCCCTTTCCTTCCGCTTCCTAGCCTCCTCGAATTCTTCCTCTTCATCACTCATATGATCATCCTAAGGCTCCCCAATATATGGATGTGGATCATCAAGTATTGGCACAAATTCACTTGTACCATCTTCCATCTCAAGTTCCTCTATAGGAGGCGTTTGATCTTCTTCAAAGATCACATCTCGACTTATGATCCTCTTCTTGCTAGTAAGATCATAAAGTCGGTAAGCTTTGCTTTCTTCACTGTATCCCAAGAAAATACACTTTGCTGATTTTGCATCCAGCTTCTTCCTGTTATCCTTGGGAATATGGGCATAGTCGTACAACCAAACACTCGCAAAGCGCCCACCTTGGGCTTGATGCCGCTAAATGCCTCTTCTGAAGTCTTGCCTTCCACAGCTTTTGTTGGACTTCTATTCAACAGAAACACTACTGTGTGCATTGCCTCGCCCCAAAAAGAGTTGGGCAATCCCTTTGCCTTGAGCATGCACACTCCACAATAGTTCGGTTCTTTCTCTCTGCTACGCTGTTTTGCTGAGGGGTATGAGTAGCTGTAAGCTGCCTTTTGATCCCATTGGCCTTGCAGAATTCCACAAATTGTGTCTTAATGAACTCTCCACCACCGTCTGACCTGAGCATCTTTATCTTCTTTCCTGAATGTTCTTCTACCAAAGCTTTGAAATGCAGGAAGTACTTGAATGCTTCAGATTTTAACTTCAAGAAATAAATACAAATCTTCCGTGAGTAGTCATCAATAAAGGTCATAAAGTAATATGCCCCCCCTGCAGATTTAATTTGGGTTGGTCCCCACAAATCTGAATGTACCAAGTCAAGCATGCCTGCTGCCCTGGTGGTGCTCTCCTTGGGAAACTTATGTCTTTGCTGTTTTCCCATAGCGCAAGCCTCGCAAACTGAAGATCTTGGCTTAACAACTAGAAGCCCCTCCACCATATGATGTTGGTTCAACACCTGCAAGCTTTGGTAGCCAAGATGTCCATACCTCTCATGCCACAATTTATCCACATCACTTCCTTTTGCTATATAAGCATGCTGACTACGGGTAGAAGTGTACAACCTGTATAGATTATCTTCCTGCAATCCTTTGGCCACAACCTTCATATTATCACTCAAGTCCAACACAAGACAAGAAGTAGCATCAAATTCTACTTTCATATTTTGTTGAGTGATAGCTCCTATTAAAAGAAAATTTTTAGCAAGTCCTGGTACATATAAGACATTCTTAATGACTTTGACTTCTCCTGATGGAAGCTTTACAGGTACTGTGCCCTTTCCCTTGACCTTGTGTGTTGAGTTGTCACCTAGGCACACCTCTTGTCCATCACAAATCCCCACAAAGGTATCAAACTAATCCCTATGAGGAGTCATGTGCTTTGAAGCACCTGAGTCAATGTACCTGTTGTAGCTTGTGAGGCCAATGCAACAGAGAATAACTCAGCTTGTCTGATGTCACTCTGCTCCTCTCTTGCAACACTCTCAACAACATTTCCTCCTTGCTTCTTTGTGCCCTTCTTTTGCTCTGCAAGCTTCTTCCTGCACTCAAAAGCAAAGTGTCCATACCGAGGTGTGGAAGAAGTATTCGAGGACGATTGTGCTTCTAACATCTGCAAGTTCTCCATTCCTTGCTCAAGTGTTTGTGGTGCTCCTTTGTTCTTGCCTTTACCTTTCTTCTTATCCTTGGCTGGATTTTGCTTCTTCTTAGAAGCAAAAGCATGCTCCTGGAAATCTTCCCTCTTGGAGAGATTAACTCTCCTCATCTCCTCCTGTAACAAGAGACCATAGACTTCTTCATAGGTAGGGATATTCTCTCTCACAGATATCATCATCACAAAGTTCTGATAAGCATATGAAAGGTCGAGATCTGTGTAACCATAAAATGCACAAAGAATGTGCCATGCATCCACAGGCCCTTTGGATGACCTGATTAGAGGAATCACATTATCCCTCATTGACATGTTGATGATCCTGTGTGCCTTTTCCCCTCTTGATATAGTCCTTGAGTTCAAGTTCAGATGTTGGAACAGGCTCCTCACCTGTCACAAGCTTCCAACATTCTCTGTCTTCAAGAATGTTCTTGATCTTGAATTTCCATATGCTAAAGTTAGTGCCATCAAGCCGGCTGGCTTCACTCAGCATGCTCTCTGCAAGACTACACATAGCTGGATAGAAATAAAACATAAAAGGCAAACTGGGGTTTTCACCCAACTAGGGTATGCAGGCACTTGCTCAATAACCCTCAGCTTCTGGATTTGAAACTGTCCCCCTGTATGGCTGTCCTAGCCCTTGTCCAAGATCCACTCAAAACTTTCACTGAAGTCCCCACTGTAGAAAGCGCCCTCCTACAGTCCTGGCTGTCCAAAAAGACTCAAAATTTTTGTCCCAAATTAGAAACTTTTTGGCACCCTGTACTCCCCTTGCCAACAGTACTCCAACCATGCAGATAGCACAGAGATCAGATGCCCCTACAAAAAGTGCTCCCTCCTCAAAGGTAAGCTGCTCTCCAGGAATGGCAGGAATCTGATCAAAAACAGGTCCAAGCTTTCACCACACCACAGACAACATAACTTGCTCTGATACCATGACAAATTCCAAGGCCTAGCTATGGAGTATCATAACGGCATAGTAAGCACACTATGAAAGCTTGAAAAAACCAGCTATGGAGTAGAACACAAAAGCAAGAGAGAGAGAACTTCAAAGCTCACACAACTTGAATGATTATTCAAAGAGTAGTAGGGCATGGAAACCCCTCCAAACTTTGGGCTACATTTAGCATGTAATGTATAGAGGTGGTGTCTTGCTAATTCTAGCTCTAGAACCCACATGGGTCCTCAACCTACTTGTTATTATTTGCCTAATTAGCACAAGTGGGGTGTACTATGTACATAAATGTTTTACCCCCATGTCTTATGCACAAGTTACAAGTTACAAGTATACAAGCCTTAAGGGGCAAAATAGGCATTTATTTCAACAAAGCCTTCTTCCAACCCCAACACTTCCAAAGGTGATCAAAAACCTAAGGAAGCTCAAAATCAAGGACAAGGTTCCAAGAAGAAGGGTAAGTGTCACTATTGCAAGAAGTTTGGGCATCACATCAAAGAATGTAAGAAGAGGCTTACAAAGAAAAAAGAAAGAGGTAACGATACAAGTGCAACAATCATTGCTTTGGAGTAACAATTTGAAGAAAAGGATGATCTTTTCAACAATGATTATCTTTTGTCACTTATACTCCCATCTCTCCTCAAGAAGAGACTTCTACCACTTCATCTCTTGCTGGTTTTTCAGCCAAGAAGAACACATCTTCGGCTTTACAAGTTGCTGTTTTCTCATCTTTTGAATGGGTGATTGATAGTGGTGCCACAAGTCATATGACTTATCGCAAAGAGGTCTTCACAAAGCTTGTGAACGTGCATGATGGAAGCAAAGTTCAAGGTGTTGATAACACCTCTTAACCTATCAAAGGTGTTGGAGTGATCGCCATTGTCTTACCCAATGGCAGGCTTGGTTGTGGAGTTCAAAGAAGACAAATGTCTTATCAAAGACCCAAAGAGATCTCTCGTGATCGTTGCTTCAGGAACATTGTGTGGTGGATTGTTCCTTATGGATACCTATGAGTGAAAGGCTTCATCATCTTGTCTTGTTGCATCAAGTTCACATTCTTTGGAGTTGGCTGAATTATGGCATGCTAGGTATGGACATCTCAATTTTGCTAGCGTGAAGATGTTGAAGAGATTCAATATGGTTAAAGACATTCTTAATATTGAGCATCCCGGGAAACTATTCGAGTTGGTGGCAAGTTCGATTTGGTTCATAGTGATGTGTGTGGTCCAATGAGGACCAAATCCATTGGAAAGTGTAAGTACTTTGTTACTTTTATTGATGACCTTTCTAGATTTACTTGGATTTATCCTATGAAGGCAAAATCTGAAGTATTTCAACACTTTAAGGATTTTCTAGCAATGATAGAAAATCAATTTGGGCACTTTTTGGAAATCCTACGCACCGATCGAGGAGGGGAATATATCAAGACTATGTTCAGTGCTTATCTTTGAAGCAAAGTATCCAACATCAAATGACAAGGTACATTGATTCTGGAGCAACGCAACATATGACACCACATCGTGAGTGGTTTACACAGTTTGAGGATAGTGGTGTAAATTCACATGTCAAGCTTGGAGACAATTCTTCTTACGACATCAACGGTCGAGGTACAGTGAAAGTACATTTACCTTCAAGGGATATAGGAGAAATTAAGAATGTTCTCTATGTTCCAGGTTTAAAGAAGAATTTACTTTCAATTTCTGCTATCACTAAACAGAACATGAAAGTTGAGTTTGATGATCAAGAGTGTCTTATCAAAGACAAAAACAAAGGTTACAAAGTTGTGGTCACAGGATCGTTGGAAGGTCGATTTTATAAACTTGATGCATCTACATCGGATCATCAAGATTGTGTAGCTTCTGATAGCATGGAGAGCAGGATATGGCATGAAAGGTTTGGACATCTGAACTATAAAAGCTTACAGGTTCTAAAAGACAATAATATGGTAATAGGATTACCTAATATTGTATCTTCAGGAAAAATTTGTGAAGGATGTGTTATGGGCAAGCATCATCGTATGTAGTTTCCCAAGAATACCTACTTCATGGTATTTGTGGATGATTTTTCTAGGAAAGTATGGATATACTTGCTTAAGTATAAGAGTCAAGCTTTTAAGTTCTTTACTCAGTTCAAATCACTTGTTGAGAAGCCGACAGGAAAGCAAATCAAGATTCTACATTCAGATAAGGGAGGTGAGTTCATATCTACAAAATTCTAGGAATTCTGCAAAGAACATGGAATCAAGAGACAATTTGCTTCAACTAATACACCACAGCATAATGGAGTAGCCGAGAGAAAGAACAGGTCTATTGTGGAGAGTGCTCGAAGCATGTTACGAGGTAAGAACCTCAAGAATCATTTGTGGGGCGAAGCAATTAGTACAACAGTTTACTTACTTGACAGAAGTCCTACAAAAGCTGTTCTAAATCGAACTCCAGAAGAAGATCTCACAGGTATAAAACCTAAAGTGGATCATCTACAAGTTTTTGGTTGTGTTGCATATGCTCATATTCCTGAAGATAATCGTCAAAAACTTGATTCAAAGGCAATAAAGTGTTTATTCTTGGGTTATGATGAGGAAGAGAAGGCATATCGCCTTTATAATATTACCAGTAAGAAGGTGATTATGAGGAGGGATGTCGTGTTCGAAGAAAGTGAGTCTTCTAACCTAGAAGATCATGAGGAGGATGTATTTTCTCCTACATCACTCCTCTTATAGATGATGTTCAGGAAGATACAGGTCCATGTGATACAACTTCTACACAAGTTGTACCAAGGGTGTGTACACAGGTGGATCTTGGTAAACGTAAGAAAAGGTCAAGAGTATTTGATACTATTCTCCTTCCACGTCACCTACAAAGAAGGCATATCACCTTTATAATCTTACCAATAAGAAGGTGATTATGAGGAGGGATGTCATGTTCGAAGAAAGTGAGTCTTCTAACCTAGAAGATCATGAGGAGGATGTATTTTCTCCTACATCAAAAACTCCTCTTATAGATGATGTTCAGGAAGATACAGGTCCATGTGATACAGCTTCTACACAAGTTGTACCAAGGGTGTGTACACAGGTGGATCTTGGTAAACGTAAGGAAAGGTCAAGAGTATTTGATACTATTCTCCTTCCACATCACCTACAAAGAAGGCATATCGCCTTTATAATCTTACCAGTAAGAAGGTGATTATCGGCACGGATCTCGTGTCCGAAAAAAGTGAGTCTTCTAACCTAGAAGATCATGAGGAGGATGTATTTTCTCCTACATCAAAAACTCCTCTTATAGATTATAAGAAGTTACCAAGATGGTATTTTGAGACTATAAAAGATAGTCAAATGTTGGATGAGGGAGAATCGAGTCAACAAGGAGCTAAGAGATTGACACGTTCAAGTGTCAACTATTGTGAAGATGGTGAAGCAACGCATTATGCGTTTATGGCTTCAGTGTTGGATTCTGAGGATCCTTTATTTTATGAAGATGCTGCAAAGGAACAAGTTTGGAAGAGTGCTATGGATGAGGAGTATAGTTCTATTATGAAAAACGAGACATGGGATCTTGTTGAACTTCCAGCAGGTTGCAAGTCGATTTATAAAACAAAGTTTAAGTCTGATGGTTCTATAGATAAGTATAAAGCCGGTTGATCTACTGTGACACAAGTGATCAAGTTGCAGTTATCTTCATTAAAGGACTTGGCCGTGAAAAGTAGTTCAGGACACTTCTAGGTGTTATTGTTAATCAATTATCCATTAAGGGAGAGTGTTAGAATTAATGGTTAATTAATTAATTGTAGAGGCCAGCCTGCGTGCTAGAAGGCCTATTTCTATTTTTAGTATAGGTACTTCTATTTATAGTATAAGTACCAATTTTGCTTGAATAGTATAGAAATCTATTTTAACTAAAAGATAGCATAGATTATTATTGTTAAGATTTCATAATTAGCATTCCAATTGCTATAGTAGAAGAATAGCTTTTGCTTTTGAGTGTGGGCAGTCTCTATAAGAGCAAATGGGCGCCCACCTCCTTTGATATCTCAATTTCCAATTTATGAAGCATAGCTTCTTGCAATCCATCGTCTTCCTCTTGTGATTGATGTTTTGCGTGAGTACTAATAAGATTAGTCTACTCCGATTTGTGAATTCTATCAAGACGTGCGCATGGCTTGGAGTCTCCCACCTTGGAGATATACAAGGGGGGAGGACTCATTTGCCATCCATTCTATCTATACCTAGGAGGAGGTGGATGGAGAGCGTATGCACAGCCAAGATGAGTGCTAGCTTGAGGCGGGAGATGGCTGAGAGCCTAGGCAGTGACATGGGACACTGTCTGGGATGGAGGTCGGATCTTGCTTGATACGGTCACAGGCCAGGGCACGGAGGGTGGACCCGGATTAGGTCCTATGGCGGGGTGGAACGTGAATCGTTTGTAGTTAACCAACACCTAGAGGTATGTGGTAAGAGAGAGTCTAACATATGGTATCAGAGCCACTGCATGCCGAAAGCAGGTGTGTTGAGCCGAAGTGATTTCTTGTAAGTTTTGAATCTTTTGACGAAATTCAATCAAGGCGAGAAATGCGTTTTTTATACACATTTCGGTTTCCTTCTGGTTGCTCTTTTTTGAGTTTTTTGATGTAAAAAAATAAAATAAAATAAAACAGATCTTGGGCCTTTTGGAACGCTGCCATGTGGCACTGTCCAGGCACGGACAGGTGGCAGGCTGCAGCGGGCAGCAGTTCCGCTCAGATTTAAAGTAGCATTCAGTAGTTCCGTGGGCCCCCCAGAGTAGAAAGTTGGAAAAAACCAGCGGAACCCCTGCGAAGGCCTTCTGCCTGTGGCAGCCCGTGGAATAGGGCAGTCCAGCGAAGAGGGTAGGGGGGGGTGGAATCTGGCAGCCAGCTGGCAGGTAAGTTGGCAGGTGGCTTGGATTGGTGATGTGGAGGCTTTGGTGGCAAGGCAAGCCACTTGGCAGTGTGTAGGCAAGCATGGAGAGGGAAGCATGCCTCTCCTATGCTTAGGTTTCAGAAGAAGAGGTGGAGGTGGAGGTGGAGGTGGAGGTGGAGGTGGTGGCGCATCCCTCTCTTTGCTTTCTCTTATTCCTAATGGCAGCCATGGGCAATACCATTTGGATTGTGAAGAGCCAGCAAGATTAGAGTTGTATCTACCTTCCTTGAGTTGCTTTTGATCTCTTTCAACTCTCTCTTGCTTAACTCACCTCTCTTGCTCTTCAGATATGGATCCTAATCCTACCACACAACCTATGTCTCCTACTCATGAGGTTACAGCATCTCCCCTTACTATGGATTCCGAATCTTTGTTGCTTGCAATTAACAATCTACAGCAACAGATTGTTGATTTGCAATCGGAACATTCTCAGGAATAGCATGATTTGAAGGAATTGACGCAATTAAGGCAGCTATTGCATCAACCTTTGTTCACCCCTATTTTTGCTGGGGAAAAGAAGGATAGAACCCCGGAGGCGGTCTTGTCGTGGATCGATCGATGGAATTCGCATTTCTCCATGCACGATTCATATATCAATCTAGCCGTCATGTGCCTGCAAGATAAAGCCTTTACGTGGTGGCAAGATTTGAGGGGTAAGCCTGAAGTTCCTAAAAATTGCGAAGATTTTTGTAAGGCCCTTAAGCCGGCCTTCCTCCCCATTTTAGATGATTTTGAATTTTATCATCAATATGCAACGATCCATATGGGGAACCAGCCCCTGGATCAGTATTTACAAGAATTTCAAGAGGTTTATTCTCATTTTGCAACTAGAATTTCGCTTCGCCAGGATATACGATGATACTCGTATAGTGGCCAAGCCTGAGTCTGGTGTCTTGCCCGACGTAAAGGGTAAAAAGCCTTTCTTTCCAAAGAAATCGAAAGATAAGGCAAGAGAGGGGTCTTCGGGTTCTGGTAAATCGAAGAAAAGATGTACCTTGGATCAGGAAACCTTTATGAAAGCCAGAAGCGACAATCTGTGCTTTAATTGCATGGAACCAGGTGATGTCGCGAAGGAATGTCCGAAGAAAAGGAAGGCTAAAGGGGCATCTTTTAAGACGCCAGGTAACTCTAGCATATCTAGTGTGTTGATCTTTCCTTTGCTGGTAATTTTGTGTGTGAGCATTGTTGTTTCAATATTTGAGATCAAGGTATCATCAAATTCGCATAAAGACTGATTTTGTTGAAAAATCCGGATTTAGAACTAGGTATGGCCATTATGAGTTCCTGGTTTTACCATTTGGCTTGACAAATGCTCCAGCAACTTTCCAGCAGATGATGAACGATCTTCTTCGTCCATATCTGGGAAAGTTTGTCATAGTGTACTTAGATGATATTCTCATCTATAGTAAGACTTTGGAGAAGCATGAGGAGCATCTCAGGACTGTCTTAAAGTTACTTAGATAGGAGAAGCTTTTTGCCAGAGAGTCCAAATGTGTTTTCTTCCACAAAAGGTTACTTTATCTCGGTCACGTTATTCGGACCATGGGTTGGAAATTGACCCAAATAAAATCCGACAGGTTCGTGAATGGCCAGTCCCTAAAACCATCCGTGAGGTTAAGTCCCTTTTGGTTTTTACGGCGTTTTTTCGTAGATTTATCTTGCGTTATGCATAAAAGAACTAGCCAACACAGTAAGTTCAGTCCTCCTGTTACTTGGACTGAAGAGTTGAATCAGAGTTTTGAGAACCTCAAATACTGTATAACTACAACACCTATTTTACACATAGTGGATCCTAACAAGCCGTATGTACTTGAGACGGATGCCAGTGATTATGCTATAGGTGCAGTCCAATATCAGGATGGTAGGCCCGTTGCTTTTGAAAGCAAGAAGTTAGATCCTGCTCAAAGGCAGTATTCCACCTACGACAAGGAGCTTTTTGCAATAATTCATGCCCTGAAAGTGTGGAGACATTATTTGTATGGATCCCAGTTTACCATAGTTACTGACCATCAAGCGTTAAGTATATTAACGATGCGGTCGACCTTAGGGGTCGTAAGGCCAGATGGTCGGAAATGCTCCAAGAATTTCATTATGACATTGAGTACCGGAAGGGTACTTCTAATAGTGTCACGGATGCCTCGGATTGGAGAGGTTAATCAGTTAACTTTTCTGAGATCCAATCTGAGTTATATCTGTCCTTAAGATATTTGTGTAAGACTGATAGGTACTTCGGTCGTATTTGGCTAGACGTCCTGGGAGGTTCTTCTAGATCTAGTGATGAGCTTGGAATGCAGGATTCCAAGATATCTCCTCAGGATAAAATATTAAGAGACTATTCCATTAGGAATGAGTTACTTTTCCGGAATGGAAAGGTTTGTGTGCCAGAAAATGATGATAAAAGGGCCCAAATCCTGCATGAATGTCATGACAGCCCGTGTGTAGGGCACCCTGGCTTCCAAAGGATACTTGACTTAATAAAAATGAACTTTTATTGGCCAAACTTCAAAAGTCAAGTGGAGGCATATGTTCGCAAATGTGGACAATGCCAGGTTAATAAAGTTGAAAGACTTAAGGCAGCTGGTTTACTAATGCCCTTAAAAATTCCCGAAAGAAAGTGGGAAAGTATTTCCATGGCTCGGACGGGCTATTTGGGTTATAGTTGACAGGTTAACCAAAATGGCGCAATTCATTCCAACCAAGCAAACTGTCAAAGCTTCTGAACTTGCTCAGCTTTTCGTTGGATAGTTGTTCAGGTTGTTTGGTTTGCTGAATGACATTGTTAATGATCGAGATCCTAAGTTCACTGGCAAATTCTGGCAGGCCGTCTTTGAGAAATTAGAGACGACATTAAGTCTAGGGTCTTCAAATCATCCTGAATCGGATGGTCAGACAGAAAGGACGAACCAATCTATGGAAGACATGCTTCGGGCATATGTTTCCAGAAGACAGTCAGATTAGGAAAGGTACCTTCCAATGATTGAGTTTGCATATAACGGCACAAAGCACGCAGCGACGGGTTTTCTCAGATGTATGGTTTCCAGCCTAAGGCTCCCATTTCAGTGGGCCTCAAAAGCCTAAAGGTTAAAGCAGCCGTAGATTTCCTGCATGATATGCAACAAATGTTGCTTGTTGCCCGCGATAACGAAAAAACGGCTGAAGATAGAGCCTAGTTTTACGCCAATCAAAAGCGAGAACCTAGGGTCTATGAGGAGGGGGCTTGGGTATATCTTGAAATCCCAAAAGACTCTAAGGTATTAAAGACTGGAAAGTTATCATCTCACTATGTTGGGCCATTCCGTCCATCGGAATGCCTATCCGCTAGAACTTCCTCAAGGTGTTAAGGTTCATCCAGTTTTTCACATTAATCGTTTAAAGGAACGACTTGGTGGAAAGGATGACTTGATACTTCATGAGGACTTAGTTCAGCTTGAGGACCTGACATCCTTTGTACTTACGAAACCACAGGCCATTGCTGATGTACGTCAACATGGGCTCAGAAACCAGCAGGTAACTGAGTACTTGGTTCGTTGAAAAGGAAGCTCCGAAGACGACGATACTTGGGAAAAGGAACGTGACCTTAAACTAAGGTTCCCAAATTTTCTTCCTTAGATAAGGAATTTTTTAAGGAGAAGAGAATGTTAGGGACCCAACTCCCTTGCATCCCAAACCCAAACTTGAGACTGGACGATGACTGGGCCTGTTGACTTAACCGGTGACTCGTGAACCTGCATAGTTGCCACGTGTCATGATCTAGGACGTGCGCATGGGTTGGAGTCTCCCACCTTGGAGATATACAAGAGGGGGAGGACTCATTTGCCATCCATTCTATCTACCTAGGAGGAGGTGGATGGAGAGCATGTGCACGGCCAAGATGAGTGCTAGCTTGAGGCGGGAGATGGCTGAGAGCCTATTGAAGCGGTTTAAGATGGAAGATTGCAAGCCGGTTGCTACACCAATGGAGACGGGCCTGAAATTGAGTAATCAAGATAATGGTGAACCATTTGATACTACCTTGTATTGTCAAGCGGTTGGATGTCTCATTTACCTATGAAACTCAAGACCGGACATTTCTTTTTGTGTTTCCCTCATGAGTCAATTTATGCATGCTCCTTTGACATCACATTGGAAAGCTTTGAAAAGAATCTTTCGATATCTTCAAGGAACTACGACACTTGGACTCTTTTATCCTTCTTGTGATGATGCATGCCTGGATGGTTTTAGTGACTCGGATTGGGATGGAGATCAAGACACACGACGCTCTACTAGCGGGTATTGTGTTTTCTTTGGAAATTCTGCAATTTCTTGGTTAAGTAAAAAGCAGCTCACCATTGCTACGTCTTCATGCGAAGCAGAATATAGAGCTACATTTTCAACCACTACGGGCTGAATTGGGAAGCCCAATGCATCTAGTTCTAAGAAGTGAGTCCGATAAAAGTCACGTTCACACCGAAGTGTCCCTGCTAGGTATGTCGAAGATAAGCACAATCCCACGAGTCCCTACCAAGTTAATTTCATACTAACTTAGCTAACTCTAAGTTTAGTAAGCCTAAGATAATAAATGAACCATGGTTACACAACTCTCGCCCTTTTGGGTCAAAGTAACCTATGGTAATGTAAGCAATTCCATTTACATTCCAACATACAGGCCTTACCTCCTTTGATTGGGCTAGCATATCATGACTACAAATCATCATACTTTCTCAAATGTTACGGGCTAAGCTCTTTGTGCCACATCGTATCATCACTACCGAGTTTGCAGTTCCTCCATTACTGGTTGATGCTCTTTTTGACTCATGTATATTCAAAGTTGTCGCTTCCTCCTGACATATACTCGTATACGACAATCAGTAGCTTCATAGTCAAGGTTTCCATTTCTCTTGGTACTCAAAGGCAACCTACTTTTTGGGCTCATTTGGCATCCTCATCTCTAACCTCCCGGTTGGCACTCATGAGGATATCAAACGATCCATCCACTAGGCCTAATTGTGACATTAAGTACCCCAACTTGACATATTGGAGGTACCTTATTCTTTCAATGTAACTTATAGAAAGTTGGATGGTCAATAGTCAAGTAGTTGGATAGCCAATAGTCATGAAGTTAGATAGTCATCTTGGACTATGTATATGTGTATGTGTGCATCCCATTTGTATGAGACACTTTTGTACGCAATACTGACTATTCTCCTTGGCTGTCCACGAGTTTCTACAAGAGGGTTTCTAGCCATCTCTCTCTTTCTTTTGAGAATGCTTTGTGTAATTGAATAGTTAAGATCCTGGATCCTTAGGCTTCTATTTCCTACACAGTATCAGAGCCTTTAGGTGATCACATTGCTTGCAGGAGGGCGCCCAATAGAAAGCTATCTTCTTCCCCTTTTGGTAGCAAAAAATCATCAAGCTGTTGATTTTTGCAGGAGAAGATTTTGTACATCTTCTTATAGCTTTTTTGTAGGAAATTGCAGGGCACCTTCACCTATTTGAGAGCTAGCAGTAGGGCGCCCATGCTCAAACCAATTGCATGTGATTTTGACTCAATACATGCTGAAAATTTCAGATTTACTTCTTTGTAGGTGGGCGCCCATCTACAAATGAAGATACATGTGTTTTGGACACATTTCTTGCTGAAATTTCCCTGTTGGTGAGCTTGGAGTAGGGCGCTACCATCAGCTCTATATAGACATAGTGTGCACTCTTTTTAGCCACAAATTTGGTAGGCTTATACCAAGGTGCCACTATTGCAAGAAGTTTGGGCAGCACATCAAAGAATGTAGGAAGAGGCTTGCAAAGGAAAAAGAGAAAGTTAATGATACAAGTACCACAATCATTACTTTGGAACAACAATTTGAAAAGGAGGATAATCTTTTCAATAATTTTTGTCACTAATAATCTCATCTCTCCTCAAGATGAGACTTTTACCACTTCAAATCTTGCTGGTTTTTCAGCAGAAAACAGCTCATCTTCAGCTTTACAAGTTGTTGTTTTTTCATCTATTGATTGGGTGATTTATAGAGGTGCCACACGCCATATGACTTATCACAAAGAAGTCTTCACAAAGCTTGTGAAAGTGCATGATGGAAGCAAAGTTCAAGGTGTTGATAACAACTCTTATCCTATCAAAGGTATTGGAGTGATCGCCATTATCTTACCCAATGGTGAGGAGAAATACATTCGCAATGTACTTTATGTTCCAGGTATCAAGAAGAATCTCGTTTCGGTCTCTACTATTATGAACCAAGGCTTGGTTGTGAAATACAAAGAAGACAAACGTCTTATCAAAGACCCAAAGAGATCTCTCATGATCATTGCTTCGGGAACATAGTAAAGAGCAAAATCAGCATATTCTATTGATTTAGTAGAGGCACGAGTCTTCCCTTCATAGAAATGATCCACTTTGTTGTCCTGCAAAGTCTGCAACAACCATTTAGGGACTTGTTTAGGCTGTCCAACAGTCTTACCTTTGTCAACACTTTGCTGTCCAAAGTGTTCCGAACTTGGACCTTGTTGTCCAATGTTTTTCGAACTTGGACCTTGTTGTCCAATTTCTTCAACAAGCTACTCTTCACCATACATAGGTTCTTCTTGATGAACTATGGGCTACAAAATTGAAGATGTAGTGGGCTGTCCACTAGAAGTAGATGGTAGTCCCTCCTCTTCATGATTAGATGGCAAAACCAAATCTGAAAATATTTCAACATATGCATCATGGGGGAAGTCCCCTTTCATGACATGAGTGGGCACAACATCATAGGAGGTCTTTTCATCAAAATGAACATCACGACTCACTGTGATTTTATTAGTATCCATATTGAACAACCTATAGTCCTTGCTTTTAGTACTATAGCCAACAAATATGCATTTAACTCCTTTATCATCAAGCTTGGTTCTTAGCTTATCGGGAATGAAAGCATAAGCCGTGCAACCAAAGATGCGAAAGTGAGAAACAGTAGGCTTTCATGAGGAGTTCATACCTTCAAGGCCTTAGTAGGACACCGATTACTAATGTATGTCGCCTTTATAACCGCTTCAGCCCAAAACTTGTGAGGTAGGCCCTTTGCCTTGAGCATGCTATCTCTATGATAGTGCGATTCTTTCTTTCGGCAACACCATTTTGTTGAGGTGTGTAAGGAGTTGTCATTTGATGATGGATACCTTTGCTTTGAAGATAAGTACCGAACGTATTCTTTATATATTCCCCTCCTTGTTCGGTACGTGAGATCTTCAAAGAGTGCCCAAACTGATTTCTATCACTGCTAGAAAATCCTTAAAGCGTTTCCCATGCACGATTCGCCTGACAGCGCAAAGATCGCTATTGTCCTTATGTTTTTATGCGGTAAGGAGTATACATGGTGGCAAGATCTGAAGGATAGGGCTGATACCCCTACCACTTGGAACGTTCCAGGAAGTCTTAAAAACGGCTTTCCTACTGCTCCTGGATGACTTTGAGAAATACACCACCAACAATCCAGTTTGCAAGTTTACAAACAACATATTTTTGTTTGTCCTTCCAATGGACGAAAAGCATACGGAACAGCATTATGTATGTATTCATTTTGTATGCTACCAAATTATGACCTAAAGCCAATGGTAGAATCGTAGCCATGTAGCATTACAGAATGTCATCCATGTGTACTAAAAAGATCAAAAGATTCATTCACATTTTTATTTTTACATTTGCAAAGAAGTTTATAACTTTTTTCAAAAGAACGTGATATGTTCTGTATGTACGGAATTCAATGTACACTACAAACATGTACTAAACAGAAATTTATGGGACTATGTAAAGGTAGACTATAAGAAAAAGAGCTCTATAACTGAAAATATAGAAGAAAATGTCATGTGCAACAAAAACTTGAGTTTGAGATAAAAGTCATCCTTAAGAATACTGTTAAAGTCTGCACTAACATGTACTGAGTCCCATTGGCAAGCTTGGGCTGCATAAGTGCTGTCAGAACTCCCGATGAATTTCTGGCCTGAAACACACAAAACAAGAAACTTCAGGCATCTAACTCCTAAAGGCTTTAGCCTTGATACTTAATTAGATGTGTCATGAATGATGAAAGATTACAATTAAACATTGACTATCATCATAATTTACTATTGAAAAAAGAATGATTGATACAAAAATTATTATGAAGCATCGCTTATTATTGATAAGTGGTTTATCACTAATAAAAATAGCATTGTTATTCATTATTGATCATTGATAATGTTTCATAAAAGATGGGGGTCATGGGTTCACGAGCATCTCCAGCGAATCTGAACCATCTTTGCCGAAAATTGGGTTTAGCAATTCATCCTCCTTCAGTGCAGGAGCATCCGCATCATCCTGAATCTGGGTAATGCTACAAAAGGTCAAGGACTTGATACTAAAAATTTATTACGATTAAAATTTACCACTGATATAATTCTCACCAATGCAGCTTGAGCTTTCAGATCGTCGACATCAAAATTCCAGTAACCGACATCTCGCATGTATTGATTCTGAATACAAAAAATAAGCAATTAGATGAACTGAAGCTCATAAGTAAAGCTCAGCAAGAAGTAGCTTAAGTATGGAAGTAAAATAATCCAAGAAATATTTTGAGGCAGAATTTTTTCAAGGCATTTTTTGATTACTAAAATGTACGCAATGCCTAAAGTATGCCTGAGATCTCTGTTCCTGCTCCCCATACAGAATTTTCTTCTGCGCAAGTCGTGCGTCATCTGCAAGCTGCTCACAATCAACATTGAAGTCTATAAACAAATAAGACATGAAATCCGATTAACAATGTCAGCAAACAGCACTTGCTCAACAAGGAATTGAAGATATCTTTCCAACCTTGAGAGCTTTAACACGTTCCCACAATGGCGGAAGACCATCCAATATGCATCGAGCAACATAGTCGGATGATTTTGCACCTTTGAAAAATGAATGTTTCAAAAGTTTTTCAGCAGTTGGCCTTTTTGCTGGGTCCTTGACGAGGCACATTGCAATCAGCTCTTTGAACGACTGGCAAAAAAGCACGGAGAGAGAACACATGAATACGTTGCAAAACGAATGTTTTGAGTGTTCGTTTTCTATGCATAACATTCTTGTAGTATTTTTCTTAAAAATAGAAATTGTAGTCTTGTAGAACAATCTTCAAAGTGAAGTCCTCGAATTGAAGATAATACGTAAGCTGGGAGGGAAAAAATAGTCCTGATGAGTGAACAGATTGGGCAAAAGAGCAAAAACACTGGCCTAAACTTCCAGCCACAGGGGGAATAGGTTAGGAACACATTCCCCCTGAAATGGGAACTTTCTCCCACGTCCCCCACTTCTCGAGATGGGGAGCTGCATTCCATTCCCAGGAGAGAAAACACATTCTATGGCAACTATGATGATTGCGTGTATAACGTAAACTTTGATAA
This sequence comes from Diphasiastrum complanatum, assembly GCA_029204225.1. Lineage (NCBI taxonomy): Eukaryota > Viridiplantae > Streptophyta > Lycopodiopsida > Lycopodiales > Lycopodiaceae > Diphasiastrum > Diphasiastrum complanatum. Next base: position 45,233,438 of record CM055111.1, read on the forward strand.
ATCGAATCTTTTCTATATACAAAAATCTGAACGACATTTGAAAATCCCCAACAACAATATTATTGCATGGAATTAAAGTTTGTCTATTCTGTACAACATAACCACATATACAAGCACTCATGTACACTCAAAAGATAACTCTAGATAAGTGGTAGTTCAGCTATGAATTTAGTTAAAGTCCAAAGACTCCAAACTAATAACATTCAGTGGACTGCTACTGGTGGATACCATAAGTGGGAGCATAGATGCACAGAAACGCGTTTCTGAGGAGACACGTTTCGGAAAACGCGTTTCTCAGACCAGAATCGTTCTAAAAAAAACAACAGTATATAAAAGAAAAATTTGCTCCTCTTCATGGCCAGAATCGCGCCAGCCATGGAGGAGGTAAATTTTTTTATTTTCAGCTAAGTGTCCGATCGAGGCGTGTGCATAGTCGGCAGGCATCTACTCGGCTATACGGAGGTGGTGCGCACGGTGCCAGGGGGATTTGAGCTTCGTGGAGAGCGAAACAATCAGTTTTCGATATTCAAGTATAGGCTTGATTTTTTGCAAGTGTTAACATTGAGCTGTAGGCAACCAAATCGAGCGTAGTTTGGCTCTAGACCACCTTTCTTCATGCCCACGGTGATTCCTACGGTGTCAGTTTCAGTCGTTACGGCACGCCTAGCAAGATTTGAACACCCATTCCAAATGCTTGTGTTTTTTTGCCATTTTCACAAAATAACTTGTGGGCAACCAATTCAGGTGATGTCTGAGCCTAGAATGCATTTCCACATGCCTGCAAAGACTCATGTGACCTCCGTCTACGTCCGTATCACAAACTTCAATTTCCATGCCCTAATTCCATGTTTTTTAGGGTTTAGGCGTGGAGCATCGTGCAAGCATCTGCAAGTAGCGTGGTTTAGGCTTGCACTGCACTCCTTTACGCCTGCAAGGACTCCCACGTTAGCGTCAGTCGCCCGTTTTCGCTCATACTGAAATGATTCTATCCCTCGCCCTGATCTCGTGTGTTTTTTGGCACTTGCTCTGATTTTACTAGAATCAATGTGACATGTGCTCGGATGTGTTGAGCTCTATTTTAGGCTGGTAATGTTTTTCAATACAGTGAGTTTTCTTCTACTGAACGGTTGCCTGCTTATTTTTGTTTGCAGGTTTGATCTCGTGTTGACACGATGCCGGTGTGGGGCCGAGGCCTCTGGGCCAAGGTTGAGCTTACCGAGGGGGGATGTGGCTACACACCATGGCACAGGAGTCCGCAGATGAAGATGCTTGCACTGTGGTGGTCTCTTCACAAAATCACTTACTAGGATTAGGGCTCACATACTAGGATTAGGGCATTGGGCATATCTGATTGCCCCATGATTTCTGATGAGGAAAGGCAGAGGTTGTCTATTATGTACGGGCCCGATAGTGCATCACAGGTTTCCGAACAGGGACAGGGACAGGGAGCAAGAACAGCTGCAAGTTCACAGGCAAGGCTCACATGTAGGCAGGCACGGCCTACTACGGGTGTAGAGCCTAGTACAACACGTTCTAGGCAGGGTTTAGGTGCAGTGCATGGTCCAGGCGAGGCCACTCCAATTCTACCCGCAGCAGCAGGGCTTAGTTCAGAGGGGAGAGAGAATATCTGACTACACCTTAGAAGAGGAAAGATCTTAATTAGCAATAGTAGATATAGTTAAGACTCTATCTAGGTATATTAGGAATCTATTAAAGTAGGACATTCCAAATAGCGAGATCATAGCAAGAATATTGCTCACTGATCAAATATAGATATCTGATTAGAATGTGTTTCTCTCATTTCAAAGTCTCTACTCTTTAACCAAGACCAAGATTCCAACAGTGGTATTAGAGCACTTTAATCTGACAAGTCAGAGCCCATAAGATTTTTGAGACCAAATAAATAATAGCTGAGAAACCTGAAACATTGTAAGACTACAATGGCATGAGCAGATTGGATCAGCGGCAGCGGGTCCTTCTCATCCCTCCTCTTCTTCGACGACAGATGTAGCACATGCTTCGACAGGTCCTCCCAGAGAGAGTGATACACCCACAGATCAGCCATCCATTTCGCGTGTAAGACCACGAGCGCCATATACACGGCAGCGAGAGGTTAGGCCCAGACAGCATGCCCGGTGCACTCGACTTGCTGGCCAGTTCTTTTACGAGTGCGGCATTCCTTTTGTTGTTGCTGACACTTGGGTGTTCAGGAAGTTTTGCGCACATATGGCAGCCGTGAATGCTACATGGACGCCTCCCAGACGAGAGGCATTGCGAGGCAGGATGCTTTGTCAAGAGGAGGAATGAAAGGTTTTTAGAGATGTTATTGTTGACATTGGGGTGGAGCATGTGGTTCAGGTTGTCACGGACAACGCTTCGAACTGCAAGCAGATGGGAAAGATTATGACGAGGGAGCACCCCAGCATTGTGTGGACACCCTGTGCTGCACATTGCATAGACTTGATCATCCATGACCTGTGTGCCATGGATCAGAGAGGTATTGGTTTCTCCATTTGTTATGTTATCTTGATTGACGCCTGCTCCATGGTACTAAACACATCTCAACTACCGTCTAAACTTTTTTCTAGATGTCTGTGTTGCAGGTCACTTCTACGGCCATGCGCCTGGTCACTTTTGTTACCAGGAAGAGGCGTGTGCTGGCCCTATTCCGCACCTTCTCGCACCTAAACTTGAAGAAGCCAACACCCACACGCTTTGTGTTTTGCTTCTTGGTGCTAGAGCAATTGACAAAAGTGAAGGACGCATTGCGGCGGATGGTTTCCAGCGAGGCCTTCCGAGAGTTCATGGACGTCCCACATGCGGCGTTTTTCCGGTCCACTGTGTTCGGTGATGAGTTCTGAACACGTGCTGAGGAGATTATTGTTGTCCTTCTACCCATTTTTAGAGTGTTGCGCCTAGTAGACCGTGAGGGGTGCACTCTTGGTCTCATTTACGAGTTCATGGACCGCATCGGCGAGGGGATTCTAACGTCAGCCTTGGACGAACACAGGTATGACTCTTCAGTGTCTAGTTTGTTGTTTCTCACTCAAGTCTGATGCGTTTCTTTTATGCTATGGTTACCATATTGTTGTAATTTGTTTGCTGCAGGAGGCACGAGATCTCGCATATTTGAGAGGCCAGATGGGACTACTTCCACCGACCCATCCACGTCGTAGCCCACATATTGCACCCCTTGTGGCGCGAGACTCGGGATCGGGACGATCAGGAGCTGCACCGGGGATGGGTGGAGTACACGAAGTGCATATGGCTTGGACCAGGTACGTATGATAAATTGCTTGGTAGCCTGAATACTGCAGTAGTGGCTGTAGTGTACTCATTGGCTGCTCATCTTTGAGCACTACCAGTTTCCTTTCGATGGAGAGCAGAGTCGGCGGAGGGAGGATCAGTTGAGGCCCGTTACATGGTGGGGCTACTACGGGCGTAGCACAAGTGACCTGCAGCGACTGGCTGAGAGAGTCCTTGCACAGGACTGTTCAGCAGGAGCTTGCGAGCAGAATTGGAGCACCTGGGCCTTGTATCACATGCAGAAGAGGAACAGGTTATCCATCGAGCAGTGTAGGCGGTTGGTGTTTGTCAACACCAACGGCCGTATGCTGAGGCACACACGAGGAGGGGGCCAGATGCTCGAGGTGAGTCACATGATTACCCCTTGATCCTTGCTATGCTTTGACGAATTGAATTGCTTTCGAATTATGCAATGAATTGCAAAATATCTGCCTGACAACAATGTACAATTTCTGGTTGCAGGTGAACCCTGACACTTGCTTGGTGGATTCGGCAACTGCTACTCCTCGGGCACCACCCACGCAGGAGGATATGGATGATGAGATCTATAGAGAGTTCTATAGACAGGCAAAGGCTGACGCACGGGATACGGAGGAGGATGAGGAGATGGGGGCGGAGGCACAAGGGGATGACTTGGCTGACTTGCTGGCGGACCCTGATGCGGAGACAGAGAAGGAGCCAGTCATTCCTGCACATAGGCCTAGAGGGAGACCTAGAGGTTCTAGTAGGGGGGAGCTAAATTCACTTTTTGTAGACAGGAGTGGAGCATCACAGGCAGCCATCACAGTGGGTAGGGCCATCCCAGGGCGTAGGATCACAGCCACCTGACACACAGACACACAGGGATAGACACAGGTGTGGGGGCAGGCAGAGGGGGGCCATAGGAGGGGAGAGAGGCAGAGGCAGAGGTAGAGGCAGGGGGAGGATCCAGACCCAGAGCACGCAGCAAAGAGCCAGAGCATGCAGCAGAGCTAGGGCCACACCACGACATATGGCTCCCTCCAGTTCCGATTCATCTACAGACCCTTGGGATCTGCAATCAGGCACAGATTCAGATGATGATTCCTACCATGACTCTAACGAGTCTTAGTTGTGTAGTTTTCATTAAGTTCATGGAACATCATTGTACCCCATTTTGGTGCCATGTGGCCCGATATTATATATTATGATGATCCTATTCACAGCAGTGTAATGATTCAATACTGTTCTTTGAGAGAGAGAGAATGGTTGAAAAACGATTCCATATAGTTGAAAAATGTTTCTATACAGTTCAAGATGATGCAGTATGGTTCATAAGATTCAGCATGGTTTTTTGTTCAGTATGATTCAGCATTTTTGTTTAGTTTGTTGGATCTAAGAGAGGTAATGAGAGAGAGAGAGAAAGAAAGAAAGATAGATCTTTATTAATGTCCATGGAATACCCTAAGGTACATAGGACTGAAAAAAAGGTACATGTCAAGTATGCCCGGTGGGAGCGTGAAAGCTCTACCACCTAAAAGAAACAAGATTACTGTAAAACAGGATATAGTGCTAGGCACGATCTCGAAACAAGCAGTAGTATCTCCCTCGAATCTCATAGTAAGCTGGGCATCTGAAGAGAAAATGGAACTCATCTCCGCACAAAAGTCTCTAAAATCGTCGGCAGTAGCCGAAGAGTGAATGCCATTGCAGTTCCATAGCCTCAACCGCAATGCCTGAGGAAGACCCCCCAAACCGCTTAGTCCAATGGGCCTCATTCCCTATTTGTCAGAATTTGGAGGATCAATGTATCGAGCCTTGCCATCCCAATAAATTACCCTCTTCCCCAAAGCTTTTGCCTCAATGAATGCTTTTTTCCGATCCACAACTTGCATGGGAGTGAGATCATCATCCATAAATATAAGTGTACCTCTAAGCTTGGCCTGCAATTTGAGGGTTGCCCGTCTCTCTTCTAGATTCGTGAAGCGAACTATGAGTGTAGAGGGGTCTCTCTTGGTTCTCCAAGCTCTATCCAACCCTTCGGAGTGATGGGAGAGTGTGCTTGAGAGAAAGCTGGCTGCTTCAGTCATTGGATCGTTGGTGTCTTCAACTCCGCGGACCCTAATTTGTATTCTCGCATTCGCTCTTCGGATATGGTGGCCGAAATGACTTGGTTGAAGGATGGTGCACCTAAATCCTAAACCCTCTTCCCCAAAGCTTTTGCCTCAATGAATGCTTTTTTCCGATCCGCAACTTGCATGGGAGTGAGATAATCATCCATAAATATCAGTGTACCTCTAAGCTTGGCCCGCAATTTGAGGGTTGCCCGTCTCTCTTCCAGATTCGTGAAGCGAACTATGAGTGTAGAGGGGTCTCTCTTGGTTCTCCAAGCTCTATCCAACCCTTCGGAGTGATGGGAGAGTGTGCTTGAGAGAAAGCTGGCTGCTTCAGTCATTGGATCGTTGGTGTCTTCAACTCCGTGGACCCTAATATTCAGGGATTTGTATTCTCGCATTCGCTCTTCGGATATGGTGGCCGAAATGACTCGGTTGAAGGATGGTGTACCCTTCCTAACATCCTCCTTGAACAGAGAAGCCCACGATTTTGTCTCAGCCTTATGTTGCTCTATCTTCTCTTCCAAGTCTTGAATCTTAGTAGGTTTACTTATTGCTGCCTCCAAAGAAGTAATCCGGGCTAACATGATCTCCCGTTCAGCGGCCATAGTGTGAATGACCGTTTGGAGCTGTCCCATTTCTTTTCGTAGAGAGGTGGATTTGTTCTTGATTTGCTCGATGTAGGAGAAAATGTATTGCTCAAATGACTTGGTAGGTGTATAGATCTCAGGTATCAAGAAAGAGGAGTGAGCAGGTGGAGGGCAAGGAATATGGACTATAGGCAACATTGTCTCATCTTTCATACCGCATATGATTCCATCTGTAACCGCAGCAGTGCCATCATTAGGTCCCTGAGCAGCATTGGGAGCAGTGGCATACTGATTGGAAACAAGAGTTAGTGCCTCTGTATCGCTGGTGGACAGCAAGAAGGAGACTTTTGTATTTTGGAATCTGGAGCGCTGGTGGACAGAGGAGGAGCTGTAGCGCTAGGGGACAATAAAGCTGCATCGATGCTGGAGCTGGGTGCAGCGCTGGTGGACGACATCAGAGTTTGAGCGATGGTGGAGCTGGCTTCATCGGTGGAGACCCGCGATGGAGAAACCTGGCCAGTAAACGATGGAGAAACCTGCCCGGTAAGCGATGGTGCATCTGTGGAGACCCGCGATGGGGGATCTGTGGAGACTCGCGATGGAGAAACCTGGCTAGTAAGCGATGGTGCATCTGTGGAGACCCGCGATGGGGGATCCTGGCCATTCAGCGATGGTGAAGGATAGGCCATCTGGCCACGAGTAGAAGTCCGTGAGTGGGGGGAGCGTGGGCTCCCCTTACCTTTTCTGGCCATAGAGAAGGAACGAGCCACTCCTATTGTAGCGCCATCTCCAGAGAGAGAGAGAGAGAGAGAGAGAGAGAGAGAGGAGGGAGGGCATTATGTTTTTTTATTGATTTTTATTAAAAGGAGCAATAGCGTAAACCTGGGAGTTAATGCACCTAAACTAGACCATCCTACACCCGAAACATTCAGCAAACTGCACAGTAATAATGCTCTTAATTAGAGCTTTCATCTGATACCCATATTGCCCAAAAAAAAACCAAAAAAAAAAAAAAAAAAACGTTTCTGAAATTTTTTGAAATTTTCAGAAACGCGTTTCTGAACCACGTTTCTGAACGCAATTCTGAAACGCGTTTCAGAAACGCAGTGCATCTATGAGTGGGAGTAAACTATATTTAAGTATCAGTCAGTAGCCAAAGCTGTGGCCATACATACTGCATCATAAGACATGGCTAAAAGTTCCAACCTCGCAAATTCGTAGGTAAAACATGATAAGAAAAAAATGATATTGAACATAATCCTAATCTTGAGACTTGCCACTTCCATCAGATAGCTTTTCTTAATTACCTTTGAGAAATGCTTATCACACTCATAGTCAAGCCCAGGCGGCGCATTTTGCAGAGTCATCAATAAAACCTGCACATTATAACAAACATATCAAAGACTTCCATTTTGTAGACAATTGTGACCAAGATCATTCGAAAACTGAAATCCATCATGGCCTAGTAGACCATTGTTTTCAATAAATCCTGAGAACTCCAAATGAAGGGGGAACACACAAGTAGATGATATAGAAAAGCTAGTCATCAAGCAATGTGAAATTAGCAAAACTTTCCTCCTATAAAAAGGTGATGGCGACCTTCAAAAACTTCTATGAACAGCTTTAAGACTCTTCAAAGTAGTAAAAGTAAAAATTATCACCCTTCAAGCCCATTCCCCATTTAAGAGCATTGTCAAGAATGTAGACATTAAAAAGACAAGCAAAGGAGTGTGTCATCTGGTCATTTCAAGGTACTTTTAAGGAACCTATGTGACCAAGGTCAAGATCACAAGGAACCCAAAGAGCATAGTTAGCTATTTCATTGGGTGGGGTGATTTACCAGAGCTTGACAAGCAATAGATAACTTGGATTTAGCAAGCTTACAGCCCTGACAAGTTTCCTAAAGTGAATATAACTACAATATGTATTACCTTCATTTTAAAGATAAATTTTAAAAAAAAAGGCATGACCATATGCAAGCTGCAAAACGGTGATTCTAAAAGGTCAAATGTCCCAGTAAATGAATATCCACATTAGAGCAACCAAAGGATCACAATCTCGCTACTTTGGAGGTACTTATGAGAGGTCTATAAACCAAAGGATATGCAAGAGCATTCCTAGCTCTTTTGTTAGTTCTCTCAGGGATATTTAAACAGCGCTTACAAGGAACTGATAACTAGAATTTAGCAAAGTTATATCTCCAATGACTTTTAACAGCTGCCAGGCCTCTCACCCATAAGACTCTCAGTATTTAAGTCAAAAATTATCACACTTTTGAAGCCCATTTTACGTTTCAACTGCATGATCAAGAATAGAGATTCCAAAAACACAACTGAATCATCACTGTACGGCTATTTGAAGGTACTTATAGGAGACCAGTTTTACCAATGGACATGTCTACAAGGGAGTGCAAGGAGCCTTCCTAGCTGTTTTACCAATTCTTTGGGAACTTGTACTAGAGCTTAACAAAATATAGATGATGGAGTTTACAAAACTTATCGCTCCAGCAAGTTTTCATAGGTGAAATAAAGTACATTACCTTCATTGGAGGATATTTTGAGAATGGGGCATGACCATGTGCAAGCTCCAATGCAGTAATTCCAAAAGACCAAATGTCTGCTCTGTTTAATCACAATGATAATACATTACATTATGAAGAATGGTCCACTCATTGAGCTCTGCACGTTTGTAATATATCCGATCATAGGACCATCAAGTCCTAAAATAGTTTGATGCATAGTCTATAAGGAAATTTTTGCAACTACAACTTTTCAGAAAATCTACTCACTTGAAATCATAGCCATGAGCTTGTTCCAAAACCTCTGGTGCCATCCTACATCAAGAGCAAACTCAGTAATATGCAGCCACTTTTCATTGTATTCAAGGCTGGATATTTAAGGGCGTAACCTTATGAAATTAATTGATAACATGAAGAGTCACTTGGTCCATAGTAAAATACATGAACTCTGGGATGTTTACCAGCAAGGAGTGCCCATAAACGTCTTCTGTGACCTTTGTCGACTGCCCACATCAAACAGGCAAGTTGCTAATCCAAAATCTCCCAGTTTTATGGCACCATTAGCATCAATAAGGATATTTCCTGACTAAAATGCATGGTTAAACAAAAGAGCATTAAGAAGACTATCAACGACAGAATGATCAGCTAAATATTGAAACAATCTAAAACAGCACACAAAAAAACAATCACCTTAACATCTCGGTGGATGTGCCCATGCCGATGGAGATACTCAAGAGCCTTCAAGGTTTCTTTTAAAATTGTTGCAATCACAGGCTCTTCAAAGCCATCTGGAAATGCAGTTTTCATTATGTGAAGACATGAACCTCCAGCCATATAAGGCATCACTACCCAAAGACTGTGCTCAACCACAAAGGAACAATATGCCCTGACCACATTTGGATGCTCTATCATGCTCATAATTTGAGCTTCTCGCTGTACCTCATCCTGTCAGACAAACAGGTAACTTACTTGGTGAATAAAGGAAACCTATTGCAGTAAGAGGTGATACCACCGCTTTGTATATCAGCAGACAGAAGGTAAAATGACAAGCAAGTTCGGAATCGATATCTGGTTATATGTTTGGTTCGGAATAATGAATATGCATGGCAAATAACCATCTACAAGGATAGAAATATCATGTGAAGAAGAACAATTGCAGAAAGTTCACGGATACCAACGCTTAACCTATTTAAGTCAAATAAGGCCTAATTACCATAAACATCTACTTTCATAAGTACCGATTGAAAGACGTGCTTGGAACCTTGGGTATGTGAAGACACACGGAATATTAAACATCAAAGCATGCGAAGATCCAACTCTTTGATCTTGAAAAAGGATTTTGAACAGCCTCTATGAAGGAATGTTGACCTGGAAAATCGCCAAAATGAGAGGAAATTGATTGCAAACAAGAAGAGTTGCTAGATTCAATGAAGCTTCATTAGACAAGGGATTGTCCTTGTAGTTGATGAAGCCACACACAGTGGAGCAAGCCTTAATTTGCTATGTGAATAATCTGCGAGCCGGGGGGAAAATGTCATTGGAAAAAGGGTAGGAACATGTCACCAGAGAGCTCACAAGGTAACGAAGGATATCCAGAAAAGGGTTGCCAAAGAAAATCGATCATTGAAAGCCAAGATCATCAGTCAAAGCCAAGACCTGGTGAGGTATAAGTGTTAGCATATAATGTCTATTTGTAGCACAAACTTGTGTACTTCCTATGAACTATGGCACATGGGACCATTAATCCATAAACATTATGTTGAATCTAGAAATACTTCTAAATTACAGAGACAGCCCAAAAGAGTAGAATATACAAGAAGTCCATGTTTCACACTCAAAGTTGTCCCCATACAGTCTGAAGGCTATGTGATAACCCCGAGACTATGTAGTGTTGGCCTACCATCCTGGTATAGGACTGCGCCTATAGCATAGTCACTGGCATCCATTTCAAGTACATACGGCTTGTTAGGATCCACTATGTGTAGAATAGGCGCTATAGTTACACAATATTTGAGGTTCTCAAAACTCTGATTCAACTCTTCAGACCAAGTAACCAAAGGACTGAACTTATTGTGTCGGCTAACTCTTTTAGCCCCTCTGAGGACATTCGTCAAGGCTAATGCAATTAATGCATAGTTCAAGATGAATCTATGAAAAAACCCCATAAAGCCCAAAAAGGACTTAACTTCCCGGATGGTTTTAGGGATAGGCCATTCACGTACTTGTCGGACTTTATTTGGGTCAATTTCCAACCCATGGTTCGAAATAATGTGACCAAGGTATAACAACCTTTTCTGGAAGAACACACATTTGGACTCCTTGGCAAAAAGCTTCTCCTGTCTAAGTAGCTTTAAGACAGTCCTGAGATGCTCCTCATGCTCCTCCAAGGTCTTACTATAGATGAGAATATCATCCAAGTACACTATTACGAACTTTCCCAGATATGGACGAAGAAGATCGTTCATCATCTGCTGGAAAGTCGCTGGAGCATTTGTCAAGCCAAATGGTAAAACCAGAAACTCATAATGGTCGTACCTAGTTCTAAACCCGGTTTCTTCAACATCCTCAGTTTTTATGCGAATTTAATGATACCCTGATCTCAAATCGATTTTGGTGAAGTACTTTGCACCATGCAATCGATCAACCAGCTCATCCATTCGCGGCAAGGGTTAACGGTTTTTAATCGTTAATTTATTCAACTTTTTAAAGTCCACACAAAGACGAGTACCTCCGTCTTTTTTATCAACAAAAAGCACATGTGCCCCCCAGGGAGATTTACTAGGCCTTACATGTCCCATCTTAAGGTAATTTTGCAGTTGCCTATAAACCTCATCCTCTTCAGTAGTACTCATCCTATATGGATACAATGATATAGGAGAACTACCAGAAATGTTAATACCATGGTCAACACCCCTAGAGGGGGGAAGACCCTCAGGAAGCTGCTCAGGAAACACATCGTTAAATTCTTGTCTAAGTTTCCTAAAAATTTCACCTTCCGGTAAGTTTTCTTGCTTTAGGTTGTTAGACATTAGTTCCATTTGGAGATTGTAAAATTGCAAACTACATTATTCATGGTAAGTAAAATCTTTTAACCAGCATAAATAAGAACTGCAATCAACAACATCCATACATTTAACAGTTTCCAAAGTAGAAAGCATATACGGAGTAGAAATATTAACATTTCCATTCAAATCTATGAGTGAGCCATTATGTAAGAACGACAAACTTTGTGTTACATATTTTTTCTTCATAGACTCGTTCCTCTCATAGAACCACTCCTTACCAAGTATAACATCTACCCTATGTAGATTCATAATGTGAAAGTCTAATTTATCCTTATAGGCTTGAATCTCTATTGGTAGACGTGGGACTATCCGGTCCCAAACTTGGCTTTCTGCTCCCGTTGCCAGCTTCACTGTGTATCGGTGGTCACTTTGCCTTGTTTCCACCTTTAGCTTCTACAACAAATTAGCATTAATAAAATTATGTGTACCATCGTCAAATAAAACGGTTACGGCTTGACCACCCACAACCCCCTTCATCCGAATGAGGTCATGAGGGCCAAAAACAGCCGTATTAAAACAACAATGCTCGCACACAGAATTACCAGCAAAGGAAAGATCTACACTAGATATGCTAGAGTTACCTGGTGTCTTAAAAGATGCCCCTTTAGCTTTCCGTTTATTTGGACATTCCTTCGTGACATGACTTGGTTCCATGCAGTTGAAGCATAGATTGTCGCTTCTGGCTTCATAAAGATTTCCTGGTCCAAGGTAGATCTTTTCATCGACTTACCTGGACCTGAAGCCCTATCCTTTGCCTTATCTTTCGATTTCTTTGGAAAGAAAGGCTTCCATTCAAGATTCACTTTTTTCACAGTAATTGCTCCCATATGCCAATGTCAGGGAAGGAGCGTTGGTAATTTGGATAATGCATAGGGTTGTAAGGGAGAAGATCAAAAAATTGTGTAGAAGAGGGGTTTGGGAGATAAGTAGGTGGAGGTGAGTGGAGTGTCAAAGGAGGAGACTGTGTTTTTTGAGGAGGTGATTGTGGTGAGGTAGGAGGTGTTGGAATTCTGGGGGGAGAGGATATGAAGGGAATCTGATTGAGTAATTGGAGAGCAAAATCGTTGACGTCGAGTGAGGAGTCAAGCAGAGGTGAGGTAGGTACCAGAGAAGGTTTTGGTGGAATAGTAGAGTCAGACCCAGTGTTAAGTGTGATGGAAGGGGTGGAAGTGGTAGCAAGTGGTGTCTGTAGTGGTAGAGAGGTGGTGGGTGGATGCGTAGTTGCCTGGACTGTTGTAAGTACCCAGAGTGACTGAACCAGAGCCAGATGCGTCGGTATTCCCAGAGATGCCTGCTGCTGCTACTGCTTGCCTCCTTGTCGCAGCCTATTGCAGTAGGGCTTCTTGTTGGGCTAAGACCTCCTTTGGGACCTGAGAGGGTCTAAGGCTCCCGCCAAGGTCAGCATACTCAGTCCCAATGTCACTAGATAAAATCTCGGTAGATATGGCAGCTTCAGTGCTGACCGCCTTGCCTTTATGCTTCTTGGTGGGTGGATCTGGCTGAGGATCTGCTACTTTACCCTTTACATCGGGCAAGACACCAACCTCAGGCTTAGCCATCATACGAGTATCATCGTAGCTTCTGGCGAAGCGAACAGCATCCTCGAGGGTAAGAGGCTGGTTCCTTCTAACCTCTAGCTGGTAGTCTCTTGGCAACCCAAGCATAAAATGCAACTTTACTAACAAGGGATCTATTCTGGTTGCAAAACGAGAATAGACTTCTTGAAAGTCTTGTAAATATTGATCCAGGGGCAGGTTCCCCATATGGATCGTTGCATACTGACGGTAAAATTCAAAATCATCAAGAATAGGAAGGAAGAAAGGCCTTACACAAATCCTCCCAATTCCTAGGAACTTCAGGCTTACCCCTTAAATCTTGCCACCAGGTAAATGCTTTACCTCGCAGGTACATGACGGCGAGATTGATCTTGTTATCCTCGGATGAATCGTGCATGCAAAAATGCGAATTCCATCGATCCAACCACTGCAAGACAGCCTCCGAGGTTCTATCCTTCTTTTCCCCAGCAAAAACTTCAGGAGTGAACAAGGGTTGATGCACCAATTACCTTAAGCTGCGTCAATTCCTTGAGATCCTGCTGATCCCGACTGTGCCTAGCTTGCATATCTACAATCTGTTGCTGTAGATTGTTAATTGCCATCATCAAAGCATCAGGGTCTAAGACAGAGGTAGATACCGTAACCTCATTAACAGGGGACATAGGCTGTGTGGTAGGAGTAGGATCCATTTTTACAAGAAGAAGAAAGGTGAATTAAGAAAGAGATGATAGAAGAGAATCAAAAGCTGCTCAAGGAAAGTAGATACAAGGCTACTCTTGCTGTCTCTTCACAAAGCAAATGGTATTGTCCATGGCTGACAAGAGGAACAAGAGAGAGCAAAGAGAAGGATGCACCAACACCTCCACCTCTTTTCACCAAAAACAGATGCATAGGAGAGGTATGCCTCCCTCTCCATGCTATCCTTCTAACTGCCAAGTGGCCTTGCCTTGCCACCTAGCCTCCACCTCAGCCTTCTGGCCAACTCCTAGCAGCCTGCCAGGTGGCCTACAGCCCCCTCCCCCCTTCTCTTTTTCTAGATTTCTTTAGACTGTCCATGGCTGGAAAACAGGGACAGCTCTGGAAAAAAAAACGTTTTAAATATATAGGGACGGCCTCGATTTCACCAGCAAAGGATCAGAGAAGGAACAGAACTGAAAAGTGCTGCTATCTGACACCTGTCCGGGCTCAGACATTACCACGTAGCAGATTCCTCAACGCTTTTTGAGGACCATCGCTGGTCAAACAGTGATCTGGAATTCTGAAGTTTGTTTCCTACGCTGAGGAGGGTCCATCGCGACCAGATTTATGCCTAAATCTGAGCGAATCAACTGTAGGAAGGACCGCCACCTGTACTTTCCTAGACAGTGCCACGTGGCAGGTTTTCCTTGGGCCCCCAACTGTTTTTTCTAAAACTTTTTCTTCAATTTTACTTAAAAAAACAGCAGAAAGACAAAACCCTGAAGAGTGCATAAAAAATGCATTTCTAATCCATTTCGAAATCCGTCAGAAGCAACGTAAATTACAAGAAAACCACTTTGGATCAACGCACCTGCTTTCAGCATGTAGTGGCTCTGATACCATATGTTACAATCCCTACTTACTGCAAACCTCCAGGTGCCGGTTAACCACAAGAAACCGAACGATTCACGTTCCACCTCGCCGTAGGACCTAATCCGGGTCCACCCACCGTGCCTTGGCCTGTGACCGTATCAAGTTGGATCCGACCTCCATCCCAGACGGCGTCCCATACCACCGCCTATGCTCTCAGCCATCTCCTGCCTCACTCTAGCAAACATCCTGGCCGTGCACATGCTCTCCATCCACTTCCTCCTAGGTAGATAGAATGGATGGCAAATGAGTCCTTCTCCCCATACCACCGCCTAGGCTCTCAGCCATCTCCTGCCTCACTCTAGCAAACATCCTGGCCGTGCACACGCTCTCCATCCACTTCCTCCTAGGTAGATAGAATGGATGGCAAATGAGTCCTTCTCCCCTTGTATACCTCCAAGGAGAGAGACTCCAAGCCATGTGCACACCTAGATCATGACACGTGGCAACCATGCAGGTTCACGAGTCACCGGTCAAGTCTACAGGCCCAGATTCGATCCAGAACCAAAATTCGATCCAGACTGCATGTTGCTCTTCCTGTCAGAATAATCTGATTTTGTGGATCTCTTTGATTTGAACTTTTGATTTTTCTTTGTATACAGAGCTTGAGGATCAGATCTTGAGCCTGAGGAGGGTGCATTTCTATGCCCTTTTAGAAAAGAAGTTTGAAACGAAGTCTACTGATGGATACAACTTTTGTGAGCCGAATCTCGATCAGCCTGGACCAAGTGGTGAACCACATGCAACTATGGAGGATGAACTACCTCATCAAGCAGAAGCTAGACCGAGAGCTAGAATTATCCAAGCCGGTGATATACTGGAAGAGCTGCTCAGGAGATCCTCAAGACTAAGTAGAGAACCAGCCACACAGTCATTTGATGACAATCACTTTCTTGCTGAAATTTGTTGTCTTGCAGGAGAACCAAGTACTTATAAAGATGCCATGCAAGGACCCGAAAAAGAAAAGTGGTCCTTGCAAGAAGAGATTGATTCTATGCACAAGAGGAATGTCTGGACTTTACAACCGTTACCTAAAGGCCGTAAAGCTATCAAGTGTAAATGGATATTTAGATATAAATTTGGTCCAGATGGAAAAATTAGTAGATATAAATTTGGTCCAGATGGACATATTAGTTGTTATAAAGCTAGATTGGTTGCTAGAGGTTTCACACGTAAGTTTGGAAAAGACTTTTATAAAACTTTCTCTCCTGTAGTGAAACACTTAAGTGTGAGATATATTTTTGCCTATGCAGCCAAATATAAATTACTTGTGCATATAGTAGATTAAAAAACAGCTTATTTGTATGGTGAATTAAAAGAGGAACCTTTTATGGAGCAACCTGAAGGATTCGTTTCTCCAGAGTTTTCAGATGCAGTTTGCTTCCTAAGGGGGAGCATCTATGGTCTAAAGCAATTTGCTCGGGCATGGTACCAGAAGAAGGATGTTGGACTAGCAGATCCTAATGTCTACACCACGTACTTGAATGACGACATAGTCATCATTGGAGTTTATGTGGACGAAACTCTTATTGCAACTAAGTCTCTGGAAAATATGCAGTTAGTAGAGCAACAAATTTCCTCTATCTTTGAAATTGCAGATCTTGGTGAAGCTCGTGTTTATCTGGGTGTTCAAATAGAGAGGGAAGGATCTTCTATCTATTTGCATCAATCTAGTCATACTGCACAGTTGCTTGAAAGATTTCATCTGGAAGAATGTAAGGGTAGAATTGTTCCTAAGCCTGCTGGTACTGTTTTAAGCAAGCAAGATTGTCCAAGACTTGTATGCCATGTCAAAAATTCCATACCAAAATCTGATAGGTGGATTAATATATCTTGCTACTTGGACTAGGCCAGAGATAGCCTATGTTGTCCTTAGCTTAAGTCAATTTAACAACAATCCTGGTATGAAGGGGCCCAATATGTGCTAAAGTACCTTAAGCAAACTATGCATTACGGTTTGTGTTATTCAGGCGACAGTGATATGCAGGTGATCACATATGCAGATGCTAGTTGGATGTCCCGCAAGGATGATTCAAAAAGTATCTCTAGAGCAGTTTCTTTGGTTGCAGGTGCCGCAGTCACATGAGTGTGCAAAAAGCAAAGCATGGTGGCTCAGTCATCCTATGAAGCCGAGTATGTGGCAGCAGGGAAAGCCTGCAACGAGATCCTATGGTTACAATACATTTCCAATCAGCTTGGAGTCTATCAGGAAAATCCTTATGTTTTATTGCTGGATAATATATCTGCTATATCGGTCTTTCATCCGAGAACTAAACATATTGCTATGAGGTTTCACCATATTCGTGACCTGGTAAAGAAGAACATTATCAATGTGGAATATGTAGCAAGTGAAGACATGGTTGCTGACATCTTCATTGGATCGGGGCATGTTCGAGAAACATCGAGAAAGTCTATTGCTCGATTTAGGGGGAGTTGTTGAACTCTAAATCTTCACAATAGGAAAATTTTAACTTAGGATTTTGCTTAGAATTTTCTATGGGGGTATGTCCCAAGAAAATTGGCTTTAAGTTGTCTAAGTTACTTGGGAGGTACCAATATTTTTTAAACCCCCCTAATGTCAAGGTCCTAAGTTCACAAAAATATTTTGGGGCTTGTACTAGATCGATAACTTGGATGTTTGGACCATAGATGCCCAGCGTTTCTGAAACACGGTTCAGAAACGCGTTTCTGAAATTTTTGAAAAAATTCTAGAAACGCTTTTTTTTTTTTTGGTTTTTTTTTTGGGCAATATGGGTATCAGATGAAAGCTCTAATTTATAGCATAATGACTGTGTAATTTGCCGAATGTTTCGGGTGCAGGATGGTCCAGTTCAGGTGCATTAATCCATGTTGGTTTCTTTCAAGGGCAAGATTTCAAAACTAACCTCTAGCCTGTCCGTTACAATCACAGATAGTCCCAGTAAGTGTGTTTTCGCTCAGGGAGTTGGAAGGCCAAGTCATGAAGAGGCCTTACCGTCGGGCTGGGGTCTACCGGCAGCCCCTGGACCCCGCCGTTGGGGGGCGTTGCCCCCCAAACCCCCACCGGGGGGCGGTAGTATACCGCCCCCCGAACCCCATGAGCATTTATTGAAAACCAAAGCAAATAACAACCAAATAGTTATTGAAAATAAGATCTGTTTGTGCCCCATCTACTGCACTTCTGAGAGGCAAAACGCTAGTTTGACCATGGATCTCCTAAAAAAATTTCAGTCCTAAGCTATTTTTCTGAAAAAAAATATTTGCGATTCTGGGTATAGAAACCGCGGTTTTAGAAACGCGTCCTCCCAAAAACGCGTTTCTGGGCATCTATGGTTTGGACAAAAAAATCTGGCCCAATCCAAAGTCGTAAATCCTATACACCATATCTCTGACGCGTATAAAGCAATGGGTGTAACCAAAGTGTCGAGATATGCTAAGGAGAATTGTCTCTTCCCTAGTCAACAAGTGGCCACCAGTCTTGTGTTGAATATGGGGCCAGAGAATAGAACACCCAAATATGTATATGATGAGGCAATCTCCAAGGCAGAGAGAGAGAGAGAGAGAGAGAGAGAGCTTCATTAATGTCTACAAGGTACCAAAGGTACATAATAGAGTACATCCAATGTTCCATGCACCGACTCAAATTGGCGGTTCGAATCGGCCGATTCGACCGATTCGAATTGGTTCGAATCGACTAGGTCAAGTTCGAATCGGCCGATTCGAACGATTGTTCATTTTTTTGCCCAGTTGGAATTCTTTTTTGTGAGGTAATAACCAATTCGAACAGGTTACCAATTCGAATCGACCGGTTCGAATCGGACCGATTCGAACCACGATTCTTTGTTCGAATCGGCGATTCATGCAACATTGACTGTACATCCCAAGTATGGTCTAACTTAAGGAGCACAAAATGTCTCCAAGGGAAAATTGTAACATCTAGCAATAAACTAAGATACTAAAAGGTACAAAGATAATCATAACTGAATATAAATCTATGAAAGAATTCATGACAAGTGTTCCCATGGACCAGATAGATGGTAGTGTTTCCACGAATCGTGATTCATTGGTTGACGAATTGCCGATTTGAATCGACAAGAATCGGGACTGTAAATGTTTTTATTACGGTCAGGGCCCGATTCCAATCGCGTTACTATACATGTTCTTTTGTGAATATTTCAAGGGTAGGAGAGAGGGAGAAACTTGAGGAGAGGAGGAAAGGGAGGAGAGAGGAGAGAGGAAATGTGTGATAAATCTTGATTCTTCAATGTTGATTATTCGAGAGATAATAGGAGGGGGAGGTTAGTGTTAGTTAATGTTAGATGCACTTTGAAGAAGGAGAGAAATTAGAATAGGAGTTAGGTGTTTAGTAGTATTAGGTAAATGAAGGAGAGAGCTAGGAGTTAGGACAGAGAATAGGAGAGGAGCCATTAGAATTTAGGCAAAAGGTGTGTGTGTGTGTGTGTGTGTGTGTGTGTGTGTGTGTGTGTGTGTGTGTGTGTGTGTGTGTGTGTGTGTTTGTGTGTCTTTAGTTTTAGGTAGTAGAGTTGTTAGGAGTGTTAAGAGTTTAGTGTTAGGTAATAGAGGTGACAAGAGTGTCAGAAGTTAGAAGTTCAGAGAGTTTTGAGTTAGCTTGGGAGTTCGAAGCTAGGATTTGAGAGTTAGGAGTTTAGAGTCATGGTGAAAACTAGAGATCTTGTATGGGATCATGTCACAGTTGCTTCGGCATATGTTAGCTCGGGCACAAAATGATGGGCATGGAATTATTGTCATGTGAGCTACACAAGATTATATAGAGTTTGTTAAGTCAACATCCTATCGACTCATGATGTTTACTTTGAGGACTTCCATGAATGTCTATAGTGCAAATGCATAACCCCAATAAGGTGATCCATAAGAAAAACTTATTTCAATCAAAACCCACATCGTTGTGTCACCCATCATACCTAAGTTTATTTGACAACAACTGTTGCTTTTGTAACAAAAATCTATAAACAGCATCAGTCTAGGGCAAGTCTTACATAACTACATGCCAAGAAAATCTTATTGTTATATGCCACAATGGGGATGCAATGCCTTAAACCCTAAAATGCTAATTCACAACAAATCCTTGAATTTGGTTATGTATCCATCCAAAAAAAATTCTCATAGAGAATGAGCTAAAACACAAACGAACTGGTTAAAGACGTCCCCCTAGAGGATTGAACAGAAAGGTACCAAGTTATTGTTGCATTTGTCAAGGTCAAGGGTCTTTATCGCCACGACTTTATTGAAAGGAACGCATGCAGCCCGATATACAGTTGCACTGACCCCCTGCCCAACGTCCTCTAGCAGCTTGTAAGCAGAAGCCATGGCAGGATATGCCTTCTTTTCCATTTTCCCCTCCATGGTGCCTACAACTTCATGAAAGACATTCTAACGTTGAAGTGACATCCTTGGATATGGCCAATTGAGGTAAAACTCTTCAGCTTGCCATAAATGATAATCTCGTACCTAAGTGAAACCCTTGGATCTGGCCAATTGAGGTAAAGCTCTTCAGCTTGCCATAAATGATAATCTCGTACTTAAGTGAAACCCTTGGATCTGGCCAATTGAGGTGATGATGAAATTTTGATTTTTGATTGAAATGAAACCCCTGGACTCTGGAGGATAATTTTATTTCTGATTGAAGCAGAAACCCTTGGAATCTGGCCACTTGAAGTGAAAATTTTATATATTATTGAAATGAAACCCTTGAATCTGGCCAATTGAGACGAAGAGGAAAATTTTATACATTATTGAATTGAAACCCTAGGATCAGGGCCAATCGAGGCAAGGCGGATATATTATTTTCTGATTATAGCAAAGCCTTGGATCCATCCCATCAAGGCAAGGCAGAAAATAGATGTCTGGTTGACTTGAAACCTTTGGATCCACCAAATCGAGGCAAGGTGGAAATTTAACTTCTGATTGAAGTGAAGCTTTTGAATGTGGCTAATCAACGCAAGGAGGAAAACTCAATTTCTAATTGAAGGAGAACACTTGGATCTGAAAATTTTGACTTCCGATCAAAGTTGAACCCGTGGATCCAGCCAAATGAGGCGAGAGAGACAATTTGATTTCTGACTGAGCTGACCAGCTGCGTTTTGGGTCCGATAGCTATAGACAAAAGCTCCAAATCGACAATATTATGTCAAAATCCAAGAAATTACAAATTCTTCAATGGCACAGAGGGGTTTGAAAGCACCTCCAAAGGAAAGCTTTATAAGAGGGAAATCTGTGTTGAGCATAGGACAGAGATGGCAAAGCTCTCATCAAACTTGACAAAGATGACGCATGCGCTTCGGTGCCAACTTTCCGGACATGATGAGCCCTTGCTGAACGCCGCCAATACCTGGCTTGGCCATCAAACTCTGCAATCCCCGCCAGATTCCGCCACCTTCGCATCCGATCAATCTCTGCGCCGCATGCCGCCCACATCAATCCCTCCGCCAATTGGCTGCAGTCGCAGCACCCACGTCGCCTCGCCGTGCCTTGCCTTCTCAAGGCAACTCAAACCCTAGCAATCCGCCATAGCTAGAGAGCTCTCTCTCTCTCTCTCTCTCGCACGCTCTTCATCGCAGAGAAGAGTATGCAAAAGTCTTCTCGAATTTCTCTCTCTCCATTTATAGGGCAAAGGAGAGCATGTCCACCGGCTACAGCCAGTAGCAAGCGAGAAATCATACGGTAGCCGCCGGCGACTGCCAGTCATCGGTTGAAAAGTAACTGGCTTTTCCGGTGACAGCCTTTTTGTTGTTGTATGTGTTTTTAGTGTGCATGTAACTTGTTGTGGTGTGGCGGGGTGGGGTGGGGTGGGGTGTAGTTTATGGGGTTTTTTTAGGTGATGCAAAGGAGCTCCACCCATATGCTGCGGATAGGAGAGAATCTTGCGAAATTATTTTTCTATTAACTTCTCGCCCATGCATTGGAGGCGAGCTACCTCTACACATACAGCATTCTCTTGTGCCTTCTCTCCGGTACACTCTAATGTACGGTCTCATGTAAGCCTTTTGGCTTATACATTTAAGTAGCCTACCACTTTGACTTGTGCACGTCTTGAATGGGATAATAGTTCCTCAATGTGGAAAAACATAGTTCTTGGATATACTTGACATCCAAGAACTAGCATGATTATGGTTAGGCGAAGGGAGTTCACCTAATCTAATGTTTAATTTCAATTTCAATTTTTTTCTTTCCTTCCAAAACTAGTTGTCTGCGTTCCTTTGATAGCCTTATTGTTGCCCCTCTCCTACAACGCGGCACATCTAACCCAAAGCTTAGCACATAATCCTATTTTTCATGCAGACCTAAGCATACTGAAGTTACTTATGGTTTCATTAGAGAGAAGATTTTTTATAAGGAGCATAATCTTCATCATGAACCTTCAAGAAACCTATTCTAGAAGTTCGCAAGTTGAATTTTAGGGAGAATGTGAAAAATATGCAAATATAAACTTGAGGCCAACTTGGAGGCCTTTCAAATAGTTTGAGCAAATTCAAATTGTGGGTTCCCACATGTGGAATCATCATGAAGAGGGCTAAGCTAGTCCATTCAACATTTTTTTTATTTCTAGTCTACATAAATTGCAATAGTAGTAGATAATTGTCAATTTGGTGAATCTACATCATTGATGTATGAGATGGCTATGATTCAAGATGCAATCCTAGTTTCTAGACCTTTTCATTTGCAGCATTCTAAACCTATAAATAGACTAAACTTTTTTCATTATGTATGTCTCATTGTTGGTGTTGAATTAGAGAGAAGGAATCATACTACATTGTCTACATTTGTTTGTATTTCTCTTTCTACATTGTCTATCTCTCTAACCTAGTTTTATTACATGAAAGAAGTAATTCTCCTATCATGGATGTGATATTTATCATGTATTAAAATCAAGTTCTTAATCTTATGTGTATCGTTTCTAATTTTGGAAGCAAATTTTGATGCATAGTAAATTGCTAGTTTTCTAATTTTGCATCTTTCATATTTCAAGGATAAAGATCATTGGATCTTGACATTTTTAAGATTTTCTTAACGTTTGAAACTTTCACAACCTATACCTTTTAGATCCCATTTGTCTATAATAATAGGACAGAGATATTTGGAGCATGCATAATTTATTATCAAACTAGAAGGCAATAAAAATTGGATAATGTCATATCATATAGAAGTTCCATTCATATAAGCTTTGGAATACTGAAAAGATTGTTGTAATAGAAATTTGAAGTCATTTGTAGGGTTTGCTTGTAGATAAACAATTATTCCATAAGAGATTTATTCTTTGGTTTTACTCGAATAAAGAGAGTGAGCAATTTGATAGATTGATCGATTGAGAACTTGATGACTTCATCTAACAATGTTTGGTTGAGTGATTGATTGCCATATAGAGTGATTATATGCTGAAATGATTGCTCAATGGAGAGACTGCAATTAAGCAATCAATCACTTACTTATTTAACCGATTATTTACAGGGCAATTTTTTAGATTGAGAGAGTGAACAAGCAAGAAATTACATTGAGCAATTGATTCTTGAATCTTTTATTAGGCAATCGATTTGCAAGTCATTATATTTGTGTTCCAACCATATATTAAAATCATTATTGATAACAGCATGACATCGATACTAGAATCAAATATCTACACACCAATACTTTACTTCCTTATAATTCCAAAGAGATCGTTCAATTAATCGGTAAGGTTGCATACATCACATAGCAACAAGTAGAAAAAGAAATGTAGATCTTCAACCAGAGCCATTGTGAAGAGATTCTTATGTCTCACACATACTTTGAACCTTTTGTTCCATGCTTGCTGTTAGCTGGCAATTAGCATCTATTTTTTTTTGTCAACCCAACTTCTCTGATGACTCTTGAGGTTCTTTCATAATGATATGGCCACTTGAAGAGAGCTTAACAATGAGATTAATTACTTGGTCTTTCATTGTGGAGTCTATTTTAATTGGCAATTGGCATGTTGCACTAATATATTACATGCATGATTCCTTATTGTTGGAATAGAAGGCAAATAAAATTGGATAATCTCATATGATAAAAATGGAGATAAATGGACGTTGTCACAATGTATTGAGCTACAAGACTTTATGGGTGGACCACCTAGACAATCTGAGCCTAGGGTGGGAAATTGCATATTGTGGCAATGAGTAGTTTGTTTGTGGATGGGATGGAAGTGCGGCCGTTTTTGGCAAGTTTGATTGTGGTTAGATCTTAATCAAAGCACATCATTCTAATCTAAAGCAAGACTGATCTTAAATAATATTGTGGAATTCTACTGTAGATGCCAGAGATTTTGTGTTGCAACAACACAATTTCAAGTTCTTGCACATTTTGCACTTTCAGTGTTGACCATGAAAACGAGTTATTGTCGCTCCTCTTGAGGTGGTGTGCAAATGTAAACAATGCCCATCATAAGCATCTAATGGATGTGGAGTCACAGTCTTTGATGTTATGGAGGAGGACATTCAACAAGGAGAGTGATCGAGTTGCACTACAATAGATCATTATTTGTTGGCATTAGATTTCCAAGCTAAGTTGTACTTTTTAGTTTTTGAAAATTGTCTTTTTTCATTAGGATTTGGTGACTTGAAGCCAAAACTATAGTCTATGATTGCTTTGAATATTTGCCTTGAAGAAGCAAGTAAAGTGAGAACATGTATTGACAAGACTGTGCTCTTAATCATCAAGGAGCTAGTATCTTGTATAGCTAATGCTTGTAACTTCCATGCATAGGATGATCGTCCTCATCTTTCTACCTTTTGAGCCTTCATTCCATGTTTCTTAAATTTTCATTCATGAAAATTGGAATCTTATGTCTCTTTGTAATGGAAAAGTTTGAGCCTTTATGTGAAGAAGACTTTGCTTGCTTTCATTATCAAACGTGGTTGTTTTGAATCTATCTTATTTTAAATGGTTTACAATAGATAGTTTCCTAGTTGTAGTAGCTTGCAAAAAAGTAAATGATCTAATTTTTCTCTTCCATCTTTATGGCGAGGGCCTGTCATCAGATGTTTATGCCTAGCATGGTAGGGGCCTACCTCACCTACAAGTTTAGACTAAACAAGTTATGTTAGTGACAATGGATAATAGTTTTGCTACCTTTAGTGATGGCTTCCCCAACTACAATTATCAAGTTCAATTTGTTACCACTAGCCAACTACCTACCCCACCTCATGCCCATTATTTGAATCGACTAGCTTCTATAGTAGACTACAAGATTGATATGCAACAAGCACATTGAAAGGCACATGAGATTGGTTAACATAGAGACCTTCCACAATAGCAGTTCGTAGGGGCCAGAAAAGTTCGTTAAAGGGCCAACAATCCAGGAACAAGGAAGGGACTAAATGGCCATCTCCAACCATTTGTTGTGGTATTCCATTGTTAACAATTGGAAGCTTACTCCAATTAGCTCAATTGCATGTTTTTGGCTCAGTTAAGAAACAGCAAAGTATGTCTTCCGATCATTCCATTTAGAAGAAATGACTTCAAAAGTCAACTACGCTATGTAAGATTGCTTGCTGGAATTTCCATGATGGAAAACCAACTTTGAAAATTTCTTAGCTCAAAAACCATAGGTCTGCTTATATTCTTTATATAGCTTCTTGCTTTCATAATTTTTAAAACAACAAGTAGCTCTCCAATTTTAGCATTGTTATATTTGTAGCATAATGTTCCAAGACCTTGAAAGCTCGTGGTGTATTGTTGGTGTATACCGTAGGCCTTGCAGAATTCCTTGAACTCGGTGGAGATGTATACTCCCCCTCCATTTGTACGTAGAGCTTTGATTGTTCTCTGGGTTTTTGTAGATGCCTTGAACTGCTTGAAGAATTTGAAAGTCTCGGATTTATTCTTCAAAAAGTAAGTAGCAGTTCTCCTAGAAAAATTATCAATAAAAGTCAGAAAATAAAGAGCTCCCCCTCCTTCTGTGGAAGGAGTCTGCATTGGGCGACAAAGGTCACTGTGTATAAGGTCTAGCAAATCTCTAGAAGTGTGAACAGAATCCGAACTAAATGGACTTCTAGCATGCTTGCTGATAATACAACTTTCACATGGAGAATCAGATTGCTAATAGAAGGAAGATCTTGCACTAAGTTCTGATTTGACATTTGTTGAATACTTTTCAAATTTAAATGACCTAGTCTGAAATGCCACAACATATGATCTGATTCAGAAGTAGAAATTGAAGCTTGACTATTTGTAGAAAAAACAGTGACTCAATTTGTAAAGGTAGCCACATCTTCTACCGAACGCTAGGACTTTCTTAGTCTTGTCAAGAATGGTGCAGCCCTCAGTATCGAACTCGAACCTTCGACCAGAATTAGTGATTCTACTTATAGAAATGTATAAGACGTTGGACAACAACTTGAAATTCAACCTTGACTGTTCCTTCACCTTCAATGGAATGTGTTGAGTTGTCTCCGAGCTGTACAACTCTAGAATGGGTGAACGGTTTGTAATTTTCGAACCAATCCCGATGATGGGTCATGTGTTGAGATGCTCCAGAGTCCAGGAAGCAGGAACATGGACATGTTGAAGGCACGATAATGGAGCTCATGAGCAGATTGTTGTAGTAGCAGCAACTTTGTCTTTTGTGTGTAATGGTGCCTGCGATCTAATGAATATGTGCTAGAATCAAAGCTTGAAATTGTATGCTTAATATTCATAAGAGCTATTGTAAAACTGAATGTGTGTGTGTGTGTGTGTGTGTGTGTGTGTGAGAGAGAGAGAGAGAGAGAGAAAGAGAGAGAGAGAGAGAGAGAGAGAGAGAGAGAGAGAGAGAGAGAGAGAGAGAGAGAGAGAGAGAGAGAGAGAGAGAGAGAGAGAGAGAGAGAGAGAGATGGGATTAGCAATTGTGTAAATGGTCACTAAGCTTTTGACAATAAGAACATGATTTTTTCAAACCTTCAACATTAACTCTCTTGTTATAGACTTGACTAGTTTCACTCTCTAAATCCATATGCTTCAATGGTTCATCCCCGTCTCTTTTGAATACATTTTGTGAGATGAGTAAATGGAATCAAATGTTCTCAATTTTGAAAGGTACAAAGTAGTCATTGATAAACGATCAAAATTGGAGGTATAGATTAATAAAGAAGTCCACTCAAATTAAGAATTGAATCCCCCCCCCCCCCCCTCTCTCTCTCTCTCTCTCTCTCTCTCTCTCTCTCTCTCTCTCTCTCAAGTGACAATAATTCTACAAACATTTATTTTCACACATTAATGTCCATTGAAAATATTGTCCACATTAATCAATATATGTAATTTCGTATGATTTATATTCGTTTGCAAAACATCTTGCAATTCTTTTCCACAAAGATGAAAAACATAGTGACGTAGTGCTTTCCTATATTACATCATGAAATCAAGTCCTTGGTTTCTCTTTGTATTTTGGAGCCGCCTAACCAAACACAACATCAAAGCTTTCTTTAAATAAAGTTACCGTCCAAAACGATTGTCCAATTTAATGGACCTTAGACACGATTTCATGGTTGGGAGGGGCCTTGACCTATTGGCTTCAGGTGGCAAAAGGGCCTTAGAATAGAACCCCTCCCTCCATGTTAGTCCATGGTTGAAAGGATCATTTGCTTTTCAACAAGATGACCTCCCACACAAGAGTTTGGACTAACTTTGGATGGACTAACAAGCGTGTATAAGCAATTGTGACCACCATGGCCAAGAGCCACTCTCACCACCATGGTTATCACAATTGTTGATACTCTTTCTTAGCCAATGATTGTGAAAATTGCTTATACTCTCTCCTTAGACTACCCAAAGTCAACCACTCAAGTGGTGGCGGCCTTTGACTTGCAAACACTCATTTGCAATCATACTCCAAACCTTTGCTGCTCATGGATAAGGGTAGCTCTTATATTTGTTACTGCCATGGTAGCTGGCGGGTCTTAGTTGGCTATAAGCCCTCTTTAGCCACCCACTTTGGTCGCCCTCATCAAAGGTTGGTGAAGGCTCCAGAGCTCTAAACACAGGGCACTAGCTCTTAAATGAGAGATGCAAGCACCCCCTGTAAAGAAAGCATCCACAAAATCTTCACCATGCTTAGGGCCTCTTCACATGAGCCGTGAATGACGTATGTGAGAGGCCGGGACCCGTGGAGAGCAAAAGCCTGATCTCCAAAATTCTCTGGCCTGGCTGATCACTCGACCACGGATCACACGCAAAGAACGGGCCGTGGAAACGATCATGTGAAGCACAACCCTAAACCCAGAGCCTGTTCATGATGCAAAGAACAGGCCAAGTGAACAATATCATGTAACGAGGCCGTTGGGATGAGGATGGCCCAATCCCCCCAATCAATACCGGTTCTAAGCTCTCCTTAGCTTGGCCAATGGATGTCAGCCACGTCACTCTCTCAATCAATCACCACCCTTACACGCTCTTCGTGGAATAAGCATTTTTGTGTGCCAATACAGACAAAGCTGGGTGGAAATGACCCAACAGCTTCGCCGCCCTTTAAGACACGATAAATTTGAGTCCGCCCACGTGGATGGTAGACACGAAGCATACTTGCCACGTGGAATTGTTTAAATGGTTGATATATAAAACGTGGCATGATCCTTGATCTCCCAGTTAGCATCCAACGGTAGCTAGCGGGCATAATCTCCTAGCTTGCCATTAAGATACAGGGAGGTACTTTATGATATGAAAGACATCCACCGTTAGATTTTATCATTAGCTCTCAGATCCTGCCACGTTTCTCTAATCAACCATTCAAAACATTACGTGTCAAGTTGCCACGTGTCATGCATCCAAGTGGTCTAGTCTAAATTATCGTGCCACCAAGCACGAGATGGGGGAGTTTATGGCACGCCACGTGTAAAAGTATCAATGGTTAATGTTTTTACAGGTGGCAAGATCTGAATGCTTTTGAGGTGATGGCTTAATATCTTAGCGTGCCATTGGGATAGGGTATTGGCGATGGCGATGGCGATGGCGAAGAAGACGACGAGAAAAGAGGAGGAGAAGCGCGTGGTTGTGTGAAGGAAAGGGGCATGAGATGGTGATGTAGCTGCGATTGTGCGGATATGGAAGGCTTGGTTGATGCAAGGCTGAAAAGCAGGGACGAAAATCTGAAGAAAAATCTCGAAATCGTTCTTGGACGGGTGTCTTGAGGTGATTATGCAGTTTTGAAGCATTAGAAACACAAACAGGGGTAGTTGATTTCGAATCAGTAGCAGATAAGTTCGAGTGTGCCAGTGGCTTGGTTCAGTATGAGATACTGCACTGTATAAGTTGTAATATTATAAGAAAAACGATTTTATTGTACCAGTAAAATTAGGTAACACTGGTTTCAAGATGCCATATCAGTTGTTTTATTATGCAAACATATCATAAAATGGACAAGATGTTGAAGCGCTAGTATTACAAAGACGTGTTATTGGAATTGAACCAGTATTATTTCCGGTGTGAGTAATAATAGCATGCAAACGGATCATGAAATGACCAAGATGTTAAAGTACTGGTCATACAAAGTGGTGCCATTGATTTCGGATCAGTATGAGATAAGTTCTGAGTCATTTTGTTTTTCAAACAAATTTTAATTCGATCAAGATGGTAAAGCGCTGGTAATACAAAGAGGGTGCAAGTTGATTGTGGAATAAGGTATGAGTTTTATTAGTATGAAAACAGATCAACAGATGAACAAGACCTTAAAGCACTAGAAAGTCAAAGAGGTGGATTTATTTTGAATCAGTAATAGATGAGGTATGAGTTGTGATATTCTACAAACAGACATGAAATGAACAAAGGCCTTAAAGCATAAGAAAGACAAAGAGGTGGATTGATTTTGAAGCAGTAAGAGAGAGGGTATAATGTACAAACAGATCACGAAATGAATAAGACGTTAAAGCACTAGAAAGAAAAAGGTGCCATTGATTTTCAATCTGTAGCAGCTAGGGTATGAATTATTTTATCATGCAAACAGCTCACAAGACGAACAAGAAGTTGAGATTTTTGTTACCTTGGATAACTTCTAGACCTTTTGTAGGGGTCGTAAAGAGCATAAGTACATACTACGGAGGAACGTGGATTTGATCTATAGGTTATGCAACTGGATTTTGCAATAGTGATTTAAGGCTCAATATGCTCTCCTTGCCTTCTAATTCCTTAATTCGGGGATTTTCTGATAGTCGGCCAAACCTTGCTTGCTCCTTTTACCTTATAATACCGTAAATGCTGGATTTTCTTCACATCATAATAATTCTGTTTGTCAGCGCTAGAATTGCCCTAGTGTTAAGTTTACTTTTTTCCAAAATTACACAGTTTTCTTCTCAGCTTCCTTACTCTGTATTTCTGACAGATCTTTTTTATGCTTCAGGCTTGCCGATGAGATCATAGCTTCACTGATTCGAACATATCTGTAACAGGGAGATTAACATAGTAGCCTTATGACGTTTGTCTGCCACACTATGTCGAAGGATGCGCTGACCAGCGAACAACTAAAAGAAATACGGGAAGTGTTCTCAATGTTCGATAAGGACGGAGATGGCAGCATCTCCGAGATGGAGATGGCGGCACTGTTTGAATATCTAGGGCTAACCCCAGATGCTACAGAGGTTAGGGCAGTTGTTCAGAAGGCGGACAAGAACAGCAATGGATTGATTGAGTTTTGTGAGTTGCTGGATCTGCTTGCCCCCGAAGTCTCGCAGCAGGTGAATTACAACTCCCAAGAGCTTTTGTCTCTATTTCAGGCATTTGACAGAGATGGCAATGGCTTCATAACAGCCGTAGAATTGGCTCATTCTATGGCTCGCCTAGGCCATCCTCTTTCTGTAAGAGATCTTTCAGACATGATTTCGGCAGCCGATTCCGATGGTGATGGCCGTATCAGTTATCCTGAATTTGTTTCGGCCCTTACTAAAGCTTCTGTGAACAATTCTGCTGCTAGCTTTGGAGTATCTGCCTAAACCCTTTCGCTATTTGGGATGGAGGCTCTTTTGTGGCCATTTGTAACATCCTCTGTTTGATTCTTCCTAAACTGCTTCAGCATTGGAAATTCGGGTTCCACTACTTGTATGGTATGTTTTCACCGATTGTTAGCCAGCCAAGGATTTTGGTGGCTGATCAACTGGCTTGCATAGTTTTATTATACTATTGGCTGCAGCACGGTATACAAGATTCAATGTATTCCTATTTTGCAGCGGTGATTATTGTGTCAAGCTCTGTTTATTTTGTGTCAAGCTCTGTTTGCATATGAGCGAAACTATCCGCCAGACAATTGCAAGGTTAATGTGCATATACACTCAACTGGAATAGGAAAGAAGGCCCTGTTTATTACTTTCTACAAGCAGCAATCAGCCTGTTGAAGCCATGATGTTGATTAAAATTCAGTTCTCAATACAAATATATGTTTCAAAGGTACTAGTTTGGGGTAGATTTGGCAAAACCCACCAAGTATACCTATAGGCTATATGTTATCAGCTCAATGTGTCCATTTATATGAGAGATTGGCCTCTAGAAGTTTATCATTTCTGTGATGAGGCTATTGTTTTTGTGGCGAATTCCGTGAACAGATAAGGATAATTTTCTGAATAAAGACCACAAAAATTTTGCAGGTTTGAAAGCAACCATTACGCGTTGTTTGGAGGTGATTAGCAATTTATTTGTTTTCATGTTTTAAGGATTATCCACCATCTTTGAGTGACGTCTTCACAGTTTTAAGCTACTTTCAAATTTCACATTAAGAAGTTTAACAACAATACTTGTATCTTTGCATGCCTTCCAAAGGTACTAAGCGTGGTCTTTGTTAATACATTTGTCTCTAGGACCAACAAGCAGGCTCGCATGTTCTCTGCTGGCCAAATTTCAGTTATGTATGATATAGTCTTTTGTCGATCTTCCAAGTCAGTCACACGTGAACATCCATTTTACAACAATCAACCCTCCGTTCATCGGTCTTGTAGTGAATGAGAATAAGGTGGTTGGCTCATTATCATGCCTCATTACCGAATGGTGAGTTGACCACAATGAAATGCCCACTGAAATTTACTTGCAAGGGGGGTTTTGGCCGAATGCATATGGTAAAGTGAGCTAGCTAAAAAAAATCAGTTGGCAAAGTAAGGCGGGCATTATTCATTTACCCCAACGGGGTTGGATCAGTTGGTGAGCTTGACATCCAAAGTTTCTTTGGTCCCAAATTTGAGACTTCCCTTGAAAACCAAGACGCATTATGCATTCATTTAGCCAAATTGTAAATGCGAGTTTTGTGACATAGATAAAAATAATACATTACTAAATTTTTCCTACGTTTCGAAATCCTAAAAATAATTTTTAATTCTTGTCAATAAACCATTACAAAATACATATAATCTCAATAAACCATTATAAAAAATATATATAATCTCTTGATAAAATAGAAGATATGAGTCTTACTTTGGCTTATTAAAATTGAAAGATATAAAATGTAGTTTTGTGTGAAATTTCAGAGTAATGGACTCAATTTGATCTACAAATGATCAATAAAAGTGATTGGAAGCTTGGAATCTTGATCTATATCAAAACTAGCTTCCAAATCTAGCTTTTACTTGACAATTTCTATATATCCAAGCAAGAACAACAAAAAATAATGATTCAAAGGTTTCACACGTGTGAAGTACAGCCACTATACGGCCTACTAACATCAAATAGGTTTACTTATGAAATCCTAAGCTTTCATCCACAAAGAACTTGCTTAAGAGAGTGAAAATACCAAGATTGCTCTCAAATCAATGTTTCTCATCATTAGCCTCCAAATGGATCTCACATGGATGATGTACAAAATCTTCATAATCTCTCTCTAGGCCATATCCAGCACGTTTGAGACAACTCATAGTGCTTATCCATATCCACTTTGGCTAAGATTCCACTAATTTCCCACAGCATCATTGGTGGCTAGTGTTGATATTCTAGATACCTACAATTTAGGAGATTTGACATTTGACTCAAATGAAATCTATATACAATGGATTTGACATTTCACACGTGGGAGACCACTCCTACCCATGTGATATAGCATTTTCTACCACTAGAATGGTGCCAAGTGGCATAGTACTACTAAACTAGTTTTTGGCCAATCAAATTAAATGAGATGTAAAACCTATATGATCTATCTAAATGACTTAGGCATAGATTTTACAAGTGAGAATAGGCTCCACACATGTCTAATGATGATAGGTACAAGTCATTATGGTATTTACAAGATTTGATCAAGTTAGCTTTTGCCAATTCTAACACTTCTCAAAACTAACTTGATAAAAGCATGATGATCTTAAGCTTGACTCCATGGGCTGAATTGGTCTTCAAAGATGGATCCTTGCTGGTTCAAAGGTGTGAAGATCAGCCAATGAGTTTGATGAAGATCCGAGATCACCACATCCATGATAGTGCCTCATGATGTTGACTTCTTTGATGAACTTGGGA
The DNA here is from genome assembly GCA_029204225.1 of Diphasiastrum complanatum. Taxonomy (NCBI): domain Eukaryota; kingdom Viridiplantae; phylum Streptophyta; class Lycopodiopsida; order Lycopodiales; family Lycopodiaceae; genus Diphasiastrum; species Diphasiastrum complanatum. The sequence goes on from CM055111.1 coordinate 45,266,576, forward strand.
GCTTTGCACCATCCTAGCACCTCCAAAATTCCTTCCAAATTTCATGTAGATGCTTGACCTTGAGGCATTCTCTTTCTTGATGTGCATGCTTCTCCTTGATGAAAATTTGAGACCTCCATGTCTCATGATGATCACTACAAACATGATCATACAATGTACACTTTCTATGATCATCAATATTACTTATGCTAGAAACATAAGTCCAAAAATCCCCACAACTCGGCATGATTTTTCTAATATTGAAGTGAAAGCATTTTGGATCGCCTTGCTGGAGCGGAAGCTTATAGTTTCCTGGATGGATTTAGTGGTAACAACCAGATTTGCAATAAAATGGGACACCTATGCTTACAAAGTAATGTCGTTTGGACTCTGTAATGCACCAAGTTCGTTCCAAAGAGTAATGCAATTTGCTTTCAAAGATTATCTGCAGAATTTCTTGAAATTTACTTGGATGACCTGGGAGTCCATAATAGTACAGATACATACCACCTGGATCGATTGGAGAAAGTATTTGAAAAATGTCGCAAATATCAAATTTCTCTAAATCCAGAAAAATACTAGATATGGGTTTCCCACGGAGTTCTTCTTGGGCATGTGATATCAAGATATAGTATTGCCACAGATTATTCTAAAATCAAGATTATTGTGAAATTGCCACCGCCAACAATGATTCATGGAGTTTACGTGGTTATGGGTCATGCGAGCTGCTATCGAATTTTTATTATCTTCTTTGCGGATTTAGCATGACCTATATACAAATTGACTATTGTTCCTATTTGGACAGTAGAGGCATTGGAAGCCTTTGAAAAATTAAAAAAAGCATTAACTTCAGCACCGATACTGCATTGTCCAGATTGGACGATTGAATTTAATGTTCACACGGATGCCTCAAAATATGCCATTGGATCAGTTTTGACGCAGCCAGGTGATTATAAGAAGGACTATTCTATACGATTCGCAAGCAGACAGCTTACAGATCCGGAGAAGAATTATTCAACAACAGAACATGAAGCGTTAGCCATGATTTTTTCTGTTCGGAAATTTCATCACTACCTCATGGAAATGCACTTTGCATTTTATACGGATCACCAGCCGTTACTTTACTTGGTAAACAAGACATGCAATACTGGACGTATTGCAAGATGGTTATTATTATTGACTGAATTCGACTTTCAAATTGTGGTTCAAAAGGGGAAGCAACATCATCTAGCTGATCACGTTTTGCAAATTGAATCCACACCAGTTAATACTGAAGTGGATGATGAATTACCAGATGCTGCATTGTTCTATGTAGAAGCAGTACCTGAGTGGACAACGTATATTGTTGAGTACCTGATGCTAGGACAACCGAATGACTCTTTGACAAAAGTACAGAAGAGACAATCAATTCACAAGGTTCAACCTTATCAATTGACTGCAGGACAATTGTATCATCATGGATCAGACAATATTCTACGAAGATGTGTTTTACCGCATGAAATCCTAGATTTAATCATGTTTTCACATGGTGGCATGGGCGGAGGACACTTCTCTACAGATATTACTATTCACAAACTTTTGCAATCAGGTTGTTGGTGGCCTACGCTTCATAAGGACATAGAAACTTATATTCAGACATGTGATGTTTGCCAGCGAGCACGACGACCTACTAGACAGAACTATGAATCCTTGCATCCGGTTTTATCACAAGCAAAAATGGGAACTGGATTATGTTGGTCCTATTCATCCTGCCACGCAAGGATCTCAGGCCAGATACATTATCGTAGCAACTGATTATATGACCAAGTGCGTTGAAGCCAAAGCTGTCAAAGTTGCTAATGCAAAATCTATGACAAAATTTCTCTATAATCAGATTTGGATGTCCGATCGAGATTGCCAGTGACCGGGGTACACACTTTGTTAATCAAACAATAAACTGTTTACTGGAAGATGTTTTTGTTATACACAGATTTAGTACTCCATACTATCCCAAAGGGAATGGCCAAGCTGAATCTTCCAATAAAATTCTCTGCACTATTATGACAAAGACAGTTGAAGCGAGTCGGTCTAATTGGAAACATAAACTATATGTAGTGTTATGGGCATTCAGAACCGCTTACAAAAATAGTACAAATCAAACACCCTTTCGACTGGTTTATGGTCAAGATGTTGTCATGCCGATTGAATTTTAATCCCATCTTTATGCATAGCAGCAACAGAACGACTAGATGATGATAAGTCTTTACAACTACGTCATGAAGCGTTGTACAAATTATGTGAAACCCGACTGATGGCAGTTCACGCGTTAGCAACAAAGAAAGCCCGCCGCAAGGCATGGCACGATCATCGATTACACAAAAAAGATCTGAAAGTAGGAGATCTTGCACTTATGTACAAAACTAAGCTGATCAAGGAAAAATTGAAGTTTACCAGTGAAGGCCCGTATAAAGTGAAGGAAATCTTGAACTATGGCGCAGTAATTCTTGAGCACTTGGACGGAATACGTTTTGATATTCCAGTAAATGACAACCGATTACGCAAGTTTTGGTTTTCAGCTCCGCCAGTTCAGCACTCCTGATCTCAATGATATTTAATTTTTTTTTTTTTTAGCTTTTTGTTTTCAATATTTAATTGTTCAGTTTTAATTTTGAAAGAGACAGTAAAAAAAAAAAAAAAAAGACTGATGAGCAAAAGTCAGAAAAGTCATTAGCATGGAAACAAAGGAAATCCCCTAGAAGAAGATTCGAACAAATCCATGATACTACTGTTGATGTTGAAGAGTCATGCCAACAACTTCAAGCTGAAGACAGCCCAGCCACACTTCGGGTCGACCAAGCTGTGAAATCACCAAAGTAGTTCAACGCCACCATGTCTGAGGGCTTTGAAGAGGAAGATGTTTTTGAAGAAGAAGAAGTACCGGCAACTATTTCACGCCAACCAACGACAGTCCCATCAGCTCCTAATGTTGCTGCCATCTCCACGACAATAGATTCTGGTGATGTTCTCGGTTTGGTCTCAAGCCTTGCGCAAGTGATCCAGTCTATGCTGGATAAGAAAAAAAAAATGGAGCAGAGAATTTCAGACATGGGATCCGAAAATACTCTTATTAGCCAGAAGACTGTTCAGCTGGACAAAGAATTGAAGATTGCCAAGCAGCACGAAGAAAAATCTGAAACTGAAAAGAAGATGGCACAACAACATGCTGATCGCCTCGAAAGATACGTCAGCTCCCTACAGAATGCCCTGACAACCGCACAAGATTAGGTGGACAAGGTCGTGCAGGATGCAAAGCAACAAGTGTAGTTGCTACAAGGTCAACTGCAGATGGCAGAGCAGGATCGCACACGTCTCCAAGGTGAATTGGATGCGACCACCCTTGAGCGTGATGCGTATCTTCAGACACAAATTCCAGAGCATTCGATAACTCCGACGAAGATCGCGTATTTGTTCAAGAAAGTGGAAACTTACAAAGTGGCCCTTCAGGAAGGCCGCTTTGACAGGGTCAAAGGAGCAATTTTAACTGAGTTGGAAAAGGCTAAAGAAACCATCAGCGCCTATGAAAAAGCAGCCGCTCAGGTGTTGGAAGCCGGACCACAAATCCCAGTATCGGTCATGTCGCAATTCTCCCCTCCGCACCAAACTACAATTCCAATGGATACAGGGCTGGCATGGACCAGGGGGGGAGCTCCAGAAATTGAAGAACAACCGCCAGTTTCACAGGCTGTGTCAGTGGGTCCATCCTCATCAAGGACCACACTGTTATTCAGAAGGCCCATCAGCGTCGAGGACCAGATCTAGAGTTTCTTATCGCAACATCCTCATGAGTCCTCACGTTTTGGATGGGTCCTTAAGTTCAAGACCTCGGAAATAGAGGCCTAATCACTTACAAGAACTCGCTGGACCTCAGAACATTGCCTTGAAATTCGTGAACCTCACTAGGAAATCGCAGACACTGAGGATGATTTCTAGAAGAAGTTACAATTTCATGTCAAAAAAGTCTATATATAGGCCTCCACCCATTCTCTCCACAAGTTCATTCTAGATTTTTACAAGAGACTACTGTCATCATGACTTCCAAAGACTCATTGCTCTCACTGCATCGCCGTAAGGTCCCCAAACCCTTTTCGGGCGATTTATCTTTGATATATATCAAGAACTATCCTACAATGTTGATATTGGCCAAAGATAACTTAACAAACATTGGCTTTGATCTCAACCCATTTCACTGATCAACAGAGTGAGAGTCTGGTCCAAGCGGCCTATTCAACATATTCAGATGAGTTCCATTCTTTCAAGCTCACCTCCAAGGATGGCAGTTACAACATAATCGACATCTCCTCATAATGCTAACAACGCATAGGATTCCCAAATCTGGGTGAGACGATTCACGGCAAAGGAACCAGTTATGATTCTCAATATTTCACGAAGTTCCTGCAAGAAGATGGTAGAACCATTGCGCAGACCACTGACGACATATCCATCAAGCTAATCAGGGATTCTAAGCTCCGGGAAGCCGCAAAAATTCACGTACACATGGTGGAGGTACACATCGCCAAGATGGATCGCATCCCACCAAGCGATATATTACATTAACTCTGACCATGGATGATCCAACCAAGAACTACAAGTGGGCAGAGAAAGTCGTCGACAAATTATGTGTGGCCCTGAAGACCAGTAAATCCCCTACCAAGTGTGGCTATCTCTTGCACATGTTGGTCCCACAACATCTGGGACAACGAACGGCCGCCGCACTGAAAGAGCTACAGGAAGTCTATCCTAGCACAAAAAAACGGGCCACCCCACAAGTATCAGTAGAAACTGCCTCACCTGCATCTCTCACAAAGAAGCAAAAAGGCAAGGCAATAAGCATTGAGACCGATATTTTCCCTAATATCTTATCCAGTGATATAGGGGTAGAGTATGTTGAATCCAGAGGGAGCTTGAAATCCTCTCAAGTCCCAAAGGAGGTTGTAGCGCAGCAAGAGGCTCTACTCCAACAGGCCCAACAAAGAAGACTAGCAGTAGCAGTAGCAGGCAGCTCTGTGGATGCAGGAGCTTCTGGCTCAGGTTCATTTTGAGGGGTCCAGCCAACTCAGGTAACTTCAACAGTTCAGGTAACCTATCCAACTAACATTACCATACTTCCACCATTACCTCCCCCACTTACTACCATACCCCCCTTCATTCACACTTAACACGGGCTTTGATTCCATGATCTCATGAAAGCCCTCACCTATACATTCTTCCACCCTACTTGACTCTGCAGTCAATGTAGATGATTCTAACACTCCCCTGAACACGATCCACAAACTGAACATGCCTTAGCTACTGAAGCACCAACAATAAGACACCAGATGTCTCCAATTACACGACCACTACAAAGTTCACAAGGAGGTCGTAAAGCTCCTGGATCCACAACCAGCTTGGCGCCATTAGCTATTTTTACAGAGCAAAACATCCATGGAACGGTATCTTGAAGCACCTGCATATATGCGCACCAATCCATACTATTATTCGATGGCGCGTCGAGAATCGTTTTCTACCAAGAAGCTGAAATACGTAAATGAGCGACTGGAGAAGTAAACGAGATGCATCAAGATACTCATCAGAGATCAAACGACCAAAACAGGTCTTCACAGCAGCTGACTCCTTAGACTTGGTAATTATATATATATATATATATATATATATATATATATATATATATATATATAGAGAGAGAGAGAGAGAGAGAGAGATAAAATATTCAGAGCAATAGCTATTGTTTTGTTTCTGTAAGTAGGATCACGCGCTTATCAGCGCAATTGTATTGTGATCTGATCGTTGTTACTACAACTTTAATATACGGAATGGCTACTGTTCCATCTCTTTGCATTCTTGTTGAATTTTCATTAACTCACTCTTTCCTTGAAATAGTATCATAACAGAGAAATATATGGCTGTCTTTGATGTCTAATTATACTTACATTTTTTTGTATCAGAATATTAGTATCAGAGAATTGCATGGCTGTCTCAGATGCCTAATTGTTTTTCGCAATATCTCTTCATGGTAGTCTAAGACTCCTACACTAATAATTGTATTCAATCCAAAATGGACAGTTTTCTAATCTCCATGCTCTAAGTAATCCACGTTCCTCCTTAAGACAGTTATCACTATTCTTCATAGTATTCATTGTCTTTCTCATGTTGGTTGGGACTTTGTTTAAAAAGTTCTCCCACAGAGTGGTATTAGAGCTGATAATTCGAGCCATCCCCAATATCACCTATCTCATACGGAGTAAACACGATGAACGTAACATGGTTGTTGGAAGTAAAACTAACTCTTCTACGATGGCTAGGTCTAAGAAAGGATTCATGCATAGTATAGTAGTAGACCGGTCGTCCACCTTCTAAGTTCTACAAAAAGCTTTCAAAGGGAGCACCAAGGCTTTCCAAACAGGTGCTCGGAATGGAAATAATAACTAACTTGACTAAAGTTTAACCAACTAGCCAAGATTAACAAAACAATAAAAACCTTGCTAAGGCTTCCTAACTAGCAAGATTACTAAACTAAATTCTACTTAACAGCCAAGGGGTAATAGAAATAAGATTTTGGCTAGTACTAAGCATAGAACAAATAGAAACACACCACAATACAAACCGATGAGGAGGCAAGAGGAGGCCCGAGCACCTTTCCCTCAAGCTATGCATCTTCCCACTTTCCAAGGGGAACACAAATGAAATAGAATGATAATTCTACAAAATAGAGAGCAAGATAGCTTAATCTCAAAAGCGTTCCATACATGAGAAATACCTCTCCTCTTATAGCAAGGAGGGCCTGCCATAAGCATCCACTAGCTTATGGGATTAGCTCTAAACTAGCCATTCTAAGGCTTCTAAAAACTTCTAACTTAGAACTTAGAACTTTAGGAGTTTCTAACTTGGGACTTGAGATAGCTTAAGATAGCTTAGAATCTTTTTAAGCTTAAGTTTCTTAAGTCTAAGTTTAAGTTATTTTATTATTTTAAAGCTTCTACTCATGGACTTACAAAATGCATGCCATAGTAGAAGTTTATTGGCAAGTACTCATACGTGGGCTTACAATACACATGCCACAGAGTTTTATTTCTTTTTTATATTTTTCACTATGTTTGCATAGTTGCTAACATTATCCCCCTCCTTATTGGATTGGTGGTCCCACACCAATCGAAGCTTTTTTGTCCTGAATCTTTTGAGCTTTATGGAGACGAGGGTGTTGTTGTAGAGATTGGTAGATCTTGTTGCCAATGTCCTCCATCATCTTCCAACGTAATTTATTAAAGAAGGGCAGTTGCTTGTTTAATGGAGCATGTCTTGCAGGAATCCATGGATTAAAACTAAAACTAATTCTTCTATGGTGGCTAGGTCTAAGAAGGGATTCGTGCGTAGTATAGTGGTAGACCTAAGTTCTACAAAAAGCTTTCAACTGTGAAACATAAACAAGAAAGGAAGCACCAAGGCTTTCCCAGTTGGTGCTCGAAACGAAAATAAAAACTGACTTGACTAAGGTTTACCCAACTAGCCAAGATTAACAAAACAATAAGCATAGAACAAATAGAAACATGCCACAATACAAACCAATGAGAAGGAGACGAGGAGGCTCGAGCACCTTCCGTCAAGCTATGCATCTTCCCAAGGGGAACACAAATGAAATAGAACGATAATTCTACAAAATAGAGAGCAAGATAGCTTAATCTTAAAAGTGTTCCATACATGAGAAATACCTCTCCTCTTATAGCAAGGAGGGCCTTCCATAAGCATCAACTAGCTTATGGGATTAGTTCTAAACTAGCCATTCTAAGGCTTCTAAAAACTTCTAACTTAGAACTTAGAACTTAGAACTTTAGGAGTTTCTAACTTGGGACTTAAGATAGCTTAAGATAACCTAGAGTCTTTCTAAGCTTAAGTTTATTAAGTCTAAGTTCTAAGTCTAAGTTTAAATAATTTTACTATTTTTAAGCTTCTACTCATGGACTTACAAAACACATGCCATAGTAGAAGTTTATTGGCAAGTACTCATACGTGGGCTTACAATACACACGCCATAGAGTTTTATTTCTTTTTGATATTTTTCATTGTGTTTGCATAGTTGCTAACATTATCCCCCTCTCGAAAAATGCGACACACTGGCCAAGTGGCCAGAATACCTTAGAAAATCATTTCGGCTTTTCGTCCTTTTTCGCATTTAGCAAAAAATGCGACACACTGGCCAAGTGGCCAGAATACCTTAGAAATCATTTTAAAGGCACCGTCGCCTTTTTGCCCTTTTTTTGCTCCTTAGCGAAAAATGTGACACACTGGCCAAGTGGCCAAAATACCTTAGAAAATCATTTTAAAGGCACCTTCGCCTTTTTCCCTTTTTGTTTTTTTGCGTTTTTTTGACCGACTTTGTCAACTTATGAGTAATACTAAAAACCAGCTGGACAAACAAATATCCCAAAGGCAGTTGGCAGTTACCAACTTTGTACATAAGCACAGATTGGCGTAAATATAGATCTTTATTAAACATGAACCAAAATATAGAATAAAGTTGTTGTCAGTACAAAACCAGTAAGCTACTATATTTCACATGTGTGGATCTAAAAATAGCAATAAATGAAAACAGGTCCAAACCTAAATTCCAACTTGGTTTCCCTCCATAGTAGAAAACCCTACTATTATTGTGACTAGATTCAATGTCTCTACTACTCAAATTTGAATCTACTAAAACTCGTGTAATATGAATTCCCACACTTTTCCAAAGTGTTTATTCAAATGATTTTAGACTAATGTAACTTTGAAAAGTCAAACTCTAACTCTAATATGAAATTAGTCTCAATTGCCAAATAAACAAATGTAGCAAATATGACTAAACTAGTTGAAATCTTTTACACCCCCTCTTCAACTAGTTTTAGCATGGTCTTTGATAACACTTTAAGTGATGTCCTATGCTTCATAAACAAGTCCTTTCCCAAAATTCTTTGGTGAAGATATCGGCTACACATTCCCTTGAAGAAACATGTTGAAGCTCCACCTCCTTTGCTATGACTTGATCCCTCACAAAGTGATATGCCACCTCAATATAACATGAAGAATCACATAGAATGTAAATGAGATGATTCCTCCATGCTATCGACTTTGAACTCTCTAGAAAATTACAGCAACCAAACAATAAATGTGAGTAATAAATCATGGCTTGCTTATATCTTTCCTCTTTGTCCTTTCTTACCATGTCTCCACCATGAAACTCCATGAATGAGCCTCCACCTCCATCTTGTTACAAGAAACCATCAAACCTTGGAAATCCATGAGTAAGTGAGTACATCAATGATACTAATCCAACACCACATGACTCCATAAACCAAGTAAGTTTCACTAGTCCATCTTCAAGATCTACTTGACACAAGAAAATGACCATGAATTCACCAAAAATTGACAATCTCCAAACATTGGCACTAAGTAACTAAACACTTGCGAACTTAGCCATGAATGAGTGATATAATGAACTCCCAATAGCTTCATTTCCATTAGCAAAACCAGCCAAGAATTCTAGTACAAATCCAACATCAAAATGATGCTCACCAATGTAGCTAGTTTTACCATATCTTGACAATTTGCACACATTCACATGAAAATGTTCAAACATGAGATAGAACAAGTAAAGTAAACTTGAACAACACTTTCTTGCTTCTCTTTTGACCTTACTTGAGTCTTCAGTAACCTGAAAAAATAGATCCATAACATCTTTGCCAATTGACTCTCCTTTGATGCTCTTGGCTAGTTCCAAATTGCCAACTTCCTTTCTGTCTTGTTGAAGCCCTTTGAAATCAACCTCTTTTGTGATGTCTTCATGCATGCTTGCTAATGTGGTGACTTGTCTTCTTCTTTTTTCTTTCGTGCCCTCTGCCGCAAGCACTCTTCTTCTTTTGTCCACTCTCTTTCGGTCTCTGGTTCTATCATCTCTGACTCTCCTTCTATGGTCCAAGCGTTTGTCTCTCTTTTTCATTCCTTTGAACCTGCTTCGCCCCGGAACCCCCTCTGTCTTCAATCCTTTTGTCGCAACAAGTGTTTGCTCTCCCCTGAACAGACCTCCAAGATTGTTGAGCCCTTCTCTTTGGCTGAAATCCATGCTGTCCTTCTTTCTTTACCTCTTGGTAAGACTCCCGGGGCCTGATGGAGTCATTTTAGAATTTTTTGTACTGTTTTGGCCTCTCTTGGGCCCAGGTCTGCTTCGCATTGCTAACCTTGCTTGCTCTGTTGCTTCTCTGCATGCTTCGATCTATGAAGGTCTTAGTAAACTTATTCCCAAAACTTCTTCGCCTCTTTTGCTATCAGATTTTTGGCCTCTCACTATGCTTAATACTTCCTACAGATTTTGGCTAAAGCTATGGCCCGCCGTCATTCCCCCCTTCTCCATTCCCTCCTTTCTCCTGAGCAGTTTGGGTTTGTTAAAGGCCGTAACATTATGGACTCCATTCTTAATGTTTGGACGGCAGCGGACTCACTAATTGCCTCAGTCGTTCCTTCTATTATCCTTCGTTTGGATCTTGACAAAGCCTTTGATCGAATCAGTTGGAATTATATTTTGGCTTCTCGTTAGGCTTTTGGGTTTCCTTCCTCCTTTTTGAGCTTTGTGAGTGCCCTTTATCACTCATCCTCTGTTAAGATCCTTTTTAATGGGTGTCTTTCTGGTAGCTTTGCCCCTACTTGTGGCATTCGACAAGGTTATCCCTTGTCCCCCATGTTGTTTGCCATTGTCACTGAACCTATGTCTTGTGCCTTCCACGAGGCGGCCTCGATCTCCCGCATCTCTCTCTAATATTTTCTCCCTTGGGGCCACTCTCACACCAGCTCTTTGCTGATGATGTTACTCTGCTCTCCCTCCTCTATGAACCTCATGTTATTCATCTCGGAATTTTGCTATTGTTCCTCCTCCCTATTGAACTATCGGAAATCTGAACTTCATGTTATCCACACTTCAGTGCCCTCTTGGGTCTCCTCTTTGGGCTCTCGCATTGTTCCCCATGACACTGTTACCCGTTGGGCATCCCTTTTGGTATTCATTTGTCTTCTGCTCAACCTACTCAGTGGTTCCTTCGCTCGTTTTTGGATAAACTTGCCTCTTGGGACCCTCGTTTTATGTCTTTTCCATCTCAAGTTTTGGTTGTTCGCCACATCCTCTCTGCTCTTCCAGTATTCTTCTCTTCCCTTTTCGTTGCCACCCGTTCTTTGCATGATTCTCTTGCTAAGGCCCTCCGTCGCTTCTTATGGGCTGGGAAGCGTCCTCTACTTTGGTCTGTTTGTTCAACCTCTACTAAGGATGGAGGCCTAGGTATTCCCGAACCCTGCTATTAAAAATCGCTCTTTGGTTCTCCGTCATCTTTCTTCCCATGCTCTCCCCTCTCAGCACTGGCATGCTTTTCTTCTCTCCTTTATGGCCTCTTCTGTTGTTGTGTCCCCCTTGCTTCGTCCTTCTCCCACCACATCCTTGCTTTTGGCTGCTCCTTTCGTTTTAAAGGACCTTTTGTTTTGACTAATTTAGCTCGTTTATTCCTTGATCTCCGATCTTTTTTTTCTTGGAAGGATGATTCCACCCTCCCTTCTACGGAATCCATTTGGACTTCATCTCTTTTTCCGGCTAATGCTCAACCCCTTTTTCGTTCTCACCCCCGTCTTTCCCCCTCCTTAGCCACTAAAGGCCTTCTCTCCCTTGGTCAATTGGTCCACGTCCCTCCCTGCTAGGTTCTACCTTCCTCTGCCCCTTCCCTACATCGCCTGATCTTCTTGGCCTCCTCATGTGCCATCCCGCTTCATGTTATTCAAGTCCCACCCTTTGACCTTTCAGGCTGGGAACCCCCCCCCCCTTCTTGCTTGTTCTCTCTTTGACTACTCCTCCCTGCACCGTCGACAATTCCCTTCCCTTTTACCGAACTATCTTAACCGTCGTCTATGGTCTGCCTCTCATTCCTTGTTTGTCTGGCGTTGCCGCCTTAAAACCGCCCGCTCTCTTCATGTAGGGAAGCTCAGATACCTTGCCTACCATATTCTCACTAAATCCTTACCCTTGCTTTCCAAGTGGCCTTTCCTTAATGATCGCCTTTGTCCGCTTTGCTAACTGGCTGAAGAAACGGTGAAGCACTTGTTCCTTCATTGTCATCGACACCTTTGGCTAGAGCTGGGTCACATTTTCTCGACTTGGGGGTTCACCTTCTCTCTGGACATTTGACACCATCCTCCTCAATGACACGGTCGTGACAGATTCCTCTACTCTCATTTTTTGGCATGTGTGCAGGCTGGCGATTTTATGGAAGATATGGACAGCGAGAAACCAGCAGGTGTTTGAGGGGGACCCCTCTTCCTTATCGGCAACGGCTTGTATTAGACTTGCTATTTTTTTTCTACGTACCATATAAGTTAGCTTCAGATTGCTACCCTGCGTGGTATGCTAGCTTGGTAGCCTTTGGGCTTTGAGTACATATGGTGAGTACATATGGACCTCAAACTAACTTTGACCTTGGAGCCATTTTTTGTACTTGTATATTTGTGAATATATGATAGTGCTATTAAGCTTTTCAAAAAAAAAAAGACGATGAAATTTTTGTATAAACCACCAAGGCATCAACATATTGCATAATGTCAACAAGCTTCAGTTGAGCCAATGCTTTCTCTTCGTGCATGCCATTTTTTTCACCCATTAATGAATGAATGTGCATTGTCAACCAAATTTTTTAAAGAGCCTCGTCTCTCAAAAGCTTAAAACAATTGCTTGAAACTTGCAAGTAACCAAACAGATACGTCTAAAAACCTCAAAATATTCTAAAGCAATGCCAACTAGAAAATATTACAAACCGCTTGCAAAATTAATTGATTATTAAATGAACCAATGGTGTGGCTGTGACTTTCAACCTACTAGGTATGATAACAAAACAAATGTATGGATAGTTCAATTTTACTCAATAAATCAATGTGGTGCATCCAAAAAGATTTAAGGCTATCCGATCTTTCTTGCCACACTAGGCATTTCTGATGTTCCTAAAAGTTCCAGATTTGTAGTAAACTAAACAAACATGTAACAAACTACATATGTTCCAATTACTTAATTAGGTTCACAACCTTTAGAAAAAGATGAATCTTGGAAGCCCAAAAAGCCTAAAAGTAAGCTTCCCAAGTTCATTTCTAGGAACATAAAATATTTGAGAGGAAATTGCATAGTGCCTCCAATTCACCTCCACAAACCCATTGATTGGCTTGCTCCCCTTGTCTGCGAGTTCTCACTGAAAAAATTGGCTCCTTTTAATAATAACAAAGCGTACAATGTTTTCGCTATTTGTTTTAAAATGTAGGGGATTCAGAAAACCAAATGTAGGCCTTCACATTGTGATTAAGAGCAGTTGCACCCAATATGTTGAAGTAGCTTGCTTTCAAAGGTCTACAATCAATATATGATGGTGCCTCAAGTAAACGGAAATAATAATTTACTATTATTATGAAAGTGGCAACCAGAAACTTGCGAAGGGATTTAAAAATTCAAAGGCAAATCTATATTAATAATAAAGCATGCTCTATTCCTAGCGTTAAAGTTTTGAATACATCAAGAAAGCCCCTGCATATTTTAAGACATGCTTTGATCTACATTGAACATTAAAAGAAATGATTCGATTGTACTAAATTTATAGTTAGGCATTACATGCGCATACTTATTTCTTTCACGTACCACCATACTTGTAAGTAATTGAGTAACATAGACTAGAATTCCTAATTGACTTAAACAACCTGTTAAGGATGAGAATGCACTACAAAATCTCACTGCAGTTTCCACGTAACATGCAGTTTAAGCAGCCTCCTAAAAGCCAAGAAACAATTCTATACCGACTACTTGAATGGCTGCACTAAGATTGAAGGAAACACCTAATCAGAACGTTTTAAACAAAACGTCATTTCAGTGCAATGTAAGGAGCAAAATTAACACTAGCAGTTGTGCTTTAAAGTGACAAAAAGAGGTAAACCAGGAACTGTAGTTATACAAGGAAATAAGTCATGAATGTAATGTCCAGATCATCAACTTCCAATGCCATTTTGCGGCAACACTATAACCTGCAGTGCAATGTACATCAAATTGCAACATTTAAACATGTGGTTATTATACATGCACTATTTATTTCTTTCCTTCAAAGAGGAAAATTGAGATAAATCAACTTTTATGCAACGAAAAGAATTATATCACATCAGGAGGTATTGTTTAATATCTGGCAGCTCCCTTCCTCACCAAGTCGAAACCCACTTTCGGTCTGTGCTTCTGCAAGTGACAGAGCCATTGCCAACCTCATTTGTTCTTCAAAATTCTTGGGAACCAAGCTCATCCCCCCTCCCTCAACAGGATTGTCGTAAGCTTGTTCATATGCAGTTGTTAAACCTTGTGAGGACAGTTTAAAAAAGGTTGTATCACCACAAATCCGAGTTTCAATGGGTCTAACAGCTTCAGACCTTGCACCAAGGACTTCGTCTGAAAACTTTTGACTGCTTTGGTTACTCATGGAAGATGGGCATGCTTCCTGGTATCTAGAAGAATCCCTATCAACTTTCCCTATATCATCACTCTCACAACATGATGCATGCATGTCACATGGATGCGTTCTTTCTGTACGGCTGCTACCTTCCAATGCTGCTTTCAGGAGCTGGTCATTATCATCGTCTAGAGTATCTGTGTTTCTTTCCAAAGACGTCATTGGATTCCTTGAATCTTCAAATACTTCATTCAGTTCTTCACCCAATTCAACATCATCATTTGTAGGTGGCCTCTCAAGCTGAAAATCTGTATGTGTGCCAAAGGAACCAAAGCCATCAGCAGGATCGAAAGATTGAGTCTCTGGACTGCTACCTCCAGTGACATGCCTCTCTGCTAATTTAGCAATAACGCCAGCAAGTCCACCCGTTAAAGAGCTCCTCTCGGATGCATCTCCAGGGTTAACAACATTGGCTTGCCCCTCCATACTGTAGTTAGTATTCCGACCTTGTGCAGAAGCACAATGAGAAGATATATCAATAGATAAAGGTCCTTGAAGATTTGGCTCAAAATGCCTCTGGGATTCCTCTTGCTCCTGCAGAAAACCAGTTATTAGCCTATTCACTCCAGTGAGCACAGAGGGCCATATCTATGATTCTGCTGCTAGTATTGCTAGGACAGAAACTACAACAACTTCAGTGTAGGAAGAATTTCAGTCAACTAATTACATCTTCATGTATTCACGCTCACTCACCACAAAAATAAAGAGTAAACTCAGCCCTGACAACAATATAGAGCAAAGCTACTGATAGCCTCCATGGTTCCTCGGTGCATGCACATGCTTGGGACGTCTTTGTAAAAATTAGCCCCTAAAAGTAAATTGATCTTCCACTACGTGGGGCAACTTGTCCAAAATGTACATAACCCTTTTCAGAGCATCGTCGACTATTAAACAACTACTTTACAATGTTAAAAGTTGCAAACTGTGATTCTTTGTTGATGAGCACATGCCATTCTTCTTTGAAAGTTGGAAAGAACAAACCCCAAAGTCCCTTAATGTGCACTTTAAACCAAATGGATTAATGAAGTCCAGTTGATTTTACCACTAGAAATTCAAAAAAAAAAAATTATGTATGGTCTTTGGAAAAACTCAAGCCTGGTCAAGAAGCCAAGGTGTGAGAAAACACATCAATAGGCTTCCCAACAAGTAGCCTCTCTCCACTAGTTGTTCATCCAACTGGATCAGATACTGAATCTGCTAACACCACTGATTATGTTGTAGCTGAACGTGAAGAATAGTAGCAAGCAGATAAAGAGAAAAATCTGATTAAGTAGGCTTCATAGCAGCAAGGGCTGATCAGTTTCAATGCAATACCAGTATGAAGAGACATGGAAGAAATAGCATGCAAACGCATTACGGCAATTAACATCAAAAGGTGACAGTAATAAGCTTCTCCAGGATGAGATAGGGACCATGATACTGGAGAGTTATGTTATCTATTGACTGACTGCACCTAAACAAGCAAGTTCTGACCAGATCACATTACTGTTTTGGAACTCTATAATCTGCAATGTTTATCAATAGCACTTTGGAGATGCTGCTGGAGTTTCTATGAATGAGATTAAGCCTTCACAACAGCTTCGCAAGCTTCACAAGAAGGACGCAAAAGTGCCAAGAATTTGACCTGGTATGCTAGCAAATGAGTACAAGAGTACTGTTAACACAATAATCGCATGTAACTAGCACGGTGACTTCAACACTCACATTCACAAGGATCTTTATACAGATTCATGCACAAGAATAAAAGAATACACAAAAATCAACAGTCCAAAAAGATGCTCGACTTCAATTTATTGTACCCAGATAAGTTGGGTCCAAGTCGATTGCAAGGCAATTTCTGCTTGGCTTCCATCTGTACATCCTAGGATCTGAGTCACCACATAAGCTGGTTACTTGAGCATTACGACTTGAATATTCACTTGTGATATCGAGGGCTGAGAAGCCGAAGCTCACAACTTATGTCTGGGCTACTGAGCCTGTAGTGGTTGATAGGTGGTAGACTAAGGAATCTGAATTATGTATTGGGGTCAACATTTATGTTTTGCAAAGTATAGTTGTTACGATTCTGTTAGCGACAATACTATTCCAATTGCTTCTTTATGTTACTAGTATTCGTCTTATTGTGCAGGCCCAAGAACATTTGTGGCACGCTGCACATCCAACAACAATATAAAACCATACTGATCCACATCGACATTTCTTTGAGTTTGATGAGTTCCAAGATGTTTAGTTGCATCTAAGCATTGCTATACATAGATTTGTGCAAGACCAGTCACAAACAGAAACACTTGTTGCTAGATATTATGATCTATATTGTTGTTGTTTGTTGTAGATAGCTCCCTTCCTCAAGTACTGGTTAAGACGACCCTTGAAATTCTCTATGCCAAGCTACTAAGGTCCTTCATGGGATTGAGTGCAAGTAGAACTACAGTATGTAATTTTCAAATTTCATGCTCTTTTATAGCCTAAATTGAGGACAATGCTTTTGTGTGGGAGTCATTAGCACAATCATCAAAAGATTCACAGAAAATTAGTTTTTGAAGGTCACTAAACTTTGTGTCACGATTTTCAAGGGTTTAGAAAATCAGACTGTTAGATCACATTAAAAGCTTGAAGTTACCAATAATGCTCTAGAGACAAATGGGAGATGAGTGACACAATGATTGATACCTAAAATGTGTGAAGATTCTATTCTCTAAGCACCTATAAATTGCTTGTAACCTATAACTACACAAATGTTTACGAATCCTATTCACTTTGCAAATATTTTCAGCAACATGATGATATTTGGAACCTTCTTTCCAAAAAAAAAGAAAAAAAAAACTTTGTGGCTATGGTATTAAGAACATGTAGAACCTATTCTTTATGCATTCTAACAGCATACAAGAATTGAGCACAATATTTCCCTTCAAAAGCATCACCTTATTTTTCACATTAGACTTAGGGTTGGTCATGGAAAGAAACATACAACATGCCAAATGATATTATCTCTGGAAAGTTTATTACGTCAAAATTTTGGTCAAATGAAGGTATTTTTGCAGTATCGTTTTCAAACTTTTTTTCGAAAAATGAGTGGATCTACTTGTTCTTTGCTATATATCTTCAAAGTCCACAAACGATCATTTGGACTTAGCAAGTTAAAATATTGCAAGTCAATTTTTTGGTCAAACGGGGGAATAGTTTTCCCATGAGACCCCAAGCATCCCAATAATCATAAGCTTCATAATGAGTTCCTCTAATCCCTATCAGTAATCCTTTGGGGGACCGTGAAGAAATATTCCATGAATTTACTTTTCAACTTTCTTTGTAAAAGTATATAAAAGATATGAATTTGACCAAATCTTAAAATTCGAGGTTTTATAATTCCTAGCTAAAAAATCAGATAGGCCGTCTAGATTAATAAATGGAAATTCTAACCACTATTGAGAAAGTTGTGGCATAAAACAAAATCAAGGTTTCCATCCAACAAACTGAAAAATTGTCTTCTTGATTGCTCGCGCCAACTACGAGCTATTTGGCAACCTCACGCATAACATCAATTTCACAAATAGACAACAAAATACAAGCAATGTACAAAAAGTATGGCATGAACAACATAGTTGCCAAAAAATGCCCTATTCTATCAAATACACAGGGCAAGTCTAGCTGAACATGGCTAAGCTTTCAGCCTAAGAATAAGCTAGCCCATTCAAACTGGTCAAACTAAGCCTTCGTCCTATGAATGAGCCGATTACGTCGCTTCACTTTGCCTTCGAATTTCACTAAGTGACTGCCTTTTCATAGATTCATGCTTGGTTGGCTTTCGGTAAACTTGGCTTTTGTTATGTACGGTTACACTGATTGATATTTCAAAGCTGGCATGCGCACAATTATGTGGTGTCATGGAATAAATAGGCTAAGTGCTAAGCTGGGAAAATATGCATACACTCCAAGCTCGGCTCCCTGGTAATGTCAATACAATAATCTAAAATAGAATCTTCCAAATAGGGACACACACAAAAAGACAAGAAGGCTCAAGAAGGCTATGCACATTAGACTTATTGCCTTTCCCAAAGAATGGACAAAGTATTACACTCTTGCTGCTCAAGCAAGATACTGGACAGATCCTAAAAATCGAAGTAGAGAACATTTTACCATTTAAATTGCAAAATTACTACTTAAAAATTTACAATTTTAGCTAACAATTGTAGAATTTATTTATCACAAATTGCACTCAAGTATTACATTCTTATAGCTTGTGTAAAGCATTATCAAGATTTAATCTTTACTTTTGTAGCTTTTAGGTAACATAATTAAAAAAATTTAAAAGCAATAATGCATAGAAATGTTAGGGATAGTATGTCGTGATGCATTTAGATCAAATACCTGTATAGATAGCCAGATTGCCTCCATTACCATAATATCCTCCAAGTCTATGTTGAACTCGTCTCTGCATTGACGGCTCAATTACAAAAATGTCTTAGAGAAGAGCATGAAGAGCAAATAACATGAAATAATAACATAATGATCAAATAAGTTCAACCCCTAACTCTTCCTAAGGACAAATCTAACTTACTATCAAATTGCAAAGTCAAGCAAACTTCCCCAAGCAATTAAGTGGGCCTAGAGGAATCTCACTAGTAACCAATTGAGCATACCTTAATATCTTGGAGTGTTGCATGGCTCTTGTAATCCTATCTACTTCTCATCTATGGCAATAGTAAACTTTACTCATCTCAATTTCCATCATGCATTTTCTCCTTAGCAGCTCAATGGGTGAGTACCATAATAATGAGAGTCCCTAAGCTAAATAAGATCATCCTAATCAAACAAAGTTCTAGCTCCATCAACCTATCATCGTATTACAAATACTATTAGACATAATGATTGAATCCTAGAGTTTTCAAACGTCAATTGCAAGCAAGAAACATCACACCCAAATTGTTTTCTATAAGATAATTGCAAAATCTAGTAGGGCAAAAAAAGTCTCATGTGCCCATTACATACATATGAGTGTCAAAGACCGATAACTACAACATAGTTCATTAAGAATTGACTTGATTGAGGTCTTTACACCTCTCATCAACGACTACTTATGACAATATCCACTTTATATTACAAATATCCAATTTCAATTAGACAAAACCAATTTGAATTGTAATCATGACGCAAGTCAGGTCGAATCACGATTCAAGGAAATATTACTTTTGCACTCTCCAACTCCTCGAGGCCTTGGAGGAGAGAGATTGTCGAGGCATCTTAGTCCATCTGAGTCATGAAATTTGCATGGTAAACTTAGCTGAGCAGAAACATACTCGACAAAAAGCTAGAATTTCATAAATTGAAAGTACCATAGCACTAAGCATAGATGCCCTTAATGAGAAGACGAAAAGTGAATTGCTTGATCAGGGTCTAAAGGCCTTATTAACCATAATCAATGATGATAGGTCCCTCTTGAGATCCAAAATAACTAATGGAAGGGTTTAACAAGTTAATATAAATTAATCAAGTACTTGACAAATTAGGGGCTGATTACTAAACTACGATATCATGTAAACTGCTGAATTGGGCTTCGGTTGACAACTTCTACAAAGTGACGATGTCGTCCATGTGAATGTGAAGAGAGAGTTCCTCTGTGTGTGCACATTATGCGCATATCCTACTATAGTTTAGTCAATCTCACTATTATCTTAGAGCATAACCTCCTTGAAGATGCAAGAACGTCATATCGCGTTTTGTTACAAACCATGCATAACAATAATGGTGCATGAGAAAAGACTTGTTATGAGTATGGACCTTGGACGGTTTGCTTGACAAAAAGCTTTTGGTTGATCATGGATGTTCACTGAATGAAGAGTGTTCGGTTCAGCAAACAGACCATCTAAGGTCCATACAAGTGCTTCTCTCCTGCACCTACATGCATCATCATAATGGTATCCTTTTGGGGGGTAATCAGAATCTCCAGGTGGCTCAAAATGTTAATACTCCACACACACAGGGCCACCTTTTCAAACATGGTATCATAATGGCCCTTTTGCAAACCTTAACTCATTGCACTAGAACATGATTCTCAATCATTTTAGATTGACTCCAATTTTTGAGACAAAGATTCAATTTCAATGATCTAGTTTTATAATCATCCGGATCTACCTTTTGATCATCTGAAACAAGTAGTTTCTCTTCATCACTTTGCTCTGATTCATTACCTTGTTGGGTGCTCTTTGTATTAAGATGCCCACTACTTGATGGCTAGAATCTTGTTCATCTTATGAAAAAATTTGTTCTTCACCATCAACCTGCTCTTTGACATTCAATTTGAGTAGGTTGATAACACGGTACATCAATTAAGTACCAAATCAATTTTATTCCTAAAATTTCTTCTTTTGTCTTATAAGTTCCTCCTTGCACTGACATGTTGCATTTCTGTGTTTAATGATCGATGTGAAAGGATGCTTCCACATCGGTTCTGATGTGTGGTTGAGTTTCATCAAGAAAAAAGTGATTAAATTCTTCATTCAAGTGAATTGTGAGAAAGACTATTGAATAGTCAACACTATATTTGCATACCAATGATGTTTGCTTCAGAAAAAACCATTTTTGAAATTTTTTCACTATACAACATTAACCTTATTAAGATCATTTCCATGGTGACATTGAAAATACTGATCAAAATTATTCAACCATTCTTCCACATCAATGAAATCAGATTGACCATCAAGATCAAGAAATGCAAATCGCTTCTGGACTGGAACATCATTGTTTTCATTGCTTGGAGGTTAGGATGCAGCTACATTGTAGAAAATGAAGACTGATTCTCTTGATGACATAGGTACTAAACGATCGTGATCTTGATAACCCTCTAGTTAATCATCAATGTTGTAATGTCCAAAGCACTAAGAAGAACATCTATATCCTTAATGCTGATCAAGTCGGTTTTCACTATGACATGCATGTTGCTCGTCGTTGTTATTGTCTACCTATTGGCTTGACTAATCTTCATATCCATCATCCTCGTAATTAGATTGATCATCATCATAGTCTGGATGTGTATTCAATGCTTAAGCAGGTGATTGTGAGTTGTGAGCTCACCAATTGAAAATATGTTAAGATTTAGCATGTGACATGAGAAATTTTTTAGTTTAAAAAAAGCCCATAAGCCCTTTATCACTATAAATAGGGAGAGGAATAAGTTGTCAATGAAGTATTGATAGCAGCCCGTATTTTGCAATATTAACAAACATTAGCGTCGTGCATAGATGCACTGCATTTCTGGAAACGCGTTCAGAAACGCATTTCTGAACCACGTTTCTGGTTTAGGGGAACGTTTCTAAGAAACCGTTTTTTTTTAAATTTGTTTTATTGTGGGCAATATAGGTATCAAATTAAAGCTCTAATTAAGAGCAGTACATTTATAGAGGTTGTCAAATGTTTCACATACAGGGTGGTTCAGTTTAGATGCATCAATTCCTACTAGATTCTATCGAGGATAAAAAATTAGACTGGCTTGTCATGTTACAGGAGGTCTCTCTCTCTCTCTCTCTCTCTCTCTCTCTCTCTCTCTCCTCTGAGGCTGCTCCATCGCTGGCTCCAATCCCTGTCCTGGTCCGCCCTGCCCTTCTCTTCCAACGCTGCCACCATGGCTCCTCCTCTCTCGCGCTGCTGCTCGCAGGACTACCCCTACCCCCCCCCTCTGCTGTCACCTCACCCCCCTCGCTACTGCTGCTACCGCCACGTCAACCTCCCCCCCCCTCGGTACTGTTGCTGCTCCAGCCCCCCCCCATCGCTGCTGCTACTGCTGCCTCAGCCCCCACTACTGCTGCCACCTCAGCCCCCGCTGATGCTGCCATCTCAGCCCTCGCTGCCACCTTGTCTCTGCTGTCCAGAAATGGCAGCGCTGCCTGCTGATGCCGTGGCACCCCCCTCCACCTCATCATTATCCTCTTCTTCTTCTTCTTCTCTTACTACTGCCCCTCCCTCTCCTTCATAGTCTGCCTCATCTGCACCGTCTTCACATCCACACATAGCTCATCCATCTACAGCATCCATTCTCTACACTCCCTCCAAATCAACTGAACTCTTTTCCTCTTGGGAAGCTGACCAGATGAGAGCATATTTCCAGTTCTTGAAGCAAGAACTTTCACAGCTGAAAGGAGTAGTGGTCTCCTTACTAAAGGAGAAGAACTTGTTGCAGTCCAACGTCGTTTCATTGGAGCAAGTGATTAACACCAAGCAGGTTGCAGCCTCGGAATCAACCACCACCATGATACGGGAACTTGAGAGTAAAATTGAGCAGCATAAAGACTCACGGGCAGCAGTCTTGAAGAAAGGCACCAAGCCTAGCGCCCCCATCTCTTCAGTCATCTCAGCCACCATTTCGGAAAGGCGGTCAAGGGAGCAAAAGGCCCATAACATCAGGGTTCGTGGGATACCCGGCACATAGAACGCCATTGCCGAAGCTACGAGATTTCTCGAGACCACTCTAGGACACGTGACAAATGGGCTAGATACAGCTTGGAGGACCACCAAAGATGCAACTACACTCATTATCCGTTTCACTTCCCTAGAGAGTCGCCGAGATGCTTTGCGGTGCAAAGCTAAGCTGCGTGGCACCACTATCTATATGGACGACGACCTCACATTTATTCAAAAATAGGAGAGGCGTAAGGAATTTCAGGCAGCCCGTGAGTCTGGCAGTTGAGTCATTTACCGAGATGGACGAGTGCGCTTTCTTGATAGCACTCCTAGCAGATCCCAATGCTGGGGATTTGGGGTGCCCGGGGTTGGGAGCACCCCGGGGCCCCATCCACACCACCTTCGGATTGGAGTGTGGAACTGTGCTGGCATACATTCATCTTCTACGGCAAGGGACCTTGCTGATTTTATCACAGGCAGAGATATACTATTCTTCATGGAGACACACGAGAGCCCGGAGCGAGGACTTCCCTCTTTTCCTAGATACAGATGGGACTCAGTATTCCGACGAGAGACTAGACCTGCCACTGGACGAGGTTCGAGTGGGGTCACCTACTTGTACAGAGAGACTCTCCATCCGAGTATTGACTTCATCCGACATGATGAGTAGGCCCACTACATATGGATTTGCATCGTGGGTCAGGATATTGGTTTGGATAGAGATCTTTTTATTGCAGCATGTTACTTTTTACCAGAGTCCTCGTCTTTTGCTGAGGGTATTGGATCTCCATATCAGGACCTCGCACCAGATATTATCAGATTCTCAGAGCGGGGGCATATTCTCCTCACAGGGAATTTTAATGCCAGGACATCTTCGAGACAGACAAAGTTCTTCGACACCACTGATCAACTGCATGTTCGTGCCCTCGATAGTGACATGCTTGGAGTTACCAGGACCTCCGCGGACAGTTTGGGACCTACTACTTCAGATGGTGAGCATTTATTGCAGTTTGGAGAGGCACATGAGCTAGCCATTTATAATGGCTTACCCCACTGGCCAAATTCAAACAATTATACATGCCATCCTCACAGTGGAGGACATAGTGTCGTTGACTATCTCATGGGGTCACCATCCTTTGTACCCATAGTCTCCCCATAGTCTCTGACTTCCACGTTCCCCCACCACCCTTTCTGATCACTCATTTCTCTCCTTCGATATCGGCCACCTTCCACCCACTCATTCATCTACACTACCCATGCTTACTCGAGCACCCACGTACACAATTGATCCCATTTACATGCCACTATATCGACAGTCCTTGGCTTCACTTTTACACTCCTTTCCTCATGACAGTCCAGTCGACACCCAGGCTGCTTTTCTCACCACCTCTCTCCACTCAGCCGCATCACTAACCCTCCCCACAAAACCCCATCCCAAAAAGACTCGACGCACACCCTCCATGGTACGATACCGAATGTCGTTCTCTCCATCAGTCAGTAACCTATTCACGTATCCATGCCCCACATTTGCTTCGATCTTTCCGACGCTCCGACCATCGTGTTCTCCGCCGTAAGAAGCGTTCATCAACCTTCTTTTCAGTTCTTCTTAGGGCGCTTTTTGGCGTGAGTTCATTCCTCGCTCTCCACCACCTCCCTGGAGGACCTCCGCATCTGGACTGATTATGCTACTAGCTTGTATACCGTCCCTACTGACTCACCTATCTCTATATCTCCACGACCATCTGAGTTCTCCTTCTTCACATCTGATATGGTACTTGCAGCCATTAAGAAGATCAAGTCCCACATGCCAGAGATATTGAAGACCTTGAGTCTGAACTCCTTTCCCATGCCTCCGACTTACTCACTCCCACTATCGCCACCCTTCTTAATTCCGCAGTTGTTTCCAGTTTCCCATCATCTTGGTGCACTAACATTATCCACGCCATCCATAAGAATGGTAACCCCATGATTCCGAGTAACTACCGCACCATCATAATTGGGTATGTCCTGGCGAAACTATATGGCACTATGCTACAGTCTGTTGTGACATGCCATGGGTCAGGCAGGTTTTCGAGCCCATTATTCTACTGCAGATCACATCTTCACATTGCGAGCCTTGATTGAGGAGGCTAAGCAAAGGAGAGAGAGGGTTTACTGTTGTTTTGTGGACTTCTGGAAAGCCTTTGATTCTATTCCTCGCTCATTGCTCATCCAGAGACTCCGAGACCTCGGCTTCTCCACCGACATCGTTCTTGCTGTGATGGCACTTTATGAGCGTGTCCTGGGATGTTTTTGGCATAGTAGTGGCATATCCAAGCACATTTGGAGCACCATTGGGGTGAAGCAGGGTTGTTCCCTCTAACCAGTCCTCTTTGGCTTGTATATTGATGAGTTGGAGAGAGTCATTACACAGTGTGGTGGTGCTGGTTGCAAGCTTGGGGACATCTTGATTGCTATCCTCCTTTATGTCGATGATGTTGTATTAGTCTCACCGACCAGAGAGGGTCTACAGCGACAGTTGGATTGCTTACATGAGTTTTGCACCAGATGGGGCCTAGGGGTGAACATTGGGAAGACCAGGGTTATGGTCTTCAGCACTTCTCGAGCATTCACGCAGCGACAGGAGCTTACTTTGGGCGGACAGGTTCCAGAGGTGGTCCCTTCCTACACATACCTGGAGATCCTTTTCTCAGGTCCTACTTTTAGCATGAGACAGGCCGTTACCACCCGACTGGGGAAGGGACATGCCTCCCTTGTTCAGCTAGAGCGATTTTGTTTCCGGAAGTCCATCCAGGATGCTCACAATAAGTGTCGCCTCTTTGATACCATTGTCACCCCCACGGCTTTATATGCGGCAGAGGCATGGTGTACAGGTCTCCCCTCTTCACACTGAGCCAGTCTTTCACGATTACAAACCACCATGCTAACTTGGTTGATTCGAGCGAAGCCTTCTGTTCCACATGAGATTCTCCTGGTCGAGTTCGCAGTTCCACCGATACAAATCGAGGCAGCTCTTCAGCTCATTACCTATATACAAAGGATACAGGTGTTACCAAATATAGACAGACAATTCATACAGGTTGCACTATCCTCCTCACAGCGTCTTCATGCTCAGGGCTACAGATTATCATGGTTCTCTCAAGCATCTCACCTCCTACTTGAGTCATTTGGTATCTCCATCACAGAGCTTCGCCTCAGATTTACACTAGGACAGCTAAGGGTGTCTTCTCATCAGCTAGCTATCGAGACTGGGAGATTCCATGGTATTCCTAGAGAGGAGCAGATTTCCCAGTTATGCTCTATAGGTGAGGTGGAGTCTGAGGAGCACTTTATCTTTAGATGCCCTGTATACTATGAGATCAAAGGGCGATATCATTGCCTGTTTCGAGACATGCCTACCACTCTACGCTCTCTCGTAACCTATGAGGACCCACGATCAGTCGCTCTGATGGTACGTGAGATGTTCATACTACGGAGAGATTTATACGGGACACCCCAGCAGTTCACCTCACAGCCATTGATTAGCAACACAATCTTGACATCTTGACATAGATACATATGATTATTATGCACACACACTGTCGCACACATGTCTATTTTAGTTTGTACTAGATGTTTTTCTTTATTGCAGTTTTGGAGACGTTTTATACGCTACCAAGATTACCACATACTTGACATGTACTTCATCAGTCTTATATGCCTTTTGGCATGGAAAAGACATTAATAAAGCTTTCTTTCTCTCTCTCTCTCTCTCTCTCTCTCTCTCTCTCTCTCTCTCTCTCTCTCTCTCTCTCTCTCTCATCTCTCTGATCTCCCACGGATCTCTAGCCGGCTCCAATGTGGCGCTCCACCTGCGGACCTTTCTCCACCAACGGACCTGCTCCATCGCTGCCCATCTGCGGACCTCCTCCATCGCTGCCCAATGTGCGGACCTTTTTCCACCTGCAGATCTGCTCCATCGCTGCCCAGGGCCCTGCTTCTGCAAGTTATCTCTGTAGGTCTGAGCGACCTCCTCCATCGCAATAAGATCCACCTTCCCCTTCTCCTTCTATGCTTGTTGCGGTTCCTATCTCCCCATCAAATCCTATTCTTGCCAATAGTAAAACTACTGTAGCTATTCCCTTGACTCCAAACACTCCAAAAGCACCTATTTCTTTTCCTTCATATGCCTTGGTCAATCTTCTTTGGACTGATCAACTCCGTCTATTTGAATACCTTAACGATCACAGAGAGAAACTTGCTTCTCATGATTCTCTGCTTCTAGTTGTGCAATCGCATCTTCAAAAGTTGGATACTTCCATTCAAGAACTCAAGAACGAAGTTGCAGTTATAAAAAGCGAAGCTTCTTCCCAAATCGCTACTTCAGCTCAAATCCAACAGCTCGAAAGTCAGGTGGAACAGCACCATACGACTGTCCAATCATGGGCACATGTACTTAAAGGTTCGTCTACAGTTATCTCTCCACCTTCGCCTTCACCTTCCGTTATCTCAGCCAAGTTCACTGTGAGCCGTCTGCGAGAGCATAAAGCTCTCAATGTTCGTGTTAGAGGTATTCCGAACTCCCAAAATGTTGTTGAAGAAGCTGAGACGTTTTTGGAAGGAAATCTTCAACACCATAGCAAAGGTATGGAAACTGCCTGGCGACCTAAGAAGGACCTAGATACTCTTGTCATCCACTTCACATCAGTGTCTCACCGGCGTGAAGTTCTAGGGAAGAGATTCAAATTGCGGGATACCAAACTCTACTTGGACGAAGATCTTACCTTCATCCAAGTTCAAGAATGTAAGAAGGCAAGACAAGAAGCGCTATCAACTGGCAAACGGCTTATCTATCGTGATGGTATTATTACACTGGTAGATCAGAAGCTTGTAGTTAATGAGAAGAATTCTGAGATAGAGAATGTCCAGTTGAACACGTAGTTAGTTAGTTTTTGTTATTTTGCTTTGACGGCACTGATCCGTCTTGTTTCCAACTTATCTGATGTACTTGTTCGTCTTATATGCCTTTTGGCATGGTAAAGACGTTAATAAATCTCTCTCTCTCTCTCTCTCTCTCTCTCTCTCTCTCTCTCTCTCTCTCTCACACACACACACACATGAATAAATGTTGAATGTTTGTGATCTTCAACATTGTATCATATTGAATGATTGATCTTGCATGTAGTAGGATTTTTCTAGATTTTGTAGATGATTAGAAATATGTTTTTTTAGAAACAAGAGGGAGAGGACCACATTGTGCTTTGTGAGTTCTTGTGTGATTTTTAGTGTGTGCAATGTGCAGAGAAAATATTCTTTGTGTGTATTGAAGGTTGTTGCCATTGTCACATAAACCACCCCACATTTGTGAAGGTTTATCAAGTCACTTCAGCATTGGACTTTGCTAGAAAAGATAATTTTTTGTTCTTAGTTTGAAGAACCTATTTTAAAGCCTTAAAGTTCAGAATTTTTGTTTTTGTGTTTATTAGATGGAGATAGCACATGATTTTAGGCTTTAGCTTTGGTAGTGTGAAAGCACAATCAAGCATAGATTACAAATGATGAGAAGCTCATGTGAACCAATTATGTTTAATTGATGGTTGGAGAAGTGTTGTTGCACAAGTAAACACCAATTGTTGTCCTGTATGTAGGTATGATGACTGGTAGCATACATATATGTGCATAGAAATATAGTTGCCCAGAAACGCTTCTCAATGTTTCTGGGAACATTTTTGCCCAGAAACACGTTTTTGGGCAACTATGGTGCGGTGCATGGGCATAGCTTGTAAGTGAATCAAGACTTGAAAACTTTTTTAGAAGTTTGAATCAACAAGCTCCTGTCAAACGATTTAAGAAAGTAGTCAAAAGAAGTCAAAAGCTTGAAATTTTTTTTGGAAAAAGCTGTGCAAATTATGCAAATTTTTGAAATCCTCCAAAGAAAATGCTAACACATTCAAATCCCAAAACAATGGAATGCATTTAGAGGATTTGAAAGCAAAAGACTCAAGACTTGCTGTCACTACAGGATCGTCAAGCCCAACTCCAATGAATCCACCATACTTTCACTACGACCAAAACATCATAAACTTCACTATATAGTTTAAACAAGTATAGAAGAATGATGATATCCAAAACTAAGCAACTTAATCTAAGGTAAGCTGATCCAAACTATGCTAGTCTAAGAACTAATCTCTGATCCATCAAACATCGCTAATGACACTCACGAGCCTATTCACGGCCAATTTGGCCCTATAGCCTGACCAAACCAGGGCTTCAAGTCAACACTTTAAAATTTGGGAGCAACAAATGCACTTCAATTTATACATATCCTCAAATAAAAAGTAAGAAGCTATGACTCAAAAATACCCAAACTTAACAGATTCACATCAACGGCCATAACACGGTTGTCTGCTCTAAAGCATGTCTGGAAACACCAGAATTTCAAAACGACGATTTTTCAAAAAAAATTTACCAATCCAAAGCATCCCAAGACATCAATGTGATGCAATTTTTGAAATTGATAATTGGTTTGTTAGGATTGCTTCAAGTTGGCACCTTGTCTTGGAGCTACAAATGCACTCTAATATCCCAATTTATGATGTGTGATTTGTAGGGCTTACAATACTTTTGCATCTACAATCATGCCTCGGGGCACAAGCAAACTATGGCAAGAGGTCAAAGTTCTAGACACCATGGATGGTTGCTATGGTAGCTTGGTTGCATGTCATTGGCAATGTGTATATTATGGAAACAAGTTTTTGAGCACTCTCATTGGGCTTGCAACAACGTGCTATTGAAACACACAAGACGGATGCAAAATAATTATCTTATTTAATATTGACCTCTTTCCAAAGTACAATGTTGAAAACCCTAAGAGAGCAATGATCAGCTAAACCCTGACACGTCCTAAGCTAACACATGGCACACGGAACTCAACCACCAACAATTGCCAGTTGCCAAAACTCAACACTGACCATCACCATTGTCACTCATGTAGTGATAGACTAAGTGTCCCACAAAGCATATGACAAGTCAACTACTACATTTGAAGATGCAAGCCCAATCTCGTCTAAAGGAGACCCGATACCCCTAGGCCAATTACAAGCATGTCACTTCAAGCTAGTGAACTCGCTATGTGCATCCATGTATAAACCACCACAAGTCGATGACCTTAGCCATTTTTTCTTCAATTTCACATCTATGAATTATCCATGTGGCTACTGGCATGATACATCATCACCGATCGAATTTTGAAGTTTTAAGTGACCAAACATCCATCACACATCGATAAGTAGTAACTTTTAAGCAGTAAGTTCACTGGATAAACATTGGAGTAGAAATGTATGTGGTGGTCGATGAATAATGTATGAGATGTCATTTGTAGTCGTTGTTAATGATTTAGTAGTTGAGAAAAGAAAGGCTTAGGAGGAGGATCCTTAGTTCAAGAAAGTGGAGCAAGAGGTGAGCCATGGCCATGTAGAGCGTGAAGAGGAGAGCTCTAGGTTCTCTATTTCCACTTATCTTAAGTATATCATGGAGGATTGTTTGGTAAAGAGGAATGACAAGACTTGGAAAGAATAATATTTCATTTGTTTGATGATAGTGCTATTGTGCTAGTGTTGGTCGTCTTGGTGAAGTTGGGATGTATGAGTTGATCCTAGGCTTAACTGATGTTTACCATTGTGCAAGACTTTGTTTCAAGCCCCAAGGTAATAAAGTTGAAAGAATTAGATTCCATGGATTGCAACACGCTACTTGTTTCAAAAGGGAGATGGGAAAGTATTTTGATGCCCTCTACTACACACTTGCCAGGACGTTGCAGCAACATAATGCCATAATAGTTGTGGTTGATAGACTCACAAAAGTTTTTGGACGAAACGGGTTACCTTCATCGATAGTGTTCAATAGAGATTCATGCTTTACTTGGTGGCTTTTGGATTGCTATGTTTGATAGGTTAGAAGTGCAATTGGGATTAAATTGTGTTGATCATCTTAAACTGAATGGACAAATTGAGAGAGTTAATCACACTTTAGAGATATGTTGAGTTTGTATTAAGTGTTAAGCACCTACAATGGAAGCTGTACTTGCCATTGTGGGAGCTTACATGTAGTTATAAAAAGAATTTATTTTGCAAAAATAAGTTCTTCCAAGCTTGATTATGGTTCTATCCCAAATGGTGTTGCTACGGTAGGTATGCCTCAAAATTTTCCTAGTGTTGTTGAATCTATAACTCAAACAGAGGGTCCGCCACAGGCCTTCTTTACGAGTTTATCTACTTTCTTTCATTTCCATTTTACGAATTCAGTTACGACTCTCAGGCTTAAAATTTGAAGTTTGAACCTCGATCAATGACATTTAGTTCTCAATTTGCAGGATTCAAGAGGTAAAGGCCAAGTGGGAGATTAGATGGAGCTGGTTTCATAGGCCTTCACATGCAGTTGCCCATGTGTTGCATCCTCTATGGAAGAAATCTGATCTTGAGCAATTCCATGACCATGAGCTTGAGAATGGGGGCTGAATGCCTCCAGAGGGTCCTACCAGATGTTGCGAAGCAAGAGGTCGACGATGATGAACTCATGATTTTTTGAAGAAACGACCTAACTCATGAATTTCGAGGGCCGTGACACAAGATAGAGAGTAGGCCACTTGAGGCCAGTGTCTTGGTGGGACAACTACAGATGGTGCACCCCTAGGCTACAACCCATAACATTAAGATTCCTCTAACAAGATTGTACCTCAACAACTTGTGATAGGAATTGGAGCATATTCTCCCTCATACACACGAAGAAGAGAAATAGGCTCTCCAAAGACCAGTTAGAAAGGCTAGTGTATGTGCATTAAAACCTATGCCTTTTACAAAAGGTGAGGGAGGTTAAAGAACCCATGCAAGTAATCGTTTGAACTTTCAACTTTTAGCTTTGTATTTGAGGTTTGAGCTTGAACTACTTGAACTTGAACTTGAGTGCTTAGTGTTGAAACTTGTCATTTGAATCTTGATACTTGAAAGTTGACCAGTCTAAGATGTATGAACCATTTGTAATTTGTGAATTTGTGTGACATGTTACGAGTGACAAGTGAGGAGTCATGACTCATGGACATCTTAAATTGTTTAAACTTTAGGTAAACCCTGATGAGATGGACATCGCCAAGGTTTTTGATTTACCTCCCAGGTCACAGGAGGAGGAGGATATATATACCATCTTGCATCGTGAGTTTGTTGCACGATAAGGTAGCCTTGAGCCTTGCAAATTGCTTGAATCTTGAATCTTGATAAAACATAATTGAATCATTGATTGCTTGTAATTTCAATTAAGATTGTACTTACACTATGTATCCCTAGGTTACTTCTTGAGTCTTTAATATTATCTAGGGTTCTTTCTAATAGCTACAAATTTCTACTTTGCAGGACGTGACTTGATTTGCATCATCACAAGCTCAGGTTGCTTAGCAACATTTAGAGAGCAGGTTCAGTAGCTTTGTCGAGGAGATTGAGGAGAGCGAGGGGTCTTCGTCTTATGAGGCCTCAAAGGGTGGGGATGATGGTGATGATGATGAGCAGGAGGCTATGAGGCCACCCTCCTCTAGGAGGACTTGGAGGACATAGCTATAGATTGTAGTAACTAGAATCTAGGTTGTTCTTTCATCTACCTTATTATGATAGTTGACTCAATCATGACTCACTCATTTTGATATCATATGTGACGTGCATTGTGTACATTTTGATACCAGCCATTTACTATATATATTATAGTTCATCGGTGACTGTTCGCTACAATGCTATTTCATTTTGCTTTTCAATGTAAGTACTAAGTTAATACGAATGATGCCTACGTATCCTCAATGCATAGACCATTGCATACAACTCCTTTTCATGAGTTGGATAATCCTTCTCAGGAAAGTTGAGCTTCTTGCTCTTGCAAGCTATAAATCCTCCCTCTTGCATCTAAACAACCCCCACAACAATATCGCCTGCATTTGTGTCAAAGTTAAAAGGTTTGAGAGTCAGTTCACAATCTTGAGAGTGACATGTTCAACCACATCTTTGCTTCAACTCACCTTAAACATCCGTCCACTCTCCCAATTTATACTTTTCCGACATATATGTCATAGGCACCGCTATCTTGGAGTGACCCTTTACAAACATTTTGTTAGACCAATCAAAAGAAAGGCCTCAATGTTGTAACCATAGTTGCAACGAATCGCGATTCGCGAACCGCGATTCCAACAGCGAATCATGCAAACAAATAAAAATATTAAAAAAGAAAGTTTTTTTTTTTTTAAAATAGCTTATGGCTGAAAATTTTTTAGGGGAGCAATGGTCAAACCAGCGTTTTGCCTCCCATAAGTGCAGTAGATAGGGCACAAACAAATAAAAGTCAGTAACTACTTGGTTGTTATGTGCTCTGGTTCTCAGTAATTGTTAATGCTACAGCCCAAACTATCAAGTCTATGGATGATGATCACTTTTGCAATCATTTCATTGGAGATGTGAGTGCAATGTGCTTACAGTTGGGGGCATAAATATTGCGCCCTTCTCGGCACGCATTTGGACCCCATTTTTATCTACGGGAGGTGCACCCCTCCCTGCTACTGTCACCGGGGGGGGCAAAAAGCGAGATACAATTCTCTGTCTCCGTCCCACTGGGACCATCTGTGATCGTAACGAACAGGCTAGAGGTTAGTTTTGAATTTTATCCTTGACAGAACCCAACATGGATTAATGCACCTGAACTGGACCATCCTGTACCCGAAACATTCAGCAAACTACACAGTAATAATGCTCTTAATTAGAGCTTTCATCTGATACCCATATTGCCCAAAAAAAAATCCAAAAAAGAAAAAAACACAATTCTAAACAATTCTAGGAAAATTCCGAATCGCGATTCTGAACCGCGATTCGGACCGCGATTCTGAATCGCAATGCAACTATGGTTGTAACATCATTGGCACAAGCCATGTGAAAATAGAAACAACTTTCTTAGAATTTGGCCTTACTCCCTCAATTGATGATATGACCAAAATAATAAATCTCAGCTATTCACTTTTCTTAACCTTAGCAAATAGGAAAATTTCCCATCTAGTATTACTCCCTCAACCAACCCTATGGCCTAGATTACCATCTCATTTTTTGTAGTATACTTTTCTTATCACTAGCAAATAGGACGTTCTCCCTCATAGTTGACAGCACAATTCTAAGATGGGCAACATGCAAGACCCTCCTACACTACAGCCAAGATATCTACAAACTTGAACCTCATTTATCAACATCATAAATCTTGTTGGGTCATTCGTCAATCCAAATGGAACCACGAGAAAAAATCACCTAACATTGGCTCCATGGCCACAATTGTCGTTCCACTTACTCTTTCGGGCTCATTGCTAGATTGTAAACATGATAGGAGTCCATCTTTTGGGATTGGACAAGGACATAACTATATTGCATAGGTAAAGGAAAAGCAATAAATTGGGCTCATTTGATTGGCGATATAGATAGAAAGGCAACCGGCATTTGTAGTTGCAACATGATATTTGAGGTAGCAAACAACACATGATACAAACACATGGATACAACAAAACAGCTCCAACTACTATACCTCGCAACTAAGCCGCATAACCCTCTTGGCCATGGTATCTGAGTTAGGCAAAAAACATATGATACAAAACACACAAAAACAACAGCGAAACTCCACCTAATAACGCTCCCAACTAAGCCACATGGCCCTCTCAGCCACCTACAGTAGCAAGGCCCTCCAAGGCACCTTCAACAACACATATTACTTCCAAGAGCAAGCCCACGACAGCACCATCTACCAGGGCTTTCATCCATAGCATGATCAATAGCCCAACAAATAAGCCCACACCAACATAACTTGTACACACACACACCACATCTGTTGCACATCTCTTACAAATCTAAAAAAAATCGATACACACGGATCGCGTTCAAAACAGTGTAGTATAAGTACTGATTTCATACACTATGAAGATATAGTTTATAAACACTATATCTATTGAACATAACAAGTTTGAGCCCTACATAATTTGATGTTGAGGGATCCTAGCATGAGACTCATATAGAATCAAAAGAGAGATAGAATAAATAAGTAATGTGATAATAAATTTACTTCCATCCTAATTTACATGGAAAACCATATTTTCCACCACCTCCAAAAACTAGCATAGAAAAAAAAAAGATCACTCTAATCAAAGTGGTGCAACTCTTTGATACATTTTAGACTATAGTATAAAGTTTGAACATATATTACAAAATAAAGCATAAATAAAATCATTGCCACATATTTATATGATAGTCTAGCATGAGTCCGCCGATAGCTTGTCCTAGGCTTTATACAGAATTTCAGATTTCACAATAATAGGGTTAGTGTTGAAGACAACATGTTTTTATATGGGAAAGGAAGTTTCAAATGGCATTCCAATCAAAGGTTCTCCAAACTAAACAACATTCCAAACCATTCATTCCATAAGCATTGGCAATGCAGCACAAGTATGGGTTCTTATACATAAAAATTTTCTTACATAATTGTCAAGTACATGTTCCCAAAGCACCTGTTCCACAAAATCCTCTGTTCATATATATTCTACCCATGCTTGCTAACAAGGGCTATGAACTAGGGGGTCTAAATTACTGCTATAAACCGGGTGATGAACAAATTTTCCCAAACCTAGAGTTAAATATGAATTTGAATGTAGAAAAGATAATCAAACAATATGAAAAACTCTAAATAGTGCAACACACTTGAAAGCGAGGAGGACGCACGACTGTTTTTCATGGGAAGAGCATAAGAAAAAGACAACAAATGGTTAACACCAATAACAAAAATTTCAGAAATTTACTGACGAATTCAGAAGGATGAAGTTGCTTTGTAAAAACTCGATTCCTAAGACTACAGGAGAACATGACAAAAATATTAATATGACCTCCATAATCTACTCAATTTTCAGTCTAGAACTCTGGAATTCAGACTACTGTAAAATCTAAAATAGATCAGAAAAGAAACTTATGCCAATCACGCAATGCTTCACCCAATCCCCCACCAAAAAGTGCTTCTATTGGTTGTCATAAATAAAACAGTTACCTGTTGTGCCGCAAGTAAGCTGAACTAGGGACTGTTGATCCTTGACCCGACCCTGCATGCATGTCGTGATGGATGGCATTGATCAAATGGTTCCTCCCAGTCGTACTAAAAGCATCTGTACATGATAATAAATCTCTATTGGAGGAAAAGAGATCTTCACTTGTTCTATCTCTGTTATTTAGAGTATTCCTCTCCTGATACCATGGCAGTGCAGGTATTACACCTGTTCCGGCAGGCATGATGCCTGCTGTCTGATAGCCAACTGTAGTTGAAATACCATCTCCCTGTGTGCTCCTGACCCCCTCCAAAGCAGTACTACTATCTCTTACATATTCTGTTTGTAACTGACCTGATGAAGAATAAAAAAGGGTTTTAGGTAAATTCGGTAGGTCCTCTACGTATGAAATTAAACCACGTTCCCTCATTTTATATACCATGTGAGCTTTGTCGGTGTTCTTCTTCAAGCTCTTTCTGTTGCATCCTAATCTTGGCCTCAATCACTTTCTGCTCTTCCTGCGCAAGAAAAGTGCAACTAAAAAGCGTGTACTTTAGCAGTTCAAAACAGATATAGCTTTGCAAACTTCAATAGTAAAAGCAATTCAGCAATCTTAAAGCTAAGGACACCTAAAAAAAATTGAAAACAGGCATGAAGTTAGATACTAGTGCAAGCAAAACTCAACAAGGGTAAGAAGATTACACCATTACTCTCTGTCAAATAATCACAACTAGGCCAAAACTTCAAAGCTGAATATATTGAGTAAATGACAATCAGCTCTCAGTAAAGTACTACTGGAGACATAATCTTGAGAATATCACTTACAACTTGTTCAATCCCCTTTTCCTCCTCACTCTTTATTCCCCGGTATTCCACGGCATAGTTCAACATTTTACAATATGGGCATCTAAAGAACAATCTTAAGTCAAGGATTACGACAAACAACCACTACACATGACTAAATAGATTTTGGCATTCAAACACATCAATGCAACTATAAGAGCAAAATTTGGGACATCTCGACTTTAATTAAAGCATGATTTCTACAAGGTCAGTGGGTGGCACAGATTTGAGCTTTGCAATAACATTCACAGCATTAGAAATGCAACAAGGACATCTAAAAATTCGAATTCATAGAAAGTCAAGGAAATGACTAGCACAATACTTCAGTATCAAAAGCTACCCAGCAATGTATCAGGATGGTGCAATAGGATACTGAGTCGGTCGAACTGAGTGCGGAGACTTCATTTGTAAAAAGCATTCTGTCATCATAATCAGAGTAAGTAACACATCACAGCATCTAAGCAGAGAAAAAAATGCCAAAATCTTATCACAAAAACTGCTCCTTAAGAGTGCAACACTCCACAATTGAAAGGAAGAGATCCCAAATTTTGCAAAACTTAGTAGTGAATGCCAAATCTCAGAGAAAACATTAGGTGAGCTTTCAGCTCAGCTCCATAGACAGAATTCTTCTAAGACCGAAGAATGTAAAACTATACCTGTGCATATGCCCTTTGTGCAACATTTTGACCTATTGAGGCTTGGATAGTGCTGCAATATAAAGCCCGTTTAGTTAAGAGAATGCACAATTCAACTATCCAAAATAAAATAATTCATCATACAGCAGTCAGCTAAACCTTCACATGCTACTTAACCTTTCCTTTTTGAGAACATACAATTCCTGAATATGTGCTATATGATTTAGCATGCTTCTTACTAATCACCAAAAAAAAAATGAGCCAACTTCTATGAGCACTATTTTCATGGATGGAGGACATACTTTTGGCCTCATGGACTCTCAACAGCACTGATCTAAAATCTGAAACAATGAGCACCATGTTGACCAGCGTTTGCTTTATCCTGGTTTGTTGGAAGCAATGTTGCACGTTTCGTTCCGGAACGTGATCTGGGAAATCCCATTAGGGTTTTTCCCGGAACGCAAATTTTTTTGTTTTTTTTTGGGGTGCCAATATGGGTGAAGGTGTTTTCAAGAGCAGTTCACTTACTTAGTTTGCTCAGAGTTCCAAGACGAGTGCGGTCCAATTTTTGGCCATTGGGTGATTCTTTATCGAACATCTCTATTTCTTTTCTGTATTATGTGAAATGAAACCAAGTCATTCAGATGACTAATGAACTAAAAGTAGCACTTTTGACCTCATCTGTCTTTAGTCACTGCATGTGGCATTTGACATGCGAAGACACCATTAGAAAGCTCTCAAGCTCCACTTTCCGACAAGCTGCTCTAATCTAATAAAAATCGATGCCTGCTTTCTGCTCAAAAATTTCCCTTCACGCAGAATCCCAACTATCGAAGTGCCAACTATGGTGACCGATCACCAGGTGTCCCAAAACCCCAAACACACGTGAACATCAATAAATTCATCTAACAAGGTGGTTAATCCACTTGACCTCCAAGAAGCTATCAGTGAGACGAATAAGATATCCAACCATCTATGTAATCAATCTTTGGCCACCCAAAGTAATACACTGCATTCGATTACTTAACACACCCAAAAAATGAGTTGGCCGACAACTTACAGGTACGTGGCATTCTTACATGGTAAATGATATTACAAAATTGATGCATACATCTGATAACATAGAGACAATGTTCCAACGGTACAATAACAAGAATTATTAAAAAACAACTTTCTGAACATAGCTCCCTCCTGTTCAATAGCAACATTTCAAAATCGGAAAAATCGGCTTTCACGTGGTTAGGAATCAGGCCCGCTTACAAAGAATCAGATAAATGGATTTAGAATCTAAAAAATAAACAGCTTTAATTATTATTAGTTACAGAAAATTTGATTGACGATAGATTAGGTACTCGATAGTCTATAGTCAATTTCAATCATTTTGAATGAGATTAAATGTAATTTTGGAAAACATAGGTACTAATTTTGTAGTTAACGACCTAAACCATAAATCAGATTCAAATCAGATAAACCAATTCAAATCGAAATCATGGTTAGAATCTCAAAAAAGTAAAAACGACAAATTATTCAGAACACCTGCCCAAAGAACATACAAAAGTAGCCAAAAAAACGTGCTCTATATGTATGGAACACAAAATAGAAACACAAACGAAATTCCGTTGTGAACAGGTCTTCTAACCAAAGGGGACCTTTATCTTAGTACAAATGCAAAATATGACATGTTTGGGGAGAGAGATTGCTTGGAGATCCATGCAAATTGATGAAAACGTGTCTGCTACACAACAACAAGTCTTGTAGGTGAACTCAAGAGTTTCAATCCATGTGCAAAGAGAACTTTGCACTTGAAAGTTCGTGTTTTTGCATGTTTTTGAGTATCTACTATCTACCATGGTCCACCATTGTATCATAGTACAAGTAGTTGTCAGAATTTGCCATACAAATTCTAGATGGAGTTACTAGTCCTACTAGCAAAGCATAGAGATTAAAGAGAATTCAGATTATAGAAGAGTTGAGCAAAGCTCTAAAACACTGGATGACTTTGTGGTGGGCACCAGCCTACATATATACTTTTTCTAATCTATGTGAAAAGCTAAAAGCATAAAGCTAATAGCAAAGGACAAAAATGCTAATTGCTGATATTACTACCTATATTGGGTAAAGACCCAAGATGTCTTTCTAAGTAATAAAACAAGTCCTAATCTAGTAGTAGTGCGCCCACCTACATGCATGAACAATATATCTGAGTATCCGCTTAGCAGCTCTCCAATGAATCTGCTTAGGCTTAGCCATAAACTAACTAACCATTTATCTATAGAACCATCTGATTCGTACTTAGTTCTATAGACCCACTTACATCCAAGGGCCTTTTTATAGGTAATTCAACAGGTCTCCAAGTTTTGTTCTTCGTGATTGAGTCGTACTCCTCATCCATAGCTTTCCTCCAAATCTCCTCTTTTTCAGCCTCTCTGAAAGTAGATGGATCCTTGGTTTCCAATAATGTGGCCATATATGCAAAATGTACATCCCCATCTTCATGATGTCCTCCTGTCGGTCTTGATCTTCATGATGATCCTCATGTCGATCCTGTTCTGAGGTGCTTCAAGAAACTGGGTCACCCAAACTAGGGTATTATGCCACCCATCTAATTCCCAATTCCTTTTGTTCTTTTCCTTGCCACATAGTATGGCCCTGCTATGCCTTGCACAAGATCCACTCTATACCTTGGTCGGATCTCCCTTTGATTGCCCTACTTCTCTAAAAGCTACTCTCTTCAACTTTTGGAAAATTGCTCAGAATTTACATAATTTGGTACAGTTGTACTCCTATTTCCAACTGTCCAACTATGCTTATTGTTCCAAAAACTGACCACTTTACAGAAAGTGTGCCGCTTTCTAGTTAAGCTGCTTAATTAGAAATCTGAAAAATGATCTAGAAGTTTCTAAACTTTTCAATCACTCACTAAACAACCTACGATTGCTCTCTTCAACTTTTTGAAAATTGCTCAGAATCCAAAGAGTTTGGTACGACTGTGCTCCTCTTATCTCCAACTGTCCAACTATGCTTCATGTTTTGAAAATTGAATGCTCTATAGAAAGGTCTCCACTTTCTAGTTAAGCTGCTCAATAAGAAATCCGAAAAATGATCTAGAAGTTTCTACACTTTCACAAATCACAAGCCATCCAACTTGCTTTGATATCATGATGAACATATAGGTCTATCTATGAAGTATAACAGACACAACATATGAAAGCTTGAAGGAAACTAGATTGGAAGCATCCACAATACAAGGAAAGCTTAAGCACCACAAAAAAACCAAAATTAGGAACTGCAGATGCTTGATTAGAGAGAGAGAGAGAGAGAGAGAGAGAGAGAGAGAGGCGTGGGCCTCCTAGAGGATGAGTCCTCCCTTACATACATAGAAACTATTGAGATATCATCACCAACTTGAGTCTGATGCCACATGGCATGCACACTTAAGCACTTGGACCCAAGTTGCACTTAGTTAGAAAGAGGGGTACAATGTTCCTATAGTTCAATTCCTCCATGACAAATGTACAACGTAAAATCATGTAAGAGCTTAGCCACTAGGGATAAATTAGCCATTATATTTCAACAATGAGCTTAGGTGGAGTAGATGCCATGTCTGGAGGAACAATGCACTCATTTACGGTCACCTCTAGGGGCTATGTCTCTTGGAGACGACAAGCTATCCTTGAATCGGTTTTGCAAAACAGTGAACACCATCTCACACAGTCACACAAAAAACATGGGTTATTCTTTCTTGTGAATGAGTGGCTAAGTGCTTTACTTGTGCTCACAGTCAGATGTTGAACGATTTTGTGAGATGTGAGTGGCAAGCTGTCATACCCACAACTGATCTCGGATTATTATCCTCTTAGGTCATTAGGCCTACCTTGACCCGAAATTTAATTACGATTATGAGGGGTTTGGGGGCCTCATGTGTATATGGTCATAATTAATGGCTGGAGGCCTAAATTCAAGATGGTGGATTTTTATGGGTCTATAAGTGAGTCATAGGGGAACTGGATGACGTGGCCCAGTTAGGCTGTAGAGGTGTCCAGTGAGGTGTCACAAAGGCGCATGGGCCTTGGAGGGTATAGGTATGCCCATTGGGCTCTCACTAGTGTATGCTTGATGTGATGTTAGTAGCTACATGCTGTTGGTATGACTGGTATGACTCCTCTATCCCTTGTGAGTGATGGTCCATAGCTTGGGGGCTAGATCCGTTCGATCTAGATTTGGTTGGGTTGGTTTGTCCACCATTTGATACCCTTGTGTTACTTTGTTGCGGCTTGCTTGGCTATTGTATCCTGGGTGAGGGACTTTATAGTGGTTTCAGAGCCAAAAATTTTGATAAAAATAATTCAATTGAAAAACTCTAAGGTTGAATAACGGACATATGCAATTTTTATATTGCCAATTGCATTAAATTCAACCCGTCAGTAGAGTAATTCCAATTGAAACATCTTAATCAAATTTGTTCTTAATTGCATTAAATTCCCACTCATTCTTTCCCATTTCTAAATTTGTCACTCGAGGAATGTTAGGGCGAGACCTACAATCCTTTTAGTGACCGGGAAAATTAAGAAAAGGGTGAAGAAAAAACGTGAGTTGGAATTTGTTCTATGAAGCTGGAATTCGATGGAATTTCTGAAAGCTTTGATAGTACGGATCATAGTTGCACCTCCCATCCAGAAACGCGTTCAGAAATGTGGTCAGAAACGTGTTTTTGAATCACGTTTTTGGTTTGGGAGAGCGTTTCTAAGAAAGGCTTCTTTTTTTTTTGTGGGTAATATGGGTATCAAATTAAAGCTCTGATCAAGGGCATTGCATCGGTATAGGTTGCCAGGTGTTTTTGTTACAGTTGGGCTGGTTACATCATGGTGTAGGTCAATTAAGGGCAATTTTAGGGCAAAAAATATACATATTCTGGTTTTTTTTTGGCACGATTTTGGAATTAGAATCGTGTTTCTGGGAAAGGCGTTTATGGGAATGTCTTTGCCCAAAAACGCATTTCTGTGCAACTATGGTATGGATTAGTTGGACTCACATGTTATGAGTCATTTGTCACAACTAGAGATTTTGAAAATCTATATGAGACAAATTTATTCCAATGAAATCAATCGATTCTTGCACGATTCGATTGGGAAGTGGACAGTCTTCTTGGAGGAAGAACTTGTGGTATGAGATAGGCAATTCCAAAAAGAAGATCTGAATCTAACTAGATCTGGTTGACCATAGTACGGTAGTAAATCTAGAATGATGCTAGATACTATTGGTCACAAGAGGGTATTTTGTCAAAAATTTGAGGTCATGACACCTAATGGATATCTCAAATTTACAAAATTGGAAACCTTGAAAGCTATTTCTTTACTTTGAGATTATATTAGTGAACTTCTTAACATTAATTAATCCAATTTCATGTGATTTCTTGAATGGTAATTGTTATTACCCATCGACCTTGGACGATGTCACATGAATGGTTAATAAAATTTGTTTTCTAATATATGGTTATCCTTTCTAGGCTAATAAATAAATTCTTTTTTGATTATACGGGTCAATTCTCTAAAAGATAACAAAGAAAATGTTTAGATGAGTCAATTCAAGTGAATGTGTTGGAGCATTAGCTGTATTAAGTTATGTTGATGCAACACATATTTTGACTTTCAAGATTTTTCAAAGTTCTTCTTTAAAACTTCTCCTAGGCCATTTTGGACTGATATGCACCTCTTGGAAACTGGTGCAGGATATTGTTGATATTACAAGAAATTTCTAAGGATTGTTGTAGATATCCAGTTAGAAAATGAAAGAGAAGGAAAATCGAAAAACATACTTGTAATAGAAGAGTACTGATTACAAATCTGATCGATTTGTATCAGAACTAGGGTGTTCTATTGCAAGAAAAGGTTTGTTGAAAACTATTCCTTGCGGTTGTGATTAGCTTGATCGAGTCGAAAACGGAGCAATTAATGGCGTGGTAAAATCCGGGAGTACGTAAGAGCGACGCAACCACTCCATCACTTATAAATATTGTAGTTCTCATAAAGAAGTTTTGATGACTCTTAAGTTATTCTAGATTAAAACTTAAGAGAAATAGAATCTAGACGTATTTTGGATTGGATCCTAACTCTGGAAAGACACTTTGTGCCACGTCTAGAGTAAGGAAATTTTTAGGATTACAATTCTTATATAGGCATCGTAAAGTGAGTGATTAAAATCCGAGAGTTTCCAAGTGGAAAGGATTGTTTAGAGCCACTCATGTGTCTTCTGAGAATAGTGATTTTCATGTTCTCTTATTATTCAGTATAGAATAAAGATCTGATGAATTATAATTGACGAATCATAATTCAAGATTCTAGTTTATACTTGATTGTTTAAGAGAGGGTAACGCGCGAGTTCAAAATATCAGATGCTATGTGCATATGTCTTTTGAAGGCAATCTCCTTGAAATGGTAGCTATCCTTGATGGAGATTGATTATAATAGTAGTAAGCATTCGGCTACAGATTATAGCCCGTTCATGCTTATGTATGGTCTTGAACCTAGATCGCCCATTGCAGTTGAAACTTGATCGATCAAGTTTCAAAAAGTAGCGGATTTCCAAAACGACATGCAAGAAATGCTACAAATAGCAAGTGAGAATGTCCAAGGTGCCCAAGATAGGGATAGACATTATGCTAGCCTGCAAAGATCGCCTTGAGATTTTATATTTATGAATCTTGAAGGATTCTAATGTAATGTGTACCGGCAAGTATTACAAATTGTTTGCTAGATATAGGGTATTGTATCAAATCTTTAAAAAGATTGGATCCTTGGCTAACCGATTGGATCTCCCAAACTTTTCAAGAATTTTTTCTATTTGATTGAAGAATCAATCATGGCTGGCCTGAGTGAGAGTCTACTTAATGAGTCTCGGGAGGCTTGGTCGTGAGATCAAATATCGTCCAGTGGGCAGAAGATTCGAAAAGCGTTTCTCAAAGTAGATTGGTTACAAGGTGTGGAAGTTTAGATAGAGAATGTTGGAATTTAGTCACAAGGCTTGAGGTTATTCTATAATATAAGCTTGAATTGAAAGATCACATCAAGAGGATCAAAGGAACATCGCATCATCAACCTTTGTGTGAAGGATAACATTGTCATGAGTCTCTCAATAAGGGAGAGACTTTTCTCATTTGAAAAAGGTGTGCTTTAGTCATGTATGAACAACTGAGGACAAATAACCT
The DNA here is from genome assembly GCA_029204225.1 of Diphasiastrum complanatum. NCBI lineage: Eukaryota > Viridiplantae > Streptophyta > Lycopodiopsida > Lycopodiales > Lycopodiaceae > Diphasiastrum > Diphasiastrum complanatum. Next base: position 45,311,258 of record CM055111.1, read on the forward strand.
TTCTAAAAGGGAAGGTAATGATGCGCAGGTTGCTTTAAAAAAGAGATTCACAAAGTTTTGGTTCTTCATCTCTCCCAAAAGAAAGGACAATTGCAACTATTGAAGGAAATACAATTATTTTACTTTTGAATGTTGTAAGAAGTAAAGTGAGCGAAAGAAAGGCAAGAAGCAAACACGAGATAACAATAATGAAGACTGGAGACTTTGAACTCTTCGTTGTCGCATTTGCAACTCGAGCCATGAGTACATAGATTTTAGTGCCTCTAAGCACATGACACCACGTCAAGATTGGTTCAATTCCTTTGAAGAAATGAATTGTGGACATTTTGTATGCCTTGGGGACAACACATCACGTCAAAGGCAAGGGGCCGATAGTTGTGAAACTTTCTTCGAGAAAGTTAAGATCATAAAGAATGTTTTCTTTGTACCGGCTTTCGATTTGGGCCATTACTAAACAAAACACGACAACTAGTGTTTGATAAATCCACATGTTTAGTGGAGGGCAATGAGCATGATGATAGGATCGTTGCCAAAGGATTGCAGCAAGTCTAAATAAGTTGCATACTGCTATCCCGACTCAGAAAGCCTACACGATGCAAAAACTTCTGATCAGAATAAGTTATGGCACGAAAGATATGGCCACTAAAGAAGCATGATATGATAATTGGATTACCCTCTATCAAGTTAAGCATTGACTTTTGTGAAGCACGTGCACTTTGCAAACAACAAAGAAAAAGGTTTCCTAAATCATGTGTTGTCAAGGCAAAGCAAGTACTTGAACTTGTTCACTCAACTTTGTGTGGACGCATGAAGATAAAGGTATTCAAATCTAACGAAAGAGGTGAGCACATATCAAGACAGTTCAATGATCTGTGCAACTCAAGTGGAATCACATGTCAATTTGCTACTCCAAATACTCCTCAGCAAAATGGTGTTGCTGAGAGAAAGAACAGTTCATAGTTACACGTAGCATGCTCAAGGCTAAGGCATTGCCAACCTCTGTCCAGGCTAAAGCTATGTATAATGTTGTATTCTTGTTAAACATGAGTCCCACGACAGCAGTGGAGGGAATCATGCCTAACGGGGCATACACTGACCAAAGGTGGGACTAGTTCAAGTATTTGGATGTACTGCCTATGCATAAGCAAAATATGTCAGGTGTATATCCTTGGCCTGATGGAAGGAGGAAACTCACAAGCCTCCATGTTCAAAACTCCAATCTGATTCCTGTTCAAAGAAGTTTGAACAGGATCCTTCATGCAGTACATATCACCAGGCTTTTGCCCTTAATTTGTTTTTCAACCTAATGAGGAAAAGTCCACAGCAATAGTCCAATAGGTATCCTGAACAGGATTGTATGTAGTTTGATTGTAGCGTCCAAATACAGCAAATGTTGGCATACCTCAAATACTTGTCAGAGGGTAACATTGGACTCCGAGGCAGTTGAAGACTTAAAACACGGTTCAGAAACAAAGGATCGACCCAGCAATTCACTAAAGAAGCTAGCAGAGTTTCTGCAAACCGTTTCTATTCCTGAGACCATCATGCAGCCAGTCGCCACTTCAGGGAATGCGTCCATGGTTTTGTTTTATTTCATAAATTTTGTAAGTCATAAAAATTGTGAGGTCATGAATATTGACGATGCAACTTCCATTAAGAAGCTACTGAAGGAGGTGACAGCCCATAAAAAGGCTAAAAAATGTGGCCCATAATAGGAATTTAAGCCGTAATAAGGGTATGCCTTGCTATTATTTGAGCTTGGGGTAGAACAAATTCCAGCAAGTTCAACTACCGTTCATCTCCAATTGGCCTCGCCACAAATTTACAGCACTTTGACCTTTCCAAAATGCATTCTCGAATACAAAAAACACCTTCTGCACAATCTATACGGGAATAACACGTCACCAAGGTGTGCATAGCTAGTGAAATCAAATCTTCTTAGCAATCATGAGTTTACCTAACTGTAAATAAGAAAAACGATATAAAAAACAAAAGTTGGACATCTTGATCGAAAGAATAACATACCACTGTCTGGCTTATCCAGAAAACATAACACTATATGAGTCACCTAGAAAAATTACTAGAAATTGGTGTATCTTTGTGTCTAATTTACGCCTCGTGACACTTCAACAGAAACAAGAAACGAACAGACAATAGAATTGATTGCACTAGCTTTCAGTATATACAAACTGTACATCAACATATTAGGCCTTGCCAAGATTGTAACATGAGCCTCCGCGAATCCAGCCTAGGCCTTTATGAACGCAGAAACCACTTCGGCAACTGCCGAAGGTGGCAATAAATTTTCGTGATAAAAAGGGGGATGGCAATAGGTTTTCATAATAAAAGGTGTTTGGCAATAAATTTTCAAAATAAGCAAGTATACAAAAAAAGCGACGCAAATCATATACTCTTCGAGGTCATTTACCAGAAAGCAAATCGGACACTCATCCAGATCTATGGCAGGATCTTCCGCCCCTGCATAACAAGGCGCAAGCTTCGAATCCAGAATCAGACGCCGCAGCTTTCGATGGTCGATATCCCTGTGCTGATACAAACCCTGAGGCCTGGTATACCTTTCATCCACAGTAGACCGCCGTCTTCCCAACTTGTTCCCCATGGCCACCAAATCTCTCACCACAACCCTGTGCTCTAAGACGCAGTAGCATCACCATGAAACTGAAGCAAACACAGAAACGGTGCATGAAACTGAAGCAAAAAATGATGCAAAAACTGAAATATCATGGTGTCTGCATGAAACAGGGAGCATCTTCGGATTGGCTTGTTAAGCGATGACGAAGACAAACGATCGAAGAAGAAGCTTTGATGATGATGATGATGATGATGATGAAGGATTTAACGTGGAAAATATATTGATCGAGTCGATGGGGCATACGGGATACTTTACCAGTTGGATTTTCGCCACGTGGAGTATAATCAATGGTGTCTATCCAGCACGTGGCATGTTCTGAACGTTGGTGATAGAAGGGCGATCGATCATCCCGTGTAGTAAGATAGAGAGGAGCGTGATCGATCCAGGGGCTTAATGAAAAAGGGCGGGGCGGGGGGCGGGGCGAGGGGAGGGAGGGGAGAGGCTTAATGACACCATGTATTTTACGTCCGCGCGCTTGGATTTCTGCCACGTGTCACAGTGCCACTTGTGGGTGAAAGTATGGCAAATGTGAATCTACATGACAAAACCCAATGATACCAAACTTTAGAATCCATGCATCTATCTATTATAATTAAAATTTTAGTGTTATCGGGCAGCGGGCAAGCGTGAGCGGGGTCTTCTTTCTACGGATTGTTCTACACCTTCATCTTTTCTTGGGAACAGGGCTCTTATCGCCCTTGTTTTATCTTCTCGCTTTCTTCCCGACCATTGCCCTCTTTTGGTGGATCCCCCTCATTACCCGAGCATGTCGTTGCGTGAGTTGAAAATTTTCCTTCATGTTTTCTTTTAGTGTTCCCGGGCAGCGGGCAAGCGTGAGCACCGCCCGGGACCCCTTTCTTTAAATTTTCTTTCATGTTTTTTATTTCGGGCAACGGTCGCGCTGCCCTACCCAGAAAAAAAAAAAAAAAAAAAAAAAAAAAAAACTTTCCATTTTTCAAATTTTTAATCCACCCGCACACTTGCGGGCTCACATCGCTAGTACTTTTTGAATCCTTTAGATCCTAGGGGCAAGCGCCACGTCTTCACAATAGGGTATCTTTAAACCTGACTTAAAGAATGTTGCTAGCCAAGTATCAAAAATGCTACTTAGAAACTTCAAAGAGATTCATTATTATCATGTGGCAAAATCTTAACAATTAAAAACCATACAATTGTGGCGGGCTAAAAAGTATCACATGTGGGTGAGAGAGAGAGAATAGAATATATAATCTTAACATCGAAGGAGACGACAGCGATCTATGTTACCAATTGTACAAGTTTCAAGCTGTAATGTCTACAATAGTTTCCAAATTATCTTACAAGTACTACCAACATTTAAGTATAGAACTACCAAGCATATGTTTACAATAATTAAGAGCTAGGCCTTGAATTCCAAAAGATGGTGATATTTTGTTTCCAGCACATGCATGGTACAAACCATGCAAATTATGTCTTCCGACGTCAACTTTGGAGCACACCAGCATCGTGGATTTTATCCGAGTGCATGAGAATTGAGTTACATCCTAAAAATGCCATACTTATGCTTCATGGGCATACTTATACTCATCAAAAGATGTGGTTGAACAAGTGCACCAAGTTGTCCTTGTGATATTGCATCTTTCTATGAAGAGGCTCATTCCACATAACTCTGAGGTACTTGTCCTTGAGGGTGACTTTCAATTCGATGTTTGTAACGAATACAAGGAATGCACCTAAATGTTCCAAATATCAAACCAACATCAAATGTACGCCCACCAAACAAAGTGTAAGCGTTCAGGTTGTGTATATTGAGCTTTTATAAGTAAGTGATGGTGCAAAGAATTGCAACCAACTCAATAGGTAAGATGTTTGTCTCAACAAGCAATATGGCATAAGGTGTCATTTGTTTGACTTCAAACCATGCAACAAGGAACTTTTTTTTGTATGTGCTCAAATTATGCCCACTTGGAGCGAGGTATACAATCCCCATCCCCCCTCCCCCATTTCACACCCATACAACAATATGGGAGTCACCAACATGTCAAACACAAAAGTCACTTGCAAGACCATCTCAATCTTGCAATCTTATATAGTTCGTCTTGTAGGCCTTCAATATCTTCAAGACTGTCAGAGACGTCAGATTTGATGAGTCAAAGACAATGGCTGACGGAGATCTAGTTGGCTACGAAATCTTGACCAGAGACTACTATGACCTACCAACATCTACGGAGGGAGTGGACCTGAGCACCCGGAACAAGACGCTCAAATTCCAGATGGACAGAGTGACTGTTCAGATGACGAGCAACAAGACGCACATCCTGTGCCCAGGACACCTGCTACTCACCGCAATCCAGCAGTCAACAAAGGCAAGGCCATTGACCTGACTGCGAACTCTCCAAGAAAATCCACGAGGGAAAGAAGAGCACCTGTCAGATTTGTACCTGACAGCTCAGCCTCTATATCAGAGGAGACCTGCAGATTTGGAGGAGAACCTCAAATATATGAGGAAGCTATCAGTTGTCCAGATAAGGACAAGTGGACTAAAACAATGGAAGAAGGGTGGGACACTAGCCTTAGAATTGTTTTCTGCCCTACAGTCAGCTTTTTTGCCCTTCGGAAAAAGCGACACCTGCCCATAGAAAAAGGGGCACTACCCTTAGAAAGGATTTCTGTCCTACTGTCGCATTTTTCGCCTTTCGGGAAAAAGCGACACTATCTTTAAAAATGCCTTATTATCATTTTCAGACCTATCTTCGCGTTTTTCTCCTTTTTCGGGAAAAAGCGAAGGTGCCCTTGAAAAGCAAAGGTGTCCTCAAAAACAAAAGACGACACTGCCCTTAAAAACTTAAAAGGGCCTTTAAGCAAAAAGCGAAGGCCTGCAGCGTGAAGGCACAATGCAACAGACATAAGGTGGATGATTCATAGAGGACAACGACAGAAAACTGGAATCAGTTTTGGTTGAGGCTAATGCATTTTTTTTAATTAGATCTTCTAACTTAATCAGTCCCCTGGATTGATCACATAAAGAGATCAACGAAGGATGCATATGCATACAGAAGACACACACAGTCACGGACATAATACAAGCAGACAATCTGAGATAGCTCTAGAGCGAGTTTACATATTAGCAGTAGCTAGTCATACTATTCGCGAGAAGAGAACATCTCTCTCGTGCCAATGAGTTGATATGAGAAACAGACCGCTCAAAATTTGTATTGTAAATTCAGTTCTGATATAGAAGCGATTTTCTCAATGGTCTATTCAGTGATGTGTATGATCTGTAATACTTGAATGCATGCTATCAGTAGATAAATTTCCGCTGTTGTTTTATTCAACATTATCTGATGTTTACAAGTTTAAATTTTACAACAGATCTACAGTAGCAAATCTGAGGCCTGGAAGAGAATTAGACCGTAGTGAGAAGCAGTAGCTACTCCTGTTAAGTCGGCTCTATCCGGCCTTTCATTCCGCAACAGTGATCTGTGAACACGATTGTCATCACCAACAGTCGGGTGCGGACAGATTGAGTTCCCATCAAATGGACTCTCAAAAAAATAATTGAGAAAAATTTGTGACCAAGTATCTTCTGGCCAAAAAAGCTAATGAACAATTTCTCCCCTAGCATTTTCATCAATTCTACAAGAAATCACAAAAAATCTATGTATCACAAAAAAACAATATATATCTGCAATAAAGAAATACACATTAACAGAGGATCTTGGATACATAAGTCTCATTATCAAAATAATTTTCTACATAATGTACTAGCTTAACCTACCATTATTCCATGATCCTAACATTACTAGCCAGTTTCTAACTACCTCAAGAAGCCTCTAGATTGTGACATTTTGAGAGATGAATTTGTAATTCCTAACAAAACTCAAGGTTGTAAGACACTTACAGGAGAAGAACAATATTTTATTGCAACTCAAAAGAAAGTTTTTATCACAATTAGCAAGTCTTACTTTTTAGTATATTTGTACTCAATGCTACAAATATATGCATATTGGAGATTTCATATGCATGTTAAACAATATATTGTGACCTTAAGTGGTCATTGTTTCAGTTGGTGAATGAAGTTTGAAGACTTCCCATTGGGGCTTGTTATTGCTTGGACGAAGTTGAAGGCTAATCTTTGGGGCCTTCTTGTTATTTGATAGAAGTTGAAGGTTGCCCTCTTGGGTCATTGTGGCTACTTCGCATTTGGAGGCTCATATATTGAGCCTTAGGTCCATTTATATAAATAATTGTACTGCTAGTTTTGGGTCTCGTACCTGTTGTATGCATAATGCATTGTGCATAAAAATGTTAGCACAAGTAATCTTGATAAGATGCAAAACCAACAACAACAAAATCATTCACATTGAAAAAGTGACAGAGTTTGTTTTTACATATAAGCTCTTGAGTAGTTTTTTTTTTTTTTCTATCTAAGAAACTCAATTATTTAAAAGAGCTTTTTATTTTTTGTATTTGGTAAGTACTTTGCAGTAACGTCATCATGCACAATATGGGTGTTGTACCTCGAGTAGGCTATACAAAGGAGCACAAGGCTCCAAACACTAATGATGCAAGGGCTTGTACCTTCACAAGCACATGTTTTACTCTTATCCAACTCGGCCAAGTATGTGGGACCTGAGAACAATTAGTTGCATTAGAATTGTTTTTCTTCATATAACATAAAAAAACCCTATAGATGTGATGGATAACACTGTCAAGGTTGTCATAAATCTTGAAAAGGTACAAGAAGCGAATTGAAATATGTGCAGGTCAAGCGAGATCATATTAATTATGACTATTTCTTAATATTTGTCCAAAAAGCATCATTTCCGCATAAATACAATGTCAATGTCACATCTTCACATTTATAACTTTAAACATGTACAATGAAACAAATGTTATTGTATTTTGAAATGACAAACACATATGTTCTTGATAAGATGGTTTCACACATTTGAGTCCTGGTCAAAACCATTGAACTTTTCATATTTAGGCCTCAGGTTGATATTTGCCAATTTGGACTATTTTTCATAAAAATTTCTTTTCAAGATGTTGGGACAGAGAAAATATTTTCTAAAAACTAATAAAATTGGTTAATTTATTTTAGCTTAAATCATGGTCATTTTTTTCAAAACCAAAACAGTAATTAGCTTCTCGGAATATGGTAACCTGCAAAGGGTTTTAACATTCTGCAAGTAAATATCGGTAACCCAAGGGTTTGTCTTTTTCTTGTACGCATCACAATTTTAGCCATATAAAAATCCAACTTTAAGTGGAGTGCCAACACTTCGATATGATACACCTATTGCACTAATAGCATCAAAGGCCCAATAGAGATCAAAGCAATGCTCCAAGAGATCTTCAAATGTGGTGGACATCCATGATTAGCACGAGTTCCACACATGCTCCTCTAATGACACTTAGATGGGTGTGGCCATCTAAGATCAGGTTGTGATACTTCGATCAATAAGGGAGTGTGGGAGGTGTGCATCGATAGGGAATCGGGTTAGTATTCAAATTGGGACTTGTTGGTGAAAACAAATCTAGAGACATTGATGAAACCCTTGGAAAGATTTCTTTTTTTCATTTTAGCAAGCACCCCATGAAATTGGATTACTTGAAGATAGGTCAAGTGGTCAGTAAGGCCCTACACACTATGTAGTCTTTATGAGCCCTTGAAAATTTGAGACAACTATTAATAAGCAAGGCCATAACTGCATGAAGTCTCCAAGGTGAACAACCTCTGGTCAATAAAACAAGGTAGATAAGAGAAATTAGCAAAATGAACTTGTAACTTTGGAAAAAGGATCGACTTTAAGAGCTATGTGATATGGGCACCAAACAGAAGCAGCAAAGGATCTAATCGCAAATCAAAAGCAGCCTATAGATGCCTCCATTGCATTGGATCTCAAAGTATCCCTCGACCCTTGACAATTTTGCATTTTTCGCATGTGAGTGGCCTCCCTTTGCTCCTCCCCCGTGGCTACAACACCCATAGACACAACGCCTATTGTTGTCAAGCTTAAAACTAACATGCTTACGCTTCTAGGCCTTGAGCCTTACCAAAAAAATGCTTCCATCACTTCAATGATGATGTTTTTCTTCTTGAAGAACCAAAATCAATAGCAAGAGCCTACAAGCAAAGATGGCTCTTGACGCATATAGACTATTTTATTATATACATGAACGTCAACTTTGAGAAGGTTGTGACTCACATTTTATATAAGTTTGCAACATTTTATTATTGGTATGCAAGGGGGAAAAAATCTCTTTAGTGTATCTTCTCACTTTTGGAGAGTAGAAAATGATTAATATAAGTAAGAAATATGTTTTTGGGTTATGGAAACAAGTTCCGTAGGATTTTCTAGATTAAAATTGCACACACAATTATAAACATTACATAATATTGCCATAAGTTATTTTGTTCATTTACTTACTAGAATGACAAGAAATCATCTGAAAATCATGAATAAGCATGGCAAGATCACATTCTTCAAATAGGTGGGACATGGATTGAGATACGACCTTTATTCAAAAAGTACTTGTTGATATTAGTATAATTCTTAGCACATGGTCCCACTTTGCGTCACTTTTTGTGAAAAATATCTTTGCGATGGGCTTCATGCTTGAATGCCTTCCATTTTTGTTGTTAATAAACTGTAGTTTCACATAACATTAGGATTTTCAAGCACATTGTGCTACACGCAACATAAAATTTTCAAGTATAGCATACTTAGATACTTTAAAAAATTATCTCTAAATCTCAATCTAATACTGCAAGTACATATGTAAAATCTAATAAAGATATGGTGTTTGCGTGTTTGTGTTCATAAGATAGTTTTTGTAAAATCAACTAAATAACCATTTTATGGATCGTTTTAGTGCCAAAACATTCGTTCATTAACTCACTCTATCTAAGTTTGGCATCAAGCAAAGTGACATGTCTATTCTCTATCAAATAACGATTAGTTAAAATTTTACACAATCACTATGATTACATCAAAATATCATGCTTTTGAGCTAATAAAGGGACAAAGTGCAATCTGTACCAACTTTTTTTGAAAGGGTAGTATATCTTCTAAAAATTCATTATTGAAGTGAAAGAGCCAACTTATTTAGTTTTTATCTTTAGCCTATACATCATAATATGAAAGAATGAAAGTGATCGCTTATTCAAGGAACTATAAATTTATATCGGTTCCTATGTCTTTGATGTGACAAACAACAATAACAATACAACATCATTGTAAGCTTTTTGTGATTAGGCAAACCAATCTTGGCATTGATCCATCCAACTCAGGTGTCAATGAAGATGGATTAAGAAATGCAAAAAAAAAATTATGTAAATAGGAACACTAGTACATGCACAAGGGATGCACAAGGGATGAAAACTAATAAGAGAGGGTCTTAAATAAAAACAATGAAGTAGTCTAAAGAAATATAGACATGCTGAGTGTTAATTTTTATTTTTATTTTTTTCCTCAATATAGGTTACTTGTAATAACAAACTTATCCAAGGATTGTTGCCTCCTTGTGTTTCCTCTAGTAGCACCCCTTTTGAGGTGGCAAAGAAAAATTTGAGTTTTGGGACGAACCATGCATCAATCTTCTCTTGGGTCAAGTTGAGTGTGTTGGTCGACGGGGGACCATACCTTGGTGTCAAACATTGAAAATTTCTTAGATACCTTATGTGATTTAAGTCTATTCCACATGGGTCCCTTTCTTATATGTTTTTGACATGGTTGAATTTGTCTCTTCTCATCCTATGAGTGTTGAAAGGGTTGTTTTTTATATGGTTGAATTTGTCCCTTCTCGTCCTATGAGTGTTGAAAGGGTTGTCTTGCCTTATTTACCTTGTCTTATAATATTGTCTATGACAACATCATGAGAGTGCCAAATTTGTATTATATGCAATGTGGATGGGACATGTGGTAGATTCATTCATGTGAATGCCTCATTGGATTTAGGCTCTTGTTGGACTTGCTTCAATGTGTGTGTGTGTGTGTGTGTGTGTGTGTGTGTGTGTGTGTGTGTGAAGGGGGGGGGGGGGGGGGGGACGACTTGCTTTCTTACTAAGGGAAAACCTTATTGTTGAGAGTTGAATAATTTATTGTCTCAAGATGTCAATTGAAGTACCTAGGTTCTAAGGATCCCAATGGTAGCCACTACAATTTATTGGGGATTGTGTTTGCTTGTTTTGGAGCAAGAGGGCTTGGTGAGCAAGTATAGTGGTTGTGGTTGGACTTTGTAGTATGGGGCAACACTATTCTACAATTTTGCTAGCTTGGGGCGATTTAGGGATGAGGCACCTTGGTTGACAATAAAAAATTGTCAACCTTCATGTATGATTCAGCTAGCATTTTTTCAAGCAGCCTCTATCCCATAGAGAGCCAAAGCATCGTTTGGTGTCATGCATTTGCCCTAGTCTTCTTTGGCTTAATAATCGTTGGCTCAATGCTTATCAACACGTCAATGATTTGTGCTTGTTGTTAATAGCTAACATGCACGTGATATTTGTGGATTGGTATAGAGTTTTTGGCTTCCAAAACAACTCCTGAAACTTCTACAATTGGGCGCTGCCTCATCCTCATACCTGAGCAATCGTTGAGGTATGACACTCATAAATAATGATGCTTCTAGACAGCGACTACATGCCTGATTGGAAATTGCTAATGAATATGCATTCTTGAGGATTTTTTGGTGGATCTGTGGGCCGCTGACAAGCGGATTTCTGTGGGCTGCTAGATCGCAAGTCCATGTGCTATTCGAATGTTTCAAATGCTTAATTGCTTGTATACTCTGGCGCCCTACCTAATGGACAGGCGGCATCATCAACTCACCACCAGCTACACACCACATCAGAATGAAGTAGTCGAAAGGAAGAACCAAACATTGCTAAATGCAGCACGATCAATGATGTCAAATGCTCAGCTCACCAAAAACATTTCGGCTGAAGCTGGTTCAACAACTTGCTATTTACATAACTATTCGAGTACCAAAGCAGTCGACTCAAAGACTCCCTTCGAAGCTTTCTATGGCTACAAAGCGAGTCAACGACACCTCTGAGTGTTTGGTTGTCTTTGCTATGTACACATTCCCTCTAATCTGAGAAAGAAGCTTGACTCTTTTTAGCTATAGGAGTATTTTCATTGGATACTCGACGTCACACAAGGATTATAGAATTTTTGATGTCAAAATAAGCCGAATCTCAGTTAGTCGAGATGTCGTCTTCCTCAAAGACATATTCTTCGACTTCAAGCAGAAGCAACCAATGCAAGAGTTCGTCCCAACGACTCCCATCACCATCGATAGGCCTCGACCTGCGATTGTTCCGACAGACATCAAAGATATCCATGTCACACAGCAAGGATAATCATCATCTCAGCGACCGAATTTTGTTCAAAGATTTGCACGACATCGACAAGAACCTGATTGTTTCATCCCTCGGGCATTCATCAACAATGATGAACCCACTTCAGTAACAGAAGCATTGTCAAGTTCGAATATAGACAACTGGCGTTCTACCATGCATGCTGAATATAACTCATTGATGAAGAACAAGACCTGACATCTTGTTGAAGCTCGATCATTGACACCAAGTGGATCTTCAAGCTCAAGCTCAATCCAGATGGTTCCACATCCAAATGGAAAGCTCGTCTAGTCTCAAAGGTTACGAACAAACCGATGGGATTAACTACACTGAAACATACAGTCCAGTCGTAAGACTTCAGTCAATTTGATCTTTATTCGCCTTCGCAGCTGCCGAAGCTCTAGAAGTACACCAAATGGATGTTCATACTGCCTTTCTGAACGGATATATACAAAAAGACATCTACATTTATCAACATGAAGGTTACGTCCTTCAAGGCCAAGAACACAGAGTGTGTAAGCTGCAGAAAGCTCTCTACGGGCTAAAGCAAGCTCTAAGTGCCTGGTTTGATAGAATCAATCGATTCTTGTTGCAGCATGACTTCATCCCGAACTCTGTTGACTCTAATGTTTATCCCAAACAACAGGCGCTCAAGCTATGTCATAATAGCTCTATATGTTGATGAATCATCAACAATTCGAATCAGTTGCTTCATGAGACGAAGACTATTTTGTCAAAGAAATTTGAAATGACTGATTTAGGCCCTGCGCACTACCTTCTGGGGATCGAGATAACCAGAGACAGAGCAAAGAGAAGTATCACACTAAGTCAAGAAAGGTATCTAACCAGTGTACTCTATAGGTATGGCATGGGAAACTGCAAGTCAATAGACTCGCCTATGGACCCAGGATTCAAACTGTCAAAGGATATGTGCTCGAAGACGGATGTAGAAAAGAAACTAATGTGCAAATACCCCTATCAATCGATAGTCAGATAGATCATGTATGCCATAATCTGCACCCGACCTGATCTAGCATTTACTGTCAACAGATTGTCACAGTTTATGTCCAATCTTAGCCTACCTCACTAGAAAGCTCTACTCAGAGTACTAAGATACATTCAAGCCACTAAGCACTATGCTTTGTGTTATAATGGAAATATCGAGGATGCTTTGACGTTACTTACTTATTCTGACTTTGATTGGGCTGGTAATGTGGACACAAGAAAATCCATGTTTAGCTATCTTTGCTTTCTAGTAGGAGGACCCATTTCATGGAATAGTCGAAAGCATAAATGCATTTATTTGTCCTCCACAGAATCAGAACATGTCGCAGCTACCTCAGCAGTGAAGAAAATCATTTGGCTCAGAAGATTGCTTCAGGATCTTATGATCGCTCAAATCAGTCCAACTAGAAGTCAAATTAAGTTACTGTCCTACGGCCAGTATGTTGGCTGATATCTTGACTAAGCCTTTGTCAAGAGAAAAGCATGCTGCCTTATGTAGATTGCTTAATTTCATTCAGGATCCTAGGAGTTAAGCTTAAGGTGGGGGTGTTGGAATTAAGCATCACTCCAACTCACGAGAATTTGAATCTCTATAATTTGAGTCATCAGAACATGAATCATTCACATTCGTCCTGAGCACCAGTACATTATGTAAATATACACACACACACTCTCTCTCTCTACGACAACTTTGCAGTCTTTCTTTCCAAAGTTGAACGTCTTTGCAATAATCAACTAGAACAGAAGCTGCAGATCGACGACAAACTCTTTGAGTTTGATACCTTCGACTACATCCTCTTTGATCACCTATGACCTCAAAGTCTTCGAGTTCAAGATCCACGTCATCCACACTGTCTTGTCCAAACGCAGGCCACATCACAATTCACTTTAGCACTTTTTAGTAACTACACTATTTCACACTCGTTGCCTACTCAGTCATTGTAATTGCTCCATGTATACATATATATATAACGACAACTCACATAAATGATGATGAGACAATCTGTGATGAACATGTGCAAGTGGAGAAGAGTGAATCGGAGTTCCTGAGCAAACTCCATTGTGTCTTAATTATCTGATTCCATAGGATCAAATATCTCAGAGAGAGTAAAAGCCATTCAAGGAATAGAGATAGTTATTTAATTTGTAACTAGCTAAGAATATCATTGCACACAATGCACCATTACTGTAAACCATTCTTGGGCACAAGATTGTGATCTGATCGTTGTATTCACAACTGCTTAATTCAAATTCTATGTTTTCTTATGTGTATTGCACTACGAATGCTTTCTGATTACTTTCTTTCTCTAACACTCACTCACTCAATTCGGAATGTCTAAATTTGAAGGAAACATGGCTATTTCAGACGCATAATTATTCGCTCCCTTCATGGTTGTCATTGACACCTGCCAAGACATTCCTCCATTCGATCTAAGTCAATGCTGATATTACAATTTGGTAAAGATCCTGTAAATTTCTCTATGTTAGAGCTGTGCTTTCTATTCCACACCTAATCTATTCGAGAGCACCCCAACAGCCACGTCGGCCCCTCTTAGGTTGGCAAGCCAACCAGGCTCTGCCTAGGTGGTCTGCTATCTGCCAAGCCTATCACACATTGCCACATGGTAAGCCACGTAGGTCTGCCACATGGCAAATCATGCAGGCTTGAGGTTTTCCATGTGGCAAGCCATGTAGGCCTACCATAGGCTTGTATGGCAAGAGGATCAGCCCAAAAGATAGGGACATTATACCAAGGTATCCAAAAAGTCCGAGAAGGTAGAACTGCATCAGCAATGGGAAGCCAATAAGGAAACTGGAAAAGAAATGGACACTCATCACGAATAGCCGCATCCTACACCTAACCATCAACCATATGTGTAAGGTGTCCCAAGAAAAGATAGCAGCATCGGAAGACTAGCACCAAGGAGTAGGAACATAAGCAGGATGACAGGCACGCTGTAACAGCATGGAAAAGCAAGTGATATGCCAGGAAACATGGAGCATAAAGAGATCATTCTGACAAAGGATAGCTAAAATGAAGATTATGCACCAGCATGGTCAAAAGCTCAAGGTATTCATAAGGCCCATGAATGAGAAGTAGCAATGACACACGGTATCCTCAAGGCCCATATCACGAGAAGAGCAGCATGCCAAAAGCTCCAGAAGCTCCAAGAATCAATGCATCATCTAAAAAGACATGATGCATGAAAACATTAGCAACAAATCTAGAAATAATAGAGTCCCCAACTGAAAAATTGTAGTCAAAAAACTCATCTAGAAAGACCTCATATGGACATACCAATCCATCATAGGATATACCAAACATAGATGGAGAATCAAATGACCCATCAAAACTGCCCGCAATTGTAATCCCAAAGTACACACTAGGCTCACAAGTGAGGAATAGAAAAAATACACTGGAATGAGAAACAGGATCCACAACATCAGTAGCAAGCATCAGAGCAATATCCACATGTAGCTGGGAATGAGTATCAAAGCACATATGAGCAACATTGAAGTATATGACGGCAACATCCCCAAAAACTATCCAAGAGAGGAGAAGGAACTCTCTCAAGGTACCCTGATGGTCTCATAACACCAAGAGAAAGTGGCAACTCAGCATCAGAGACCAAGCGATATGGAGCAACCCGAAATGATGGAGAACCTGAAGATCACTTGAATAAATAGTAGCTGGAACGGAGGCAATAACCCAAGCCATCAGGATATGCCAAGCTTGACAATGAGCAACAATCAGAGAAACACATAGAGAGCCACATGCATAATCATAGAGATATCCGCACCATAGGCGATCAGTAATATGGAAAAATTAGCACCAATCAATAGGTCCAAATGAAAACCAAGCTATACGTAATAACCAGGAATGCCATATATCCATAGCTGAAAATGAAGCAGTAGGGTGAGCAATAAGTCCAAATGAAATCCAAGCGATACGTAATAACCAGGAATGCCAAATATCAAGAGGTAAAAAAGAATCAGTCGCATGAAAAACCTCTAATACATAAAAAGCCCAAAAGTGTATACCATCGGCATGGACTGCAGAAACCTATATGTAGAAATACCAGGAGAGTGAAGGATGCTCGTGTACTCATCTAGAAAGATCCCAGCATATAAATACCCTAGATAAGTAATAGTGACCATCTAGAAAATATCCTTGGATGGAAAATGTGTAACGGTAAGGGCCAAAGGCGCATGAATCATGTCACGGTAGAAATATAATGAGGCAGATCACAAACCTCAAGCAAAGATCCATGGAGTAAAGCGAAAGAAGATACAACTTGATCACCAATAGCAAGGGAACCATCAAACGTGGACCCGTGAAGAACCCCATAGAAATCAGCAAGAACATCGGCCATAACGGACTCAAGAGATGGAGATATAGAGACCAATGGAGAAGATACTGCACCAAGTACTGAACCAGGAGGACTATCTGAGGTATGCGCAAAAGCAATAGTAGAAATACCACCAAGGTATACTGCCTCAATATCAATGAAACCAAGAATGACCACTGATGGCAGACTTCGCATAAACTGCTTCCTGGTAACCAACCGATAGTCACCCTGGAAATCAATACCAACATGTGAATGATGCTGACCAACATGAGTAAAGAAAAGTGTCTGCTGAGAGAGATTCACAACAATAGTACCAAGTGAAGAGAACCAGTCTGCACCAAAAATAATGTCATAGCGGTCCAGAGGAATGATGTAGAAATCTGTTTGACCAGAAAAATCACCAATGCGATAATCCAAGCCCTTAAACATCTAAGAACTCGGAAAAGAATGGGAACGAGCAACCTCAACAGTGAGAGGTTGGGAAACAGGAACATGTGTAGCACGAATCCTGGTGGAAATGTAACTGCTAATAAATGAATGTGTATTGCCTGTATCCACTAAAGAAATATACTCTCGCCTCGCATCTAGAATAATATGATCCACAAATGGAAAAACATACGTAGGCATAATAATAGAAGCATCAATTGATAAGTTTGGCCTAAATATGTAGCTAGAAGAACCGCATACTTATCTAGACGGGTATCAACAAAATAAACTAGTGAGTATACAATAGGACCATCATGAAATTTATAACCATATGCCATATGGATTTGGCATCTGAAAGTGCAACCGTAGACCCATGTATAATAAAGCTTCCAGTGGCAAGGGCCCAACTGAGAGGGATAACAGTGCGCCCTCCAAGAAGGCCCCCACTCTCTAGTAATATGTCCAAATGTCCAAATAATGAATAATAAGGCCCAAGGCCAACAATAAAGTCTAAGTGTCAATAATGAATAAAAGAGGGCCCAAGGCCTGCTTATGCATAAAGTAAATAAATGTAAATGGACGTGGCAAATGTCATGAGCCAAGTCCATAACTGTATGCATGTGTGTTTTGTTGGAATTCGATGCTCAGCCTCAATAATGAGCATTTTGAAATCTATACAAAACCAAGAAAAAAAAGGCTGGAGTTTTTTAGAAGGTCGAAAAATCCAGTGTCGGATTTTTTCTAACCCAATGTCAGATTTTTCGACCCTGGATCGGATTGGATCGAGGCGAAAATTATCCGGACGTGTTCAACCCTAAATCAGATTGGATCGGGTCTGATAAATCTGACCCATGTGCATATTTTCACCCCAATATAAATTTTTGACCCTTTGTATATTTTTTGATACTACGTTAACTTTTGATGCAGTGTATAAAATCCGACCCATTGTAAAATCCGATACTGTTCGTCAGAAATTTGACCCATTGTAAAATCTGATACTGTCGGTCAGAAATTCGGATTTCTGAGTTGACATTACAAAGGGTCAAAAATATACAAAGGGTCGGAACAAATCTGTCTCGATCCCCCCAAGGTCAAGAAATCTTATTGCCAAGCTCAACGTTGGATCGGAAAAGTTTGATCCTTTGGAAAAATTTGAGCCTTTGGAAAAATTCGGGCCTTCGAAAAAATTCGAGTCTTTGGAAAAATTACGAGTTGATAGTACAAAGGGTCGAAAATATACAAAGGGTCAGATTTTACTCTGGGTCGAAAAATATACAAAGGGTCTGCCTCGATCCGATCCGATCCAAGATCAGAAAATCCTTCTTTGCCAAGCTCAACGTTGGGTCGAAAAAATTTGATCCTTGTCAAAAAAATTTCGACTCAATGGTAGACCTCCGACCCAACGGAGAAAATCCGACCGAATGTTGAAATTCCGACCCAATGGTTAAAAAAATCCGACCCAATGGTAAAAAAAATTCGACCCTCGAATCGGGACTGACTTTTGCGACCCTAAACATCCTTGTCAAAAAATCCGACCCAATGGTAATTTTCCGACCCAATGGAAAAAATCCGACCCAATGGAAAAAAAAAAATCCGACCCAATGGTAAAAACATCCAACCCAATAGTAAAACTCCGACCCAGCGATAAAAATCCGACCCAATGGTAAAACTTCGACCAATGGTAAAAATCGAACCCAATGGTAGAAATCCGGCCCAAAGCATTTTCTGACCCAATGCGTAGTGTGATTTGCAATATTCATGGTATGTGGTTCCAACTTTTAACATTTCTAAAAAATTCACAAATTTCAAATGTTAAGTCACTAATTAGATTGATGTTAAGTCACGACGAATATTAAACATATTTTCCTTCAATGTTTTTGAGCAACTACATTTCTTTGCTTTTAGGACATTTAAGCCTTGAAACATTGAGGGAAAAAGATATGATCAAAAAGTCGTCTAAAACTGCCCACATTCTAGAGCACTCATTCAGATGTGGCCCGTTTCTCAATAGATGTATTTAAAGGATCATGTAAAGCAAGTAGATTATGTCAATATAAGTGTGAAAAGATGTGAAAAAAAGACTGCATGCTATTTTTTCTAAAAGAAAAGTGACATCAAACTTTTTGTATATTCAGTTCCAAACATGAGTCATTGTTTTGAAACTATATATGGAGCCTCCAGATTGTGAATAGAACTACGTTCCTGGATTTGGGATCACTCCTAAGAGAAATGCAAACACTACTCTTTTGTAACATATTCAAATTTGCATGTGATCCACCTCTCCGCTGCGGCAGTAGATAGAAAGGACGACTCCTGCTCTGGAGGGCCTGGAGGGCTTCCTTCACTTTCTTTCCTGGATTTATCTGCCAACAACTTATGGGGTAGAATTCCTCCGGAGCCGGAGAATTGCCTTTCTGGAGTCCATGAATGTGAGTTCCAATTCATTGACAGGACTTGTCCCCAAGAATCTGACGTCGCTCCTCCATCTGAAAACAATGTAATATCTTCGAGGGAGCCTCAGCAGGGTAGCATATCGACGAATTTAAATACTCCAGAGTCTATGGTGCCCTCTAAAAGAAATGCACTATCATTCACAAAGAGCCACATCTGGGCAGAAAATAGTCGATCTCTCAAGAACAATGGTTCATGAAATCTAAATGTTCCTTACTACCGTCCAAAAGGAATGTCCTTTCTTTCAAGGAGCCACAATTGGATTGGATAGCAGGTGGTTGAGCTCTCAAGAGCTCTCTCCACCTCTTGAGCAAGAATGTATCAATGGCATCAACGATCATCAGTGGGCTCCGGTAGGAAAATCTTTGAGCAATATCTTCAGGCCGATCAAAGCGAGGAGCCTCTAAAAATGCCATGCCTCCTCTAAGGTTCACACATGGGATCTCACTCTCACAACCTACTTGCATTCCACTTCAAAGTGCGAGTAGTTGGATCATGCAATACATCTTGATGATGAGCTGAAGCAACAACACCCCCGTCTTTAAATCATGTATCCCATTGCAGATCGTGGGACAATGTTCTACAAATTCAGCACTTGCGTGAAAGCTGTTCTGATCCAGTAAAGCCCACGCAAGCAAGCAAAGTTTTTGCATCAGAATTAGCACAGAAGACTCGCAAGTAGCCTAGCTACTAGATGCTCCTCAGATGACAGATGACGCTGTGTTATTTGGAGAAAGAAGAAGATGCAGAGAAGACTTTTGAAAGTCGCCCAGCAGTTGGCTACTCCTCAGATCGCGTCATGCCAATTGGAGAGAGAAGAAAAAGAGAATTGGAGAGAGAAGAATAGAAGGGATGGAGTTGCGATGGAAAATAAAATTTGAATTTAGTTAGGGGTGTCGCATCTAAACTTTTGGATGCTAGACATAATGCCTTGAAATGGACGTTAAACACTTTGCAACTGAGGTCCATGGGAGGAAATAAAGGAGGGAGGGAGGGATAGAGAGATTTAATTTTGGACTGGGGTATTTAAATTATTTTACTAAGAGTATATTTTTCAAGAAGACTTAATTAAGGGTGACATTTTTAACGTCAACATACATGTTTTTGACGACAATGTATAATTTGGAGTGGGTTGTGGGTCCCTTGGATGCATGCATGGGGAGGAGTGCTATGCATGCCTTTCTCCATACATGCATCCTCCTCCCCAAGTTTTTTAGTTCAAAAAATATGTATGCATGGGTGAGGAGAGGAGGGTGCATGGTCCCCTCACACATGCATAAAAGTGGAACAAAGTTTAAATATATATATGTATAGATAGATAAGTATATATATACATACACATATATATCTATATATATACTATTGGGTTAGCCTGTCGTTGATGGCGGGGCGGTCGACAACATGGATGGAAAGAGAGAGAGAGAGAGAGAGAGAGAGAGATGGGGTGCGAAAGTTGCCACATGGCAAGGCACATAGGCTTGCCACATGTAAAACCATGCAGGCTTGGGACTTACCACGTGGAAAGCCACGTAGGACTACCATAGGCTTGTGTAGTAAGCCACATAGGCATGTCATATGTCTGCTATCTACCAAGCCTGTCGGAGACTGTCATGTGGCAAGCCATGTAGGCCCATGACAAGTCATGCAAGCTTGGGGTTTTCCATGTGGCAAACCACATAGTTCTAACATAGGCTTGCGTGGCAAGCCAACCAGGCTCTGCCACGTAGGCCTGAGTGGACATACAGAGAGAGAGAGAGAGAGAGAGAAAAAAAAAAAAAAAAAAAATTGGAGCTCGAAAGTTGCCACATGGCAAGCCACATAGGCCTACCACGTGGAAAACCATGTAGGCTTGATACTGGCCATGTGGCAAGCCACGTAAGCCTACCATAGACTTGTGTGGCTTGCCACATGGCCTACCATAGGCTTGTGTAGTAGGCCACATAGACCTACTATCTACCAAGCCTATCATAGGTTGTCACATGGCAAGCCACGTAGGCCTGCCACATGACAAATCATGCAAGCTTGGGGTTTGCCACATGGCAAGCCATGTAGGCTACCATAGGCTTGTGCGGCAAGCCAACCGAGCTCTGCCATGTAAGCCTGAGTGTACCCAGAGAGAGAGAGAGATAGAGAGGTGGGCTCAAAAGCTGACATGTGGCAAGCCATGTAGGCCTACCATGTTGGAGTTTAATCTTACTCCTACTCATCCTAGCTGCCCTCCTCCTTTCTCTCAATTTTACTCTCTCAGATGAAACCTATAGAAAATGAACTTTTTTTAAACAGTCTGCATATTTGAATTGTTTGTTGCAATAGTTTACATTTTTCCTTGCAATTTATGACAGACGAAAAATCTAACACTGTTGGCTTTCCACCTTCAAGTCATCCTGAGCAACTAAGTGTTTTGTGACACTTGTGTTAACTTGATTTTTCGGCCATTTCAGCCACTTCCATAAATGCGACACTACTTCACCAAAAAAATGCGTAAAAATGCGACACTCTGCAGAAACACATAGGATTCCAAGTACAGACTGTCAACGTCTTCACGTTCCAATAACAATTGTTCTAATTAGTCCTTTAAGCAATCTTGTAAATGTAAAGCTAGAATAATACAAGATCTTCCAGTTGCTATATATGTAAATGAGCGATTGAAGGGATGATAGATTAGAGAGATGGATCTACGAGCAAAATTGGTCTTTCAATAGCTTACTCCTCAGAGTTAGTGATTATAGAGAGAGATATATATATATATTTGGAACTTTAGTAATTGACTTGAGTCTGTAAGTAGGACCATGCGCTTATTAGTGCAATTGTATTGTAGTCTGTTGGAATATAACTCCTACTCATCCCAACAGCCCTTCTTCCTTCTCTGATTTTTGCTCTCTCAGATGAAACTGGTAGAAAATGAACTATTTTTCAATAGTCTGCATATTTGAACTAATTGTCACCACAGTCTGCATTTTTACTCAAGTTTTTCCATAGGCGAAAAACCCGACACCCGACACTGTCACTTCTTTTTACCTTAATTTGCAACTAAGTGTTTAGCGACACTTATTCAAGTTGTTTTTTGGGCCATTTAGGCACTTCCAGAAAAGTGACACTTTTTGCAAAAAATGTGAAAAATGCGAAACTACATTTTTCCAGCAGTTTCTGACAGGCAAAAAATGCAACACTGCATTTTTCCTCACAGTTTTTGACATGCGACAAAAGGTGAAAAACTCAACACTGCAGTTTTACACGGGATACTACACAGGCGACACTCTGTAGAAATACACAATATTCCATGTACAGACTGTCTATGTCTTCACGTTCCAATAACAACTATTCTAATTAGTCAGTTAAGCGATCTTGTAAATGTAAAGCTAGAATAATGCAAGATCTTTCGGCTGCTATAAATGTAAATGAGCGATTGAAGATATCAGAGGTTATTGTAAGTGTCATCATAAGTCATCTTACAGAGATCAAACGACCAGAACGAGTCTTACAGTAGTTGACTCCTTAGAGTTAGTGATCATAGAGAGAGAGAGAGATATTCAAAATGTTAGCAATTGTTTTGAATCTGTAAGTAGGATCACGCACTTATCAACGTGATTAAATTGTGATCTGCTCGTTGTTACCACAACTTTTTTATACAAATTCGCTATTGTTCTACATCTCTTTATATTCTTGTTGAATGATAATTATCACTCCTCTTACACAAACACTATTATCAGATAATTGTATAATTGTCTCTGTCACCTAAATTGATTCTACATTCTCTTCATACCATGTTATCAGTATTAGAGGATTGCATGGCTGTCTCAGATGCCTAATCGATTTTTTGCAATCTCTCTTTCACAACAGTCTAAGACTCCTACACTGATAATCTGATTCAACGCAAAAGAACAACTCATAAACTCCATTCACTAAGTAATCCACGATCTTGTTATTAAGAATTTTTGTTTCATCAGTTGACATCAATCCAAATCGTCAACAAATGTGGTATCAGAACTGAGAATTCACAATCCTTCGCATCTCACAAGTGGGTATCAGGTTCCAACAAAGTGGTATCAGAGCACAAGGTTTATTGGATTACTAGAGTCTAGGAACTACAATAGAACTTAACAATTTTTTTGTTCTATAGAGTTGATTCATTTAGTTTGTGTATTATCTCTGCTACTCGATCACAATGGAAGGCCCAACCTCAGAAATCTGCCTCATCAACAAATTCAACGGAGATGACTTCCACATGTGGAAGTTTAAGATGAGGATGATCTTGATCGAGAAAGAGCTTTGGGAATACATAAATGGTCCAATAGCCAAACTAGCAGAACCTGAACTGCTTCCAACATGGGAAGCAAAGGATGGCAAAGCACTTGCCATTGTATCCCTGAATCTGAAAGGCACTCAAATCGCTCATGTATCCAACTGCACCACCTCCAAAGAAGCGTGAGATACACTTACAAGCATCTACGAGACCTCAGATGTTTCCACTCATCTCTTCTTAAGGAAGAAAGTACTGACACTCGGAATGAGTGAAGGCACCTCAGTCAGCGACCATCTGAATGAGTTCAAACAATTGCTAAACCAACTGGCTACAATAGGTTCGCCTATCTCAGAAAAAAACTCTATCATGTCTCTTCTTGCCAGTCTTCAATCCTCCTACGACAATTTAGTGTTGCTTCTTAGCAATACTCCTACGTTGTCTCTCCAAGAAATTGACAGCAAGTCTGTTGCAGGAAGTTACAAGTAGATAGAAGTAGGAACCGATTGGAATTCATCAGTATTGCACACATATCTGTAGATGAATGGTTGGAGTTGCATGGTTGATTGTGTGCCTGCAACTAGAGTAAACATAATCTGAGCAACAGGCTGGGAAATATATTACAATGAAACCGCATCTTTCTGCCTGATCTGGCTTTGTAATAAAAAAATCACAATAAAAGAGCCAATTGCCTGGTAAAGGGCAGAAACACCCGGTAACCAAAGTTAAAAAAACGAGAAAAACCAAGAAGTAAAATCGCTTCATAGATTCTATCAGTGATAAATTCTATGAACAGCCTGGGTGTCAGGAATTCAGGCGGGGAAGGGGGGGGGAGGTATTATCTCTCCTTTTGGTTTTGTTTTGCTGCTACATAGGCAGCGACTATTTAAAGAACTAAGGAGGGGGGTAGTTGTACTTTCTATTCTCCCTCACCAATTAAGTTGTTTTGTTGTGACAAGGGGAGGGGAGGCGACGCACTTCCCCACGGCCCCACTCTCTTTTCTTTTCCAAATAACTATGAAGAAAAGTTTTAGTGATGCTAAGTTTAGTTAAAGAAAAGTTTAAACTTAATTCCTAAGTTATATATGTAAGCTATAAGAGGAAAATCCTATAGGAACTTATGATTTTTTTTACTTAAAAGTTGAAGTCAGGCCAAATCTTGTTGTAGCTATCCTTGTTGAATGTATAGCTCTCTCCTTCCTCCTCTGTACTTGTTAATGTCCAAGACTTTGGAGGAGAGAAAGGTACGTAGGAGTTTGGAAGATAGATATAAGCCTTAACCATATTTCATAATCTTATTGGAGTCCATGGGCCATGTGGCACCATTTTATGGCCCCAAATGGTATGAAAGGCCTACAAGGGACAAATGGGACCTTTCTTGGGGCCCACTTGTCCTTTTTGTATGAGGAAAGAGGAAGAGCTTTGGGGGAGGGGGTAAAGGAAGTACGTTCATTTTCCTCTACCTCATTCTCAAAGTTGCTTGTAGAGTTTCTTTGTGCTCAAGCTTACTTGTTTTCTTGAGGCTTTCTTCTCTAGTTATTAGTTTTTAACGATTTTGATGTCGTTGGTCTCCACTCTTTCCTCTAGCTTTTTGCTACATACTACTTTTGCCATGGACACTACTATGGATGTTTCCCAGGCTCCAAGTCCCCCGAGGACTGATATGGAGCAGATGACGTGTGCGATAAATTTGTTGCAAGAACAAACTATCGACATGCGCTCTAAACATAAACGGGCGGAGACCGTGTTACGAGCTATGTTTCAATCTCGGAAGACACTCTTCAACCCGATGTTTACCCTAGAGTTTTTCACTGGGGAGAAAAAGGATAGACACCAGGACATGGTCTTTGTTAAAATTGGCAAAAGCTAACTTGATCAAATCTTGTAAATACCATTATGAGTAGTACATATCATCATTAGACATGTGTGGAGCCTGTTCCCACATGTGAAATAAATGCATTTATCATTTAGATGAGTCATATAGGTTGTACCTACCATTTCATTTGAGATCTAGTGGCTAAAATGGCCAAAATCTAGTTTTCTAGCTATATGCCACTTGGCATCATTTTATTGGTAGGAAAAGCTATTTCACATGGATAGGAGTGATCTCACACGTGCCAAGGACTGCTCACATGTGTGAAAACATCAGTAGTAGGTGAGATTCAACTTGTAGTAGATATTTGTGCAACTCTCTATAAATTAGAAAAATTGCCTAAAATCAAGGGAGGTGGCTATAAGTTAGGAAACTTGGTCCATGTGCCATATTGATGATTATTGGTGGATCCTTTGATGAGTAGGAACTCTCACACGTGCCAAATCAGCTGAGTAAGCATCAGCTCTTGTGTATATATGGTGGCTCATTTGGCCATAATTGACAAGAAAGCTAAATCTTGGTTTTGGTGCATTTCTTGAGTAATCTCTCCATTTGTCTTGTGATTTTATGCTTTTAATGGTTTCTAAGCTTAGTGTACTTCATTATTTGCTGGTAGCCCGTACTCTGATAGGTCTTCACACGTGTGAAACTAGCAAGTACAAGTTTTGATCATATTTGATTGTTCTTGTTAGATTTGTTGATGTAGATTTGATCTAGTGCTATCTAATCTTGTGTAGATTGGTAGATCAATCTAATCTAACACCCAATCACACTTGTGGATCTGATTTGGATCCATTCTTGGTCCTTTTTGTTGTACTTTGACAGTCTTGCATGGCTTGATCAGTGGACATCTCATTTTGCCATGCACGATCTGCCAAACAGCTCCCGGATTGCTACTGCCATTATGTTTTTGCGAGGCAAAGCTTATTCATGGTGGCAGGATCTTAAGGAGCGTGCTATAGTCCCATCTACTTGGGATGACTTCCAGGTAGCCTTTAAGGCCGCCTTTATGCCAATCCTCGACGATTTTGAATATTATCGTCGATTTGCCACATTGCAAATGGGGACGAAACCCTTGGATGTCTATTTGCAAGACTTCTAATGGGCTGCTTTGCGATTTGTTAACCATATTGACGAAGTTCTCCTTAAGCTGCATTTTATTTTAGGCTTGTCCAAAGAGTATCAGTTGGAGGTCTACTATAATCAGCCACAATTCTTAGATGATGACATGCATTTTGCTCGAATTTTTGACAATACACACATTGTAACCAACAAAGAGCAACAAAAGCCTAAATTCAAAGACACACCCTCTTCGGGCCCTCCTTTCAAAAAGAGCAAAGAGAGAGTTGTTGATGAAGATTTCTCTTCGGAAAAAAAAAAAAAAAAAAAAAAAAAACGCCCTCAATTGGAGAGAGCTGACTTTGATAAGGACAAAAGTGGCGGGTTGTGTTTCTCCTGCATGAAGAAGGGGCACCTTTCAAAGGACTGTCCGAAGAAACAGAAGAAGGGAGGCTGCTCCTTTAAGGCACCAGGTAATTCTTCTATTTCTTGCATTGATGTATCTTTTAAAGATGAAACGGTTTGTAGCAATTGTTGTTTTAATACTACAGTTTTTGGACCTCACGACCTGATTCGTATGAGTGAATTTGTAGGCAGCCAACTTGTGAGTATTTTGTTTGACGACGGTTGGCTCTACTCACAATTTTATTAATGCTAAGTTGGTGCATAAGCTGCAGTTGGCAACTGCCAAGTGACCACAAGTATGTGATTAGGATGGCAGCTGGTGGGGAGCAGCAGGTCTGGGACCATTTTGTTTCCCACATGTCGTTGAAGATTCAGAACTATGTAGATAGCTTGTATTTTCATGCTATGAATCTTGATAAGGTAGATCTAATCCTTGGCAAAGAATGGTTTTATGCTAGAAATGAGTCGTTAAAGAAAGATTATGTTTCTCATAGTATATTTTTCTTGCATAATGCACTTTGGTTTGTCTTAAAGGCAATGAGCCTGATCTACCTTTTGTAATTGCTCATGAGGCTAATCAATGTATTTTGGATTCTGTGTATCATTCGTATTCATGCCATCTAAAAGATGAATCATACATGGATGCTTTTATTACTCATAATTTCAATGTTGATGTATCGTCTTTCTCTAAAGCATTGTTTTTTTCTGATGATAATCTAGAATCTACGCCTGAGGGCAAAATCTTTTAAAGATTTAGGGAGGAATATAGTGATATATTCCTTGAGCAGTTGCTTGAGGCTCTTCCCCCCTCTCTTGGAATAGACCATCACATATATTTCCTTCCCGACAGCTCTCTTGTATTGCTTTTTCCTTACAAGATGAGCCCGAAGGAAGAAAATGAGGTTGCTAGTCAACTTAAGGAGTTATTATGTAAGGGCCAGATTAGGTCCAGTAAATCCCCTTGGGGAGCTCCTGTTTTGTTAACAGTCAAAAAAGATGGTGGTAATCGTCTTTGTGTCGATTACAAAAAGCTTAATAAAATGACTATAAAAAATCGTTATCCCTTACCTTGGATGGACCGATTGAATGGTGCTAAGCAATTCACCAAATTGGACCTTAGGTTGGGGCATCATCAAATTAGAATTCACGAGAGGGGATGTTTACAAAATTGGTTTTCGTTCTAGGTATGGCCATTACAAATCTTAGTTTTACCCTTTGGTCTAACTAGTGCCCTGACAACCTTCCAACAGATGATGAATGATATTCTTTGTCCATATCTAGGGAAGTTTCTCGTGGTATTTTTGGATGACATTCTGATTTATAGTAAGACTCTTGATGAGCATGAGGCGCATTTGCGTACAGTCTTAGATAATCTAAGTGTTGAGGGTATTCCCGACAAAGTGTAAATAAATAAAATCGTCCAATAAAATGTGTTGCAAGGGCATGACATCTTGTGCGTATAAGCCCATGGCCCAATAAGCATGCAAGCTAAGTTGTAAATAAAATAATTGGCTTGGGCCCTTTCTAATTAAAATAAAACTTGAGGCCCAAAGTCAATTTTAAACTTAAAGATTATTTTTTTAGAGTTGGGTCCAATTTGGAACTCACATGAATCTTGTGAATTTCAATGTACTTTTTGTGGACCCTTGGATCAAGTTGGGTCCAAGATGAATGGATAGGATCAATGTAAATATTAGCCAATAAGATTTTGGGGCAAGGGCCTTCCCCATTTTATAAAAAGGCACCATTTGTACTCTATTTCCATGCTTAATGGGGAGGAAACTCTACCAATTTGGAGAGCCAAGCATCCTCATTTGCTAAGCACTCATGCTAATGTTTTTTGTTGTGTTTTTCTGATTGTTTCCATTTCCATGTTGTTGTTTTAATAGTTATGGTTTCTCCATTAGCATGCATCTTGAGCTTTTGAGCTAACCTCCCCCTCAACTCTATCTCTCTCTTTCTCTCTTCTCCTTCTTTCTCTTCTATTCTACCCTTCCCTTTCACCAACAATCATGATGAAGTTAGTTTAGGGAAGTAGAGTTAGTGTGAGTAGTGTTAGTGGAGGTAGAGTTAGATAAAAAGTAGGAAACTAACTAAAAGTAGCATCTATGCATAGTTAGGTGCCTATCCAGTGAACTAACCCTTGTTGACAGGCGGGAGGGCTATTATTACGTCGGATCGAAGGCCCTACACTAAGGCAAGCCAATGATTTGGAGGATATATCAATGCTAGATAATGCTAGATTGGATTCTACATCAAAATCGAGTTTCTTGCATATGTAGATTGGACCTTTTGTAGATCAAAACTCTATTTAGGGTTATATTCTTGACCAATTCCAATTTCAAAACATACTTACTGAAAATGGTCGATTTTAAGAGCATTGGAAAAGCCTAAGTGGTGGCCATCTGGTGATTCTCCCGGTGTTGCAAGTTTTGTTAACGACATAGAACAAGGGTTGATGGTCTGTATAAAAAGCAAAATGTGTGGCCATCAGGTAGTGCCGAAATTTCTTAACCGCATAGATCATCGCCAGTGCTTCTCGTTCTGTGGTTGAATAGTTCATTTCTGTATCACTGAGCTGTCGGCTTGCAAATCGGATTGGAATATCCTTTTGTTGTTCACCTGGCTGGGTTAAGACTGCTCCAACTGCATACTTCGATGCGTCCGTATGCACATGAAACTCAATGGACCAATTGGGTGGATGTAAGATTGGTGCTGAAACCAATGCATCCTTAAGCTTTTGGAAAGCCTTTAGGGCTTCCTCGTTCCAATGTGGATCCGTTGTGAGTTTATAGATTGGTCGGGCTAACTCCGCAAAATCTAAAATGAAGATCCTATAATAGTTAGCATGACCCATGAAGATGTAGACTTCGTGGATCGTCCCCAGTGGTGGTAGATCAACAATGATCCTGATCTTTGATAGGTCTGTGGCGATCCCGTGTCTTGACACTATATGGCCGAGAATCAAGCTATGTGTAACCCAAAATTGACATTTTTCTGGATTCAAGGAGATCTGAAAATTGCGACATTTTGTAACACCTTCTCCAAATTGGATAAGTGTTCCGAGTCTGGTCCATGCACGCACAGATCGTCTAAGAAAATTTCCAAAAAATTTTGCAAATACTCTTTGAATGTCGTCTGCATGACATGCTGGAAAGTGCTTGGGGCATTGCAAAGTTCGAATGGCATCACCTTATAGACATAGGTTTTCCATTCCGTGGCGAATGCTATCTTGTGCTAGTCTTGGGGGACTATCTTCACCTGGTTGTAGCCACTGAAGCCGTCTAAAAAACTATAGGCTTCGGCGCTAGCTACTCTGTCGAGGACACTTTTCGTAAATGGTAAAGTAAAATGATCTTTTTTGGTGACTGCATTTAGTGCCTTCAGATTCACACAATTCGCATTTTGCCATTTTTCTTGGGTACTATAACTATCGACGATATCCATTCCGTGTGCTCTTTCATAAATGACATCTGCATCAGCGGTAGTAACGACTCACCTTGGGGACTGCTCCATCCACCAAGAGTATGGTGTGTTGGACTATAGTTGGTGGAATGCCCTTCAGATTACTATAACTCCAGGCAAAACAGTCTTTATACTCCACCAACAATGATCGTAGTCTCTTGAATTGTGTGGGCGTTAACTGCCCTCCCACATGCACTATTTTTTCTTCTTCACCTGGCTCGGCAAGGTTCATCGGCTGTGTTCGCGCAGGTCCCTCGAAGACTTGTTCCGCTAGTGCCTAACTTTGATCAGGTTCTCGTTGGGCTTGCGGCATCATAATTACCACGTCGTCCAAGGTATAATTCTTGAAAGTCTCAGGCATCTCGTGAACTGGAGCTCGTCGAGATTCCTCTTTCAACATATTGATCTTAGCCCGACTGGTCATCTTTTGATTTTCTGTCATCTGAGTAGAGGATGACACTGTATCTGAGTCCATCTTGAATGACTTCAAGGAACCCAACACTCTTTTTTGCCCTTTTTTGTCACATTGGTGGATTCGTCCTTGTTGTCTTTCATCGGAACTGGAGTGACATTCGTCTCGTGGTTGCGAATATCAACATCCACTGTAGCTATAGCCTCTTCGGGTAGATCACTCCATCGGATCACCTGGTTGTAGCATTGCTTCAACTGATTCTTCCACCACTTGTACAGCCTTTTGTGCCTCCCTTTTAATCTTTGGTGGCAAATCAATGAC
Source organism: Diphasiastrum complanatum (assembly GCA_029204225.1). Classification (NCBI taxonomy): domain Eukaryota; kingdom Viridiplantae; phylum Streptophyta; class Lycopodiopsida; order Lycopodiales; family Lycopodiaceae; genus Diphasiastrum; species Diphasiastrum complanatum. Next base: position 45,342,264 of record CM055111.1, read on the forward strand.
TGGTTTTTCAAAAGATTATCATAGAGCATCTTTACTCTTATTCCTTCACTCAACTTATCAATGATTCACCGTCTGATGCAGTTTGAGCTCGTCTTCTTTCATATGCTGATTCATGTGCAGGAGCTTGGTTGGTTGCACGTCAAATTCTTCCACGAAATGACTTGTTTATCATTGCCCTTCGAACAAGATTGGGAGATCCACATCCAATGTTAATTGGTCTCTCTAAGTGTTCATGTGAGCATGTGTTGGATTCCTTGGGTACTCATCTTATGCGATGCCCCTCAGGTGAAAATCGTAGTGTCCATGATCTCATTCATGATGTTCTTGCTGCTATTGCTCATGATAGTGATTTTCATGTTGTTCAAGAGCAGACACATTTTACCAAAGGCTTCTTCGCAATCTTCTCAACGACATGTTGACCTTGTTTTCTCGCATGAGAGAATTCACACTTTGGAAGATGATGTTATTGCTGATCCCTGTAATCAGGGCCTTCGTTTTTCCACCACGCAAGGGCCCCTGCATCTCATGCAGCTCAAGAGAAGGAGCGAGATTATAATAATTGTACATTTGATGAAAATGCCATCCCCTTTGCCTTGGAACCGTATGGATGTCACCATAAAAAATTTAATGATTTTTTGTCATTGTGTACAAAGCTTGTTGTGAACCGCTAGGGACAAAGTGTTATGTTCATCATTGTATTTTTTTACCGTCAACATATTTCGATTGCATTGCAACATTCATGGGCGCTTTCAATTCTTCGACGAGCTCAATTTGCAAGAGCAACTGCTTCAAAGCTTCTTACGTTACCTATTAGTGACACTAATCTAGTTAGTGATTTAAATCAAGAAGTTGATTTTAAGTAATTAATCTACTATTGAGTTTTATTGATCAACTTGATTCATTTTTTCCGTTCGGGGCATTATCATTCTATATACTTTTATCTTTTTGTAAGTTGATGGGTTTTCCCATAATTTATTAATAAAAACAGGGATTTATTATTATTAATAATTGATAAACCTGAAGCCATTTGGGACGTCCAATTCATAGTTTCCTAAATCTTGTTTAATCTTTTAGGACTGAATACCAACAAATAACCAATAAAACTTCCAAAAAGAAAAGAAATACATAATGGAATTAACTCCGTTCCCACATTCCCTAACAACAAAGCAAGCTTCAAACCATGTATATCAAAGCAATGGGGATCGCCCTTCACTAATGTGATCAAATGAACCCTTTGTAAGGGATTCAATTAACGACGTCCTAAACTTATTTGTTTATTTCAAGTCATGAATCGTCGAAGACACAAACTTGATCAAGGAAAAATAGCACATTAATTTGCAGATCATCCATCAGTATCACAGAAATAGCACAAGCCTGAGTCATCAATTCCAAATCAATAAACATTGAAATATGCCGACACCTGATTCCCTCTTGCAAGTCATAACTATAGCTCATATATTATTTAGATTTAGCGTACACATGGCAATCCAGTCATCAACGACCAAGCGGAAGAGCATATTAATTTGCATATAGTCCATCAATGTAACAAAGATGGCAGAAGCCCGAATTATCAATTACAAAAATGAAATACAATATCTAATCCCCACTTGCATCTCATGAATATAACTTCTGTATCATTACAATTTAGTGTACATATGGCATTCCAGTTGTGAACGATTAAGGTCATCTTTATGGCGATTGCCATTTGATAGACCCAATTTCTATTCAGACCCACATGCACAGAGGTATCTGTAACATCTACAACAAATCATATCAAGAAGAACCTAGAAGCAACTGCACTTGTTTGGCTAGCTGGAAGGAAGAGTGCGTGCACTTCTTACCACAAGAGCCATGAAAGAAGATGCAATGAGCAGTGCAGAATAGTCTCACATAAGGTTGATAGTGCAAAGCCAGAAGATTCAACCAAGCAAGTACAACTTCATAAATGGGCGACCAAATATCTCAGTTGAAAAAATAAGGAGCCTTTAACACCTCATTCAAGTCCAGGTCTCCCCGATCCGGTACTGGAGGAAACTCCAGGTTTGGAAATCGCTTTTCAAAACTTTTTAATAGCTGCAAAAGCTCACAATACCACAAATTAAACCACCAATTTTGCAAAAATATACTAAAATTAACAGCAACATACTTTACAATGACTAGAGACTACAACCTGACATTGATTTTTCTGAGTCTTTCTACTTTTACCAGTTGAGAATGTAGACCTTAAACCCTATCAACTGCAATAGAAAGTAACGGGGAGACTAAGCAACTAGGTCAAGGAAGTGAAATTTTCAGAACCATCACAAAATGCAAGCTACTGACACCAAACTCGAATGAAAACAAGACAAATTCTCACTTCTTCCAGTATTGGTTGATTATATAATTCCACAAATTTCTCTCTTAGTATACGGTTCATTTGCTCCACATTGCCGGCATGGGTCCAAAATGAGTCATGGACTCCTGTTGACATAACAACCAGAAATCAAAGAGCTACACAACCTAAACCCTCATTCCTAAACCTCACAATGCTGAAGCAGTATTCAATCATATTAATTATGGCCCCTTTACCTGCAAATGTGAGGCCTGCATTCTTGCAGGCCACAGCAGTCATCATCATGTGAGATCCATCCAGCGAATGCACAAAGTTAGGTGGAAATGCACTTCGTTGTCTTTGCACCATAACCTGGATGCCACAATCATGACCGTACTGGAAGTAAGAACATGTTGATGATCCAAAAACCAGACTGAAGGGAAATAAAGACAATTGCATTAACAATCATTAGCATAGATAAATCGTATACTATTTGTAATTAACAAAGGAAACATACGGGTTGCTGGTCATCTTTTCTCAATGCAAGCACCTGAAGAGAAGTCTTCACCTGCAAATCACAATTTAGATTTGGCCTCATAATTCATTAAACACAGAATGGTGCTAATAATTCATAATGAATAAGGCTAGGTGTCAATCCTTCAAAACTAGAAGGCAGAAGATATTACCATTATCCTTCCGGGCTTCCTATATGGCTGCACAACTGGGAGTCCTAATGGTGTATGCCACCTAACTGCCTCTCCTTCAGATGCAATAATCTGCATTGGGAGAACAAAAATGTTATTCTCCTCATAGTAACAGGTAGGTCTGTACTGGAAACTAAGGCTACTTAGTCACGGGTATCCAACAAAGCTATGAACACATGGGAACACTTTGAGAATAGTATTGAAACTGCAACCAAGAGCAGTTGTACTGTCGCTGCATAACCAATCCTAATTATTTTTTGGCTATAACAGTGATGAGTTAATCATTTGATCGATATCAGAATCTCAGCTAGAATTTTGAATGCCTATTTGTACTACTGCAAATAATAAAACTCTGAACGCAAAAGAGCATACATACTACAATTTGGTTGCTTGGTTACTAGCTCAATACCTTCGCACAATCGCCTAACCAGCCCATAATACATCTCGCCTCCTTGAACATCTGCCCTAGAGCCTCCAGCGTAATCTGCAACATTGAAATAGCTCAAGGAATTAAAGCAGCACAGCCCAATACAGCACTTGAAATTTGAATCTCGGACAAGCCAACATCAAACAGTTTGGTAAAAGCCAAATAATAATAAAATCCATGCAGCATAAAGAATACTGCTGTAATACCAATATAAAGGCCATACCTTCGCTGCATAACATGCAGCTCGATACAATTCAGCATCATCTGTTATAGTGCTTCTTTCTTTGAGTCTATTCATTATTTGAGTCCTTGCTCCTATGAACGTTACACCATAAACGGAGGTCATGACAGTCTGTTTGACAAGCTTTCTATCCACCTGTGCAGAATCAACACTAACTCAGAAAATACTTTAAGGCAAGTATTCCTTCAAGCTTCATCATAAAGGCAAATAAACCACCATCTCAAATGTTGTGTGCATCAGGTAATTTTCATCAGAGAGTCCTGATCAATTAAGTTCATAGCTACATGCTAGAACTAATGGAAAATTGCAATACAACTAGAAGATCAATGTTCCCTGGCCAATTGAAATGGATTGGCGGATTGAATAAGGAAAAGAAGATTTTGAAAAAGAAACTTTGTTGAAACTTTTTAAAGTTTTGAAGCGGCCAATTCCAATTTGGGAAGAGACATATCAGCTAGTAAACAAACTACCATTAAAACCACCCTTGGCCATATACTTACTTTGACACATCAAAACTCTGACACACCCAAAATTAACTGGGCCAAATTACTGCAGACAACAAAATCTACATCCCAGTCTTAAAAATGACTTAATACAAGGTCAAATGATGCTGATCAGCTTCATTTGTTAAGTAGGGCTATTTTTCAAATGTAACTATTGAAATAGTCTTATTGCAATGTTTTCATTTCATTCTGCAAAATAAAACGCTTGGTAGACATCACCACACATCTCCTGGCAACAACTGTAAGCTATGTGCAATACCTGGCCAAGTAAAAGGCGAGCACTTGCAGCACTTTGACTTGAAGATGGATCTTTCACCGCCTCTTTTTCTATAATTGCACGCACCCTGTTTAAAGATCAAAAATAAGGTTATCCAGCTGACACATGACTACGGGCCATATTGTTCAAGAGAATTGGCCTTCGAAAGAGGATCAATACAAAGATGGCACAAAATAAGAACCTTAATTTCAAATGAAAGAAGTCTACTTCCTTATTTGACAAATAACGTCAATCATCTAGCAGACTGTGAAAGCAGTCTAAATGATGATCATCCAAGAAAATTAGAAAGGAAAAATTACCGAGTTGCAATGCCTGAATAAACATCTGCAGGGGCTTCTCCTGAAATGAGATTCACGGATTGAGCTCCAACCTATTTAGCAAGCACATCTTTTAGATGCATGTTCTCATTCAAGGTAGTTAATTTCCAAAAACTTCATGACGACAATGAAGCAACAGAGGCAACAACCACAAGAATATACTCTAAATAACTGCAGCAAAGATGAGGTAATAGTTCATAGTTTGCCAGTACCCGATCTCGACCCAAAGCTGCATAGTGCTGCAATCCATTACAAGAACCATCCTGCCAGAACGTAGCAAAGAAATTCAGTAAGTACTCCTTCAAATATATGAGTTTGCAAACAAGTGAACTAAAGCTATAGAGCTTAAGCTGGCACAAGAACAATGATACTTCTCTCTAACAAGTCTAATAAAACAAACTGTTTGAAAGAGACTTGTTTGTTTTCTTTTTGAAAACTGAAATGTAAAAAAGGGGTTTGTGCACTCGTATTGAGGCATGAACTCAAAGAGCTAGCATATGAACTAGAAAACCAGCTTCAATGCTCAGCAGAACAGTGTGCTGACACACATCTGATTGATACATATTCCAAAGGCATTAATTTGCAGGAGTTCAAGTGATTACATGACCAATAACTCATTAATGCCTTTGAAATGCAATCAACTTGAGACAATTCATTGGAAAAACTGAAAATGAAATATAGTGCAAACAAATCTACTTTACAGTTGCCAGAAGCACAAAATTTTGGATCAAATTGAAACTCAAACACCCACAACATTTTATACCTGGTGTATTGGTAGATGAGAAATATAGTTTTCTACATTGCCAGATCTTAAAGCATTGCTGAGATCAATGCATGCTGCCAAGCACTGAAAAGGATCTTCAGCTCCTAACCACCATCTCTCTCCTTCCAAAGGACGTTCAGCAGAGTCCAATATGTTGTCCAATTGAGTGTCGACAAATGCAATTCGACCATCAAAAGATAATTTATCAATCCCATTTGCGAAAACATTTGCAAGATGTATTTTAAGCCAGTGCAACCCTGTGCTTCCCAATGGACGTCCTTCAGCAAACTCCAAGATTCCACGGCACATATCTGAACCCAAATGATTGAGATGTGGATGCATAGGATATGCACGACCTCGGAAATCTAAGTTGTGCGGATAATAAAAACCTTCCTCATCTCTCAGTTTCCTCGAGACCTGGGGAGTTGAATAGTGTGAGCATAATGCAAGGTACAATAGCAATCATGGCAATAGTCTTTGCATCTATGAGTATGTCTGACACAAAACGTGTTGTTAATAGCAAAGAAAAATGCCTCAAAAAACCCCTCTCAATACTCCTTTTTACAAAATTGTAGACCAATCAATCAAAGTATGGATGCTTAACCCCATAAAACTAAGACATGTCTGAAACGCTGTTCAGAATCCCATTCCAGATAATATACGGAATGCTGAGCCCCAAAAACCAGTCTTCCTTGCAAACATATGTTTCAACGATGCTTTCATCAAAAAGCTTTGCGTGAAACCCATAAGGCTGGAATGTAGTGTTCCCAGCCATAGATGCAGTGCATTCCGGAACGTAGAGTTCCGATCATGTGCCTGAATGCTCGTTCCAGAACATTCCATTCCGGAATGCTTTTTTTTTTTGGGGGGGGGTGGGGTGGGTCTTTGTAAATTTTTTAGGTGTCTTAGAAGAAAAATAAAGCCATCTATGATTCTGAGTACACATTTAGAAACCTTGTATCAGGTATCTTCATGTTCTAAGCACTCCTCTTCTAAACATTCACCAGAAGATTTGAACAAGATTCAAACGATTCAAATTGAGCAGTTTTTCGCCAAAAATTAGTTGCTAAAATGTGTTGGAGCATGTTTTTTAAGGCCTTCCAGATTCAAGATCTAAGAACATGTTAAAAACTTTAATTTTACTGACAATAGTACATAGATGTGTAGAGGCACGATAGGTGACATATTTAGAATCTATGGTCTAAATTTTAATGATTAATCTGGTTCTTTTATAATTATAGTTCACAGAGCAGTTTCCTGGTTTCCAACGTTCCGGAACGCTATGCTTCCGGAACACCGTTCTACGCAACATAGGTTCCAACATGATGGATTTGAAACATTGTTCCTAATGACTATGCATAGGCCAAAGAAGGAAACTACAAACATGATGTCAAATATGAATGCAACAGAAAAGTTGAGTTGACTTCCATTGAGATAATTGCGAAAATGATAAGCAAACTTACATTTAATTTCAATTCTGTATCACATTTTTGAGAATGTCGCTCACTGTTAATACGCTTTGCTTTTGCAGCCAACCTTCTCCAACTCCTAATCACTTCCTCGTCTTCTATCTCTGGTTTAGCTGGAACAATAACCTTGTATACAAACATCCAGCCTCCATAAGTTGCCTCACATATTCATGAATAATATGGACATTCAAGAAAATTTCCAACGTGCTGAACAGAAAGTTCGCAAAGAAATCTTATAAGCAGATATCTCCGATTTTAAAGCACCACAATAGAGAGACATCTTCAAACTGTAAGGGAGAACAAGATCGTACTGAATCACAGTCAACTAAATCTGCCAAACGACCTCCATCCTTCCAAATTGTTTCCACAGCATCTAAAACCACTTTGTTTATCCTCCAGCGAGTCGATCCCAGTGTGTCGAGGGCCTACATGAATTTGTAATTCTGCCTCAGCGTTTCTCATTGCTACATTTGCATTTGCTTTGATTGCTCAAATAAACACCCATATAAATTTACAAGCTTCTAGTAAAAAATTGAAAGTATAAATGATTGTGTGAAGTTGTAAACATTGCAAGCAGCTCTCTGTCTATTGAGTTAGAAATAAGAAGAGGCCACGCTGATTGAAAGTGAAATGGCATAAAGCTTCTTAGATCATCTATCACATGACTAATAAAAACCCTAAAGATTTTACCTCATACACATACTGCAAATGTTTCTTGGACGTTTTTTTCACTGCCTCTTTTTGCTGCTTTGCTCCATGTGTGCGCATGACATATGAGCGAAGGTACAAATGCCCACCATTACTGTACCTGCAACATACAAGGTACATAGTTTTATCACAAAAAACTTGGACAATTAGTCCTCAGGATATTTGTATTAAGCACACAAACCTTTGATGGTGGAAATGCACCACGCAATAGTCACGATGACTTACACATCTGCGTCTCTGGTGCCAGATAAGCAAAATATGACTTGCATGGGCATTATTTGGACAAGAACCTTATATAACACTTGTAAATGTAAGCCTGTTAGCACTAAAACAGCTTACATTTGCAAAAATGCACGTCTGCTGGTGGTTAATGTAAAATATGAGTAAAAATGTCTTGAGAGGCACATTTAATGTGCAAGATAAGTAAATGCTTGAAATTCCCAAATTTGATGCATATCTTTATATAATTTGGTGGCCTAGAAGTTCCTATATAGGTTTCTAACCTTTAAAAAATCTGTTCAGTTCAGGATTTTTTTACGGTAAACAGTTGCAAACGTTGAAGGACGTCTCCTCTCATGCAGATTTTTATTATGATCAGTATATATTGCCATTGTACAAAGTATCATACCCATGTTTTGATCAACTTAAAGCTGGGTGGTGAAGTGTATGCAATAGCTATACCTAACGTTTGCTGGCAACTATCGTAACAAACATTATGAAAATACATGGGATTTTTATGCAAAACTGGAAATGGTCCAGAGAGTCAGGAGTTTAAACCTGCTTCGAAAACAATATCTATGGAAAAAAAATTCACTGGCTCAAGGAAAACATGAACTATTAGAGAAAAAGATAACAGAATTGAATGTACAAAAAGAGGAATTACTTGAGTTTTGAAAGGAGCTACTACCACAATATAGCAGATTCTCTTTATTCCAATAGCTATATGGAAGCCAAAACTTCAACTGATACGCATTCTCATCCTTTGTCAGACCTTAAAGCATTTAGTACCATAGACTCAGAAACTGATCGAAACGATTGAGAGCTTCTAATTTTCGCATCAAGAGAAACATCCTCAAACTGTTCTAGTATGGTCATAAACTAAAATCACGAAGTGGTCAGTCCCCCCCCCATCGCTGTAATCTGAGTTTATCTTTATAAATCAGAATGAATAAATTTAAGTACTTTTTCAGCTTGGTAAGCTCCACCATTAGGGAACTTTTTCCAATGATGCTTACCCATTGCACATGCTTCACATACGCTTGTATCGGCTTTCAAGGCAGGCAGACCAGCAACCATATTAAGTTTTCTTTGAGACTTGTAAATTCTATATCTTATTGGTATTTTCCCAAATTTTAGAAAACAACAAGATTTTTTTCATGCATGAAGGAAGAGAGGCCGATTGATTAAAACCATGTCATACTTCAACTCCACAGAAAAGTACCACATTGAACTCTATATGGGATGCATAAAAATCCACGTGTTATGAAAACTCAAACTATAATAGCACTCTTTTTAGCATTGTGATGGTGAACCGTACATTGGAATAAGAATCAGGGATAACTGATCGCTGTAGCACTAGACAAACAAATGAGACAGCTGGCAAAAACCCTTGTTTCGTCTTTTTTCTCTCCACACCCACCATAACTTCGTACTCACAAAATCTCTATCTCAGATGTTGATGGAAGCTCAAACAACACCTAAATGAGAGCGCACTTTTTAGCACTCGCATGATGAACCGTAGGAACAGAATCAGAGATAACTGGTCAATGCAACACTAGAAAAAGCAAATGTGATATAGCTATAAAACGTCAAAATTCTTGTTTCATATTCACTCTTTATGCCCCACCATAACTTGACACTTACAAAATCTCTCTCACAATGATAAAAAGGATGCAAAATGTTCACTAATCTAGAGCTCCAATTTTTCACTTTAATCATCTATCTCTATTTTGACCTCTTTCAGGTGATGTCTAGGCTCATCTTATTTGAATAGTTACTGTGTTTCAGATGTGATGCTTTCTAGTAACCACAAAAAGTTACCATCTGCAACTAAATTTCAGCATGTAACTAGTTGTAATATATGTCTGTCCAAACACTCTCGACTTTGCCAGCCGTAAACTCGATACTTCAGAACATTATTAAAAAACTTTCCACATGACAGCAAATATATTACTGACCCTTTCCATTGTCGAGGTGGCACCAACATTGGCATGTACGGAATCACCATGTGTCTCACCTGTGCAAACAAGTCTCAATCTGTCAAACGTCAAAATGAGCATGACGAACTGAAGATTGGAACGGGAACTAAAATTAGAGTGTTAGCATTAGGAACTCCATCAGATAGATAATGCTCACTTGCCCCACATGTGACTTAAAATACAAATTCCAATAAAACCAAGTACTCTTCAACTTCTTCAAGCACCGCCTTTGCAAAATAATAACATGACACCAAAACTATTTTAAACACGAACCGATTTGTCGATTTCTTGTTTCACTAAAGGATCGCATTCAATAACTCCGTACCTACGACCAAAACTGCAAGTGCAACAAGAGCTTAATATCATCTCCAAACCTTTAGCTCCATCTAACCAAACAAAATAGAAAAATATCCTGCAGATACAAATAAAGGAAATGTCAAAGTACTGATTTACCCTCTTTTTGTTGTTGATGTATGCATGGTATGTCGGAATGCCGGCCGCAGCTCCGCTGTGTCATCAAGTGATTGACCAGCTGGAGGCTGAACGAAAGCTGCTTCGAGCATAATTTCAATCAAACGACAGCCAACCTTCCACAAATACAATCACATATAACACTCAATGTCAGCAACAACCTTTTATCACTTAAACTTTTCAAACATAAGACAGTCCTTTTGCAAAGAGCAAAAGATAAAGAACTAACCTTCGCATGGATAACAGTGCCCCATGAATTGGAGTCATCTGCCTCATTCAAAAGTTTTTTGGCTCGTCTATGCTTTTGCTGCTTAATCATCTCCTTCACTTTTTTCTGTACTTTTTTCTTGGCTGCGGCATCCTCCACATTGATCTCTAGTTTATCTTTCTTTTTCCTCCCTGGTTTTTTGAATAAACGAAAGATCTTTGCCTGCAGGTTTATACAGCAGTATCCCTCCAATCATTACCTTCAAAGAAGAAGATACCTTAAGCGAAAGTTGACGGTGACAATATTATACACACAAGCTCGACTCAGAATCATAAAACGTTATGTCTACCATATTTGACAGAAGAGGTGGATCAACACTTTATCAAGAGAAAGAGCACAATACTGACATCCACTAAACCAATTAGTAAAGATGAATTGAAAATTGGTGTTAGATTGAACACAATAGTCGTCAAGGTGGGCTGCTGAATTATTTGGCGAATTCTACCGCTAATGGATTAGCACTTTATTGCGTGCAAGTACATTGTGACCCCCTTTTGTAACTTTAGCTAAGTGCGTGCAAGTGGGCTCAAGCTTAAGGTAACACCCAACACCCTTCTCTCTATACAATTCAATTTTGGAGTTCTAGGATCTTGGCGTGAGGAGCTTATGCTATTCTTGTCTGGTTGTGGTGTTTCATTGGTTTCTCATGCTTTCATTCTATAGTGATTAAGATATCATATAGCTAGGCCTTGAAATTTGTCAGGAATGACATTCTGATCGCTTCAGAATTATGATCCATATTTACAATCAATGTTTCATGAATAGGTGATTTGAACAAAGAATCGCAATTCAAATCGGTCCAATTCGAATAGGAAACCTGTTCGAATCGGTTACTGTGTAAAAAAAATTTCAAATCGGCCCCAAAAATGAAAAATTGTTCGAATCAGCCGATTCAAACCGGCTAGGTCAGGTTCAAATCGGCCGATTCGAACCTGACCTAGCCGGTTTGAACCGGTCGAACGAACCGGTGAATGCAACTATGTTTACAATGAATTATGATTTGAATGCCATTTGAATTCAAATTGATTTTTCAAATAACCCAGTTTCTCTGAATTTCTCTGGTTTTTCACATGTCTTATTATAATTAAAATGCTTCTTGGTTTCCAAGGGGAGGCTCGAACCTGGGACCAAAGAAACTTTGGATGCCAAGCCAACCAACTGAGCCAACCCCGTTGGGTTATTATAATTAAAATGAAAGAGTTTTTATGGAAAAGCTTTGCAGTAGAATGAGTCTAACTGTCAACAACAAATGAACCAGTTCAAATTGACTTATGAGTATTGGTTCAGTTGACTCTAATCAAGTTTTCAATGAACTTGTATCAAACAATGCTCATGCAAGTTGTTGGTAATGGATAGTCAATCTTGCTGTAAAGTGGGCTGCACATTTGATCTACTAAAGGATTTGTTGTTGACCTCTAAATCTTCACAGTAGGAAAATTTTAAATTAGAATTTTTTACTTGGAATTTTCTATGGGGGTATGTCCCAAGAAAATTGGTATTAAGTTGTATAAGTTACTTGGGGGTACCAATATTTTTTAAACCCCCTCATGTCAAGGTCCTGAGTTCACAAAAATATCTTAGGGCTTGTAGTAAATCGATGTAGAGATGGAGAGTCTAACTCCACTTGCTATTTTGAGAGTTGGGTCTATGGACACTTGTCATAGGCCCTAGACCCCCCATGCATCTAGTATGGGGAAAAATAATTAAATCAATTGATTAGCAGAGGTGAGTCACCACACCTACCTCGATGAGTCCCTTTCACAATTTTTGGACAAGAGTGTGCCTTGTGTGACTCCAAAGCGGTCCACACAAGTGCAAAGTTTGTTTCTTGCCACTCATGAGGTTGCCTTTAAGACCTTCTCACCCCTCGGTGATTGCCCCTCCTTGATTGTTTTCCAACACCACCTTGGCAACTTCTTAGTATGGTAACTATGTGTCTGTTAGCCTTGTCTTGTGCTTCCTTGAGTCATCAAATGTGGCTTGCTCTTGTTCTTGTAATTCATGGGGTTCTTGGCTAAGTACCTCTCTTGAATCAATGAGGGAAATGAACTTACTAGTTCTTTGCTTTTCACGTTCTTCAACCTAAGGTGAATGATCTTCATCAAAGACACATCTCAACTAGGATCTTCATCATGTTTCAAGATCATAAAGGATGTAGACCTTCACCTCTTCATTATAACCTAGAAATATAAATTTAGTTGAATTAGCCTCCACCTTTTTCCTTGAATCCTCAAGTACATGAGTGTAGGTTGTATAACCAAACACACGTAAGAGTGCCACTCTGGGTTTGTTGCACGATGTGCCTCTTCAGGCACAATAAGTTCAACTGCTTTCATTGGGCTCATATTCAAGAAAAGTTACAACACTATTGACTGCTTCAGCCTAGAAGAAATTTGGTAACCCTTTGCTTTGAGCATACTCCTAGCACTTTCAACAACAAATCTGTTCTTTTGCTCGGCTACATCATTTTGCTGCAGTGCGTGTGGAGAGATGAAATCTCTTCAATAACTTTACCTTGCGCAAATCATTGGGCTCACAAAAAACGGACTTACCATCCTTATCTGATCTTGGTATTTTATTTCTCCACCAAAGCTTGCCCGCGTAGCACTCCCTTCATGAACCTCTCTCTTTGTTGCTTCCCTAAAGCCAAGCCTCACATACATCTGAACAAGATTTCGTGCTAGAGCACTTGTAAGCTTTGATAACTTAAATGATCATGCCTTCCATGCCACAACTGGCACTTTGTGAGTATGCTCTTTGTCTATTACCAAACAAGATCACTCATCAAACTCCATCAGCATGTTTTGTTTGGCAATAGCACCAAATGAAATTAAATTTTTTAATAACCCAAATACAAAAAAGACATTCTTGATTACTTTTACTTCACCCATTGATAGCGTACAGATTGTGAAGTACATCAGACTACCGATCAGGTTTTGGTAGGGTACACCTTCCATCTTTTGTCTCTCCTCCTCTGTTTTCGGACAATCCTGCTTCGTTAGTCTGGCTCCAGGTATCATTGGTGTGGTTTTTTCTTTGCAGTCCATCATTCGATACTGCTTCAGCACTTTCTGGGCGTACTCTAACTCACTCAGATGCATTTCTCTTCTTATTCGATCTCTTCTGATCTCCAGCCCAAGGCATTTTGTTGCTTCTCCTAGATCTGTGATTTCATAACTTTCGAAAATCTGACTCTTCGTTTCCTTGGTTAGCATCAAGGAGTTTCCTATCATTAGGGAGTCATCCACAAAAATAGTCAGAATCACATTATTTCTTCCTACTTTCTTTATATAGACATTGCAGTCTGGTTGTGTAGGATTGAAGTCTAGAGACTTCAGAAGACTGTCGAGCTTCTTGTACCAAGCTCGTGATGCCTGCTTCAGACCATAAATGCATCGCTGCAATCGACAGACATATTGTCGATTGTCGAGGTCTTCGAATCCTTCAGACTGCTTCATGAAGATTTCTTCCTCTAGATCTCCGTGGAGAAAGGCTGTCTTTACATCAATCTGGTGAATTTCCAGATTGTATTGTGTAGCGTATGCAAGGAGCAATCGAATGCTTGTCATTTTCACCATTGGTGAATACGCGTCGGAATAATCGACGTCGTACCATTGTGTGTAGCCCTTTGCGACAAGCCTTGCTTTTTAGCGTCTGACAGTGCCATCTGATTTTATTTTCCTTTTGTATACCCACTTGAAGTCGACGATCTTTTTATTTTCGGGTAATGGCTCTAGTGTCCATGCCTCGTTTTGCCCCATTGATTCAATTTCCTCTGACATTGTCTGCTTCCAGAATTCTCCCTCTGGACTCTGGACAGCTTCTAGATATGTACTTGGCTCTTCAGTGAAGCTGCAGTACTCGAACTTTGTTTCTTCGCCCCATTGAAGATTGTCAGTGTACTGATCTGGAGGTCTTCTTTGTCTTGTCGACCTTCTGGGTTCGATTCGTCGCTGCTCGAATGTTTCTTCTTTGTCGGGTTGACCTTCGGCTTCCTGCTGCTCTGGAGTCTGAGGCTCAATATTCTGAATTGATGTTTGTCCTCGATCTCCCTCTTGAATCGGCAGTAGTGTGAAGATCTCATGGCCTTTTTTGTCCTTCAATCCAGGGAATGTGGACTCATCGAACTTCACATCTCTACTCAACACGACTTTCTTCGTGGTTGGATTGTAGAGTTTGCAAACTTGTGATCCGTTCGAGTATCCGACCATGATTGTCTGTTCTGACTTTTCGTTGAGCTTACTTCTTTGTTCCTTTGGTATGTGCTTGTATGCTGCACATCCGAATACACGCACGTATGACAGATCAAGCTTTCTACCTGTCCACATTTCGTACGGTGTCTTGTTTTCCAGGGCTGTCATTGTTGATCTGTTCTGTAGCAAGATCCTTCTAACATTCAATCTGCATATACAAGAAGAGGAGGGAGAGGGTTAGGCGCCCTCAAGGAGAGAGAAAGTAGTAGCAATGCTTGAAAGGGAATGAATTACAAATGAACATTGCGTACATGCCTTCCAAGGGCCTAGACTCTTCCAAACCCTAAGTTTTAGAAGCTTCCAAGACCCACTACTAATTATAGGACACCCCCAAAAGTCAAGATAGGGTCCCTTAACATAATTAGACTTTACTTGGACCCACGATTTATTATTGGACCAAAATTGGGTCCAACTCAACTAAAACTGACTTAACATGGTCTAAATAATAAACCTAACCCATGGTTACACAAGTCTCGACCTTTTGGATCAAAGTAACCTATGGGAAACTAACATTGTCATTTATTACTTCTAACAGAATAGGCCTTGAACGTGCTCAGAACCCGCGGTCTCTTGGTGACAAATCTCACCAAGAACCGGCCTATGTTTACTACCCATGGCAACTTTGCTATATCCTCAAATAAGAGGTCTAAGCAATGTGCAGCACAGGGTGTCCAAAAAATCCAAGGGTGCTTTTCATTTACGAGCTTCCCCATGGAAACACAATTTGTCGCGTTGTCTGTGACAACCTACAAAGCACAGCAATGCAACATTGGACATCCATGATCCAAGAATCAACATTGAACAAGTAGTAAATATTAAGTAAGTTTTCACTCATTTTAATTTCTCACTACTCAATTGAAAGTCAAGAAGCAATACCTGCACAACATTTTCTTTCCAAACCTACACAATGGCCTCGTCAATATATCTAAGCAATGTCTGGCCGTCCCGCTTGCGAGGTGTCGATGGATCTCAGGAACATCGTGCCCAAGCAAGAAGAAACCAATATATATACAATATGGCACTTTCTGGTATCAGTCCAACCATACTGATATGACGGAGCACCCATACCTAGTTCAAAAGATCCCATTGCCCACAAAATTCAAATTTCATATGGCAATTGTCTTGCCTATTGATGAATGTCCAGTGCATTACTATGTACCTGTCCACTGTCCAGCAGAACTGCTACATTGCTGCCTAGCGGATTTGTCAGCCTTTATCGCTTTAGTTTCATTGCTCTTTCGCCGATATCCCTCATATCTGAGAATGCTTCATCGGAGAGGGGCTGGTGCCCCTATTGCTGAGCCATCCTCCGTTTCCAACATTGCTTCAACATCTTCCTCACAGCCCTCCTTCTATGCATGTTGCGGTTCTTATCTATCAAAGCCTATTCTTGCCAATAGTGAAACTACTGTAGCTATTCCCTTGACTCCAGACACTCCAGAAGCACTTGTTTCTTGCCCTCCATATGCCTTGGTCAGTCGTCTTCGAAAGGATCAACTCCGTCTATTTGAATACCTTAACAATCACAAAGAGAAACTTGCTTCCGATGATTCTCTGCTTCTAGTTGTGCAATCGCACCTTCAAAAGCTGGATACGCGACATACAAAGAGTTACGGAGTTTGGAGATAGGAGATAGGAGGATGAGATATCCTACTTGGCACTCACATCCTCTTGCAAGATCTAAAATCACGAACATTTCCCATATCTCTTCTTGAGAGGACCCACCAATACATCAAGAGGTTTATCTATTGTGCATACATTTAGAAAACTTGGCTTGGTCCACTAAGAGTCCAAGTCGATTTCTACCAAACTCATTTTCTAAAGATGGATGCAACAAGTGACTTGATCTTGCCTCGGTACTTAGGCTCAGGACTATCACATAGCCTCGAGCTTATGTTGGGACAAATAAGAGTTTGTTCTCATCAGTTACAAATAGAGATTGGACGTTTCCAAAATATGCCTCGAAAAGACAGCTTGTGTGCCATAACATGCCTCAAAAAGACAATTTGTGGACCACTAGTAAGGTAGAGTCTGAGGAGCACTTTATTTTTTGACGCAACATAAACGAAGGGGGATAATCATCCAGTTATGCTAGATTTTTTGATCTCATATAAGGATCCACGGTGCCTAGCTCTAATTACATGAGGGATGCCTTGCCTTTGGAGAGACCTGCGTCATAATGATCATTATAGTAGGAGAGATACTTAGCTTCTACAGGATGATTCTAGGACATCCATGGAGTATGAATTAGATTCGGAGGATGAGACAAACATTCTATTTGAACATCCAGATCAAAGATAGCATCGGGTGCAGAGACCTACTGACACTCCAACTTCACAACAAGCCACACAACCACAACATACCACACAATCATCCATACATAGACATCACCCACGATGGCAGGGGATTGCATCCTCCACATCTTCCTCTTAAACAACAGTTTCACACCGTTGTCAGTTTCCACCATCGCATCTTTCTTCAGACATGTCATGATGATAGTAGTGGACATACTTATGTAGTTGGTCTAGCATTATGTTTATGTTTATGCGTATATATGCTATGTAGTTTTTCATACAGGTATTGGAGAGGTATTTATGCTCCTTATTGATTACACACTTGAGATATATCTTCAACATTATGTGCCTTTTGGTATTGCAAAAACAATAATCTCTCTCTCTCTCTCTCTCTCTCTCTCTCTCTCTCTCTCTCTCTCTCTCTCTCTCTCTCTCTCTCTCTCTACGGTTTTGGCCCGCCAGGGCAAAGTTGGCATTCTTGAGGTTGATGTTACTTGCCTCAAGAATGAATTGCAATCAGATGAAGAGGAAAAAGAAGAAGGCGGCAATGCAGATTCAGAAGACATGGCAAAGCAGCTTCAAGAGCGGGTTCACTCCTTGGAGCAGCAATTTCAACAATCAAAAAGTTCTTGGGCCGACATATGTCGCTCAAGAGATCTAAGCAGGTTATTTCTGAATCTATTCAAGAACATCAAAATGCTTTCATTCATTCCACCTTTGGTCTCAAAGAGGATGTCATATCTGTTGCTTGGGTGGGTAAGCTCCAATCCACCACAGTGTTTCTGCGTTTCAAGGATGCTTTGCTGCAGATGCTAAGGCCAATTGTTTCCAGGCCCGGTCTTGGTTAAAATTGCAAAACTTAGAAATTCAGATTCTTCTCCCTCTCCTACGCGTGAGAGATGTTTGAGCTATGGTCATTTATTTCCTCTTCTGCGTGAGAGATGAGCTTTTTTACATAGCGAATTACGTTTTAGTTTAGTTTTCTGTTGACGGCATTGTTCCGTTCCATTACCTATGTTGTACTCCTTTTCGTCTTATACGCCTTTTGGAATGGAAGACGTTAATAAAGCTTTCTCTCTCTCTCTCTCTCTCTCTCTCTCTCTCTCTCTCTCTCTCTCTCTCACCTCCTGTTCCACTGCGTCGCCAATCTGTAGAGCAGCATACACCAGGCGAACAGCGCCAGCATCTGTATCATGCATCAAAAGTCCCATCAGCCTGTGCATTGTTATCACTGCAAGCATATCTGCAGGTAGCTGCTTCACATAGGGGCCATAGACACTGCGATCCTCTCGGTATTCCCCTGCTTCTATTGACCTCAATTCTGCTGTAATTGCATCTCGAAGGGGTTCAAACCAGCCTAACAGCAGTGATTTTGCAAACGGCAGGTTTGGTGCCAATTTTCTCCGGCACATCTCCACCATCAAATCCTTGTATTCTTTTGCTGCTAGCTGCCATGCCTCGGTCTCAATTTTACGCTGTCTCGCATACAAGCTTCTCTTTTGTATGTGTGAGCTATTTTCCTGCAAGTGAGAAGATGCCTCGCTGATGACTGATGAATCAAGCTTCTTGATTCTAACATACTCCCACAATTCTTTGTCAATGTCAAGATTTTGTGGGACTGTGGCTCCCGAAAAGCCATTCGATCTGTAAGACCACTCATTGTCCAACGCCTGCTGGCCCCCTGCTTTGACTGCATCAATGCGATTTTGTGAAGAATCAACAGGCAATAAGTGGAAAAGCTGATTTGCCAACCAAGGCCAGTGCACGGCATTCAGCAACGCTGTATCTAGGGTTGAAACACTTTGTTCCAACGCAGTTGGACTAGATGCAGGCAGCACCACTGAAGGTTTAGCAGAAAAAGCAGACAAATTCTTTGACAAGACCCTTGCCTCGATGAGCCGACCTAATTCAGGCGAGTGCTCCCCCGAAGCAGACACCACTGCCGCAGCCGCAGTACTACTTCTGCGATTACACCCGCACAATCGCAAACCAACCAAATTTTCTAAATAATCCTTGTGTTCTCTTCTCAACTCCGCACTGGCCCTTGAAACCGCCAACCTAGATACTCTCCACATGACGCTCTTCAGCTTATGAATGCGCAGCTTGCTGCATGAGCCTCTGGCACCCACTGCCACTGCTCGCAGGACCAGTTTCCACAAAAAGCCATACATCATATTATAATTCATTTCACATCGAAACCTAAAATCCATCCCTCATAAAAGCTTCATAATACAAGCCATTCGTTCATAAAGTTGTGCCTAACAAATTACAGGCCTATTGCATTTATAATAGGTTGAAAAAGAGATTAGAGGTTAAAGGCCTGTTGCATTGAATATGTTGGAAGACAAAACAGATTATGATTGTTAATGTCAGAAAAATGTGTGACCTGAGGCAAGGGTCCCAGTGAGGAACTCATCCGACGCTCCGACAACGCCGGCCTGAACCTTGAAGCTTTCCAGCTTTGGATCGGAACAGCAAGCAAGCACTTTCAGCTATGTCTTGCCTCCTCAATCATAGCACCGTACTGCCACATTGCACAAAAACCAAAGCCCTAACCAGCTAATAAGAGAAACAAGCTTCCACAACCCTTGTTGCCGACTAAACCCTCGCCATCTACAAGCAAATAAACAAACCTAGTTATGGTCCGCAGGTAGCGCAGAAAATGCCTATATTTCTGACTGAATCATGCAACTCTGCTGCCTCACGATCTCTCCGAACACCTCCAGATTTGCAGATTTGTATTGTCTGGTTTGATCGAGCAGCATTGATTCTCTTCTCGTGGAGACAGGGGCCAATAAACCCTGCAAAAACCCTAATTTCGGGAGGAGGGAAGGTTCTACTCTCGTTTGTGGCATTCTAGTCCACCACCGTTGGATTTTCAAATTCACGGTTCAGATTTCTGCCACGTTTCTTTAAGGACAACCATCACATAGCTGACAAGTGGCAATTCTTTTTGGGACAGCCACTAATAATAGGCTCAAGTAAATTTGGCTCTTAGCCAATTGCAAGATGACACGTGGCGCATGATACTCTCCACACATTTGCCCAAAAAGATTTGACCTTCTTGGCCATGCCTTACAAGCACGGGCACATAGTAGACACAATAAAAATTGATGTGCTTGTGTTTAAAATAATTAATTGGAATTTTTTTTGGTTTCATATTTATACTAATTTTTGAAGCTGCCACATATTTAACAAATACGTAATTAAAACATAAACGTAGTTTTTATGAATTAATAAGGTAAATTCGTTTCAGGGATAAATTTCTATGTGGTAGCTCTGTCCGTGGTAGTCTCGTGGATTCTCTCGTGCATTCTTACGTTTGTGCTGGCTTTGCTTGAGTGTGTGGCTTCTCGCATGCTCTGCCTATTGCATTGAATGTTCTCTTGGCTGTTCTCGTGGCTTCATGCATGCACAAAACAAAGAACAGAAAAAGACAAGGAGATCAAACAGATGTTCTCATGGATGTTCTTTTGGCTCGCTGTTCTCGCTGCTCGAGGATGGTTGCACTTCTTTGGAAGAACTAGATTTCTGCAGGATTACTTTGAAGATTTTTATGAAGATCTGTTTAGATGAGGAGTTGAGCAAGTATGGGGAGCTTGAAAGCCTGAATGTGTGTTATAATCTTGCAGATCACATGGTTGGTAATGTTTACGCACAGTTTAGACAAGAATAATTGGCGGCCGCTACTCTGCAAGCTTTAAATGGACACTTATAATATACAGGTCGTCCTATTAATGTGGATTTTTCTCCTTTGACAGATTTTAGAGAAGCGACTTGTCGACAATATGAAGAAAATACTTGCAATCGAGGTGGATTGTGCATGTTAAGAAGATCAGCAAGGATTTAAGAAAGCTTTTTGGAAGCCACAAAAGGCATGGGCGTATATTGGCAGCCATAACAGAGTAGAAGCCTGAGTCCTCGCAGAGACTATGAAAGGCCTGAAAAGCACCGCGGAGGTAGTTGTCGCGGTCAAGACTCTTATCGAACGTTAAAGCTACGCTTGACGCGTATTTCCATTCGCTAGTAGCTGTTTTGCTCAAGCTATTTTAAGTATTTTATATTCAAGGAAGTAAAGAAGGTTTTTCTTATATCCTTCTCACTTGCAGTTTGGGTTGTACAGGGTCTAATGAATGTTACTGAAGGAAAGGTTCAAGTGCTTTCAACTGCAACAGATGGTTTGAAATACAAGAAAGTTTTCTCTAGTTTTTTTTCTATGGATCTTACGTGTTGTTGTCAAGAACACTGAGATTATTAAATCTTCAGGTTCTCAAATTTCCTCAATCAGGAGCCAACAGAGTAAAACCTTAAAATTGTGAATTCCTTGCAGCTAGATTGACTTCTTTCAAATCACCTTTAAATTTTGCGTGATGGTTATTCCCTACCTTCCACACTCAAATCAAAATTGTAGTGTTCTCATGTATCTGGCATCTACTTCTCACCACAAGTTGAATCTGTAGGCTTAATACTTGGACTGTAATTAATGCAATTCAGTATTTTTTTATATCGACATTCATTTACGGTTTGGATTGCTTTGATAACAACCCCAGAAGCAGCAATTCATTTGACTTAACAATATATATTCGAAGACATTACAAAGATGCTCACAACTAACCTATTTCGTGCATTGCACCTGTTTCTCACAAGATCTGAAGAAGTACATTGATCTTTATGGCAGAGGAATCCAGGTAGCCCTCTCCTTGACAACACCATCAAGGTTAGCCTTGGACTCTAGTCTTCATTGTATTGCACAAAGATTGATCTCTTTCGTGGGATTGCAGTGAGAACTTGATTAGATTGATCTCTTTCGTGGGATTGCAGTGAGCTTGATTTCTATAGTGAAAGGTTGATTTTTTTATGTTATCTACTTATGCAGACTTTTATGTGCCAGCTCTGCAAAGGAGTAGCTCACTGCCATAGCTATGGGGTTATGCACATCTTAAACTGAGTTGTATGTGTATGACGTCATATGTTATTACTTATTGCAGCAAGGATTTATCATCATGCATCTAGTCAAAGTTTAGTCTCTGTCTATCTAACTGAATCTAAATCGTGCCATGACAGAAGCCTCAAAACCTACCGGTGGACAAAGAGAAAGGCTTGTTCAAGATTGCAAATCTTGCCCTTGGACTAGCATTCATAGTTGTAGCATTCAGTGTGATGCTTTCGTAGGTTTGCTCTCAGATATGGTTAAGTATACTCAACAAAGGAGCTCTTTGTTTTAACTTTTTATGGTAAAATGTCAACATGTCCACAGATCATGCTTTCTAGTAGACAAATTGAAGCGCGCCTCACTGGCCGCGATGGTAGCATTTTACTTTTTCACATCTCGATGTGGAAATATTTGTGTGGCAGCGATGAATCAATTTTTCTCATTTTCATCTAAATGCTCTACTTGCTTCTTGTATGGATAACAATAGAAAGGCTTTATCTTTGCCTTCTTGAGGCTTGAATATGTGTAGATGTCCAACGATGGACAAATTGCATACACTACCAAAGGCGGAACAATAGAAATTGATCTTGAAGGCTAGACCTTATCAGCTGATTGCCGACCAGTTGTACCGAAGAGGTCCAGACAGAATTCTTCGGCGATGTATACTTCCTCATGAGACCACCCAGATCATTTCACTTTCACATGAAGGCATAGGTGGAGGTCATTTTGCATCTGACATTACAGTTCGCAAGATTCTGCAATCATGATGTTGGTGGCCAACGATTCATAAAGACACGGAGGAATACTTGAAAAAGTGCAATGTGTGCCAAAGGGCGAGGAGACCAACGAGATTGAACTATGATCTACTGCACCCAGTCTTAGCCTAAGCACCATTCGAAAAATGGAGATTGGATTATATTGGTCCAATTCACCCTACAGCAAGGAGTTCCTAGACTCGATACATAATCGTATCCACAGACTACCTCACCAAATGGGTCAAAGCCAAGGCAGTAAGAGTAGCTGATGCTAGGACCACTGCCAAGTTCTTTTATGAAAATATCATTGTGCGCTTCGGATGCCCAATGCAACTACTCAGTGACGGAAGCCATTTCATCAACGAGACCATCAAGGTCCTATTGGAGGAATTCTTCGTGATCCACAAAACCAGTACGCCTTATTATCCTCGTGGTAATGGGCAAGCAGAATCATGCAATAAGATGATGTGTAGCGTGCTCACAAAAATAGTTGAAGATAGCAGATCAAATTGGGAACACAAGTTGCATGCTGCATTGTGGGCATTTAGGACAGCATATAAAGAGAGCACTGATCAAACACCCTTCCAATTGGTATATGGTCAAGATGCTGTGATGCTAGTAGAGTTTTTAGTTCCTTCATTAAGGATTGCCACCGCACAACGTCTTAATGAGTCCAAATCTCTACAGCTACGCCACGAAGCTCTGCATAAACTCTGTGAAACACGCTTACTAGTTGTGCATGCACTGGCAGCTGAAAAGGAAAGACGCAAAGCTTGGCATGATCGCAGATTACAAAAGAAGGATCTTCGTTCAAGAGATCTAGTCCTGATGTATAAAACCAAGGCGATCAAGGGGAAGCTAAAACTCACGGGCGAAGGTCCTTATAGGAT
The DNA here is from genome assembly GCA_029204225.1 of Diphasiastrum complanatum. NCBI lineage: Eukaryota > Viridiplantae > Streptophyta > Lycopodiopsida > Lycopodiales > Lycopodiaceae > Diphasiastrum > Diphasiastrum complanatum. The sequence goes on from CM055111.1 coordinate 45,366,046, forward strand.
CAAGCAAATTCTTAATCATGGAGCCGTGAACTTAGAACAGCTTGATGGGACGCCCTTCGACACACCCATCAACGGTAGCCGATTGCACAAGTACTGGCCACCACAATAAGACAGATCCAGATTGGGGGTGGCACGTTACAAAAAGCTAATCTCCTCAGCCATCACCACTACATCTAAGGAGATCAAGCCAAATCAAGCTAAATCCATCACGATTCAGCCGGATCTAGAAAGATCGAAAAAATCCATCAGAATCCAAGGAGGATCCAGATCCTAATAGGGTCAAAAAGGAAGCAAATCATTAGATTGACTGAGGGATCTACTACTTAGAATCCATCAGAACTTCCAGAGCACTACCAACAGTCAGATCAAGCCTGGATGAAATTGATTACCAGTTTACAAAAGTTAAAAATCAGAAAATCTCGAGATCTCGTGAAAAAACACTCTGAAAGAGCACTTTTTTCATGATTTTTTGAGATCTCCTGGGAGGTAGCTCTTGAAAATTGAGCAGTTACCAGATCTAACCTAGATGCATCCATGAAAATCTCTGCGAGAGTTTCTGATGGAGGAATCATCATTTTTTAGTGTATGCGAAAGTTCCCATAAGCAGAATTTTCAGAACCCTCGCAGAGCATCAAGATCAACTTACCAACTCTCGCAAAGTGCCTAAATGAAATCAGAGCAATGAAATTAGCCTGCCTACATGGTCTGATCTTGAAAATCCAATCACAGGAACAAGTTGTGCGAGAGATCACTTCCTGCGAGAGTTGAACCCTCGCAGACAGCCTGAACCCTCGCAGAACCTTCGCATAGCAGTCAAATCACCTTCTGAACTCTCGCAGACTTCCCTGAGGTCTTAGAATTTGGTGAAGAAGGTGCCTGCCAAAATTTGGATGGAACTGAACAAGGAAAAGTGAATTTCACCTAATACGCAATCTAAATCCCGCTATATAAGGGCTGAATTCGAGTCATTTGTCACCTTTGCTAGCGAATCTCTGCCGAAATTTCCACTGAAAATACCAAGTTTTCTATTTTCAACCAAACTTCCTACCAGCTATCATCTGCTCATATTAAACACTGATCTGCGTTCTGAACTACAATCATTGTCATCCAACACTCATTATTCTCAGTTTTCTACTGTTTCCACATCTTTTTCCATTTTCCACCGTTTTTTTCTACTTTTCCAACCTTTTCGACCACTAATCATCATTGCTAACATGGCCTCCTCATCCTCTGAAGACTCTGGCGCCAAACAGGTGATCCAGCGTGACATCCCCGAGGCCATGCAAATTTGGCCTCTACCCTATGACACTCTGATCCAACCATGGCTGCAGACAGCTGGCCCCCTCCTTGAAGCAATGGGTTTTTACTCAACGTTCTTTCATTTTTGAGATTAACATGGGCCTCGCCCTTCACGCTTACGCCACCTGGGACAAGGACAAGGCTCGTTTCCACTTCTTGTACCAAGGTACCACTTACAAGGTCAGGATTAACACCGACTCGATGATCACCATTGGCATTATGTCCGGTGATCGCCATCTCCCATCGCCACGCCAAAGCTCTGATCAAACCATTTGTCATCCAAACCACACCAGAAATCCCCATCCAGACTAACAATTGTTACTTGATAGAAGCTATCACGGAACCCGTCATTCAGACAGCTGCGCATCTGTTGAATAACTTTCTGGTTATTTCAACATTTTGCAAGGACAGAATCCAGTCTACGCTGCTGAGTTAGATAGGAATCCTTTCTGGAATTCCCTAACCCCTCCGTTGTGCCATACGACTGGCATAGCTTCCTTATTCAAGAACTAACAAACTCCATCAAACCCAAAAACCTTGAGCGAATCGCAGCAGGCCCCCTATTGTGTAACTTTGTCTGTGCACTTCTCGAGACGAAAGTGCGTAGTTTTCAACGCTCATCCCTCTTGTCTACCCTTGTGCCACATACTAACCTTTACCCACCATCTCAAGCATCTACCTCCTCCCAACCTGCAGTCATTAACACAACGGCCAGCAAACGAATGTGTGACGCTGCCTCTACATCCACATCTCCACCTGTTGCCCGACGACGTGTCTCCATTGCCGCACTAACTACTCCATCAACCACCGCCACTTCTTCTTTCGTGCAACCCCCCACTCCAATTTCTGTTGTCGCTACCTCTCTTCCTATTCCATCCACATCTATTTATGTCTCCATCCCCGTTTCTTCTATTGATACAACTCCTACTGCTCTTCCAGTGTCCGCTGCTCCATCCATCACCATCGCACCCTCCATTACTCATGCCACCACCGTTGCTCCTCTCACATTCAACCCTTCTGATTTGCAACTGTCCCCCGACACTCTGGCATGGATGCAAGTTATCAAATTTTCACCCCCACACCAGACACTTTCCGCTCCATCCTCACCTTCTTTCATACTCCACACCACCCTTCGGTTCCCCATTGTTCCTCCCATCCTCTCGTTCGGACAAACTGTCCTCACCCCTGTTTCCACAGTTGTTTCTCACACCTCACCCACTTCGCCAAAGGTTGCTGAGGGCAGCCAACCACTGCCTGATGAGACATTTGTACAAATAGTTTTTGTAGCATCACCAGATCGGGCTGACCCTACCACCCCAGATGGCATCAGGACAAATGAAAATTTGATCGAAGACAATGATGACGGAATTCCACAAGTCATTGGGGTCGATACACCACCAACCCCTGCCAGTGCCAGTGTACCAGCTGCTCCCACGGATCTAACGATGGCGTACCAAACTCTAGGGAAATACATCTTGGATGCGGTAGCGGCCAAAGCTATTCTAGAAAGCAGGGTACTACGGTTGGCAATGAGTAATACACAACTGCGAGCAGACCTCACCAAGCTGCAGCAAGAGCTGATTCTGGCTCAACAACACGAACAAGCAGGGCACCAGGAGATTGCCAAGCTGCAGCAGAAGGAGGAGGGCCTAAACAAATATATTCAAAGCCTCTCTAAAGCACTGAATGAGGCCTCCACAAAGGTGCTGGAGCTTCAAGCTGAAGCATCCCAACGGCTTGCCCCCATCCAGACACAACTTACACTTTTGGAAGCAGAAAACACGCGCCTGGGGACGAAGGTTAAAGCCTTACAAGACAAGAAGCTCGTCTGCTTAGCTCAATCTGCAACGGACACAAGGCCACTTTTCCAATCAGAGATGAATCTTCTATGGCGTCAGGTGCAGATTTATAGCCAAACCATCAACAGCTACCAGGCGGAGTTCAATAAGTATTAGGCAAGCACAACGCAAGAGCTCGCCCAGGACAAGCAAGCCCTCAAGGTGTGCCAGAAATACATGGAAATGAAGGCCCAGCCCACCCCCTGTGGTAATTCCACCACCACCTAATTTTGACGCTGCACAAGCTAGTACCAGCCAAGATCAGAGCCAGCAGGCAACAGGGAGATTTCAACTAGATCAAGGGTCCGAAGGCCAAGACCAAGGGACAGATGCGGCTACTGAGACGCGAGACCAGAGCCAAGGCGCAACCACCAGCCAGGGCCAAACAACATCATCCAGAGGGTCGCGAACGATATCTGTCAGCCGGGCCTTCCGAAGACCGAAGTCCGTGGAGGAGAACATCAATGAATTTTTATCCAAATATTCTCACGAGTCATCAAGAGACGGCTAGCAGATCTCATTCTCAGCTCAGACCATCAAGGGAAAAGAACTGCAAGCCTTACCTGCCCTCCAATCACAACTAGAGTGGCGACAATAGTTATTTGAGAGAGACCCTGCAGCCATCAGGGCTTACGTGACGAGTCTGCAACAGTTACGGATAAATGTGCATTTTCTGCCATGTCCAAGAAGATCCAAATGGGCGGAATGCGGCACTCCTCTGGACCAGATCACACTCAACAATTTCAACTGGCCAACCATCAAATCCGAATATGGGTGGACAACGGATGTAGATGCCAGAAGGGCTCTCTCTACATTCGCCAATCACTACATTAATTACCCCAATCCCACAGTCCGCGCGACAGCCACCTACACCCGGGACCTAGAATATTTAATGGGCATTGAAACAAAATGAGATGATTTCCTTCCCTCCATATTTTTTGATCCAAATAAGGTGCTCGCTTCCGACAAAGTCGAAGACCAGCTGTCAGTTGCTCGCGTATATTACCGAGCTGCATTCCTTGGAGATCCCTAGACGAAACGATTCCAAACATGGTTGGATCAGGAATGGCTGACAGGAGTCCACAAGTCCTTCCACATGCCAAAGGACTCAAAGAAACTGGACGGTCTCAACTTCATGGAAGACGTTACGGGATATCTCATCCACCAGAGGCAGTCCAAGAGAACGCTCTACTAAACCGGCAGAGTGCCGAGGGACCGACACTACTTCAGGCCGTGGGTTCTGTTGGGGGTATTCCCAACAAAGTGTAAATAAATAAAATCCTCCAGTAAAATGTGTGGCAAGGGCATGGCATCTTGCGTGTATAAACCCATGGCCCAATGAGCATGCAATTGAAGTTGTAAATAAAATAAATTTGACTTGAGCCTTGTAATTAGAATAAAACTAGAGGCCCAATGTCATTTTTAAACTTAGAGATCACTTTTTAGAGTTGGGTCCAAATTGGGACTCACATGAATCTTGTGATTTCTAATGTACTTTTTGTGGACCCTTGGATCAAGTGGGTCCAAGATGAATGGTTAGGATCATTGTGAATATTAGTCAATAAGATTGAGGGCAAGGGCCTTCCCCATTTTATAAAAATGCACCATTTGTACACTATTTGGATGCTTAATGAGAAGGAGGAAACTCTACCATTTTTGGAAGAGAATCATCCTCATTTGCTATTCACTACTTGCTATTGCTCTTGGTTGTGTTTTCTATTGCTTTCTATTTCCATGATTATTGTTTGCCATAGTGAATGTTTTTTCATAAGCAAGCACAAGGAGCATTTGAGCTCACCTCCACCCTCACTCTCTTGCTCTCTTGCTCTCTCTTTCTCTTCTCTTCTCAATCTCTTCTTCTCCATCCCTTCCCTTCAACCAAAACTATGATGAATGTTAGTGTAGAAGAGTAGAGTTAAAGAGGAGTAGTATAGTGGTGAGTAGAGTTAAGGGAGAAAGTAGAAAATTAACTAAATTTAGCATCTATGCATAGTTAGGCACCTATCCAGTGATCTAACCTTTGTTGACAGGCGGAAGGGCTGTACTACGAGAGATCTTCGACCCCACAATCTTTCATTTTCTGCAACTCTTTCTTTTGACCTGTTACTTTTGGATCTCTTTGGGCTTCATAAGAGGGGATTCAACTATCACTACTCCAGAGAGTTTCTTTTGATCAAGATCGATCTGACTCATCTGTTGTTTAAGTTTTGTCCTTTCCTCCTCATCATCTTGGATCTTTCTCTTTAGTTTTTCTAGCTGCTTCGTCTGCTTCTTAGATCTTCGTTTGGCTGATCATCCATTGTAAGTGGCAGTTAGTCTCTGCAAGACATTTGCAATGATCTATCAGCTGCTTCGGTAAGACTATCAAAACTGGGGATTTCTCAGAAGAACAGTAAACTGATGATAAACAAACAGATGGAAGGGAGGGTGGTGGTGACAACGGTAGATGGTGTGGACGATAGACATGAGAATGGGCACAGAAGTATGGCAAGAGGTTGGTTGAAGAAGGAGACTGATTTTCCAATGCTTGTTTTCTCTTTCTGAAGGATCTTTGTCGTGACTGGGGTACTTCTTCTGATCAAGGCGCTTTGGATTGCCCATCTGTCTTATTAGCCTTGTTATTGTCATCTTTGGGTTTGTGACCTTGGCTGTCGATCTTGCTGGTGTTGTTGCTGGCAGCGTAACTGCTCCAGTGGATCCAAGCAAATCCACTCTCTCCCCCCCCAAAAAAAAAAATCTGTTGGTGGGGATGTTGTTGCTGGTGACTGTTCATGCTCAGGATTGGATCGGCATGTGGAACACGTACTTGAAACTCGTTGAACATGTGACTGGACTAGAGATTGAACAAATTTTAACTAAATTTGTTTCGATCTTGTTGTAGTTGACTCAAAGAATAATATGGCAATGAGGTGCAGGAATCAACTCTAACTTGTCATGGATTTCTCATAGTTTTCAAAAATTTGAAACTGCTGTACATGGTAATCTGAAGATGGATAGATGAATGAAAATGTGTTATGGAGATGCTTTACAGAAGACTCTCATGCAGTAGCTATTCCTTATGCAAAAATCAGTCTCACAAAATAGGTGACTAGAAACAAGGAAATAAACAAACGTTACAGATAGTGAGAATTGTATAGCACTTGTCGAACAAAACTTGCATTCATCAGCATTGATAATGTACCTTGATAGTTGCAATATTTCAGTTGTTTTGTAGAGTAATGTGACTTACTCTGACATGCCCTTGTCAAAACAAGACAGGGTTGGTGACACTAAAATCTATCATCATGGATAACAGATGTTGTAAGGTATAGCGTGAGATGCAGGTATCATTGAGGTACTATGTCCTGAGGACCTCTGTGAACAAAAGACTCATGGACAGGAGCACGTGGTGCGCTTCTTTCTCTGGATTCCTCAACATCTGATCCTTCGTCTTCTTCTTTGATGGCATCAGACATGGCTAACTTTAGGCTTGTATATTCATCATTAGATTTAAGCTCTCGTCTAATCCATTTTGGAAGGCCGACTAAAAACCAGATGCTGAGCATCTGTTCGGAGGGTTGTTCCTGTACTTGAATTTTGAGATGTTTGAAACGCTCGATATAGTCTCGTACACGTTCATCCTTTGCCATCTTGATATTACTCAATTTGACAAAAGGACTCTCGATCAAGCGAAAGGGCTTAAAACGCTTGATAAAGGACTCTTTCAAGATTGACCAATTTGTCTTATCTTCACGATCAAGGTTGAAAAACCAATCACGTGCTTTAGCGATCATGGTCATCGAAAACAATTGGACCATAGCATCGGGAGATATTTCGCCATACACATCACATGCATTCTCAAAGATTTCCAAAAATCTTTGAGGGTCCGAACTACCGTCAAACTTTGGTAGATCTAGCTTGGGTGTACGTCTCTCAAGATGAGCATGGTGGGTAGCAGAAATTCCATTAGTGTTGGTTCTGACCTGAGAGGAGTCAGCGCCATAAAAACGGGGTCATGCGCATGAAGAATCGGCTCTATCAGGTTCTTATCCATTGCATGGGTTTGTGGATGGCTCTTGGAGTTCGGCTCTCATTTGGTAGAACCTATGACGTCTGATCTGTTCAGCTTCAGGGGTCCTGATCTCGTATGGATAATCATCTGGGACTCGAGGATCGTTTTGTTGGTCCATTGGGTACTGGTTAGTTTTTTATTGTTGTTTGGATGTTTTGAGTTTTTTTGTGTTTTTTTTATTTGTTTGTTTTTTTGTTTGGATTTTTGCGGTTCCTATGGTGGTTTGCGGTTTGCGGTTGTAACGTGTTGTTTCAACGGATGTGGTTGTGGTGGCGACTGTAGATGACGGTGTTAGCGATGTCAGCAGAGGTGGTGTAAATGTGGTCCGTTACGGGTTTAGTGAACAGTCGGGATCCGTGCGGTTAGTGCGGTCAGTTACGGGTTGCGGCGGTCTATTGCGATTAGGGGCGGACAAATGTAGGCGTAGGGCGGTGTAAATGCGGTTGGATGCGGCTATGATGGGTGCAAAGCTGTTGTGGCGGTGGGGAACGTTGCGGTGGTAATGGTGTTTGGTGCAGTGCGAATGCGATGGTAAGTGTGAGTTGCGGTGAATGTCGGTTACGATGGGGGAGATTGGAATACGGGTGAAGGAAGGATGGGCCTGGATTGTGGTCCTGACGGTGGAGGGAGTGTGTTGGTGAATACGGTGGGAGTGCGATCAGTTTGGATTGAAGGGGCCGTGGGTAGTCATATGGTCGTAGTATTGTGGTGTGAGATGGCTGCGACGGGTGAAGGTAGGTGTAATGGTGTAATGCGGATGCTTGCGTGGTTGTGATGTGAGGAGGTTGCGATGGAATGTTGCACAAGTGGACAGTGGTCCAATGGCGATGAGATGCCATGGGAGGGCAGTTGTGATGGGTGATTACAGATGGATGTTGAGGTGGTCTGTAAGGTGGTTGAAGGCGACCGTGGGCAGTCGAAGGGTCATTTGATTGTGGTCTGATGCGAAGGTGAGGAAAGTGGACGAATGTGGTTGCAGACGGTGACAATGACGGAGTGCGGGTGGATGGGAAGCTGGGCTGGAGTGCGGGTTCCGTTTGTTGAGCTAGAGCGACTTCTGTCGGTTGAGATCTAACAGCCCATTCCGGTTGAGATTACTTAGATGGCTCTGGTTGAGAATTCACAGAGAGCTCTGGTTGAGATTTGACAGTGTGAGCTCCGATTGAGCTGTGAGCAAGGTGCTCTGAGCTTCGGTTGAGATTTGACAGTGAGCTCCGATTGAGATATGAGGGTGAGCTCCGGTTGAGATCTGAGGGTGAGCTCCGGTTGAGATCTGAGAGTGAGCTTCGGTTGAGATGGGAGCTGTGCTCCGGTTGAGATTTCAAAAGGTGAGCTTCGGTTGAGATCTGAAGCTTGAGCTCTGGTTGAGATGGGAGCTGTGCTCCGGTTGAGATTTCAAGAGGTGAGCTTCGGTTGAGATCTGAAGCTTGAGCTCCGGTTGAGATCTGATGAGGGCTCCGGTTGAGCTTTCAAGAGGTCAGCTCCGGTTGAGATTTCAAGAGGTGAGCTATGGCTGAGATCTCAAGAGGTGAGCTTCGGTTGAGATCTGAAGCTTGAGCTCCAGTTGAGATTTCAAGAGGTGAGCTCTGGTTGAGATTTCAAGAGGTGAGATCCGGTTGAGATGTCAGCGTTGGAAACAGACGGAGCATGAGCTTGGAGTTGAAGAAAATCCAGGTCTGTTAATGTGTTTGGTAACAACGGATTTGCGAGTCTACCAGCCCGTGGATTTGGTCAATGATGTAGCCATTGATGTGGCTCTGTCCAGTCTGTAGTATTTCAAATGTGTGAAAAGAGTAGAAGTTTGTTTGTAGGGATCTGAACGAGGACAATAGTGCAGATGTTATAGATTTAGAATGCACTGGGATTCAAGTGGCAACGGTGCCAAATGTTTACAGAATGCTCTCCTCCAGAAGATCTGTTTACTACTATTTCTCTTTCCTTGCTACTTCTTTAGAATCATTTCTGCCTGTTACCAGGCTTAAAGGCATTCATTAGATGTCTTCTTGATTTAACAATGTCAACCCAGACAGAAGGGATAGAGTGTCGTTTTAGTCTGTTTCTTTGTCCTGCCTGTTAGAGGACAACTTAGAAACGTCACTCTTGAACACACTTACATTCTACATAGGATGCAAGCCTAGAACGCTCATTCACAGATCAGGATGCAAACCAATGAACGTTCAGTAGTTTTCTACAGCTACCTACACTTAAAACGGACTGAAATCAGAGCCTACACTACATTAACACTGAGCTACCTTGCATAACTTGACAAAAACAAGAAACAAAGCTAAACTGCAGCATGTTAGAAGTCCAAGAATCAAGAAACCAACCAGTCTATTGATTCTTGGACATCCCAAGAACATCAAGAACTGGATTGTACAAAGATATGCAAGAATCACACCACAAATCCAGCCTATTTAGTTTACTTTAATGTTGGCTCCTACATTAATCCACAAGAAAACATGAATCTAATCCACTCTACAAAAGCAACAAATCTAATCCACTCTACAGTTAACAACCACACACAAAAGGAGGGAAGGGCAAGATCATAATTGCATCACTCAAGAAACAAGCATGATCAAGGAGCTCAATGGTTGCACCAAACTTGTGAAGGCTATTCTCATTTCAGCATGGAGTTGATACAAATCACAAAAAACTTCTCTTCACAAAGAGGGAGTCTCTTAAATAAGCAAGAGAGCTCCTTAGGTGGCATGCTAGTGGAATTTCCACATTTCACAAATTACAAGTGGAATAACGCTCTCCACTAGAGGTCACCATCAAAAGGTGGCTCACCTTACTTCCTTAAAGAGGGGTCTACTTGCATTTATTACATTTGCCTAGAAATACTAGTTCCTACATGTTCATTCCATCTTCCGGGATTCACCATGAGGCTTACACAGTTCTTGCATGTCTTTCCTAACTAGTATTTCTCGGCTCTCATACTCGGCTCTCAGTCTTCATTAGTCTCGTCTTCTCAGAGACCTCCTCAGTCTAAGGTGAGAGGTGCTCTTGAGTTGCTCTGTCCGAGTATCTTGGGGATTCGTCAGAATCAGCCAACATCACATATGATGAAAAGGGTAAGCAAGTAGCTTTGAAAATTATGTTGCTTTCCTAATCTCTTTTGATGAACCTACAAGTGTAGATGAAGCGAGGAAGGAAGAGGAGTGTATCCAAGCAATGGATCTTGAGTATCAAGCTCTTATGAAGAATGGAATATGGAGATTAGTGGAGTTACCTGAGGCCAAGAAAGCTATTGGATGCAAAAGGATCTTCAAGGTGAAGACAAACCAAGATGGATCTATCAACAAGTACAAGGCAAGGTTAGTGGCAAAAGGATATGCTCAAGAACAAGGGATTGACTATAGACTTGAGTAGGAACATGCTAATTTCTTATGATTTTCTTGCAGATTCTTATTACAGAGACCTACTGATAAGTGCTTTGTTCGATTGAAGGAGTTTCATGCTTGCTTTCAGAATGGTGATCTGATTGCTCTTGTTCTTTACATTTCACAAAGGTTCTACACAATCAATGATGGCTACATCAATTGCACAATGAATTTTTTTTATTGTTTCTTGATTAATAACTATTTTATAAAGGAAAAAAGTTCTTGAATGTTGTTCAATGGGGGTTGCCTCCACCCTTTGTAAAGATACCCTTTTTTACTTTTCAACTATTCTATGTCCAAATAGTGTGTGTCCATGTGTGTTGTTATGAAACATGGCACAAACCCCGATAATGTGAACATAGACTCTAATTCCCCATTGGGCAAGTCTTGGTTGTTATGTCCACGTCCTCCTGTATATAGGATTATGAATAATCCTAGACTTGGATATATGGCACTCCAGTGTACGAGATCATTAGTTATGCCACATCATTCCAGGCTTGGCCATTATTGTAATTAATAATCTTATGAGGGCCCAGGTACTCTAATTGGACCTATGGAGCTTGTGCATGGCAATTAACAACTTTTATGCAAGAATAGGAGTTCAAATGCTTTTGATAGGATTGGAGGAATCCTATACAAAATATTCTCTAGCTTTTGGAGAGTATATATCCTATAGGAACTCGCCCATCTCCTCATTATAATTTCATGTTTCCAAGAGCCAAGATCCTCTCCTCTCTTGCATTCAGTCACCATGGCTTGGGGGTGAAGCGGTTAGGGATTTGACTATCCATTTCCTATTAGTTGGGTGGTCCATAGGTGTCCTTTTGGTTGCATGCAACAAGATCTAGGTAGATCTTCACTTGGCGATCCTTGTAGTGGTATCAGAGCAAGGCTTTGCATTGATCAGAAGGTGAAGTTGCTTTTTGCTTTCTCCCAACTTTTTGGTATTTCCTTCTTGCTTTTTACTTCATGGTGGTGGAATTGACCTCCTATTGGCATGTAAAACCCGGCTATTACTGGTAAAATCGGCATAAAGTTGCCTACAGACAAGGGTCCCAGCCCGCCCAAAATGTGGCTAGAGCAAATTTTGAGGCCCTAGAAATGGCCCATAGAATAGGTTATGGCCTTAGAATTGGCCCAATTATAACAACCGACACTGCCAAGCGAATTTTCAATATACTCTATTAATTTTTATTAATATAAAAGAAATTTCATATTGTGTTTTTCAGAGAACCGGTTGCCTTAAAGAAACCCCAAGTCATGAGCGCCTGCTGAAAGTTGTGCATGTCAAAGCCATATTGAGGGGAAAAATCGACTCGCGTAAATGGCAGAGAAGTTGCGGGACAAGGTCAAGACACACATGATTTGGCTTTGTAGATGAAATGTAGTTCTCAGATTGCTCCATGTACACTTCCTCCTCAAGATCACCATTCAATAATGCATTTGTCATTTCCATTTGCCATATATCCCATCCATAAAGTGTAGCAAGTGAGATGATGACTTAAATGCTTACCATCTTTGCCACAGGTGCAATGACATGTCGATTTACTTCAAAAAAAATTTTGGCCAGTTCAGATCATCAGAGCAATCTGCGTCAGGCTGCATCTGAGCCGGCCAAAAAATGTGAACATAGAAAGCAAACATTACCTGGATCGATGGCCCGGGTGTCTGCAGGAAGACGTTATGGTGCGAGTGTCTGCATGTCTATAGGAGCGTTTTATAAAAAAACTGTATGCGAGAGAGAGAGAGAGAGAGAGAGAGAGAGAGAGAGAGAGAGAGAGAGAGAGAGAGAGAGAGAGAGAGAGAGAGAGAGAGAGAGAGAGAGAGAGAGAGAGAGAGAGAGAGAGAGAGAGAGAGAGAGAGAGAGAGAGAGAGAGAGAGAGAGAGAGAGAGAGAGAGAGAGAGAGAGAGAGAGAGATTCTTTTGACTTGTACTTTCTAGTTATTGTATTTTTGCAGATGACATAGATGACATGCACCTGGTAAAGTGGGAAGGGACAGATCAAAATTTGGCTTGGGCTATAATTGAAGACAACATGTACTCATCCTTCCATATTTCACTCCTTTTTTGGTTTCGTTTCTTTTTTTGTGAATGACTTATTTATTCCTTTCAAAGGGTGATATATGTATAACTCAAACATTGGTCTATCTATTTGTACGAAGAGCAGCGTGGATTCGTCTTGGTGCTTGTTTTTTGCGTTTACTCTAAACTTCTTATGACAACTCCTTTATGGTTCAAAAATTAAATCACCATAATTCTTGTTTCATGGAAAACCATATCCACTAGTTCATGACATTGCTTTCTGACATTTTCAACTATTGGTACTAGACATTCTTGGACCTTATAGATTGTTTGGAACATTGGTATATCGTTATATCCTTTATCGCTTATTGCTACTTAGAATGCTGAGTTGATGTAGATAGGTTGGGATATTAGGTCCTAGATGTAGAAGAAGACTCTTATTCATTGTGAAGACACTTGGGAGAGGTACCTAGCCTGCAAAACTTAATAGATCAAAGTGCACTTAGAAAGAGAGTGGACCGCGCGTTGTGGCCAACACCTACAATAACGCGGTTAGTGGTACTCCCATGCATCATCAGAGTTCTTGCTTGGAAGGTGACAGATAAATAGTTCGATGGAAGAGAAAGCCATCAAATGTTGTTGAATTGGACCAAGATGAGAGCCATCGTCCATAATACACATACATAAACATCGATTGGTGAGAAAGGGGAAGACCGAAAAAATTGAATTTTGAGTATGCTACTATCCTAGCTCCACATGTTGTCTATGACAATGTAGTGGTTGAGCAGCATGTATATCCTACTATTTGGGCAATGATTAACGCTAATTGCAAACATCAATCAAGCTCTCAAACGAAATGAAACAAAACGAAGCGAAATTGGACGAAACGAAACGAAACTTGAACAAGCCTTGATATTGACATTGCTGCAGCAAAACCAAATTAATCGCAAACGAAAAACAATTCGGATGGATTTCAAATATGATTGTTGGTCACTGCTGGCTATATCATTCTTACAATCCTCCAAGATGTAGACAAACACTGTTGATCTATGTTCTAGATTAACACAGCATTCAACAAAACTGAGCCAGTGTGCAAAATTGATAAATGAGTGAATGAGATACACAAGCAATGGCGGACATCAATTCATTCAAGATCAGACAAAGATAAGAGTGATATGTGCATAATAGCTACAATATCATCTATTGGTCCTCTTGTTTTTCGTGCGCTATATGACAGACCCATACAACGCGTTGGCATGAGAGAAGCGGCGCTCTCCCACGAGTAATGTCTCGCTTACTAATGGACTTTTTGGATCTCTGTAATCTTGCTTACAAAACTTGTCTCGCTCACAGACAGACTTCTATTATGTAATATGTATTTTGTGTATATCTATCTCCTACTATATGTATCTTATATATTCAGGGTAGCACACCAAATTAGATAAACTAAACAATCTATAACTAATCATGGATTACAAGGGAGGTGGGTTAGGCATGTCCTGACACTCATTCGTTGACATCATCGTATCAGATCAAGGGTTTTTGTACTTCTTGGTACTTGCATGATCTTCCTAATCTTTTGGAGCGTGAAGGTCGAAAAGTGTCACGAAGATTTTCGTGTTGCTTCGAGCCGTTTGACTTTCGCGTCGTCTGACTTTCTCCTGCTCTATCACAAAAAAAAAATTCTTTCATGAACTTTTCATGTTCGTGTCTCTTCGTTAAGGTGTTCGTGAACATTTTCGAATTTCATTAGCCATCTTTGCTACTGCAACGTACTCTGCTTCGCAGGATGACTGAGCCACGATGATCTGCTTCTTGTTGACCCAGAGAATTGTTGCTCCTGACGTGATGGTGCATCCTCTGAGACACTTTTGCAGTCGTCCTTGAGAGATGCCTAGCTAGCATCACTGTAGGAAAGCATCTAGAACCCTGTATCATGAGAATAACACAAACCAAAATCTTTCGTTGATTGGAGGTATTGCAAAATCTGTATCACAATCTTCCAATGAGTTGATCCTAGATTTGTATAGAATGGGCTCATCCTGAACACGACATAAGCAATGTCAGGACATGTGTTATCTACAAGGTACATCAGTGACCCGATCAGCTTCTTGTATGGTGTAAGCTGCATCAACTCTCTTTCTTCTTCGGTCTACAAACAGTCTTCATTCGTTAGGACTGTTCCTACAAGCATGGGAGTATTTTTGCAGCTCAGCATCCCAAAATCTTCTAGGATTTTCTGGGTATATCTGGACTGATGAAGGTACAACTTACCTCCCTCATAGTCCCTATCAATATGTAAGCCAAGATAACATATGGCTTCTCCCAGGTCTGCAGTCTCAAAATGTTTCGAGATATCATACTTCACCTCAGCAATAAGCTCTTCACTTTTGCAAAATATCAAAGTGTTGTCCACATACACAGCTACAATGATGATCTTCCCATATGTTATTCATACATAAACATTAGAATCAACAACTAGTGTCTTGAATCCTAAAGACTTGAGGGCTTGATCTTTCTTCTTATACCATTGTCGCGCTGACTGCTTCAAACCGTAAATACTCCTATGCATTCTGCATGCATGAGTAGGAAGTGAACTCGAAATGTAGCCTGGAGGTTGATCCATGTAGACTTCCTCGTCTAGCTCGCCATGCAAGAAGGCTGTCTTCTCGTCCACAATGTGAATCTTGAGATCATAAGCAGCTGCATATGCAAACAGTAAACGTAGGGACGAATGTTTTGCGACATGAGAGAAGGTCTCAGCATAATCAATACCATATATCTGAGAAAACCCCTTCGCTATAAGTCTTGCTTTATATTTAGAAATATCTCCATTTGGTCCGTACTTCAGTTTGTATACCCACTTGCATTTAACAGTCTTTCGCTTATCTGGTAATGGCTGCAACGTCCATACCTGATTTTTCGTCATGGATTCCATCTCTTCATTCATGGCTTGGATCCATTTGTCCTTTTTTGGACATTCAATTTCTTTCTCGAATGATTGTGGTTCTCCACTAAATCTACAAAACTCTTCTGATGTACAAACTGAGCTGTTTGGCACAAATCTTGTTGGCGCTCTTCGTTCTCTTGTCGATCTTCTAGGAGATCCTTCAGGAACTGCAAGCTCTTGCCTTTATCTGCTCTGCTAGGTCTGGAACCATTTCGGTTTACAGGTACTATAGCAGTAGGCTGGCTTGCGAATCTTTTTTTGTATAATTTGTCACTCGAATGAGGTGCAACTCGAACATCTTCGTCTGAGTGTTTGTCCTCTGCTCCCTCTGTCGCAATTGGTAGATCATAGTATTGTCTACCAAGGACTTCATAACTGACAGGATCATCATTGGCCATCGTTCTGCTCTCATCAAATTTGACATCTCTAATTGTCTTCACTGTGTTTGTCTCTGGCATATAGACTCTGTAGTATGACAAATGATTGTCATATCCTACAAGATATCCCTGTTCTGCTTTCTCATCAAGCTTCTTTCGAAGCTTATTAGGAACTGTTGGGGGTATTCCCAACAAAGTGTAAATAAATAAAATTGTCCAATAAAATGTGTTGCGAGGGCATGACATTCTGCGCGTAGAAGCCCATGGCCCAATGAGCACGCAAGCCAAAGTGTAAATAAAATAAAATATACTTGGGCCTTTGTAATCAAAATAAAACTTGAGGCCCAAAGTCAATTTTAAACTTAGAGTTTAATTTTTAGAGTTGGGTCCAATTTTGAACTCACATGAATCTTGTGATTTCCAATGTACTTTTTGTGGACCCTTGGATCAAGTTGGATCCAAGATGAATGTATAGAATCAATGTGAATATTAGCCAATAGGATTGAGGGGCAAGGGCCTTTCCCATTTTATAAAAAGGCACCATTTGTACACTATTTGGATGCTTAATAGAGAGAAGGAGACTCTACTATTTTGAGAGCTCAAGCATCCTCATTTGCTAATCAATCTTGCTTATGCTATTGTTGTGTTTGCTTGTTATTTCCATTTCTTCCATGCTTTTTGTTTGTGATTAGTTAAGGTTTCTCCATAAGCAATGACATTGAGCATTTGAGCTAACCTCCATCTCATCTCTCTCTCTTTCTCTCTTCTCTTCTCTCTTCCTCTTCTTGTCTATCCGTTCCCTTCACCCAAAAGCATGATGAATGTTAGTGTAGAGGAGTAGAGCTAAAGGAGGGTAGTGTTAATGGTGAATAGAGTTAAGGGAAAAAGTAGGAAACTAGCTAAAAATAGCATCTATGCATAGTTAGGTACCTATTCAGTGATCTAACCCTTGTTGACAGGCGGGAGGGCTATACTACGCGAGATCTTTGACCCTATAGGAACATGTGCATAAACTGCATAGCCAAAGATATGGATGTGAGTCATATTGGATTTTCTACCCCACCATAACTCATGTGGTGTCGTGTGAGGAATACCAGACTTTCCTGTCCTATTTTGAATGTAAGCAGCTGTAGCTACTGCTTCAGCCCACAGCACTCTTGGAGCTTTTGAGTAGGCCATCATGCATCTGACAGCTTCCATTAGAGTCCTGTTCATTCTTTATGCAACATCGTTGTGTTGTAGTGTGTAAGATGCAGTTCTTCTGTGAATGATTCCACGATCATTGCAGAAGTTAGTGAATTGATTCGAGATGTATTCTCCACCTCGATTTGTTATGATCTGCTTCACTTTATTACTAGTGCATCTTTCTGCCCAGTTCATATACTCTCTGTGAACTCGTCAAGTGCTTCTGATTTATTGTAATAAAATAGACTTTGGCAAATTTACTACAATCATCAATAAAGGTTATATAATACTTTGAGCCTCCTACTGAGGTCACATTGAAAGGTCCACATATGTCAAAATGTACTTTTGGGTTCTGGCAGCAGTCCATGGCTGCATGACCCTTCTTATGACAATGGATACACTCAATTTTTGGATTGAGCCAAATCGACAATATGTCCTTCGCGTTTGCATCTCACGCATGTCTTCTTGTCTCCACTCTGCTGTTTCAACCTTCCTTTGTTCTTCCACTTGCCTTTGCTGGCTCCTTCTGCCTGCTAATCTCGATCCTGCCTTTGATCTGACTCCCTCTTAGGCTTGAATTGCTTCTTTGATTTCTCCTTGTTGTTGTAGAGAGCTTGGTCAGAAGCATCCTTGTGATCAAGGTGCTCTTGAGCCTTGACTTCTTCTCGAATCTCGACAATAGCTTTTTCGAGTGTCATTGTAGGATCTTTTGCTACCCGCATTCTTGTTGTCTGGAAGGATCTTGGTAAGTCTATCAACAGATATGTAAGCTGCTTCTCTGCTGACTGCATTTTCTGCTCCAGAATTGTGTAGTGATAGGAATAGATCCTTCATCTTCCTAATGAAGGAAGTGAGGTCTTTACCATCCCACTGCAAGTTTGTCAGCTGATCTTCGAGCAACATCATCTGACTGCATGATTTTGTTTGAAATCTTGTGAGTAATGTATCCCACATCTCCTTTGCTTTAGAGATTGTAGCTAGGTCAAGAGTTAGGCTATCCTTGATGGATGAAGATAACACGGCTATTGCCTTGTCATTCTTCTCCCTCCATTCGCGTACCTCCTTGCCTATAGTTGTAGGCATCTCCTTGGTGCCATCTACCTAGGGGAATATTCCTTCTCCCTTTAATATCAGCGAGGTCTTAACCTTCCATGCTAGGAAGTTAGATCCTGATGAATCGAAGATTGTGCAGATCTTGGATTGTATACTGCTTATCGAAGCCATTGTTGTGAATTGTGTTCTCACTTGTTGATGGTTCTTTGTTTGAATTCTTAGCATCCTGGATCTGATAGCTTTTTGGCTATGTCAGACTATGACAGGTGGGGCTCTGATACCATTGATGCGAAAAGTATATGTGGGTAACGCTAATTGCAAATATGAATCAAGCTCTCAAATGAAATGAAACGCAATGAAGCGAAGCTGGACGAAACGAAACGAAACTTGAACAAGCCCTGATATTGACATTGCTGCAGCAAAACCAAATTCATCGTGAACAAAAAACAATTCAGATGGATTTTAGATATGATTGCTGGTCACTGCCGGCTATATCATTCCTAGAATCCTCCAGAATGTAGACAGACACTACTTATCTACGTTTTAGATTAACACATCATTCAACAAAACTGAACCAGTGTGCGGAATGGATAAATGAGTGAATGAGATACACAAGCGATGGCGGACAATAGTTCATTCAAGATTAGACAAAGATAAGAGTGATATGTGCGTAATAGCTACAGTATCATCTATTGATCCTCTTGCTTTTTGTGCGTTGTATGACAGACCCACACAGCGTGTTGGCGTGAGAGAAGCGACGCTCTCCCACGAGTAATGTCTCGCTTACTACCGGACTCTCCTATTGTATGTATCTTATACATTCAGGGTAACACACCAGATTAGATAGACTAAACAATCTATAACTAATCACGGATTACAAGAGAGGTGGGTTAGGCACGTCCTAACACTCTTCCGCTGATGTCATCGTATCAGATCAGGGGTTTTTGTACTTCTTGGTACTTGCATGATCTTCCTGATCTTTTGGAGCATGAAGGTTGAAAAGTGTCGTGAAGATTTTTGTGTCGCTTGGAGTCGTTTGAATTTTGCGTTGTCTGACTTAATCTGCTGTATCACGAAAAATTATCGTTCACGAACTTTTCGCATTTGTGTCTCTTCATCAAGGTGTTTGCAAACATTTTCGCTTTGTGTATTTTCGTGATGTTCGCGAACATTTTCACTTCATCTCTTTTCGTCAGACTGAGGGCTAAAAGCTAGCAAAGCTTTGGTAACAAAAATGTTTTGTTTCTTCAATGACCCCACAGTACTGATGGTTTTGTCCCAATGATTGTACCCATACGTGGGTGCCAAGTAAAGCCATCATCCAAAAGCCTAAAGCGACTCCAAACAAATGGCCAATAGCCGAGGTGACTAATTTGAGCCAAATGAAAATACATTCACTCACCCAAGCAGGTATACTAATCTGGGTGGTCCTGCTCTATTCTAACATTTGAATTAGTTAATTGTATATTGTTATGTGCACCAATATTGTAAGTTGTTATCTGTATACAAAATGTAGGATTCATTCTTGAGACCCCCACAAAGCAGGTCAACCAAAACGAGCCAAACTTTCAGAATGTGTGTGAATCAAGGTAATACAGAAGATTGTGTTACAAATAATAGGCCACGTGATGAACAAACCAATCTACCATGAGATGGACGTCGTTTCAAATATCTCAAAGGGATGTCAGAGAAGGCCTTGTCCAGGATCCAAAGGGCCTTGTCAATGAATGCACAAGTAAAATATGTCAATCCATGTGCGGTTGAGGTTTTTACAATTTTGCATTTTGACAACGATAAGGAGAGGGAATATGACGTTACAATCTGCAAACAACCTTCTTGCACATGTCCAGATTTTCAATCGAGGCATGTGTGAGGAAAACCATATTTGGCATGCAAACACATCTATTATGTGTTTTGTGTGTTTGTACACTGGACCATAATAGCAACATGTACATCCATCAGCCCCTGTTGACTAACATTGAACTGCTTCAAGCAGTACCAAAACATTAAATATATCGGTGATGTGACTATTAGTTTTGAAAGATTTCCATGCATGAGAAACATGACATGGAGAAAATCAATGTTGAGATCTTAGTTGTTGCTCGTTTGCATTAAAAACACATGCGAGTAATATGAGAGAATCTTACTTAAGTTATATGATAGTGACTATCAATGGATTGCGGCATATATTTTTGTATATTTCTTTTACTTATAAGAAACAAGGTATTTCTATTCTTATTAAAAGTATAAAACATGTAAAAAAACATCCCAACATTTTTGTTATCTAATGTTCACTGGTTATGTTTCATATTTGAATCTTGTTGCATGCTTTGTCATTTAAGCACTTTGTCATGGGAAAGCCCATAAGTGTGTATTTTGGATGTTGTACCAGCATTGTGTTTGGTTACGTACCTGATCAACATCACAGAAGATGGGATTTACATATTGAATCTATGATGAATTTCCTTGGCTGCGAAAAGCTCACCAACTAAATCTTGCTCCAAAAAGTTCTCTTTCAATAGCTCGCCAAAAGATGAACCCCATTCACAGTCAAACAAGCCGATCAGCTCCTTGCAAAGATAAATAGACACTCAAAGGCCGATATCATTGGGCATGGAGTCAATACAACGACAAGGGTATGACATTGGCTTAGAAGAGCACAATTCCACAACTCACTTGTTCAAAGGTTAAGCCATAACTTGACAAGAGTTTATGGGTTGCTGACAGCTTTTCCTTTATAGGTACACAAGCCCAAAGGTTGCACATATCAAGATGATAAGGAGATTGGTCAGCTACACCACTCGCATTTAGAGGCTAAATAGCTTAGTAGGTGTTTATGTAGCAAACAAAACCTACATACACATTGATGGTGTCTCACTTTGTTCAGAGGTTCACAAGAACTTGACAAGTGTTTATGGAACAACCATGATCTCCATATTAGGCATCATAGAAAAGACTCAGACAACAAATGTCCTATGGAGTAGTTCATTGTCTTCTTTCAAGAACAAGAAAGCCTACATCAGGGATCTAGCAATGACTAATCCTTACACAACCATTGACACTGAGTTCTATGATAGAATTAGAGTGTTTCTCACAACCACTCTTTACTGGTTCTTCACACACCCACTGGCTTCCTCACTGTAGTAGTATAGTGGTCAAGCCTAGCACACAAATTAGACATAGAATCGATCCCAAAGCTTGCAATGAAACCTCCTCACAAAGATTTTCAAGAGTCATCCAGAAAGCAAACTACTGTAGACACAAGCATGCAACCCAACCCAAAATTCATCAAGAGAGATGTTCAAGCCATGGTTCCAGCAGAAGACAAGAAACAAAGAACACAAAGAACACATCAAATGCTTCAAGATCAAAAAGATGCTAAACATTCAATATTGTATCCATTAGTTTGAAATAGAACTATTTACATTATGCACATTGGATATACAAAATGGAAACTGAATTAATGGAGAGAATGAAATGAAAACAAGTGAAAGACATATCTTAATCTCTAACTCTTAAAACAACAAAACATCATCCATATCTATGCTAAATCAATGACCTACATTAACCACCGATGGAGAGAGAGAGAGAGAGAGAGAGAGAGAGAGAGAGAGAGAGAGAGAGAGAGAGAGAGAGAGAGAGAGAGAGAGAGAGAGAGAGAGAGAGAGAGAGAGAGAGAGAGAGAGAGAGAGAGAGAGAGAGAGAGAAGGGAAGAGAGATGGAGAAGAGGGGAGGTGTTGTAAAGCTGACTCAGGTGCACCTAGCGTGCCCTGTAAGACTCTAAGGGGTGACGCTCCCTAAGGTCCCAGAGCAAGTTAGAACGTCAAGGACTGAGCCTCCGACCTGTGGTGAGCCAGTCAAGTAGTCACAAGTCATGAGCTAGCTCTGGAGCTCGAGTCATGGCCTAGTCAGGAAGCAAGTTGATTCTGCCACCGGAACGGCTCCCGAGACCCATGTCTGGGAGCCAGACTGATTCTGCCAGGCTTGCCAGGCTTAATCAGCAAAATAAAAACTAAGTCCCAAAAAGCGTGCTTTACCAGAAAGCACTATGTTTCTGAACAGAGGGGGTGCGCCGAATCACAACAGAACTATAGGGGGAGTCCGGCAGACAGAAACTTGGGCAGCTCAACCAGCGCCAGGAATCCAGTCGCCAGGTCTCAGCTCCCTCTACCAGCACGAGCCAGGCACAATGCCTAGCAGGTGTTGGTGGCCCCGAGACCGGTCAGTCTATGTATGAATGTAACCTCTTCCAAATCTAATAAAGTTGATCCTTGGGGATGATTACCATTTCGGTTTCGCCTCCGAGACTGGTCCAAGTGGAAGGACCCATACTACAACCTTTTTGCGTCGCTGGCGCCTAAGGGTCCCTGTCATCGACATGGGGCTTGCCGCTATGGAATTGGTCAGTTTGGCGACCACTATGCCTTGGGTTTCATGTGTGGCTTGTCTTTGCCTTTGGTTACCTTTTGGGGACGGATTCTGAGTTGGCTTTCGGGTTGGTTGGGATTCCAGTTTTCTTAAGTCTGAATGGTTAAGCTTGTTACGTTTCTGAGTTGGCTTTTACGTAAGTGCATGATGGATGAATGTTAGACTTAAGCGCGTGTTGGGGAAACCGCTCAAGTCCCAGTGCCCTTTGAGGCGCCGGCGCAACATGTGGTATCAGAGCCGACTAGCTGGTCAGCTACGTAAGTCTCACAGGGATGGCCACGTTTTGGGATTTGTCAGGACAACCGTTGCGCAAGGTGCTACCCACAATGTAAGCACGGGTGCGTCCACGGTCGGGGTGGTCGGCAGAACGGGGGACTTGATGAGTCAAAGTGTTGCCCTCGAGGTGTAAGCACGGTCAGTTTCCGCGGTTCGGGCCTGGCACCGTCTGCACGTAGGACAGATGAGGCAATGTGCTGCCATTAGGTTGGTGAAAGCACGGTCTGTGCCTTGTGGGGTGCGGGGTGACATATTTGAACTATACGGGTTAACCATTAATACAGAGATGCTGCTCGAATTCGGGTGTAAAGCACGGGTGGTTAGCTGCCGGTGCGGGATAGCTGCCGATCGTGCTATAAGGGCTATCGACCAAAAAGTGGTGGGGCGTGACTGAGACAATGTGCTGCTTAATGGTGAAAGCACGGATGGTTGGATGGATGTTTCCCCGTGGGCTAATTCTGTGATAGATTTGTGTGGGCGTGGTTAGGCAAACGTCCTACGTCCGGTCTCAAGGGGAATGTGGCTTGAGAGGGATCCTCTGTGTTTGCTTTGGTTGGTATGTTCGTTTGTGGTGTGCTTGTTTGGACCTGAATAACCCCTGGTTGCTTAACTTCTTCCAGGTGATCTGATCTAGTTGGGAGTTGAAGGAGGAATTTACATTTGTGTGTAGACGACATACAAGTATGGAAAGGAGCTTCCATGGGGCAACCCCCAAGATTGGTTCAAGATTATTATTCCTATCTGGAAAGATCGCGGGGAGGAAGTCAGATTTCATGATCAACTCCGGAGCTTCACATAACTATATTTCAAGGAGCGTAGTAGAACAGTTCAGCTTGCCGACCAGAAATGTAACATCAACGCTCAAGGTAGAAACAGCAAAGGGAGCACTGGACGCAGACAAAGCGACATTGAACATCCCGGTGCAAATTGGGAGATGGAAGGCTAAACTTAGCTTTCTGATTTTAGAGATGGATGCCTTCGATGTAATTTTGGGCCTTCCCTGGCTAAATGAACATTGTATTGCAGTTTTGGGTAGGAGCTCAAACTTGGTTCTCTTGGATTACAAGGGACAGATCTGTATGACAAAAGCTCTGCCTGGAGGGAACGCGAAGGGCACCGATATTGAACAAAATCTGGTTGTTGCATCTGTGATTAAAAGCTTGGCGAAAGGGAAAAGGTCAAAGTGCTTTCTTTGTATCTGCAGAGAGGTTCCAGAAAGGAAAAACGCACAACAGAAAAACTTGCCAAAGGAGGTGGCAGATTTGCTAGAGGAATTTAGCGATGTGTTTCCAGAAGAACTCCCAACTAAGTTACCTCCTCGAAGACCAGTGGACCATAAGATTGAGTTGGTGCCAGGAACAGAACCAACTTCACGAGCACCTTATAGGATGTCCCAAGAAGAGTTGGTGGAACTAAAACGAGAACTTGGTGAATTGATAGACAAAGGATTCATTAGACCCAGTGCTTCGCCTTTTGGAGCCCCTATACTATTCGTGGAAAAGGCGGCCAAGACACTACGGATGTGTGTGGATTACCGCATGCTCAACAAGGGTACCATCAAGAACAAGTATCCCATGCCTAGAATTGATGACCTGTTCGACCAGCTCAAAAATGCCAGATATTTTAGCCGAATAGATCTTAGATCTGGATATCACCAAATTCGAATAGCTAAAGGCGATGAGCACAAAACGGCTTTTCGAACACGGTATGGGAGTCACGAATTCAGGGTGATGTCGTTCGGTCTAACAAACGCACCAGCCACTTTTTGCACATTGATGAACAACATTTTTCAAGACTGCTTAGATGAATTTGTCATTGTGTACATCGATGACATCTTGGTGTTTAGTCGTAGCCTCAAAGATCACATTAAACATTTAAGGACTGTCCTTCAACGACTAAGGAAGAACAACTTGTTCGCGAAAAGAGAAAAATGTGAATTTGTGGTAGAGGAAGTTGATTTCCTTGGACACGTTATAGGCTACGGACGAATTCAGATGGATCCTAAGAAGATCAAGACTATCTTGGATTGGCTGGCTCCTAAGACTATTCATGGCATCAAATCCTTTGTGGGCTTATGTAACTTTTACAAGAGATTCATTGAGGCATTTAGCAAAATTGTGGCACCACTGTTGGAGCAGACCAAGACTCATCTGAAGATGACATGGACACCGGAATGTGAAGCAACGTTCCAAGAACTAAAATGACGGATCACTCAAGAACCCATTCTTGCCTTACCGGACTTTAGCAAACCTTTTGAAATACATACAGACGCGTCGAACTTTGCTATTGGGGTCGTGCTGATGCAAACGGAAAACCTGTTGCATATTTTTCAAAGAAATTGAGTGATGTAGAGCGACGATGGCCAACTCATGAAAAAGAAATGGTCGAAGTAGTTCAAGCAGTGGAGCATTGGAGACATTATGTGGCAAGAAAACCCTTTAAGACGTTCACTGATCATGTATCACTCAAGTACTTCTCATCCCAAAGTATGCTCACGCCAAAGCAAATGCGATGGCAAAACTTTCTCTCGAAATTCAATATAGACATCGTACACACGGCGGGAAAGAACAATGTGGTGGCGGACGCACTAAGTAGACAGGAACACTTGATGGCAACAGTGACAACTCAGGTGATTGACCTACTCCAAGAAATCAGGGAGAATTATGGTGCAGATGCGTTGGCGAAGGACTTAATGATCGAATTCCAGCTGGGATAGCCTCATAAACATTTCACTTGGAAAGATCAAATGGTTGTTTATAAACAACGCAGAGTATATGTCCCAGACAACATCAACCTGAGGAAGAAAGTCTTGTGAGAACATCATGATGTACTAGCCGCCAAACATCCAGGGGTGAATCGCATGTATGAACTTCTCAAAAGAGGCTTCTATTGGCCAGGTATGTGGGCAGACGTTGAATCCTATGTGCAAACATGCCCGACATGTCAACAGGTGAAGGTGGAACCGCTAGTTCCAGCAGGACTACTCCAACCATTACCGGTACCAGCATACCCATGGGATTCGGTGAGCATGGATTTTATTGTTCAACTACCACGGTGCCAAGGCTTCGACTCAATTTATGTGGTGGTTGACCGCTTTTCAAAGCAAGTTCATCTAGTACCAACTAAAAGTTCAGTGACAGCTGAAGAAGTGGCAAGGTTATTTTTCAAATGTGTCTTCAAATACCACGGCCTGCCTAGAACGATTATTTCTGACCGAGACACCAAGTTTGTCGGAAAGTTTTGGACTTGTCTATTTTGCCTCGTGGGAACTGGACTGAATTTCAGCACTGCATATCACCCTCAGACAGATGGGCAAACGGAACAAGTCAATCGACAGATTGAACAATATTTACGAAATTATGTCGCTTGGGACCAATCCGATTGGGTCAACTACTTGGATATTCTCGAGTTTGCACATAACAACCAAGTGAACAGATCTACTGGAAGGGCACCCTTCGAGATAAGCAATGGTCGGCTACCGATTGTTCCAAGTTCTTTTCTTACAGGCGTGCAGGAAACACCAGTACCTACTGTAGAGGAATTCATCAATGAGTGGCACACAAAGCTGACAGAGGTGAAGTCATTTTTAGAGCAGTCACAAAGGAGTATGGCAGCTGACGTAAACCCACATCGACAAGAACTGGAATTTGAGGAAGGTGATCAAGTATGGCTGAATACAAAGAACATTGCGTTACCAAAAGGTTTATCTCATAAGTTCGTTCGACCTTATGCGGGACCATATTATGTCACCAAGAAGATCAACCCAGTGGCTTACTGATTGCCGCTACCGTCCAGCTTGGATATACACAATGTGTTTCATATCTCATTACTCAAACGGTACAAACCAGATGAGCGATTTGATCGGCAACACGAACTCCGTCACCCACCAATGACACTTGATGATACAAAGAGGCAGCTTGTACCAGAACAAATATTGACACATAGAAAGCGAACTGGTGTTCAACGTGAATATCTAGTGAAGTGGCTACGGGCTCCACTTATTGAGGCTTCTTGGGAGTACGAAGACAAACTTAAGGAGGGAGCCCCTGAAGTACTAGCAGATTATTTGCAGAAGAACCAACGCAATAGCCGTTTTCCCAGATCGGCACACACAGTACTACCTGGCGACATGCCTCCTACATAAACATTCATGGCCATTCTGAAGTTCAAGGAACTTCCAGGTATCTCTCTTAAGTTTGTCAATAAATCACTTGCAGCTTTACACAGGTTTTACGTAAGTGAACTTTATCTACACTTTTCCTGTGCTACTGCCAATGTATTTTTAATTCAAAGTTGTTAAGGCCGGTGAATTAAGCCTGTGCCATACGTCCTAGGTCTAGTTTGGCCCTGATGAGGACTTCAGCTTTTTCAAACGAGGGGAGGATGTTGTAAAGCTGACTCGGGTGCACCCAGCGTGCCTTGTAAGACTCTAAGGGGTGACGCTCCCTAAGGTCCCAGAGCAAGTTAGAACGTCAAGGACTGAGCCTCCGACCTGTGGTGAGCCAGTCAAGTAGTCACAAGTCATGAGCTAGCTCTGGAGCTCGAGTCATGGCCTAGTCAGGAAGCAAGTTGATTCTGCCACCGGAACGGCTCCCGGGACCCATGTCTGGGAGCCAGACTGATTCTGCTAGGCTTGCCAGGCTTAATCAGCAAAATAAAAACTAAGTCCCAAAAAGTGTGCTTTACCAGAAAGCACTATGTTTCAGAACAGAGGGGGTGCGCCGAATCACAGCAGAACTATAGGGGGAATCCGGTAGACAGAAACTTGGGCAGCTCAACCAGCGCCAGGAATCCAGTCGCCAGGTCTCAGCTCCCTCTACCAGCACGAGCCAGGCACAATGCCTAGCAGGTGTTGGTGGCCCCGAGACCGGTCAGTCTATGTATGAATGTAACCTCCTCCAAATCTAATAAAGTTGATCCTTGGGGATGATTACCATTTCGGTTTCGCCTCCGGGACTGGTCCAAGTGAAAGGACCCATACTACAATCTTTTTGCGTCGCTGGCGCCTAAGGGTCCCTGTCATCGACGTGGGGCTTGCCGCTATGCCAATTGGTCAGTTTGGCGACCATTATGCCTTGGGTTTCATGTGTGGCTTGTCTTTGCCTTTGGTTACCTTTTGGGGATGGATTCTGAGTTGGCTTTCGGGTTGGTTGGGATTCTAGTTTTCTTAAGTCTGAATGGTTAAGCTTGTTACGTTTCTGAGTTGGCTTTTACGTAAGTGCATGATGGATGAATGTTAGACTTAAGCGCGTGTTGGGGAAACCGCTCAAGTCCTAGCGCCCTTTGAGGCGCCCGCACAACAGGAGGAGAGGAGACATGAGAGAGGAGAGGCACCAAAGTTGAGTAGAGTTTTCTCTATTCCAAATAGTATTCCCTTTTTAACGGTGTACAATAGGTGCCTTTTTATCTTTGGGGTGGCCCTTGACCCTTGCTTCCTATTGGCTACTTGCAAGGAGGTGGGATTGAAATCCACACCCTTCACAAGAAACACAAACTAATCTACGGTGTACAAAGAAGCACACCCCACCTACCACCAAAAACTTAGGAACTTAAGTTTAACTTAAACTTTGGCCTTTTAATATTATTTTAATCACATGGCCCAAAGTCTAGTTTATTCCAAAATAAATTATTTACAAGTGCCCATTGGGCCATGGTCTTACGCACGTAGGATGCCTGTTGTAAAGCTACCTTTACAAGCTTTACTTCCGGCGCCACTAACGCTAGCTATGTCCCCGGCGCCAGCAGCGCCCCTGCTGCTCCCGGCGCCAACGACGCCGACGCCGCTCCCGGTGCCACTATGACCAGAATCCAGCCGGCGCCAAGTTCCTATGGCTGGAAATATTTGATCGGTTCTAGCGGAGTCCAGAGAGCTTAGATCGATGTGCAATCACCTCACACGATCTAGGCATGATTAAAGGAAGCATGGGGATCAATAAAATCTAGAGAGAAAAAATGACTTTCTAGAAAGAGAAAATTCTAGAGAGAGAAAAAATGTGCTTTTCCAGCTTGGGTAGAGTGCTTGGTATGAGGGGGGGTGTCGAATCACACCAATACTATAGGGGAGTGCGGGTTGCGACTCAGGGCGAGCTCCAACCAAGTCTCAGCCTCCCTTGCTGGAATGTTGTCATGGCTCTCGCCTTGGCATGCTAGCGCCCCGGAGACTAGGGTCGGTCACACACTTGAAATGTAACCTTCTCAGATTTATCAATAAAGTGGGATTTTCCTCGAACTGACTCTGATTACCTTCTGGGTTTCAGTGTTCGGTAAAAGCGCCAGTTGTAAGGCCGCTTCAAAACTTTTAAGTTGGCACATAGCTGAGGGTCGTATCCCGAGACGCCAGCGGTATGCCGTCGGGACCATTCGGTCCGTGGCGCCAGCGGTATGCTGTCGGGACCATTTGGTCCAGGAACTGGTTGTCTCCATATCTATCGCAGCTTGTGGTTCTGAGTGTTCCTTGCATGAACGTGAATGGGTTAAGCTCTTGGGGAACGGGCTCTAACCTGTCGGCTGAGTTGGATGGCTTGCTTGGGTGGAAGTTACCTGTTTATGGCTGTCCAGTCTGGCGTGGCGCCAGGTTGGCTTCTAGCGCTCGTGACGAAGCTTTCAGTTGGTTAAGTCTGATGTAAGTCAAACCGCTTGCTTGGAATGGATGTTACTCGTTTGTAACGAAGCTTCGAGTTGGTTAAGTTTGATGTATGTCGGGCGGCTGATCGTTGTTGGCGAGTTGGCTGCTTGTATGTCGAGTGGGTTTGGATGGCAAGAGTTAAAGGCTGGGAAGCTAAGTCGTGGTTCCCGGCTCCCTTTGGGATGCCTGCGCTACAATGCCACGACCCTCACAACTTATTGTTAATGTTGGCCTCAAAGAATCTACCAACATTGCTCCCTTCTCAAACAATTGCAGGTCCCTCTTGTGAAGTTTTTAGCACATGTGAACTTCACTACACACCTTACAGCAGGATCTTACTGAGGTGTTGTGATTGCACAAGATTGATCAAAGAACAGATGACTTGAAAAATCTAAGGCAAGAGCACAATGGCATACATCAGATTGAAAAAACTAACTTCTCACTATGAGAAATGAATGTCAGAAATAATTCTAAGTGCTCAATATGGGAAAAAACAGGCTGCTCTTGGGTAGAGAGAGAAAATCAATACTTTACAACTCGGGTAGAGAGAGAATGAGTCCAAAACACCAAAATCTCAATATTCACAATATGGCAAAACATGCCACAGTTTCCCTACATCAAAGAGACTCGAATTCCTATAGTGGAGTTGCATGGAAAGTTCACTTAACTCAGTTAACTCAACTAACAGGGATCCACATGTATAACTGCATGCATGGATATTGCATGTCACCTCTCAAAATTGCCTAGACGTGTGTAGATCATAAAAACTACTTTGCATGTTGCATGCACTAATTGCATGTTGCATGCATGCATAACGGTGTCAAAAAATTTCTCTCACTACAGAACCCGACACTATCGTCTTTTTGCTACAGTCAATTTTCTCTTAAAGCGACACTGTCAGGAATTCCGAGTAAAAATGCAGTGTCACATTTTTCGCGTGTCAGGAATTGCGAGTAAAAATGCAATGTCGCATTTTTCAAAGTCCCTCAAATATTAAGGAAATGACTTTGGCAAAGTGTGGGGCTATCCCAATATTTAGGAAATGAGATTTTGCGACACTGTCGCATTTCCCACAAAATTCATTTTTGCAGAGTGACAATCACGTTCATTTATGCAGACAAACTGCTTACGGCCAAATGTCACCACTTATCAACAAGCAACTTCTGAGAAGAACTGGATGAATGCCAGTAGACTCTAGCCAATTGGCAGCCGC
Organism: Diphasiastrum complanatum; assembly: GCA_029204225.1. NCBI lineage: Eukaryota > Viridiplantae > Streptophyta > Lycopodiopsida > Lycopodiales > Lycopodiaceae > Diphasiastrum > Diphasiastrum complanatum. The sequence goes on from CM055111.1 coordinate 45,396,746, forward strand.
ATTTGACGAACTAATTGCTTAGTATAAATAGCTGTTCATATTTCAACATCTTAATTCTGAGATCAAGTATTGAATACTTAGCTCTCTTTCAAGCCTGCGAGCTTGAACACTCTTGAGCATTGTAGCTCATTCTTTAAAGTTGATTAGAGATTGCTATTGTGCTTACTGATTATTAGTAGTTGCGCTTGATTTAGACTTATGTTTTAGCCACTCATAGATAGCTTAGAGTACGTGACTTCGATCGGTAACTTGTTGTACTCATTTACATCTGTTTCGCTTTCATACTGAATCATTACTATCTTCTTATTGCGTTTAGCTTTGTCTCAAAATGTATGTGTTTCTGTAATTCTTCGTGACTGATTATTTGTCTAAAAATTCAATGCTTTAATGTTTGGCTACGTAATCATTGTAGTACTAATGATTTCAAAATTAGTTACTATAAGATCGAACATGATTTCAATCACTATTGTTTTGTTCGAAATTGATAGGCGTAGTCATGCATGAAGAAAGAGAAAGATAGTTTATTCCGCTGCGCACGGTAAGTTTTCTTTCTTGTCGTTCAAACTCTTTTTATTCGAATCTTATTCAACCTATCATTTACACACCTCTTTCCAACATAATTTAGCCTAGCACCAAATTCGATGGAATTTTTGAAAAATGCTCCAATGCCGGATCGGCAGCTACCTTGCCCATGAAATGGTTTGGTTTGCCTCTTGACGTGCTTTCTCCCCGTGGTACGACAATTACTTTGTCCGGGAGAAGTTGTACTTGCAGGGTACAATCCTTTTTTGCCTTTAATTTGGAGGATTTTGGCTTTAGGACGGCCTTAAATGGAGCTTTAGACCAAAAGTTATGGGCTCTTGAAGAAAACACACTGTTTCTCTACTTTGAAGCAAATTCGTTCTTCAAATGAATTTGCACTTCAGGGTCCCTCTCAATTTGAAATTTTTTAATGAAGATGAATGGCAAATTGCACCTCTGACCCCTTCAGTACTTGAAATGTATATTGCAAAGTCTTGAGATCCAAAGGTTGATTTCAATCCAACGACTTGTATGCCTCTAATAGCAATTACAATGAAGTGAAGCTAGAAGCAAGAAGATAACAAGACAATCATGATAGCATATCAATAGAAAGCTAGAAACAATGAATGGAATTGCATTAGCAATGAAAGAAAGAGTACAATCAATGGAAATGGAACATTGATTCATGTGGATAGGGCACATGAGACCTAGCAATGGAGATCCCCATGGCTTACATTCACAGGGAAGCTAGAAGCTCTCTCTTGCAAATGAGCCAAAAGATTCACAAAATGATGTCTCTTGCCTAGTTATAGACAATGCTCTTACTTAACTAAACATAACTATCTTGAAGGATAGTTAGCCTTTGTTAAGTATTATTCAAACTACATTGGCCCCTTGTTGGCCTATTGTCCTTATTAGTTATTTTGGAGGGCCTAAAGAGGGAACCGCCTTGTTATTAAGGCTAGTAGCTCCTTTTGAACCTACACTGTTATTAAACCTAATAGCTCCTACAAAGCTTACAATGGATATTATATTGCTTTGAAAAGCACTAATGTACTAAAAGTACATGACACTCCCCCTACTTAAACATTTTTGTCCCCAAAAATGAAGACTCTTGTCTGATTAGCTTGATCGCCTTGGTTAAGTAGTCATGATTGAAGATGTGTCATCCAAAAACGTATTGTCTCATTATAGATCCAAAGCTGTCGAATTGAAATTATTTTCTTGGCTTCAGACTGTAATCCTTGTTCCCATGGAGGAAAAACTGATGGTCGAAGAAGAGTTTGATGAGCTCCATATTGCTTATTGGTAACCAATCTGTATGGAATGGACAGAGTGTGTCATCGCAATATCTTCTTTTGTCTGCTTTCTCAACATCATACCAATTTAGATGCTTATCCAATTCCCTTGGATTCTTGGTTTTGTCTTGCATCCGGCTCTTATGTCATAACTGCCAATCCATTTGTTTGGCCAATTTGATGAAGAAAATCACAATTCTATCATAAATAATGGTAGTCATGAATTGTTGTTCATATATAAATGCTCCATATGAAGTACTCGACATGAATATTGACACTCTGTCGTATGATGAAGCATATCTGTGGGCATATTGTTGACCAAAATATATTTCCTCAAATCTGGTCAATACCTCATTCATAGGTGGTTGTAAATATTTGACCTGATTGACCTCAAAAATAGACTCTCGTCTCGAAATATAAAATTTGCAGTTGCCCATATAAACCGTTGAAGCATCATTCCCAAGTAGTGAAAATACATTCCAAAGTTGAACCAGGGATTTGATATTTCGATTGTTCCAAATAACCATTGATGAACAACCATTGTTGACATTACTCAATTGAAGATTGATCACATTAGAGTCTACTGAGCAATGTAAACTTCTTCAAAGAAACTGATATAGATTGATGGCATATTTTAAAATCAGCTTCCTATAGAGTGTTGGCTGACTGAGAAAATGTTCCTAATCATTATTCACATCCATACATTCTGCATATGCATGTGAATTACAATTTGGCTTCTGAGTTTTGGAGATTAATCCATAGGAAATGGGTTCTCCAACTGAAGTCACTTGAAGATCTTGTAAAATGGACCTATGAGGCATTGAACAATAATCCAAGGTATTGTTACAAGTTGGATTTATATGGAATAATGAAATCTCTTCATTGCGGACAATATCCTTGTTGAATACATACTCCATTAGATTGTTGTCAAAAATAAAAATATTCTCAAAAGCTCCCAAATCAAATTGAATTGGTTCGTAGATTGGATTCTTTAAATAGCCACTCAATTCCAAGCCATGGAATGTCAGTGTCATATAGTCTTCAATCTGAAAGCTTGGTGAATGCCTTGATCGACTTTCTTCGAGCATAACAATATTCTCAATCTGACGATCCATAGTTGCTTGTTCATTGACCAAATTAAGGCATTGATGTAGGTCAAGTTTCGGACTTAAATGATTGAAGTGAAATTTGAAAGGATGTTCAATTATCTTCACATCTTGATCTGAATCTTGACTTTCGTCTGAATCCTGATTTTCACCATCTGTTGTTGTAACTTGATCAAAATTTTGAATTGGACTTTTGTTGCCTGCAACTGTATCTGGATCTGAGACTTGACTTTCGTTGTCGCTTTGCTCATCTGACTCATTGTCCTCGCTTTCCTCATCCGCTTCATCGTCATCACTGTGCTCATCAGACTCATTGATGGGATCATCTTCATCTTCAGAATTTTCTTCCCTTTCATTCACATGCAGTTGTCGATCCACTGATGCTTTAGTGTATACACTCACTTTCTGAATCCACATATTCATTTTCTCAAACCATTTGGATTGTTCTTCTTTTCTTTCAGCTTTCAATTAAAGTCTTTGTTCTTGTTGCTCGTACTTTAATGCATATTCCATAGTTTTCCTTAATCAAAACCCAGGCTGAAGAGAAGTAGTTTGTAGATAGTTTTCCACAATGCTCCGATATTGAGGTTGTAAGTTGTATAATCGAATATTGAGACCATCTATTGGAATTCTCGATTGTACTCATCAACTCTAGTTATCTGGCTCCAAGAACACCATTGGATGAAGTCAGATCGATTGAAAACCTGTCTACAGACTCTTTTGAAAGTTAACTAGTTCTCAAGAAGAAAGTTGTGAACGATGTTCCACAAGACTGAACACGTCCTTGGGAACCCGATGAAGCAAAGAAAACCATATCATTGTCACCAATACCTCCACTATAGTAGAAGTTATAATCCAAATCCTCTAGCCAATTGTCTACATTAATGGAGTGGATGCTTCCATTAAAGGTAGGACTAACGTATTCAGACAGTCGTTGGTTGTTATAACAAGGTTTCCGTTGAGCGGTGACTTTGCACCATTCAGTGATATGGTTTGTAGATAAGTGCTCCAGAGCAAGTGCACGATCCATCATATTGCGCAACTCCATAAAACTAGCGGCATAAATGGATTTGGAAAGAGTTGGTTGAAGCACATTCTTTATAGGCGTTTGAAGGAAACCCACATAGTAGTTCAAACATTTTCTATACTCAAATTTTGTCTTCTAAACCAATGCCAAGAATTGCTGATTAAATTGTTGTACAGAACCAATTTGTTTGAGAGATTCAAATGATTTCTCATAAAATCTGGTAATACTATCGATGCAAGCAATTTTGAATTGACTCCAAAGCTTTGTGCTTGAATGTGCTTGAGTATCCCACCATGCTCGAACTTGTCCTTGAAAGCACAATGAAGCGAAATAGATTTTATCTTCTTTTGAATAATGGTGATGACGAAAATAAGCTTCTAATTCAGTCAACCAATCATCAATGCTGATTGAACTTGGTTGTCCGTCAAATAAAAGGCTGTAATGTACGATTTCAGAGACAATCATAATAGCATATCAATAGAAATCTAGAAACAATGAGATCACAATGGAATTGCATTAGCAATGAAAGAAAGAGTACAACCAATGGAAATGGAGCATTGATTAATGTGGATAGGGCACATGAGATCCCTATGGCTCACATTCACAAAGAAGCTAGAAGCTCTCACTTGCAAATGAGCCAAAAGATTCACAAAATGATGTCTCTTGCCTAGTTATGGACAATGCTCTTACTTAACTAAACATAATTATCTTGAAGGATAGTTAGCCCTTCTTAAGTATTATTCAAACTACATTGGGCCCTTGTTGGCCTATTATCCTTATTACTTACTTTGGAGGGCTTAAAGAGAGAACTGCCTTGTTATTAAGGCTAATAGCTCCTTTTGGGCCTACAAAGCTTACAATGGATATTATATTGCTTTGAAAAGCACTGATGTACTAAAAGTACATGACAATCTATCATCACTCAAATAAACAAAAAGAGAGATCACACCACAACCCAAGAGAACACCTTTAAACTATATTAACAAAAGAAACTTAAGGGTACATATATATAGTCTATTTTTTGTGGGGTACCGCTGCATGGCTATTCGGTCTCCGTTACGGGACGTGTGTCCCAACTTTACACAAAATATGCCGTCAAACTGGCATACATGCATACAGTTACTTAAGCAGTAAAAAACTCGAAAATATTGCTAGAAACGGAAAGTCATGAAACTATAAGAGAAACTCGGGCTTAATTATTCTAATAGTTTGCACATATGTTTAAGTAGTATATGTTGTACTGGCATGATAATTTTGATTTTTGATACCATCTTCCTAGACTTGATACGTTTAGAGTGACATTATTTTAAACTGGTTATTTTACTTGTGAAGGGTTATGTGCAAACAACACACGTTAAGAGTAGTTTGTGCATACCACGTATGTCCAAGACAAATGTTCGCAAAGATTTCTCAATTGTTTTTATTTTGAGAGCATATTGTGTCTCAAATGTTGTTTTTTTAATGATGGATGGCACTTCTTTCAATCATTTTACGATATTTGTAAAAAAGTTTTTGATGATTGTGGATTGTTAAATTGGTCAATGTAAATCATAAGGCACTTGACTAGAAATCAAAAGGTTGCAAGAATAGCTGGTGCATCGAATTAACCTTGATAAGTAGTGATACTGATAAAAAAATCTTGCGAATCTCACACCCTAATCAATCCCAAAATCTTCGAACTCAGATAATTGTAAGCTTAAGGGCTTTACTTAGCCAACTAGCCCATCACTCTGGAACCTTTTTAACAATGAGTAATATGGATGAGGCTACCAGAATCGCTATTTGTATATTGGTGAGGTTTTGAAATTTTTTTTAGGTGAAAGACTTTGAATCATGACAATGTTTGCAATTGTTGGAACAATAAGCCTTGCAATCCACATAATCCTAGAATGAGCTAAGAGGGATGAGTAGACAACATGGAGAATAGTCGAAGTCATGCACCACATCTTCTAGGCAGCATTGTTGACCTTGGCTCACTTTTGTGTGTGTGTGTGTGTGTGTGTGTGAGTGTGTGTGTGTCTCAGGTGGGAGCATGCGTTTAGATTTAGATTATTGTTTGTTGATAACCTCTTCTGTTGAGCACAAGCTTAACAATGTGTGTCCAAGCTTACAATATTGCCACGTGGTTGATTTGCATAAATTAAAAACTTAGTACCCATTACAAAAGCCTTTTATCATCATTGACGAGGTAAAAGTAGTGCACGCTTAGGAACCAAATTTGTGTCACACCTTCCATCTACTGAAGTATATGTCCAAACTACTAGGTACTCCCTTTAATAACTTTCTCACAAGCTTCATTGATCAACTCTACTTAGAGGCTTGGCTTTGCAAGCCAAGGCCAAAAATATATAAAGGCTACCTCCAAGAAACCATAATGTTCTTTGTAGTATGTAAGATCTAGATTAAATGTTATTTTGTATTTTTTGGAATTTAGTGACATGGATTAAGCACTATAAAATCAAGGTAAATGAATCTACTCTTAAAAAGTTCCTACAACCAACACTTTGCATAGCATAAATTTAATTTGTTGGCAACACCTCAAAGTCTTGAAAGTCACATTCGTTATGATTTTGATATTGAAGCCTCTTGACAAGGGGCATTTGGATGCAATATTAGTTGGAAGTTGAAAATTATAGGATGCATTTGTGAATGCTTCTCATGTGAGAGCTATCGTATGGAGTTTATTGAGGCTTCCTCCATGCGACATGCACATGGCTTGTTGTTACGTCCAACACATGGTTATCGAAGTGAATGCCAACAATCTCATCATTTGACAACAATAGCATAATTGAAGAAACAATAATTCTCATGAGGAGAACATGGTGTCAAGGACACTTGGTTGGAGCCTTGTGTTAATGGGTTAGATTTGGCCACATTGTAAATTTGGGCATAAAAACGATGGTACATAGTAACCCTTCTTTTTGGCGAGTAAGCCTATTTGGGATACACGTGAGCCCTGGCGTTAGAGTCCGTATCTTTTTGTTTTTGACAATTGCTAGACACAAATATTAACATGATATATGAGTTGTAGACTATTATTAGCTGATTATCAACCTATATGCTAAAGAACTATGTAGCTCCATAAAAGTCAACGTTATAATATTCTTGTGAATTCTTGGCGAGCCATGGAATAGACTAATTTGAGATGCAATATGTAACCCCCAATGGCATAGGGGCATCGTAAGGCTCTCGTTGTTTGATACTAGGGTCCAATTCTTAACCCTGTATCACAAAAATGCATCCATATTGGGCTCTCGCTGCTCGATAACATTGGCACTTCACCTATATACCCATCTATATATTCATGTGAACATTGGCACTTCACCTATATACCCATCTAACATTGGTTACTGCACTAGATGCACCCACCCACCCGCCTACCAAAAATAAACAAGAGTGATTTTTTCCCACGCTTATTGGGCTATGGGCATTGGGAATATTTGTGTTTTGTATGCACTTAATGCCTCAAAGCAAAAAGAGAAATCAGGAAATAAAAGAGAGAAAGTGGAATTGAGGCAGGTGAGTCGGTGCCACATGGCTATAGCCCCCATCCACATTTAATACCCCCACCGCCCTGCAAAGACTTGCTGGCCGTCGATCTACCCACCCATCTGACGGCCACCACTCGTCCTCATCTCGCCATCGTCGAGCCGCAAGTCAGAGTCCAGCGTCGGACGCCTGTACCAGCTTAACCGTAGTTGCTCTCCTAACCGCGGTCATATTTAACCCGGGTTAGCTGGAAAGGGCTAGATATAGGGTTTCAGCCAAGTAGTAGATCTCGACCGTTAAACTTCTTAGATGGACGGTGACGATCTCTTTGGGTCCCGAGAATCCAGACCGTTCAGTGGTTCAAATGGCCGGACACAATCTACTATCGCCTCTCTCTTTGAATCCACTCCGTCCAATGTTTCAAATGGACGGTCACGATCTCATCTCTTACCCCTACTTCAGGTGAATACATCTAGACCGTTCGATTTTGTAAATGGACGGTCACGATCTCTCTCCGTTTCCTGCTCTTTTTGGGCCAGGAAAATCTAGACCGTTGATTGTTTTGAATGGACGGTCATGCTTTGCTCTCACCCCTCTCTTCCTCTTCTCTCTGTCTTTCTGGATTGACTTGTTCTGGCAGAGCGTGTGCGAGAGAGAGAGAGAGAGAGAGGGAGAGGTTGGATCGGTGAGGAGGGGAGAGAGCGGATGCTGGATTTGTCGTCGATGGTGTTGGGCTTTAGATCCGCCTTGTTCTGGGCTTGCCATCCACCTATTCTTTTATCGAGCTGCTCAACCACGTCTCTACCTCTGCCTATATCCCTCAGCTGACCCCTTCTTTGCTGTAATCGTCTTTCTTGTAGTTGAAAGCTCTGCCTCTGCGGGTTATATTCAACGCAGATTTACAGCCTACTTTTTATTTTGTCTTCCCTATCCTTGTTGGCTCTTGGGTCTTGTCTTCTCACCAGCTGCCTGCTGAACTTTTGGGTTATTTTTGGTTCATGGTCTTACTTGCTGCCTGCTAAGCTTTGCATGCGATTTGTGTTTTGGCTTTTCCTGGATCTGATAGCCTGTTTTTTCTAAGCTAGTGCTCACCTGCTATCTGCTAAGGGTTTGGATCGGATTTGTGTTTTGAGTTTGTTCAGGATAATAGCCTGTTTTCTGATCCAGTGTTCAGTTGCTTCCTTGCCTATCTATATCTGAGAGTATGCGATTGCACTATGCATCTTTGTTTCCCGTGTTTCAAGTATACATAAGTTTTATCAAGCCTTTGTCTTACCTTGTTGATCCAACTCCGTGCTTCATAATACCCTTCTTGTGGTCATTTTTCTGTTTTAAGGTCAGTTCTGCTTAAGGTGATACCTGGCCAGAGGTATCTTGCACCAGGGAAACTATCTGGATCGGCCTACGATTTTCAAGGCCTATTTGCTCTAGCGGCGCGTATCGATCATTTGTCAGTGAATCAGGCCTATTACTGCATCGAATGCTTGAGCCAGTAATCGCAGGTCGCAGGTTATATTACATAAAGGTCTATTGACGGTGTCGCAGCTACATGCCGACACGGCCTATGCATCCTTTTAATCAACGTAAGCAAAATATAAATCACTGGTTATTTATGACAGATATGTCAAAAAGCATATTTCTCACATGAGGTCAATCCAAGACACTGAGACTTTTCTAATACAAGAAAGGCTGATGCCTCATGCTACGTTGAAATCTTACCATTGTAAGAGAACTATAATGATCTAAAGACTCATCAAAGATCAAGATGCTTTAGCCATAACTTTTATTGAAGTTGTTCGATCTGGCAACATTTGGCAAAATGCAAACCTGAAGAAACTCGAACAAATTTGTCAGTATGTCAATCCTTTATCCCACATCTATATTGTGTAAAGGGTAAGAGTTACATGCAATACAACATGAACTGGGGTATTGGAATCATCCTAAATACCTTGCAAATGAGACTTTGTGCATTTGCCCTCAAGCATGTATAGGTTTATGATGCATTTGCACTTGTGATTCTTGTGTCATGAAATTATTTTGTTTATAATATTCGAACACACTGCATTCAAAAGTATTTCTATATTTGACTTCGCATTTTGTTCACAACAGAGGGTTTGGAGATGGAAAAGCTGAAATGGTTGCACAACTCAGTGAATTTGTAAGCCCCAAATTGCATGCATTATTCTAGAATCCCAATATATAGACGGACTGTGTCAGCATGGCTACTACTTCTTTACCACCAGGTTTTGGTGCTTCCATTGCACGGATTTCCCATCAAAACTTCCCGAAAAGATTTAAGCAATCCAGAGGAAAGAAAGTAACTTGGGCTGCAGGGGACAAACTTTGTCAGGTTAAATTCATCTCTTTACTACATGTTTTTTCTGGTTATTTGATCTCTTGCTCTTGGGCAGTATTTGTGCATATAAAATCTTATCATAAAAAATCCTCAATGAGGCTCAGTGATTCCTACTGAATTTGGAATAATATGAAATATAGAGGATATGCACGGACAACATTATGTGTGGAAAAGTAAGAACTGTTTCATAGCGGTAGTGATCATCTTGCAGCGTCAATGCCAAGAGAGTATAGATGTATACTGGCAAGTGTTGGTTTTTCTACATGGTAGTTGCTGCTTAGTATAGCCTAGTGCTTAAACCCTATTTAATCTTCCAGCGGGCAATTAGTACTCTTCATGTGATTGTGGATACGGTAAACCTTTTTTTCTTTGAACTCTCTTTGATGCCCCTAGCAAGTTTTTAACGCAATTGACTTCTGTCCTATAGTTCTAGAGTAGAACTAGTGAGCAATTGATCGTTTATCATCTTAGGTTATAATATCTTTGCTGGCATCTCGTGCAAGCCTAATTCTCTGTTAGACATTTAACAAAATTGAAAGCTATTTGTGCTATTTGGTAAGGATCATCAGGAAGGCCTTCCCCAATCCCATGTGAGGCTTGCCTTCCTGATTATCTTCCTTATTGAAAGGCATAATTATAGAGCATTCTAGTTGGGTTTTGTCTTATGCTCAATATTACATTTCTAAAGCATATCTGAAGAGCTGAATTGTATTCATGACAGTATGTTTCAGTTCTCAGGGAAGGTGTCTAAGAGGCTCCTTTACTTCATGAAAAAGTCAATTTTCATATTTGAGGCCTGCGAAAAATTTAGAATGAGCCACAGCTTGAATAGTGGTTGTTTTTGTCTGGAGGTTAATGATTAGGCTTTGATTTTGCCAGTATTATCATGTTAGTGATACTTGAAAATGCACACAGCAACATTTCTGCTCAATTTTCTTACATGCATTTAAGAAATATGATGGTTTCAAGAAATGGTGGCCAGGCAAAGGAAAGACAAGAATCCGACCAAGTGGGATTGAAAATAAGTGTCCGAATATATTAAAAGCTGAAGCTTGAAACTTTCTGATGCTGAAGCTTATGCTAAATGTTCCAAAGCTTTCTGTCACCTTAGTTTTTTAGGTATGTGCCTGGACAAAGCACTGTTCCTCATGGGTGTTGTACATGTTGCCAATTCTTCTTATGGCAGGATTATTTCAAAAGGATGATTTGTGAAGTGACACTTGATGCTCTAGTTGTAATTGAGAAAATTAGGGAAACAGTTTCTGGTTTCCAGTCATAAGAAGATACATTTAGAATGCATTGTTCTATGTATATGTTACAGACACAGCTAAACTGAACAATGTAAATATTTGGTTCATGCATATCATAGATGATAGTTGTAACCCAACGACGTGTCTGGAAAAACTTTAATGTCTTAAACATTATTTTTGATAAAAATCTTTTTTTTGAGACCCTAAAAGAACTGGTCCTAAGACCTTTCTGGGCCTCCAAAGGGGACCTAAATTAACTCACTGGTCTACTAGTGCACCATCGTCATATTAATTAAGAGTCCTAAAGTAGGAAAAAGAATTGATACATTTGTGATGTGTTTCATATTTGGATGACTAGGTGCAGTGTCAATCCTTATTCTTTTTTATAGCTACAAGTGGCCATTTCTTTGGACATAAATGTAAAGAAAATAATGAACGTGACCCACTTGAACATGTCCTAAACATTTCAAACTTTTGTTGCGCTTCGAGCATTGTACGAATGGATGTTGCAAAACGTTTGGTTGCAACTATGATGCATACAACAGAATTTTGAAATTTTCAGCAATGGAAAGTGGAACTGTCAGCTACATTTTAGATCCAGATCATGATTGTTTTGCTCCCTCAACCATTATCTATGTCAGACTGTCCTTTTAACATGAAAGCATGTGTACCTAGTTTTAGTATTGCAGTTCTTATTTTACGTATCTGATGCTTTTTTGGTTTTGAAGATTGTTTTGAGCTCCTTTGCTTGCCTTCATTCGCTTCATATATTTGAGTAGGTTGCTGCTTTAGGTACATTTATAGAGTTCTTTCATTTGCCACTACATATGACAAGTTTTAGGATTTGGTGCTTTGTGTGAGTTTCTTACTTTCCCTTTTTGTGGATCTGAGAACATCCAAAAAGCTTGTGCCATCTTCTAGTTGCAGCACTCTTAAGCACTGTAGATATCTTTATGAAGGTCCCATTCTGAATGTTGTTGGACTCCTTCTGGAAGCTCTGAAGTGCCGTAAGCCCATTGCCTTCTCATGATTGATTCGATAGGGATCCCCATTCTTTCTCGCTTAGAAGGGTTTCATAACTTCAAATATTTACCTCTTCTCCTGTACATTGCATTCATATGGAACATTTTTTGATTGTATCTGACTTGAAGTTATAAGATCATTCCCTGACACAATCATTTGTAATCCTTGTGGTATCTCGATAGTGTGAATTTGTGAGTTTCATAGAGTTTTGAAACTTTAGCTTCTATTGAATACCTGTCTTATTTTCAACGTACTCCTGGGCACAGGCAAAGTCGATAGATATGTCATAGCATTTGTGCCATGCTATGCATGATGGAGATAATGTTCCAATACTATGACTTTCTCCATCTCCTTGGGTTATGTTGGGTACTCTCCTGGACATAACATTGACATGTGCAATTCTTGTTTCATTTCAACTTTTTCACTAAGCTTAAGCAATCTTTGTGTGCAATCTTTTTGTTCGGTCTGATTTTGTTTTGCCTACGAACTTTTCAATTGAGAAGCTTAAACATGCATCTGTTTACAGGTGAGATTGTTTGCAGCAGATGATGCACCATGTGTCTCTGGGATAGCACACCAAGACTTTTTGCAGATAAAGCAAACTAGGTTTATGCACACAGCCACTCCAATTGCCTCCTTTGATGAGCTTGATCTTCCACCAGGATTTGGAGATTCAGTTATCAGGCATATGAAAGCAAGTATACAAGCTTTTTCTGACATTGTTGCAGAGACCCCTTGGAGGTGCCCTGACAAGGTACTCTTTCAAAGGTTCAACTGCATCAAATTAGATGCCCTATTTAATTATCCTATTGCTATATATGGATTGGGCAGTAGTTTCCAGTGACGAATTGATGCTGCCATAGATAATTATACCAACGAATCACCTGCCACTACTTTTGATGATGATATTCTGATAAGCGATGTGGTGCAGCAATTTCGTACTTACTTTGACAAAAGGATTTCTTGGTTTTTTAAAGCCTAAATGGGCTATATGAGTTTGTAAAAAGATGAGACTCATCGAAGTTTAGGAGCATCTTGTAGCTGTCAATCTTCCATAGATAATTATACCAACGAGTCACCTGCCACTACTTTTGATGATGATATTCTGATAAGCGATGTGGTGCAGCAATTACGTACTTAACTTTGACAAAAGGATTCCTTGGTTTTTTACAGCCTAAATGGGCTATATGAGCTTGTAAAAAGATGAGACTCATCGAAGTTTAGGAGCATCTTCTAGCTGTCAATCTTTCTTTAGCATGAGGCCTATGATGTGACTCCAGGCTTACGGATGTAAATCTTGGTGACTTGATCTTGCAGTATGTCTTGAATCCTTCTTGGCAAGTAGTTGCTGGTGAGGAAAGCCTAGATGTCAGTACTCAACAACAACGTGAACTTGGGGTTTTGGAGGCAGTTTATCCTCGAATTACAAGTATTCCTGAAAGGTTGGATCTAGACTTGCATTTAAATTTATCTTTTTACATTGTGGGAAGGCTTTTAGCTGCTTTAGTCTGTTTTGCTTGGTTTGCATTCTCATACTACTAATATTTCTTGTATAATAGTCAGGCTGTTTGACTTAAATTTTCATACCAGTCCTGCAGAACCTCAAGGGCCACAACAACCTTATGATGATTCCCTGGTATCACAAATTCCAGTTGTACCTATTGAGGAGGATGATTCCATGGATGTGGATGATAATGGAGATTCAAATACAGACGGAGACTCTCAGGAGCCTGTTTTAAAGGGTATGCTTGTAATAAGTCAGTTCATGCACACAACAGAACAATCGGCAGAACATGGCTAGAGTTTGTAGCAATTGCTAGTTAACTAAGGATGTAGCTTCTGCTTGAAGGCCTTATGAAGCATGAGTAACTAGAGATGCTTCAAGAGCTACAAAACCTGGATGGTGGAAAAAGTAAGCCTAAGTCATTTTTTGAAAGGCAAAAGTCTCTCTTAGATTGAACCTTACTAAAGTAGCATTCGATATCATCAATTGTGAGGTATTCCAAAAGGCTGCACATCTGAAAAATGAATACCCAATTAGATTTTACCCAGCCTTGTTTCAGATCAAGCTTTAACAACGTAGTGCCTCACCTTTGTAGATGGCAGTGTCTAGCATATGCATTAAATCTCATGTTACTTTCTTGTTCCTTTCAAAAAATCGTCTAACATTAACTTTCTTGTATCCAAGAGCTGCAAACCGGATTCATCTAAGACCAATCAAGTGTCCGCCAGCTTGGTATATCAAGATTCAAAGAGATTTTTGCCGCTCTTTGACATGTCAACCTGTTGTTTGCCTTTTAGATAATAGTGAGGAAATCTGCAGCTAATAGGAAGATAGTTTTGTACTAAGGAGCTTGACCCGTCCTTCAACAAAGTCTTTTGAAAAACTTCGACCGTTATTTCCATTTTCAGCACTCTTTGCCCTGCTCTAGCTTTTCTCTTTACTGAAGAACAATCGGCAGAACATGGCTAGAGTTTGTAGAAATTGCTCGTTAACTGAGGATGTAGCTTCTGCTTAAAGACCTTATGAAGCATGAGTAACTAGAGATGCTTCAAGAGCTACAAAACCTGGATGGTGGAAAAAGTAAGCCTAAGATTTGCTACTGTTAGCATAGCTCCAGGAAAGATGAGCAAATTAACTGAATTTGCATGATACGCTGTTGCTTTCGAGTCTCTAGTACAGATTGTGTGCAAGCGTAACATGAGTTTTGTGTTTCTAGGCTGGATGGTGCTTGCCAACTGTCTTATTGATAATTGGGATGATATTTCTAATGATGGCTGCTGCATTTTGTGGATGAGAATTTTTTCAGGTGGACAGGTGGCTAATAACATGACACTTCAAAAGCTAGATGATTTAAGAGCTGAGGCTGACAAAATTTCAAAAGATAAAATGGCTAGCTTGGCAGAGGTGAACCTAGTGTCCGGTGTACGCACACCTTTTGGAGTCCCCAATACATCTGATTTGCCTTGTCTGACTGAGCAGTCTGGTGGAAACCTTTCACAACAACAGTTTGTGGCTGGAGGCTCTCCATCAAGAAATATGACTTCTGGTCATAATAGTCAAACCGTTGGTGCTATAGAACCAGATGTCGCTGCGGCAGCTGCTGCTGCATTTGCAGCGATGACAAAGGCTAAAGAACAGGGAAGTCTAATTGATCAAGAGCTCTTAATACAGATTCTTAGCAATCCTTTACTGGTTGAAACCCTATCAGGTGGCAAGCCCAGAAAAAATTTCATTTCTCAGTCCCGTGTATTTGCAACAAAGTGTTCTTCTGGAACTTCTGTAGTCAATGCGGCTACAGATTCTCAAGCGAACACAAATATACATTCATCAATAAAAACTATCCCTACCACCACTAAAAAACAACCCAATTCAACAATCTCCGTAGTGCCACCAGGTTTTGGAATCAGCATGCAAGCAAAGGAAGTTTTTGATAAGGATGAGGTTCTCCTATCGAAACCACCTGGTCCGGGTAACATTGCACTAGCTAATTCAGGTGCCTTCGGTAATGGAGATATAAATATTCAGCAACCAAATGGAAACACAAACCTACCTTTTCAGTCAATAAACAGTCAGACAGCTATGACGAGTACAGTAGAGCTTAGGCAACTTACAAACCATCTACAGCTACAGCCTGCTGGCTCAGCTCCAATCTTGAGTCTTGCTGGCAGATCATCAACTCAATATGATGAGCAATACTATAAAAGACTGATCATGCAGCATGGTGGAAACAAAATCGATAAAGCACTTTCCTGGAAGATAGACACAATCCAAAGGGAAGCAGAACCCCAAAGAGAGAGACTTGGGATAAACACCGGTGACTCGAGTCGCGTAAAATCCCGAAAGGTCTGTGCTTATTACAATACTCCCAGAGGCTGTAGAAATGGTGTTTCTTGTATGTTCTTGCATGATGCATCACAAGATGGAGCTCCGGCTGAAAGAACTGGTTTTGACATACCTCAGTTGCACCTAAAGAAGAAGCTCAGATTTGAAAATTTCACATGAACTATCGAAAAAGAGCGAAAACCATGTCTCACCATCTGCAAGTAATCCAATAATCTTTATCTGCTAAAAGTTCTGATTACATCACTTTGTACTTTATGTTTTCTCAAGGCATGAAGTTTCAAATAAGCAGCTGTGAATTCATGAAGCATTATTTTAACTAATGTGAGAATTATCTTAAGGAAAAGATGTCAGATGAATCAACGCAGTGCATCATTGAAGCGTTCAATGCATTCTAAGGAGCATTAACTCTGCTAATCTGACCTTCATCCAAAGCTAAATTAGTGTTTTAGTTAGAAGGTTCAGGACTCTAGTAGAAGCTTCAGCTGAAAAGTAAACAATCTGTCATTTTGAGATTTTGTGCTTTCAACCATGGCTATAACCTACAAATATTGCATTCTTCACAAATCCGCTTAAATACTTCCAAAACTTGAAATTTACGATGAAATTAATGTTACCCTTTCTATCAGACAGCAAGTCGACAAATCTAAGATCATTGTTAGGAAAGACTATGACAAACGACGACCTTAACAAGTTCTAGAGGCTAGCCTAGGTTAACATTGTTATGGACTTGCTGATACGGACACCAAAGGCATTATTAGTTAATTGGTTGCATTTATGCTGAGGGTTATTCAAAGGTTGGCACAATTGGTTAGATTGGCATCCAAAGTTTCTTTGCTCCCAGGTTAAAGTCCCCCTTGGAAACCGAGGTGCATTTTTTTAAAGGGTTACTCAGTGGGTTATATTGGTATCCAAAGTTTCATTTGTCCTTTGTAAACTAAAATGTGTTGATTCTGAAGGGATAAGATCCAAGGGTTGGCTTAGTTGGCTAGCTTGGCATCCAAAGTTTATTTGGTCCCAAAGGTCAAGCCCCTCTTGAAAACCAAGACGCGTTTATTCCAAGGGTTGGCTAGCTTGGCATCCAAAGTTTGTTTGGTCCAATTTTGAAAACCAAGATGCATTTATTTCCCTAATCCAATGGTAGTTGGTTACTTTGGTATCTAAAGTTTCTTTGGTCCCAGGTTTCAGCCCCCTTTGGCTAGAAACCAACATGTATATATTTCATCAAACATCGAACCAGGTTAGCTCGGCTGGTTAGCTTGGTATTTAAAGTTCAAGACTTCTTCGAAAACCAATATATTTCACTAAATACCAAAAAAATTGTAAAATAGAAGTTCAAAAAACATCTATTTCACTAAGATCTCTAGCGACATTGGTTGAGTTGATGTATCGTGCTAGAGTTTGGGCTCACCCATCCAAGTTCGATTCTGTATGATCCCATGGGGTTAATAATGCTAAGAAAGCATTTGTTTATCAAGTCTTCAATGGATATCAGAGAAATTGCTATCCCTTTTGATTTTTAAACATGAATTCAACCCCATCATTTCCTCTATGGCATTCATCATCTAGTCAATAGGATCTAGGGCAAGTGGTAGGCCCCTTGACTTTAAAATACGAAGTCATGGTTTCGGTACACCCCATACCTTAAACTAAGGCATTTATTTCATTAAGCTTTGAAATGTTTCTATGTTGTTGGATTTTTATAACAGTTCAAAATCTAACGTTAATGTGTTTCTTATAGTATTTAAGTTGTTTTTCAAATTGCAAAGTCGAAAAACACTTGGGATTGACATTGAGATTTGAATCAATATGATGCTCATGACTGAAATAATACTGTAGGTCAGAATGAATATCAATTCAATCCAAAAATTAGACTAGAATCAAAATAGCATTCCGATTTGACTCATCCTGACCTAGGGCTGAAATAAAGTCACGACGATCTTCACAAATAAATAGAATCATGTTTGATAGCGAGAATCAGTTACATTATGATAGCTTAATGCTTAGTGATTTAAATTTCTTTTCATCTTCTATTAGAAATGTATATATACTTTTAGTTCATAAATGAAGTAAGAGAGAGATTGATCATAGCGTCGCATACTAAGTGGTGTGATTGAGTATCATGTTTGTAGTATACATTTGATGTATTGATCTCTCTAAGGTCCTTTTTTGTTATTTGAATGCATCCAAAATTTTTTACATATGTTTTGTGTAGATTGATGCATTTCTACAAAATTTTAGTGCCATTTCCATTGTCTACTGATGTATGTACTAAACCATTTGTAATATGTCGTTTCATTACTTATGCTAGTATCGTTACACACACACACACACACACACACACACACACACACACACACACACACACACACACACACACATCATAGTTGCAGAGTTTCATGATTTGCGAATCGTGATTTGCTGCAGCAAATTGTGGAAATATTTTTTTTTCAATGTGCGATTCTACTGAACAAAAAAAAAACAATGATTCGTTGTGAATCGTCATTGCTTTTTTTTCTAGAACGATTCGTGAATCCTGAATGCAACTATGATATATATATATATATATATATATATATATATAGAAGTATATCACTTGAGATGGACAAATTTCATAAATGCTGGTTCTAGCATTCTCCCTCACGAAAGTAAATGTTCTCGGTGGCTCATCATGCCTTTTGACTAAAAACCTACTAGTAGGACATGGCACTCCAGCATTCATCATTAATAGCGAATGTCTACTTTGCGATACGTAACACCTACACCAAGATTATATTTTGAACATGGTATAAAAAGTCGGTTTTGGTATTTTGATTATGATATTGTCAATAAATTTGGAAGTATTACTCAATCAAATGATTTTAACAATGTAATCTTTGGTTGTATTAGAGTGTCATTTCCAAGATGGATAATACTTTCAAGTGCATCCCTCACTGGAAAGCTAGACGAAAATAATTACCATCTTTGGAAGTTCAAGATGAAAGTAATTTTTTTTGCCAAAGAATTATGAGACGTATAAGGTAGTGAGAACGTAGATGTTGTAGCTATAACAAGGTGAAAATAGAAAGATGGAAAGGCATTTAGACTAATCACTCTTGATATTCAGATCAGTCACATGTTCAAACATCAAAATTTTTTTGGGATGTTGGCCTATGTTCTATGATATTAGAGATGTAATCTCTAAGTTTTATTTGAGGAAAAATTTCCACCAATGTCGGAATCTGACGGCTTGTTGGATTTTGACGACCAGAGAATCCTCAAAAATAGTCCGACGACTATCCTAACATATCAGTTCTTTCAGAATCCGAAAGTTGTTGAATTCTAACGAATTGTTTTATCTTTAAAAAAATAAAAAATTCTAAAACATAGCTCGCTAGTTTCGTGACAAAATACTTGGAGCAAATTCTGACGAATTGTATATATTTTAAAAAATCAGAAATTGTAAAACACAAGTTGCTAGTTTCGCGACAAAAGGGACAATATTACATTAGACATTATATTTTGATTGAAGATTAAATATGAGGTATGTTTTTAAAATGTGATTCATTGTAATTGCACTATGCTCTTGATTTCGTAACCATTAGATTTTATACATGCATAATAGAGAAGCAAGCATCAAGCATAAAACATAACGCTCACTTTAAAATTCTCTCTCTTTCTCTCTCACTCTCACAACATTCACAAGCATTGGGGGAGGGAACTCAACTTCTCAATTGATCACTATTGGCTCATTTCTAAAATTTGTGAGTCTAAGTGAGTATTGTTGTTGTACGGACTGGAACAGTAAATTAACTTACATAAGTGTGTTTGACAAGTTCTTATTGAGTTTATATCTTCTATGTGTAGTATGTGCATGATTTCTACATTGTTAATGATGCTAGAAGTGCTATCCTTATTAGCCAAAGATCAAAGGGCATAAATAGATCTGCTTCAAGATCAAAAGGAAAAAACTAAAGATGCTAAACATTCAATATTGTATCCATTAGTTTGAGATAGAACTATTTACATTATGCACATTGGATATACAAAATGGAAACTAAATTAATGGAGAGAATGAAATGAAAACAAGTGAAAGACAAATCTTAATCTCTAACCCTTAAAATAACAAAACATCATCCATATCTATGCTAAATCAACCACCTACATTAACCACAGAGAGAGAGAGAGAGAGAGAGAGAGAGAGAGAGAGAGAGAGAGAGAGAGAGAGAGAGAGAGAGAGAGAGAGAGAGAGAGAGAGAGAGCTTGGATCTTCCAAGAAGAGGAGGGAGAGAGAGATCCAGAACCAAGAAGTAGAGAGGGGAACAGACTTGGAGAAGAGGGGAGGAGAGGAGACTCAAGAGAGGAGAGTAACCAGAGTTGAGTAGAGTTTCCTTTATTCCAAATAGTATTCCCTTTTTAATGGTGTACAATAGGTGCCTTTTTATCCTTGGGGTGGCCCTTGCCCCCTGCTTCCTATTGGCTACTTGCAAGAGGTGTGAAGAATTGCCAAAAATTGGCAAATCTAGCTCGATAAAAAACCATGTAGTATAATGTAAATTTTGTACATAAGTGGATTCCACACATGTGAGGCCAAGATGCCACGTGGAAATCCACTCCTAATGTAGGTTAGGTCAAGTCCATAGGGTTGGTCATGTCATTTTGGTAGTGATTCCTAGTTTATAGGACCTAAATTCTAGATTTAAGGTGAAAATTTGACCAACTAGCTATCTACTAAGCATGACTCTAGGAAATAGACTAGGGTTTCATTTTAGGTCAAGGAGAGTGAGTTAACTTCCTTATTACATTCTGGAAATCCACCTAACTTCAAGAAGGAAGTCGAATTTGCTATGTATTCCCTCTCTCCATAGTGAGTAGATAGAAATTTTTTTTGGAGCTCATTGGCAATCTCAAGCTAGTTCACTATGTACATTGAGTTTTTGTGATCCAAATGAAACCAAATCAATTTCTACTTGTTTCTCAAGTTGAAGGCCATACTACAGCCTGTATTACACACATGTGGGCTCGGATTCCAATGTTTATCAATGCTTTTGATTGTTAATGCTTGTTGTTTGTCAAATTGCCAATCTAGATCAACTTTTTTTGGTCGAGTTTTTTGATAGATTGTTAAGCAAGCATCCAATCACTCTTGTGGATCTTTTGTAAATCCATTTACGGTCCTAAAATACAGTACTTTCACATGGTATCAGAGCCAAGTACAAGAGCATAAGCCATTGATCTAATGCAAATCCATTTTTAGCAAGTTTTGGTGCTAAAAACTAGTATTGAGAGGGCAAGCTAGAATCTTGATTTTGGTGAGGAGATTTGATCCCAAACTTGGTAGGGGTCCAAATCCGTACTGTCCACATGTGTGGGCACCTCTGAACCTGCATTTAATGCATGGTATTCATTTGATCCAAAGAAATTCAATTTGCGAGCTTTTGATGTAAATTTTGGTGGAAATCTTAGGATAAGCTACCAAGATTGAGTGCCATTGATTATATTTGACATAGGGTCATGAAATCTAATTAATCTAGGTTGAAATCAGGTCATATAAACTTGTTTTACAGGTCTTGAAAGTACATCAAAAAGTGTGAAAGAGATTGAGTCATTATTTTGTCCAAAAATAGCCAAAATTGGCAAGATTTGATTGTAAGTAGATTTCACATCATCTTATCTTCATTGCAACTTTGTGAGGGAGTGCTAGGACTGAGATTATAAGTCCATTTGTTGGATTAGAAATCGAATGTGAGTGAAACACTACAAGAGAGAGACCTTGGTGAGTTTCTAGAGACAATCAAATTCATTTCTTAGCAAGATTTGTTTGAAAGTAATTTTCACTTCATCTTATCTTCATTCCAGCTTTGTGAGGGAGTGATAGAACTGTGATTATAAGTCCATTTGTTGGATTAGAAATCAAATTTGAGTGAAACACTACAAGTGTGATACCTTTGTGAGTTTCAAGTCAATCAAATCTATTTCGTGTTTGTAGAAGACACTAGTAAGATGAGATCTGCTGGAGCATACCTTCTAGAAGCTAGTGAGAGGTTGAATTCTACAAATTATGCTATTTGGAAGGTTAGGATGGAGTCACTCTTGGTGCTTCAAGACCTTTATGAGTTCTTGATTGAAGATGAAGATGAACCTCTAGGTGCACAGGAGTTAGCTAGATACAAGAAGAGATCTAGGCTTGCACTTCATTGTGTGAAGATAAATGTGAGCAATGATTTGTTGAGAGAAGTATTAGCTTGTACTAGTGTTAAAGAGGCTTGGAAGTCTTTAAAATCAATCTATGAGTCTAGCAACACTTCTAGAGTTCTTATGCTTAGAAATCAAAATTTGCAAAGCATGAGGAGAAGTGAGGAGAGTGCACATGATTATGTAGTCAGAATCAAGTCTCTAAATAGGGAGCGGGCTTCCATTGGAGAGAAAATTCATGATGGAGAGCTTGTACAAATTGTCCTTAATGGTCTAGGAGATGACTTTGCAAATTTGGTCCAAAGTTTTGCCATCCAAGACACTTTGCCAACTATAGAAAACCTTCACAGTGTATTAGTGGCTGAAGAGTGTAGGATGCTCCATGCAAATGATGAAGAGTGTAGGATAGATGGTGTGGGCACCATCTCTTTGTGTCTAGAATCCTCAAAATGCATGGATCTAGAAAATGTCCTTTATGTACCATCAATCACCAAGAATATGCTTAGTGTTGGTCTACTCTTAGAAAGTGGTTTGGATGTCCACTTTAAGCATGGTGTTTGCTTCTTCTTGAAGAATGATGTTTGCATTGCAAAGGGATTTAGACATGGAAGATTGTTTAAGTTGGAAGCTAGTGTTGCTTTTGAAAGAATGAGCTTGGCAAAGGAGGAGGTCACTCAAGAGGAGATCTTGGCAAAGTGTGATCTTGCTTGCATTGAGGAGGAGCATCAAAAGGAGGAAGATCTTGAGGATCAACCTCAAAGAATGAGAGTTCCAAGGGAGTCCTCAATGACAATGTCCGAGTCATCAAATTGCATGCAAATTGTCCATTCAAGTGTGCATCTTGCAAGGGTGGTGAGCATTGGAGAGTCTACTATCTTTGAATACTTTTTGGAAAGTATTAGTAGACATGAGGTGACTTGTTTCTTACCTTTAAGATTCATGGTGTTTATTACTTTGTATGACAAGACAATGAAATGGGATGCTTTGAAATCTACATTTGTTGTTGATAAGGCAATTTCATTGGATAACTATTTTTGTAATAGTTTGAATAGTGTCATAAAAGATGAAACATCATTTGTATTGGAAATATTTGGGTCCACATGCTTTGAACATGATCATTCCAATGTAAGGACCAAAGATTATCCTATTTCAATGATAGGAATAATGGTAGTGTTTTGCTCTTGAAGTAGAGATTTTAGAATCTACTTGTTTTCAGCCAAAGAATTTGTCAATGGTGGAAATGTGATCTTTCAAGAGTGGAAGATTTGTAAACTTGAAGAAGCACCTTTGGATCAACACCTTATTCAATTCATTGATGGTTTGGAGTCAAGTCAAGTGGAGGAGCAAGCTCAAGACCCGAGGACTCCAAGAAGAACCTTGAATATCAAGATGGAGCCATCTAGGCTCAATCATATGGATCAAGCAAGACAAGTGTCTTTGGCAAAATTATTTATGCACTTAATATTTTAATTGATGTATCTTCAAGTGCACAAAATGCCTTGGAATCCATGGCTTGGCATGATGTTTAGTTTTGAAGTGTGCTACATGTATATAGACACATTTATGGAACATCTTGTAAGGGATCCTCTAAGAGGTGGTGAAAGATCCTTCATGGACATCATTCTCTATTGGAGTCTCAAAAGTTCCTTATTTGTAGCTGGATTTTTTAGACACTTCTAAAAGCTCTCATTCATCTATCAAGAGAGTTGTAAATAGATCAAGCTAAATTTGAGGAATGTGAAGAATTGCCAAAAATTGGCAAATCTAGCTTGATAAAAAACCATGTAGTATAATGTAAATTTTGTACATAAGTGGATTCCACACATGTGAGGTCAAGATGCCACGTGGAAATCCACTCCTAATGTATGTTAGGTCAAGTCCATAGGGTTGGTCATGTCATTTTGGTAGTGATTCCTAGTTTATAGGACCTAAATCCTAGATTTAAGGTGAAAATTTGACCAACTAGTTATCTACCAAGCATGACTCTAGGAAATAGACTAGGGTTTCATTTTAGGTCAAGGAGAGTGAGTTAACTTCCTTATTACATACTGGAAATCCACCTTCTTCAAGAAGGAAGTCGAATTTGCTATGTATTCCCTCTCTCCATAGTGAGAAGATAGAAAATTATTGGAGCTCATTGGCAATCTCAAGTTAGTTCACTATGTACATTGAGTTTTTGTGATCCAAATGAAACCAAATCAATTTCTACTTGTTTCTCAAGTTGAAGGCCGTACTACAGCCTGTATTACAAACATGTGGGCTTGGATTTTAATGTTATCAATGCTTTTGATTGTTAATGCTTGTTGTTTGTCAAATTGCCAATCTAGATCAACGTTTTTTTGTCTAGTTTTTTGATAGATTGTTAAGCAAGCATCCAATCACTCTTGTGGATGTTTTGTAGATCCATTTATGGTCCTAAAGTACAGTACTTTCACAAGAGGTGGAATTGAAATTCACACCCTTCACAAGAAACACAAACTAATCGACGGTGTACAAAGAAGCACACCCCACCTACCACCAAAAACTTAGGAACTTAAGTTTAACTTAAACTTTGGCATTTTAATATTATTTTAATCATATGGCCCAAAGTCTAGTTTAATCCAAAATATATTATTTACAAGTGCTCAATGGGCCATGGTCTTACGCATGCAGGATGCCACGACCCTCGCAACTTATTGTTAATGTTGGCCTCAAGGAATCTGCGAACAAATGCTCAAACAACAAACATTTGGCTCAAATACACTAAAACAATCATATGGCCACACGTGTGAGCTTTGCATCTATAAAAGACTAGTAGGATCTTTTATATAACTAACCATCACAAGACCTAATCTAAGTTATTGTGTTGGTAGATTAAGTCAATTTATGCAAGATCTCATTGGAAGGCAGGAAAAAGAGTATTGAGATACATTTCGGGATATGGAGATTTTGGGATCATGTATGGAGGATCTACACCTAGCCTTTATGGATTTTCAGATTCAGACTTTGTAGGTGATCATATGAATAGTAAGTTCATAATCTCATATGCTATTTTTGCTGGAGATAGAGCTATCTCTTGGATGTCAAAGAAACAAGAAATTATCTCACTATCTTCCACCGATGCCGAGTACAAAGCATTGACTACTCGCACCAAGAAAATGCTATGGATCAAATGGATGCTATTGGATTTTCACTTGCTAAATTCTAAGAAGACTCCAATAATAATTTGTCACAACCTTTCAGCTCAAATTTTGGCTAACAATCCAGTTTTTCATGGAAGGAACAACCATATTGAGGTTGCACATCATTTTGTGAGCAAGATGTCAGAACCAACCTTTGCAGACACCAAAAATAGATTCAGGACAGTGAAATTGACCTGCCTACATGGTCAGAACATGAAAATTAGCCATATAAAAAAGTTATGCGAGAGTTCCCTTCTTGAGAGAGTTGAACCCTCGCAAGAACTGTTGTGAACCCTCACAAAACCTTCGTAGGGCATCCAAATCACCTACTGAAACTTCCCAAACTTTTTTTGGGTCTTATAATTTTGTGACGAAGGTCCCTGCCAATTTTGGTAAAGAATTGAGTTGTGGAAAGAGCACTTCTCCTAGTACGCACTCTAATTTTTTTTCTATATAAGGAAAAGTTCGATTCATTTGGCACTTTTTACAGCAAAGCTCTGCCAAAATTTTCCGCGAATTTTCAAAGCCTTCAAATTATGACCAAACTTTGTTTGCACCTACATCTGCCATCATAACTATTTGCTTTACACTCATTACTTACTTTTTCACCTACTTTTGCACATTATACACCTTTCCAATTTTTTCCAGACTTTTTCCCTGTTTTTAACATCTTTTTAGCCCTTTTTGAAAATCTTTTCCTGTTTTTCCATCCTCATCTTCTTCCACCGTAATCTGACATGCTAATACAATGGCCTTAGCTTCTAGCTTTACCAACCAGCCATCCAGTCCATCTGACGACTCCCTTACCTGCAAGGATGTCATCAAGAATGACGTTTCTTCTGACATGCAAATCTGGCCACTGCCTGTGGATTCCTTGGTCATGCCGTGGGTCTAGGCAGCCAGACCTCTCCTGTAAGCGATGGGCATTTACCCATCCATATTTATAGCTATGCGTAACATGCCTCTTGTCCTCATGGCCTACGCCACGTGGGACAAGAAAAAGGCCCACTTCTACATCCAATACGAAAACAAGATGTCTCGAGTGCATGTCAATACGGACCAACTCGCGGCAAAAGAAATTGTCCCTCAAGTGTTGGAAAAGGAGGTGGATCTTCAACATGTTTCTTCAAAGGAATGTGTGGCTAATATCTTCACACAATCATTGAAAAAAGACCTATTTATAGGTCAGATATCACATCTTGGAGTATGTACTAAGTCTATGTTAAAACTAGCTGAAGAGGGAGCGTGAAAATTGTCAACTAGTTTTTTAGCATTTTAGCTAGTTTGGCAATTTGAGCCTTAGTGAGGCCAAATTAGTAAATAAAGTTCACATGGTTATTTTATGCATGTAAAACTAGTGCACATGTCATTTAGTCACCTATACAAGCAAAAGTCAATTTTCAGCTTTACTTGGCAATTTTGGCCAATATGACTAGTTCAGGTCAAGTTTGGATAAGCTAGGCCAAATGACTCTAGAGAGAGGAGAGAGAGTCATCATTGTCAGCTGTAAATGATAGGGTCTATGTTGGAATAGTAGAACTTAAGAGCTATTCCACTTTTGGAAGCTTTGGAAGCAATATTATCATCTCTCTTCTACATTTGTGTGGAATACTTGATATATAAGGAATTAAATGCATTCTTGCTGAAGTATGGCCTATTTATGGAGAATAGGATTATATCTAAACATGTGTTGAAAAGCTTTTGAAACTATTTCATTTTGGTAAAGTGATCTTATTAACAGAGACCCCACTACAACAACTGCATGTCTTTCATGACTACCAAGTTCATGTGGTAACTCATTTCATACAGTTTGTTGTCATTGAGCAAGGCAAAAAGATTTAGCCCTGCTATGGCAACAAATGGTTGTTGCCATAGCACGCGTCATTGCTTGTTGGTGAGCCCAACCAGCAATGACGTAGTGCAAAAAATAATTTGCTTTGCTAGGGCAGCAACATGCAAAACAAATTCACGATGCTATGGCAGCAAACCACATGTTTGTTGTCATAGCATGGCAAATTTTGTTTGCTTTGTCTCATTTCTCACCAACGAAGAATGAGGCATGCTATGGCAATTGCAAATGGTTGCTACCATAGTGGGGAAACAAAATTTATTACACTATGGCAGACTTACGATGACAAAATCCAAAAGAATCATTTTGGTTGACATAATTGCTTTTTGCAAATGAGTTCTATTATTGAACGAAGGTATGAATATAGAGTTGAATGCAATAGCTTTCAAACTTTCTTTTTTGACCAAAAACTCTTCATTTATATCAAAATCTGATCCTTTTGTACAAAAGCTTAACTAATTACACTAATAGACAATCAATTTGCCATAGTCTCACTCAGACAGCAAAATGATTTAGTATAAATAAAGGACAAGTATTATTGTCGGCCATTTTTAGTGCCATGCAATGCCCAATGGACAAAGTATGTAAATAAATATCGAGGGTCCTCACAGCCTTGATTTTTTAAAGTTATGTAATTAAGTAAAGTCATACACCGCATCACAATGCCCTTAACAGCACAAAGTGCCAATAGTTACAAATACACCATGAAGCTAACTTTGATTAAATGTGCCTTGAAGGACAGATCACAGGGCTGAAAATGGAAGGAGGAATGGACGAAAGAGATGAGAGAATTGGGCGCTGGAGAGCCTGCAACTCTTTTTGGCTCTGCCGTAGGCATGGGATTATTGTTTTCATGTGGTTTTAACCTGCCTGCGATCTTTTTTTTTTTTATTAATATTTTTAATATATTTTGAGGGGCCTTACGATTATTGCGACGTCGACACGTATTAGTGTTCTTAGTTTTTAAAAACATTGTATTTTGAAGTTTTTAAAGCCCTCACGCTGTCGCAAATTAGTGTGGACGGAGACAATTTGAAGTTTTGTTATTTCTCTTGTGAAGAATTGCCAAAAATTGGCAAATCTAGCTTGATCAAAAACCATGTAGAATAGTGTAAATTGTGTACACAAGTGGGTCCCACACATGTGAGGCCATGATGCCACATGGGAAACCCATCCTAATGTAGGTTAGGTCAAGTCAAGAGAGTTGGTCATGTCTATTTGGTGGTCATCCCTACTTTATAGGACCTACACCTAAGTTTAAGGTGAAAATTTGACCAACTAGCTACCTACCAAGCATAACTCTAGGAAATAGACTAGGGTTTCATTTTAGGTCAAGGAGAGTGAGTTAACTTCCTTATTACATGCTGGAAATCCACCTAACTTCAAGAAGGAAGTCGAATTTGCTATGTATTCCCTCTCTCCATAGTGAGAAGAAAGAAAATTTTTGGAGCTCATTGGCAATCTCAAGCTAGTTTTTAATTGGATAATTCATCTCTTGAATTTCTATGTCCATCTCATGTATCTATCTCTTGATATGTTGATTTTCTATGTGTAGAATGTTGATTTCATTGTTGATATAAGTTTCACACATGTGAAAGATAATAGGCTGCTACTGTTGTACGAACAAGGACAATACTATGTTTATGATGAAATCTTAGTGATTTATGCAATTCTAGCATGCTAACATTGATGAATGCTATCTTGTCACTAAATCTAGATGTGCACTCCAAATTGGCGCAAGATGTAAGATCCATTAATTGTGTTTTGGATCTATATTTTTCACATGGTATCAAAGCAAGTTTCAGGCCAAATTTGGTGTTTATGCCAAATCTAGAGGTGGATTTGAGGGTGCCATAAATTCTATGTGGATTTGGAGGTGCTATTAGATCAAATCTTGAATTTTCAAGTATAGAAAGTTGATCTTTGTGGTCCAATCATCATTTTAGGTCAAATCACTTGTGGATGGGAAATTTTTGAAATCACTTATAGGAATATGGAGACAAAAATTGCTCATTATTGTAGATGGTCCATTCTATTAGATGAGATATCTAGATTCTAGCTTTTGCATGTAGATTTTGCTTGATTGAATATATTGCATTTTTGAAGAAATCCTAGATTTGATAGGATTTTGATTTTAAATTGCTGGACTTTTCCAAGAGTGTGTTTCAATCTTATGTTTTGGCAAAAGTTCATCATATTGTGTTTAGACCTATTGTGATCAAGAAATCAACATTCTATGTGCTAGGATTTTGCTAGAAAGAGAAAAATGAGAGGCTAGATTGTTTCCATATCTTTGTGATTTCTTCTTGAGTTTCATTTGTTGATTTTCAAGGGAGTTCTTAGTGCATTGGAATAGGTTCAAAGAGAAGATCAGATCATTGCAACATGGCAACCTCAAGTGGCTTCATGTTGGAAGGCAATGATAGGCTTACCTCAACAAATTATTCTGAGGATGGAATCTTTGCTTGAGATGAATGATTTGATGGATATTGTTGCATGTGGGGGAGAGACCTTTGGAACCTCAAGAACAATTGAGGTATGACAACATGGCAAAGAAAGCTTTACATGTGATCAAGATGAATGTGACTAATGAACTTCTCAAGGAAGCTGGTACGTGCACAACATCAAGTGAGGCTTGGGAATCTTTGAAGAAGGTTTATGAGTCCAAGTCTAAATCTAGGATCCTAACCCTAAGGAGGCAAATTTTTCAAAGTCTTAAAAAGAAGAATAAAGGTGTTCATGATTTTGTTTTGAGAGTCAAAGCTTTGAGTGATGAACTGGCATGCATTAGTGAAAGCATTGAGGATGTGGAGCTTGTTCAAGTTGTTCTTAATGGCTTGTTGGATAATCATGCTAATCTTGTTCAAAGTTTTTCTATTCAAAAGACTTTGCCAAGTATGGTGGATTTTCAAGAGATTTTGGTGAATGAGGAGTTTAGGCTTCAAACAAGAGGTGGTTCTACAACAACATCTCAAGATGGAGAAGAGGCCATGTTCATCAAAGGCAAATTCAAGGGCAAAGCCAAAGGCAAGTGGTCAAAGGGTCAGGGTCAAGGTGAGCTAGATATGTGAAAGTTAAAATGCTTCTATTGTGGAGACAAAGGGAATTTTTCCATTGATTGCTTCAAGAAAAAGAGATATCAAGGTGAGAAGCAAACCAACCTAACTATTGATGAAGACGGTATTGATGAACAAATCTCAAATGATGCTTTTATTATGTCATCTGGTTTATTGGATAATCATGGAGACATTGATCCTTGGTAAATTGATAGTGGACCTACATTACATATGACATATCATGTGGAGTATTACTCATATTTGATGGCATTTGAAGGTGACAAGAAGGTGATCTACACAGCCAATGATGGTGAGTGTGCAATCAAAGGGATTGGCACAATTCCTATTTCTCTCTCTACTAATAGGAATGTGAATTTGCGAGATGTTTTATTCATTCCTTCCATTACTAAGAGCCTTCTTAGTGTGAGTCAATTAATTGATAAGGGATTCATGGTGGAATTTGTTGGTGATACTTGTTTAATCAAGAGAGAAGATGAATTGATTGCAAAAGAGAAAAGACAAGGTAAATTGTTCAAACTTAATGCTTGTGCTGTTGCTAACCAAGTTGGATGGATGGACAAAGAGAAAATGTCAATGCAAGAGGTACGACACAAGAGATGGGGCATGTCAACTACCAAGTCACTGGAGGTGATGTCAAAGAGGCAAGTTGTGTTTGGTCTTCCTAAATCTCTAAAATGTTTGAATCATGTTTGTGATTCAAGTTGTGCATTTGGATGTTCATGGTGTTACTGTAATTAGCAATGGAGGTGCTAATCTGTATGTGACTTTTATTGATGACTTTAGTAGATTTTGTTGGTGTTAGAAAATTTTGATGAAGATTTTTCTAATGGATGATTCTGGTAAAGATTCTTCTAACAGTGTTATCATGTTGTTGAACTATGCCAAGGAACGTTGACGAACAACCAAAAAGGAGTTCCAGAATCCAGATTCACAGGGAAAGCCAATATCAAAAGGTCAACAAGATTGCAGACCGGCCAAGAAGTGAAAACAATGCTCAGCGTCTCCCCAACATATTTTACGACAACAGGTTTAAAAATATGGCTGAGTCGACATACGAATTACATCTATCAGTAATGCAATGTCAGACACCTTTAAATGGTGCACTATACTCGTAAGCCAAAGGCGCGAGAAGTAGAGATAGATCTAAAATACCTACCAATGGGCCAAACTAAGGAAGGACCCGAGTAGTTATAAAATGCAATTTGGATTTTTGAACTTTTATGATAGTTAAGTTATTATGGCACATGGTTTTTGGGTGAACCAAACTTCACTGGTGCTTAACCACAGTAGAAGTATAATTTCAAAAATGTTGAAATATTCTCTTCCAATAGTTGGGAACACTCAAAAATTTGAATTAGGAGTGACATTTCATAAACAAAGCCTACATCTCTATCTCCAAGGTCGAACGCACCATCTCCAGCTCTGTTATTGTCATTGTGCTGTGTGTTACTATACTACTGTACTGATGACAAAGCTTTATCATCTTCATGTGGATCTGTCACCAGACTATGCTCCACTCAGGACAAGAAATTCAAAGCAACCCAAATTGTCAACTCTGATATGATCCAATATAGGGAGAAAAAGCTAAGGCATGTAAATTTATGGTCATCAAGAACATTGTATCCTATAGATCCATATTCATTGCAACATCCGGATTTTCAATTGGTGAGTCAATTGATAATCTATATGTGTCATGGCAAAAATGGCCTTTTGGGTTACTGTGAGAATTTGATGCTTTACGGGAATGCGCATTCAATTCAAAGAATACATTATTTGGAAGAGAAATTAAGGAAAATATCAAAGGAGTGCGAAGAAAAATCTGCAAAGTTGAAAACTTGTTTGGAAGAAAATGAGATGTTCAAAAAGGAGATCCAAACGTTGAAATCTTCTTTGTATCATTTTACAACTAGTAATGATGAGATAAAAACTGCATCTCAATCCATGCATATCTCATATTAGTCTCTTGTTAAAGATATGGATGTGCTCAACAAAAAGGTCAGAAACAACAAGAGGAAAAGATTGGTAACCAAGGATATATGTAATCTATCATCCAGAGGAGGTTATTGAAAAAGACGAATCTGTGCTTTCAAGTAAGTTATAGCTCATTTGGTTTAATATTGCTTGAACTTTTAGATTCAATCATAACCATTAGTTTTGTTATTTATTGATTTCAACTTTCTATTGATTTGTTTATTATGTTGTTGTGAATACTATGATTGTCCTAATATCTACTGACAGTTTTATGAACATTATGTTTGCAATGTAGATCAACATTGGTTGCTGAAGACCATTTGGCCAATGAGATTTCCATTGGAAACTCACTAGATTCTATTTTGACTTCTAAATCTATGAAATCAATGGTAAACAATAACAAAATGAAAAAGATTAAGGCTTCAATTACTGATAACATTATGAATGAAGTTGGAAAAATATTGGACACTACATTGGTTCTGGGGACATTTGATATTTCTAGCATCAGTAGAGAAGCATATGCAACAATGTTTAAGATGATAAAAGAGGCATTTGCACAGGTAAGTATTAAAAAGTTTCCAATCTCACGACCATTTCATCTTTTAAAAAAAGAGACATGTCAAACCAAGGTGTGCAGACAATAGTTGGTAATCCATCTCATATCAATGAAGTGTATTGCTCGAAAGGAGAATATCAATTTACTTATTGACATTAATCAGTTACTAACATTCATCATAAATTTTCACGGTATTACAAATGAGAATGTCAATAATAAGTTGATAGTTGTTCTCAAGTTAGATGAGTCTAAAACTATAAAAGGACAAAAAATGGAGAGAGTCAGTCTTACAATCTTGAATGGAGCACTTTCAAATTCAGAAGACTTAGAAGGTCTCAACTTCAGTGTTCAATTAGAAAATGATATTTGGTGGTTGGCAGTTGTTCAAGTATAGTAGTTCTTTCACATATTCAATAGGGATAATCTAATATAAATTTCATTTGAAACTCTGTGCTAATATTATTCTAAATCACTTTTTTGTTTCTCTTATAGGTAATGAAAGAAGACCATGACATTCTGTCATGGATATTTAATAGAACGCCATATCCTGCCACCATAAAAAATCACATGGATGGAGATCCACTCAATATTCCTGAAATTGGCACTTTCAACATAGAATGGCATTTAGCAGGAGATCTGAAGACATTAAAATGTATGTTAAATGTATCCCATGATGCTAACTCTAAACACCCATGATTGCACTACATGAAGACAACAAAAGACATGACAAGGAGTACAAGAATGTCAAGAGATCGAGAAGATCCTAATTGGAAATCCGTACTATCACTTCAGAATGTTCATATCTGTACATTTCATGCATAGGTGCATATAATAGAAAAAATAATATATCTTCACATCTTGTTTTCATGGAATTCCGAGCCAGAGGCATCTACGAAGGAAGCTATTTTCAAATTAGAGGATGTGTTGTCTAAAGGTGGCTTACATAAAGGCCATGGATGTTAAAATAAAAAAAGACGACAAGCTATCAGGTAAAACAGGAAATATTTCATGCAAGCAGAGCATTGGAGGATCCAAAGCTCGTAGATTTTTATCAAATTATTCTGGCAAACAATCCAAGATTCAATACTCGGTTTGGAAAGAGATAATAGCTACAACTCAAGATTTCAAAGTAGAAGTTTGGAGAAAATTAGACAACATGGTGAAATACTTGAGAAAAGATAAATTTTCAAATACTGATGTACAAATGATACAGAAAACAACCAATGAATTTGTGGATGCAGTTCGAAGTGCATGGGGTTTAGATCATATAACTCATTATATGGTAAGATTTTGATGTTACACTAGTATAGTCAAATATGTGCAATTAATTTAGATAATTTTGCCGCTGATTTGTATTTTGTTTTAATGACATGCAGCACATATACGACATCATTCAACATTCTTTGCAAGAAATAGTGGAAGTCTTAGCATACGTCATCGCAAGGAATGGAAAAATCTCATTGAGCGGCATTTTATAAAAGTGCACAACATGGTGGGATAGTACAAAGAACAAATATATATTGCAAGTTTTCTAACGGTTTTACAAAAGAATCCAAATTTGTCATAATTGTGAAGATTATTTAAATATTATCTTCCTATCTCAAGTTTGGGGCCATGTCCATGGTAATTTCCACTAAATTTCATGTTGTACATAAGTATAGCTCGGATTTGAGTTAGATAGATTCAATTTTGATGACATGCAAAAATTTAGATAGCATGCAATGTCATACTGTATGCATGCAAGCCACATGCAATCAATCACATGCAACATGCAAACTGGTTTCTGTGATCTACACATGTCTAGGCAGTTTTATGAGTTGACATGCAGTACATGCAACATACATGCATGCAGTTACACATGTGGATCTCTGGTAGGTGAATTAGTTTAGTTAAGTGGACTTTCCATGCAACTGCACTATAGGAATTTGAGTCTCTCTCATGTAGGGTAAGCTTGGCATGTTTTGCCATATTGTGAATAATGAGATTTTGGTGTTTTGGACCATTCTCTCTCTACCTGTGTTTTTCATGATTGATTTTCTCTCTCTACTAGAGAGCAGCCTCTTTTTTCCATACTGAACACTTAAAATTTTTTTCGGACATTCATTTCTCATAGTGAGGAGTTAGCTTTTTTCATCTGATGTATGCCATTGTGCTCTTGTCATAGATTTTTCAAGCATATTGTTCTTTGATCAATCTTGTGCAATCACAACACCTCAGTAAGATCCTGTAGGGTGTGTAGTGAAGTTCACACATGCTAAAAACTTCACATGGTATCAGAGCTTCATGCTTTGAAGAGATGAGGGTGTATACTTTAGATCATCAGTGTTTTTACTTGCAGGAACTCAAATTTGGGAGAGGGATTCAAACTCGCTGAGAAACAAGCAATCTGTGGACCATAAGTGGTCAAATCAAGGCTCATTTGATCCAGCGGAGCTCTGTATGGACATAGAGCTCACACGTGTGAAATCAGCCCTCATTAATGAGTGCTACTTCTCAAGGAATGATCCAAATTTGATGTTCTATTTGGATTAGGTATTGAAGAGTAGAATGTGTTGCTCTTGTTTCTAAACCAATTTCATTTGTTTTTAGAAGAGTTTTAGGCAATCAGAGAGTTTGAGAGAGTACTCAACTCGTGGGATATGCCAAAGTGAGCACACATCTGTCTTTTTCACCATTTTCATCATTTTTCACTGTCAATCAAGTAGAATAGAATTTCTCATAGAGAAGATGTCTTCATCTGGTTTACATTTCTTGGAGCACATTGAGAGATTAACATCTTCCAATTATGCAATGGGGAAGATCAAAATGGAATCATTATTGAATCTACAAGATGTAATGGATATTGTGAGTGGAGCTGAAGAAGAACCTGCTGCAGCATTTCACAAAAGAACCAGAATTGCCCTTCATTTTATAAAAATAAATGTAACAAATAAGAGAGATCAGTATATGCATCACTGCCAAGGAAGCTTGAGATACTCTAAAAACAATCTATGAAATCAAGAATACTTCTAGATTGCTTACACTTAGAAACCAAATATTTCTAAGTTATCAGAGAGTAGATGAGAGTGCTTCATCATATGTCATGAGAGTTAAGGATCTTCATCAAGAGTTAGCTGGTTGGTGATGCTCTTAAGAACACTGAAGATGTTCAAGTAGTCCTAAATGGACTTAGAAATGAGTATGACAATATTGTGCAGACTTATGCTGTCGGGGAGGATCTTCCATATTTGGAGACACTGCAAGGTGTTCTCATTGTTGAAGAAAGTAGGCAAGAGAACAAGATGCTGAGGATCAACAGACTTTCATTGAAAGATGGTGGAGATGACAAAGCACTCTTCATCAGAGACAAGTCAAGAGGCAAGGGCAAAGGACAACAACACTTCAAGAATGACACAACCAAAGAAGGTGGTGAGGATCAGTCCTCACAAGCTGCAACATCTAGTGGCAAAAAGAAGCTATCAAAGATCAAGTGTTTTTTCTGTGGCAAGAAAGGACACTATGCATCAAGTTGTTTCAAGAAGAAGAACCAATATAAGCAAGCTAACCTTACTAATGAGGATGAGTGTGAGGGTGTTGTGTTAAACTGTTTTCTAGCAAGGGACTGAACTAACTAGAACCGTTTAGAGGATAAATCAGCGAGATCAAATATCAGACCTCACTTTACGCGAGTATCGATGATTCTCTATCAGTCAATCCTGAATCTTTATAGGATACACCGTGGTTTATCTAAAAGAGGGTTCCAAGCTCTTTATAAATGTAACGGGGCTAAAATAGAATAGCTACCTTCAGGTAACAATTCAGTAATAGTTTCACGAATCTCACTATCTATAGTAGCCCAACACTCTTCGTCTAGTGTGTACTCAATGTTAATATATATGTGAATGATCGATTCTTGATAGTATAGTTCTAATATAAAGTTTAGTACACTTCTACGATCATGATCAGGGATTTGATGAAAGTCCCAACAATTTATAGTCACAGACATCCCATCCTTGTTTCCCAGTATCTCCATATTAGTTCATAATATATGACTTAGTTTTCGTGCTTTAAAGATCAACGGGATACAGTATCAGTATGGCATCAACACTGTATGTTCCAACAGTGTTACCTCTTTCTTATCATAACCGTATTATTTCAAATTGTGTGATCCAACAATTTTGGATATAGTATTCAGTTTGTGTGTTCCAACAAACTGATGTTTATATAGTATAGACTTATTATATATATTGCAAGTTATGACGTGTTCTTTATTAGAATATTGATCACTTAATAACTTTCAAACAACCTGCCAAAGTATAGTTTTCTCATTGCAGGATTTTACACAAAATTCTGCTCACTTTTGCTTTTCGGACTGTTCAATTCCGACGTAAAACAGACAAGCTAGAACCATTTTAAGTTCGGCCGCAATTTTCTTTATATAAAATTGTATAAGGCCCCTTGTAAGTTATAACACTTTAGAAAAACCGTAAATGCCGTTTTCATTGATAAAGCTATCAGTTCCTTAAGTTTTCACAATTCAGATGTTAAGACTGTGATTCAACTTTTTAATAAATCAAACTTCAGACTGCAAATTACATACAGTCAAGAAACCGGTTCCAAATATAGCCAGAATAGGGATTTATGGTTCAATCAGTGAAATTATTAGAAGTTCATTATTTTTATTTCAGTCACAAAATTTCATAATCACTTACCTCAGACAAAATCACAGCACTGCCTCTCAGTCCAAAAATGTCTCCAGAGGTTAAGGGTTCTTCTCAGTCACTCAGACAGGGCCGGTTCTTCAATGATGCCGGTCCCTTCCTTTTCCTTCCACAGATTCACAGAGTCTACTTGCGGGCACACAAATCTTTCCCGGGCTCTTCTCTCCCAACTCTCCAAAAATCCAAGAAATTAGCCTTCAGAAATGCCTGGGCTGGGTCGCGTGGATCAGAATCACGATGAGGGAGCAGATGCGCTCCTCAGAAACAGTAGAGGTCGTTTCTTTTCAGCATGTCGCTCTCTCCTTCCTTCAAACGCAGATCGCTCCTTCTACGGCCAGCAGGTCGCTTCTCAGACTAAATCACTCCTCTATGACGAGCAACGATGGCAGTAATAATGGCCTCCTTTTCACAGAACAGCGTGGCCTTTCTTCACGGATGGTCGTTTCTGATCAGCAGCAGGGGTGGGCAGGTCGCGATGGTTCTCCCTCCACGGATACACACAGGGCCGCGTCTCTCCACAGATGCAGGTTACAATGTTCAAAAGCGCCTCAGACAGCAATGAGATGAAGCCCTCCTTCAGTACAATAGCAATGACAATGCTGCACAAGGCTCCAGGCTTCCCAAATCCATTGTAATTCAGATTTGCTTCAGTAGCAACTATCAGATTTGATTTAACATATCTGTGAACAGATTTCACACAGTTGTTTGTCCTCAATCTGCTCCAGATTTCTTCCTTCCCCATTCTCAGTGATCATCAGGGAACTACAAGTAAGATTCACAAAACTCTCGCTGTGCACCAGCAATGTGGACCAGCAATGACAGAGAGGGAAAGAAAGCCTTTGCTCTCTGTTCTCTCTTTTTTTCTCTCTCACTCCTATTCTTCCTTTAGAAAGCCACGACCTCCTTCTTTCAACCAACTTTAGTGAAGGGTATCCTCTTCTTGAAACTCATTCTACCTTTCTTTTTGACAAAAAGGCCTTCCATAATGCACAAAGAGCTTTTTAGGCCTATTTTGAACATTTTGGCCTCCACATTCACATTCGGATTCTGCTTTCCGAAACTCCGACTTCTTCCCTGGATGTCGAACTGTCTCTTAAGTATCACCTTTTCCTACATTCCTGCCTATATTACCCGTGACTTCGTATTCAACACGAACCATCATAAAACTGGTAACTCAGCATTGCGTATAAACCAACACTCGGTATAATCAACCGTTATCCCCACCAAGGGAAATCACCAAAATATCAATATTTTGAACTCGGAAAACTTGTCTAACATCAACCCAGCAAGTTCGATTTGTAAGTCTGCACTGTACTTTGCATCAACAATTTTTTTAACTGCCGTTTTCTTTTCGCTTCTTTCAGTAACAAATTTTTTAAGTCACAAACTGCTCTTCACTGGAAACCGCAACTGAACGTCGTCGAACCCTTAACCTTAGGACACCCCCTTGAACTTTAAGACAATTCCTAAAAATCATCCGGGCATTTTTTTATTAACATCAGTAGAATGAGTACATCGTCATATGCAGTCTCGGCAGTGCCGAAAAACCGTAAAACCTTAAAAAGCCGTAAAACTCTAATTTACGTTACAATTTGAAGGCAATTATTATTGTAGATACCATCTCTAACCTTTATAGAGTAAAGCTGGCATCATGTCTAAATATAGTAATATGGCTAATGCCATGCCAATTTACTTACTAAAAATAGTAAATAGCTATTATGAAACCTCTTATAGAATTCGAATAAACTTCAAATAGATCATTTTTAGCCCGCATTATATCATCAAAAATTCGGCTAACATGTTGAGAGTGAAATAGAGGATTCATTAATGATGTCTACTTTTTTATCTTTTCCTTTTAAGAATGAAGAAGTCTGGTGGATAGATAGTGGAACTCTTTCACTAATCTCATGCCTTATCTAGGTGCAAAAAGATCAATCTATTCTGCTAATGATGTAGAGTGTAGAATTGAAGGAATAGGTAGTATTCCATTGCATGCATCATCATCAAAATCTTTTTGCTTACATGATGTACTGTATGTACCTAAATTGACAGAATCTCATTAGTGTAGGACAAGGATTGGTTGTCAAGATTCAAGTTGACAAGTGTATAATCTCAAGAGAAAATAAAGTTATTGCTAGAGGATCTAGAATTGATAAGTTGTACAAACTAGATTCTAGGGAGAGTGCTAACATTTCAGATATTGCTTATGAGACCAAGGTTCTTCAGGAGGATCTGTGGCACAGGAGATTGTGTCATCCCAATTTCAAAGCCATGCAATCTATGGTCAAGGAAGGAAAAGTTGTTGGACTACCAAAGACACTGTCAAATGAGCTTCTACCTTGTGAAGCTTGTGTGCTGACAAAATCACACAGAAGGCCTTTTCCTAGATCAAGTATCAAGACAAAGCAACCATTTGAACTTGTGCACTCTGATGTTCATTTCTCATCAACTAAGATGAAAGGAGGAGCAAATTGCTTTGTCTCTTTTGTAGATGATTATACAAGATATTATTGGATCTATATGCTGTCTTCTAAAGCCATGGTCTATGATGTTTTTCTTACTTTCAAAGCTTATGTAGAAAAGCAGTTTCCTTTCAAGTTGAAAGCTTTGGAAGTGATAGTGGAGGAGAATACACCTCCAATAAGTTTAAAGACTTTTGTGAGAGATAAGGTATTC
The DNA here is from genome assembly GCA_029204225.1 of Diphasiastrum complanatum. Taxonomy (NCBI): domain Eukaryota; kingdom Viridiplantae; phylum Streptophyta; class Lycopodiopsida; order Lycopodiales; family Lycopodiaceae; genus Diphasiastrum; species Diphasiastrum complanatum. Next base: position 45,436,825 of record CM055111.1, read on the forward strand.
AAGGAGAGTTTTCTTATTCATATACTCTTCAACAAAATGGAGTTGCTGAGAGAAAAAATAGAACTTTGTGTGAATGTGAAAAAGTCATTAGGCTAGAAGCTTCTCTGCCTAAAGAATTTTGGGGAGAGGCAGTTGCATGTGCAAACTATCTTTGTAATAGGCTTCCAAATCTTGCAATAGGAGGAAAGACACCATTTGAGATGTTGTATAAGAAAAAGCCTAAGGTAGATCATCTTAGGATTTTTGGCTGTGTATGCTTTGTGCATGTGCCTCTAGAAACTAGGAAGAAGGAAGATCCTAGTGCTGTAAAAGGAATCTTTATAGGAAATGCATCTACCAAAAAAGCATACAAAGTTTATTTACCCTCTACTGACAAGAATGTTGTTAGTAGAGATGTGATCTTCCATGAAGATCAGAAGTTTAACTTGGATGATGCACAGATCAAGGAGACTCATGCAAGATCTACAGTCATCAATCTTGATGCTGCTCAAGAAGAGGTGAGGCCGAGGCTTGAGGAGGAGCAAATTCAAGCTACCACACCTAGAAAATCTACAGGAGCTAGATCTGAGCCAAGGAGGCTCACATATGATGAAGAAGGAAGGCAAGTGGAAGGTGAAACTTCCTATCATGCTGTCTTCATATCAGATGAAGAGCCTAAAGATGTCCAAGAAGCTCTTCAATCCAAAGAGTGGGTTGAAGCAATGACCTAAGAGTTTGAAGCCTTAATGTCAAACAACACATGGGAGCTTGTGGAGACAGCAAACATCATGCATGTGATTGGATGTAAGTAGGTATTCAGAATCAAGTATAATCATGATGGATCTATCAATAAGTATAAAGCAAGACTTTGTACCAAAGGCTACTCACAGATCAAAGGTCTTGAATATGAAGACACCTTTGCACCAGTTGCAAAGATGGTAGCAATTCAAATACTCATATCTCTTGCATGTTTTCACAAATGGAGTATGTTCCAGTTTGATGTTTCTAATGTATTTCTCAATGGTTACCTTGAGGAGGAGATTTACATGGAGCAGCCTCCAGGTTTTGTGAAGGAAGGTGATGAATCAAAAGTTTGTCTTTTGTTCAAAAGTCTGTATGGACTGAAACAGGCACCAAGGTCTTGGTATGCAAGGCTCAACTCCTATCTCATATCACTCGGATTTTGTCTAATTGTTGGGGTATTCCCAACAAAGTGTAAATAAATAATATCATCCAATAAAATGTGTTGTGAGGGCATGGCATTCTGTGTGTATAAGCCCATGGCCCAATGGGCACGCAAGTGAAGTTGTAAATAAAATAATAGACTTGGGCCCTTTGTAATTATAATAAAACTCAAGGCCCAAAGTCAATTCTAAAATTAGAGTTTACTTTTTAGAGTTGGGTCCAATTTTGCACTCACATGAATCTTATGATTTCCAATGTACTTTTTGTGGACCCTTGGATCAAGTTGGGTCCAAGATGAATGGATAGGATCAATCTGAATATTAGCCAATTGGATTGAGAGGCAAGGGCCTTCCTCATTTTATAAAAAGGCACCATTTGTACACTATTGCTTAATAGAGAGGAGGACACTCTACCATTTTGAGAGCTCAAGCATCCTCATTTGCTAATCAATCTTGCTTATGCTATTGTTGTGATTGCTTGTTATTTTCATTTCCCATGCTTTTTGGTTATGCTAGTTAAGGTTTTTCCATAAGCAATCACATTGAGCATTTGAGCTAACCTCCATCTCATCTCTCTCTCTTTATCTCTTCTCATCTCTCTTCCTCACCTTTTCTATCCCTTTCCTTCACCCAAATCATTATGAATGTTAGAGTAGAGGAGTAGAGTTAAGGGAGAGTCGTGTTAGTGGTGAATAGAGTTAGGGATGAAATAGAAAACTAACTAAAATTAGCATCTATGCATAGTTAGGTACCTATCCAATGATCTAACCCTTGTTGACAAGCGGGAAGGCTATACTACGCAATATCTTCGACCCTACAATGGTGCCGTTGCCGGGGATAGGTTTCCACTAACTAGTTTAGCTGCATTTTAGCTATTTTCTAGCTTTTTAGAGTAGTTTTAGGTAGATTTTTGGGTGTTTAGAGTTAGTTTTCTGTATTTTTTTTTTGCGTTTGGACTGTTCATAGCTAGCGGAGGAGGTGTGAGAGGGTAGAGGAGGCCGTGAACAGTCTCTAAGGGCTTGAAACCCAAACCAATCAGCCAAAAAACCCAAAAAACACACCAATCTGTAGTTTTGGAGGGAAAAAGAGCCTAAAATCTCATCAGATTTTTATATCTCCAGAACCAGTGTGAATTAACTCTTGCATGACTAGCAGCAGCTCCAAGGTACTGTCCCAGACCTACATAGAAGCCTGCGAGAGTTAGTTCCAAGCAAATTGTAAAAATCAGAGAAAAATCATAAAAAATTCAAAAAACCCTTGAAAAAATTCAAAAACATTCAAATCTTCATAAGAACTCTCGCAGAGCCCTCTGAAGTTCCATCTCAGTGAGACCAGGACATAGAAGAGCTTGCGAGAGTTAGTTTGATGTCTAAGTGTCTGTGCGAGAGTTCCCAATGAAAAAGAGACGGGAAAGTACCAGTGAACCCTTGCAGACAACAAAATTTTCAGTTCCAGTGATCAAGAACTCTCGCAGAGGATTTTGAAGTTCCATCTCAGTGAGACCAGAACACAGAAGAGCTTGCGAGAGCTAGTTTGATTCCAATGAGCAGAAAATTGGGTTTAAGTGCTAAAAAATCACTAAAAAGTGAAGATCCAGCAAATCCTTCCAGTAAGAACTCTCGCAAACCCTCTCAATCAAATCAGAATGTCAATTTACATAAGTGATGAAGCTTGCGAGAGTTAGTTTTGAGATTTGGTGAAGATCAAGCCAAAAAAGTGGTTTTGAACCCTCGCAGACAGTGAAATTTTCACTTCTTGCAAGAGTTAACTCTTGTAGAGAATTCTATAGTGAGATCTGACCCAAATCCAGCTACTTTTAAAATCTTAGGTCAATCAGTGCAAGGAGTAAAAAGTTATGAAGGGAAAACCACCGTAAAAGACCTAAAATTCACTTCCGGCCGATCAGATCGATCAGATCCTTGAGATCCGGTCAACATCCTACTGTATAAACAAGATCCAATTTGGAACACACCATCGGATAAATTTGAAATTGGGACGATCAATAGCACGAAGGATAGCAAATCAGCCATCTGTGCAATGCAACATTGCATAATACGACATTTTGCCCGTTCAACCCCTGGATTGTTCAACAGAAGAGAAGTCCTTATCAGACTTCTTATCCTTACCATCAAGGGGCACCCAACACGGCAAAAAGGTACGGCGCACCAAATCAACCTCAACGTATGACCTTACCTGCTCCACCAGGGCCAGCCAATCAACAAGTGGCCCATGTAAACCTGACAACAGCGAAATCAGAGATGCAAATGCCACCTCAACCTGAGCAGCAACAATGGTATGGACCGGATGAACCATTTATGGATCCTGCCATAAATGAATTTGTTGCTGCCTATGCATCTGAAACTCAGCGTCAAGGCGGAAGAAATTACGGCTACTACGTATGCGGTGAAGGACACAGAATTGTGGAATGTCCCTACAAGGGACATTATACATCCTTCTGTCGAGAATGCGATTATGGGCACTGTTACAAGAATTGTCCATTTAAACCTGAAACCAGTGCACCTCTTAACTTCATTGTCATACAGCAACCAGCAGTTCCAACAGGGATGCCATTGGAAGGACGACAATTCCACGCTCATGTGTTAGCTGTTTTGCGCCTTGGGGACTGCTTCGTCCACCAAGGGTATGGTGTGTTGGACTACTATTGGTGCAATGTCCTTCAAGTCACTATAACTCCAGGCAAAATAGTCTTTATGTTCCACCAACAACGATTGTAGTATCTTGAACTGTGTGGGTGTTAACTGCTCTCCCACATGCACTATCCTTTCTTCTTCTCCTTGTTCCGCAAGATTCATCGGCTGTGTTCGTGCAGGTTGTTCGAAAACTTGTTCCGCTGGTGCCTGACTTTGATCAGGTTCTCATTGGGCTTGCGGCATCATGATTACCACTTCGTCCAATGTATAATTCTTGAAAGTCTCAGGCATCTCGTGAACTGACACTCGTCAAGATTCCTCTTTCAGCATATTGATCTTAGTCCGACTGGTCACTTTTTGAGGTTGGTGGCCAACAATTCATAAGGATACGGAGGAACACTTAAAAAAGTGCGATGTGTGCCAAAGGGCGACAAGGCCAATGAGATTGAATTATGATCTACTGCACCCGATCTTAGCCCAAGCACCATTCGAAAAGTGGGGATTGGATTACATGGGTCCAATTCACCCTGCAGTAAGGAGTTCCCAGGCTCGATACATAATCGTAGCCATAGACTACCTCACAAAGTGGGTTGAAGCCAAGGCAGTAAGAGTAGTTGATGCTAGGACCACTGCCAAGTTCCTTTATGAAAATATCATTGGGCGCTTTGGATGCTCGGTAGAGCTAGTCAGCGATTGCGAAAGCCATTTCATCAATGAGACCATCAAGGTCCTGTTGGAGGAATTCTTCGTGATCCACAAAACTAGTACGCCTTATTATCCTCGTGGTAATGGGCAAGCAGAATCATCCAATAAGATCATGTGTAGCGTGCTCACAAAAACAGTTGAAGCTAGCATATCAGATTGGGAACACAAGTTGCATGCTTCACTGTGGGCATTCAGGACAACACATAAAGGAAGCACTGATCAAACACCCTTCCAATTTGTATATGGTCAGGATGTTGTGATGCTAGTAGAGTTTTTGATTCCTTCATTAAGGATTGCCAACATGGGCTTAATGAGTCCAAATCTCTACATCTACGCCATGAAGCTCTACATAAACTCTGTGAAACACGCTTACTAGTTGTGCATGCACTGGCAACTGAAAAAAAAAGACACAAAGCATGGCATGATCGCAAATTACAAAAGAAGGATATTTTCCGGAGATCTGGTCCTGATGTATAAAACCAAGGCGATCAAGGGAAAGTTAAAACTCACAAGCGACGGTCCTTATCAGGTCAAGGAAATTCTTAATCATGGAGCCGTGAATTTAGAAAATCTAGATGGGACACCATTCAATACACCCATCAACAGTAGCCGGTTGCACAAGTACTGGCCACCACAGTAAGATGGCACATTACAAAAAGCTATTCAGCAAAACCATCACCACTAGATCTAGGAAGATCAAGCCAAATAAAACTAGATCCATCAAGATTCGGCTAGATTTGGCAAGATCGGAAAAATCCATCAAAATCCAAGGAGGATTCAGATCCAGATCAGATCAAGAAAGAAGCAGATCATCAGATTGACTGATGGAATTGTTACCAAGTATCCACCAGAACTTCTAGAGAACTACCAACAGTCAGATCAAGCCTGGATGAAGTTGATTACCACTTTACAGAAGTTAAAAATCAGAAAATCTCGAGAGGTCATCAAAAAACACTCTGAAAGAGAACTTTTTTCATGATTTTTTGAGATCCCTTGGGAGATAGCTCTTGAAACTTGGATAGTCACCATATCTGACCCATATGCATCCATGAAAATCTTTGCGCGAGTTCCTGATGGAGGAATCAATATTTTTTATTGTGTGCGAGGGTTCCTAGAAGCTGAATTTTCAAAATCCTCGTAGAGCATCAAGATCATCTTACCAACCCTCGCAAGGTGCCTAAATGGAATCAGAGCAGTGAATTTAGCCTGCCTTCATGGTCTGATCTTGAAAATCCAATCACAGGAACAAGTTGTGTGAGAAATCACTTCCTGCGAGAGTTGAACCCTCACAGATAGCCTGAACCCTCACAGAACCTTCGCATAGCAATAAAATCACCTTATGAACTCTTGCAGACTTCCATGAGGTCTTAGAATTTTGTGAAGAAGGTGCCTGCCAAAATTTGGGTGGAATTGAACAAGGGAAAGTGGATCTCACCTAATACGCACTCTAAATTCTGCTATATAAGGGCTGAATTCGAGTCATTTGTCACCTTTGGTAGCGAAGCTCTGCCGAAATTTACACTGGAATTACTAAGTTCTCCGTTTGTGACCAGATTTTCTACCAGGTATCATTCGATCAAACTGAACACCGATCTACGCTCTCAACTACAATACTTGTCATCCAACACTCGTAATTCACATTTTTTGTCGTTTCCACACCTTTTTACCTTTTCCACCATTTTTTTTACTTTTTCGACTATCGTACTATACCAACAAGGTTAATATAGATTTTATAGTAAATAATGTCGTTCCCACAGAGGACAGCGTTAGAAAGTTATGTTTTTGATACAATTATGGCAAGTGGTTTTGAGGGTTATTCTGGTTGTCGACAGACATTAAAAAGTAACCAGTATTAGTTATATTTGGCATGGGTAGTGTTAATAAATTCAAAACAACAATTTGGCATCATCGGGATTAACGAAGACTTGATGGTCATCATTGGCATAATGTCTGGTGATCGTCAGCTCTTCTCCCATCCCCACACCAAAACTCTGGTCAAACCGTTTGTCATCCAAACCACACCAGAAATCCCAATCCAGACTAACAATGGTTACTTGATAGATGCTATCATGGAACCCGTCATTCAGACAGTTGCGCATCTGTAACTTTCTGGTTATTTCAACATTTTGCAAGGACAGAATCCAGTCTAAGCTGCTGAGTCAGATAGTGGAATCCTTTCTGGAATTTCCTGGCCCCTCAGTTGTGCCATACGACTAGCATAGCTTCCTTATTCATGAACTAACCAACTCCATCAAACCCAACAACCGTGAGCGTATTGTAGTAGGCCCCCTATTGTGTAACTTTGCCTACGCACTTCTCGAGGCAAAAGTGCACGGTTTCCAACGATCATCGCTTTTGTCCACCCAAATACCACACACTAACTTTTATCCGCCATCCCAAGCATCCACCTCCTCCCAACTTGCAGTTATTAACATGATGGCCAGCAAACGAATGCGTGGCGCTGCCTCTACATCCTCATCTCCACCTGCTACCCGAAGATGCGCCTCCACTACTGCACTAACCATTCCATCAACCATAGCCACTTTTTCTTCCGTGCAACCCCCCACTCTGAGCTATGTTGTCGCTATCTCTCTTCCTGTTTCATCCACAACTGTTTCTGTGTCCATCCCCGTTTCCTCTGTTGATACCACTCCTATCTCTGTTCCATTATCCACTACTCCGTCCATCACCATCGCATTCTCCATCACTCCTACCACCATCGTGGCTTGCATTCCATTCAATCCTTCTAATTCTCAATTGTCTCCAGACACTCTGGCGTGGATGCAAGTCATCAATTTTTCACCCCCACGCCAAACACTTTCTGCTCCATCCTCACCTTTTTCCATATTCCACACCACCCTTCAGTTCCCCTCTGTTCCTCCCCTCCTCTCGTTCGGACAAACCGTCCTCACCCCTATTTCCACAGTTGCTTCTCAAACCCCACCTGCTTCGCCAACAAAGGTTGCCGAGGGCAACCAACCGTTGACTGATGTCGCATTTGTCCAAACAGTTTTTGTACCATTGCCAGATCGGGCTAATCCTACCACCCCAAATGGCATCAATGTAAATTTTTTAGCATGTGTGAACTTCACCACACACCCTACAGGATCTTACTGAGGTGTTGTGATTGCACAAGATTGATCAAAGAACAGTATGCTTGAAAAATCTAAGGCAAGAACACAATGGCATACATCTGATTAAAAAAGCTAACTCTTCACTATGAGAAATGAATGTCAGAAATAATTCTAAGTGTTCAGTATGATATCATCTACATAGATGAGAAGAATAATTACAAAGTTATCTACAAACTTATAATACAGAGAAGGGTCATATTCACTTAGACAAAATCTGAGTGATATGAGATAAGAATTGGGCCTTGCATACCTACATGAGAGAGACTCAAATTCCTACAGTGGAGTTGCATGGAAAGTCCACTTAACTAAACGAATTCACCTACCAAAGATCCACATGTGTAACTGCATGCATGGATGTTGCATGTACTACATGTCAACTCATAAAATTGCCTAGACATGTGTAGATCACAGAAACCACTTTGCATGTTGCATGCACTGATTGCATGTGGCTTGCATGCATACAATATGACATTGCATGCTATCTAAACTTCTGCATGTCATCAAAATTGAATCTACCTAACTCAAATTCAACCTATACTAGAAGGTTATGTGCTCAATTCACATACCTTTTATGTACAACATGAAATATAGTGGAAATAAGCATGGACATGGCCCCAAACTTGAGATAGGAAGATAATATTTTGATAATCTTCACATGAAATATGTTTGAGACAGCTTCGCAAAATGTTCGCGAAAGTTTCGCGACATTTTGAGTGTTCAAATATTTTTAACACCAACTTTGTTCGCGAAAAGTTCACAAAGAGAGAAAATTTTCGAAGGTCATCAAGTTTTCATGTTGAGCTGTTTTAAAGACACCTTCATCTTTTTAAGGACACCTTTGCCTTTTTAAGGGCACCTTCGCTTTTTTCGCAAAATCTCAAAGAGAGAGAAAAATGCCGAAGGTCATCTACTTTGAATGAGGAACGTTCCGAGCCACTTCCCAAACTTACGAAGTGAGAGAAAGCCATTTTTCTTATAAAGCGAAGTGAGAGAATTTGCAACGCCCTCATCCACGTCAACATTCCCTATGGGTTGACAGTATACACTATGTATAGTTGTCATAGAAGTCATATACTTCCAAGTACAAGCGGCTTACCTAATTAGGTGCAATCATTTATTGTAGTTAATACACTGATGAAATCTATAAATAGATCGTCCAAGCACAGATTGTTGGTTGCTCCAACCATGAGACCTATAACTAATCATGGATTACAAGAGTGGTGGATTAGCCACGTCCTAAAGCTCTTCTGTTGATGTCACCATATCTGATGAAGGATTTGTACTTCATGGTACTTGGTTGATCTTCTTGGTCCTTTTGAGCATGAAGGATTTTGTGTCGTGAACATTTTTGTTTCGTGTCTTGTCATGATGTTCATGTTGGGGGTATTCTGACGAAGTATAAATAAATAAAATCGTCCAATAAAATGTGTTGCGAGGGCATGGCATCCTGCGCGTATAAGCCCATGGACCAATGAGCACTCAAGCTAAGTTCTAAATAAAATAATAGGCTTGGGCCCTTTGTAATTAAAATAAAACTTGAGGCCCAAAGTCAATTTTAAACTTAGAGATTACTTTTTTAGAGTTGGGTCCAATTTGGGACTCACATGAATCTTTTGAATTTCATTGTACTTTTTGTGGACCCTTGGATCAAGTTGGCGTAGTTTGATCAGAAAGTGAAGGCCTACAAGGAGCTGTAGCAGCAACGCCACATGTACTGGAACCAACCCAGCCATAGTATCCCCGACGTGAGAATGTATGGTGTTTAGTATGCACACAAAATCATACAGCGAACGAGTGTCCAGTCCTAAAGCAAAATCTGAGACTGACACATAGATTTTGCCATCAGTGCAATGCAACATCGCACGGTACGACATTTTCTTCGTTTAACCCCCGAATTGTTCAAAGAGAAGTCCTTGTCAGACTTCTTATCCATATCATCAAGGGGCACCTAACGCGGCACCGAGGTACGGCACATCGAACATCATATGGCCTTACCTGCACCACCAGGACCAACCAATCAACAAGTGGCTCAAGTAAACCTGACAGCAGCGGAACTAGAGATGCAAGTACCATCTCAACCTGAGCAACAACAATGGTATGGACTGGAGGAGCCATTTATGGATCCCGCCATAAATGAATATTTTGCGGCCTATGCAGCTCAAACTTAGCATCAAGGCGGAAGAAATTACGACTGCTATGGATGCGACAAAGAACATAGGATTGTAGAATGTCCTTACAAAAGACAATATACATCCTTTTGTCGAGAATGTGGTTATGGACACTGCTTCAAGAATTGTCCATTGAGACTTGGAACCAGTGCACCACTAAACTACATTGCAATACAACAACCAACAGTTCCAGTGGGGATGCCACCGGAAAGGCAACAATTCCATGCTCCTATGTTAGCTGTTACGCAAGCACATAAGAGGAAGGAAGTGGCTCCCTCACCAGCACCATCGGTCACTGATGACCAACCCTTGACTTCAGTGACATATCCAAATGTGAGAGAAGAAAGAAGACAGTACCAGAAAATAAGACACTGGGTACAGAGAGCACAAGCGGAGGAAAAAGAGCAAGAAAGGGACAATCCTATGGAACCTCCAACTGATGGCGAACGGGAACCGTAAACGGGCTCACCATTGCACACTGATCAGAACGATCGCTTGCATCATCATGAACCACCTTTTCACATGGTGGAGCCCAAGGAACCGCGCACTAAAAGGCAATCTTGTTGACAAGCCATGTTAGTTTACCTCTCGGAGAATTACTGCGGATTGCGCCACAAGCTAAAAGCCTTTTGGCTGAATGGGCCAAAACGGATGAGGAGCCAGTAGTGTTTGAGGCCATATATTGTACAAGCTATGAAGAAACAAGTAATGTCCTCCACATCAGGGCAGCGTGGGAAAGTGAGAAACACAACATCACCTTGCCAATCAAACACAAGAGATACGAAGACAAGGCAACAGTAGTAGATGGAGGATTAGGAGTCAATTTGATCTCCACTACTTTATATGAAAAATGGGGTCTACAAGGGCTGAAGCCAACACAATTCGCCATCAAGCTAGCAGATCAATCTTGTGTAAAACCAAAGGGTGTGGTTGCCGATATCCGGGAAAAAATAACAGGCATGCAGTTTGTGATCACTTTTGTAGTCATAAATATACCTGAATCTCCAACTACATACCATGTGTTACTACAAAGACCTTGGTTAAGGACTGCGTAAGTAGTACACAACTAGAGTACGAAAAAACTCACCTTTGAGAACAGAGAACATGCTGTAAAAGTTGATCCAACCACATGGGTGGTGAAACCTACTGCACCAAAAGCTGATGATGGATCATCCACAACAGATCACACGATTGATCGCTCAAGGCCAGCCAAGGGTGGTCACTATGATTCAGAGACGGATGTCGTGAGATAGACGGATGCATTATCAACTATTGATTGTCAAGCATGTCAATATAAATCAGATCCTAAACCCAGCACATCTTCACCCAAATGTTACACTATGGACACACCAATCAATTTGGGGTGAATATGATAAATGTAGCATGGCTATCAGCGGGACCTATTGAGAACCCAATGGACAATGATTTAGTCCCTTGGCAGCATGCTCTAACTTATAATAATAAAATTGAGTTGACTAATGAGCAGGTCCTACACCACATGGAACCAGATCGTTACGGAATCAAGAAAGTACTAGCTCAACTGCCGCAAAAGTCTGCTATGGTGAAAGTCTCAAGGATCGATCCACCAAAGGCACCTGCGAGTAAGAAGAATCAGTTGAAACAACGCTACAACCAAATGACCCGGTGGAGTGATCTACCCAAAGAGGCTATAGCTACAGTGGATGTTGATATTCGCAACCACGAGGCGAATGTCATGCCAGTTTCGATGAAAGACAACAAGGACGAATCCACCAAGATGAAAAAAAGAGCAAAACGAAGGTGTTGGATTCCTTGAAGTCAATCAAGATGGACTCAGATATAGCGTCATCCTCTACTCAGGTGACAAAGAACCAAAAGATGACCAATCGGGCCAAGATCAATATGTTGAAGGAGGAATCTCGACAAGCTCCAGTTCACGAATGCCTGAGACTTTCAAGAATTATACCTTGGACGACGTGGTAATTATGATGCCGCAAGCCTAGTGAGAACCTGATCAAAGTCAGACACCAACGGAACAAGTCTTTGAGGTACTTGCACGAACATAGCCGATGAACCTTGCCGAGCCAGGTGAAGAAGAAAAAATAGTGCATGTGGGAGAGCAGTTAGCTCCCACACAGGTCAAGAGACTACGATCATTGTTGGTGGAGTATAAAGGTTGTTTTGCCTAGAGTTATAGTGATCTAAAGGGCATTCCACCAATTGTAGTCCAACACACCATACCCTTGGTGGATGGAGAAATCCCCAAGGTGAACTGTCACTACCGCTGCAACCCGAACTACACAGAGCTAATCAAGCAGGAGTTGCAGAAGTTGTTAGATGCAAATTTCATTTATGATATCGAGCACATAGAATGGGTATCGCCGATAGTTATAGTACCCAAGAAGAATGACAAAATGCAAATCTGTGTGAATCTGAAGGCGCTAAATGTAGTCACCAAAAAGGATCATTTTTCTTTGCCATTTACGGAGAGTGTCCTTGGCAGAGTAGCCGGAGCCAAAGCCTACAATTTTTTAGACAGCTTCAACAGTTACAACCAGGTAAAGATACATCCCAAGACCAACATAAGACAACATTTGCCATGGAATGGAGAACCTATGCTTGTAAGGTGATGCCATTTGGACTTTGTAATGCCCCAAGCACTTTCCAGCGTGTCATGCAAGTGACATTCAGAGAGTATTTGCAAAAATTTCTGGAAATTTTCTTGGACGATCTGTGCGTGCATGGACCAGACTCAGAACACTTATCTGATTTGGAGAAGGTGCTACAAAAATGCCACAATTTTCAGATCTCCGTGAATCCAGAAAAATGTCAATTTTGGGCTACACATGGCTTGATTTTTGGCCATATAGTATCTGGACACGGGATCGCCACAAACCTATCAAAGATCAGGATCATTGTTGATCTACCACCACCGAGGACGATCCGCAAAGTCTACATCTTCATGGGTCATGCTAACTACTATAGGATCTTCATTCTGAATTTTGCGGAGTTAGCCCGACCAATTTACAAACTCACAACAGATCCACATTGGAATGAGGAAGCCCTAAAGACTTTTCAAAAGCCCACCCAATTTGTCCCTTGAGTTTCATGTGCATACGGATGCATCAAAGTATGCAGTTGGAGCACTCTTAACCCAGCCAGGAGAACACAAAAAGGATTTGTCAGTCTGATTTGCAAGCCGACAGTTGACAGAAATGAATTATTCAACAGTAAAAGTAGCTAATGCTAGGACAACTGCCAAGTTTCTCTATGAAAATATCATTGTGCGCTTTGGATGCTCGGTGGAGCTAGTCAGCGATCGCGGAAGGCCTTTCATCAATGAGACCATCAAGGTCCTGTTGGAGGAATTCTTTGTGATCCATAGAACCAGTACGCCTTATTATCCTCGCGGTAATGGGCAAGCAAAATCATCCAATAAGATCCCATGTAGCATGCTCATGAAAACAGTTGAAGCTAGCAGATCAGATTGGGAACACAAGTTGCATGTTGTTCTGTGGGCATGCAGGATAGCATATAAGGGAAGCACTAATCAAACACTTTTTCAATTGGTGTATGGTCAGGATGCTGTAATGCTAGTAGATTTTTTAGTCCCTTCATTGAGGATTGTCACAATGCAACGTCTTAATGAATCCAAATCTCTACAACTATGCCACGAAGCTCTGCATAAACTCTATTTAACACGATTACTAACTGTGCATGCACTGGCAGCTGAAAAGAAAAGGCGCAAGGCATGGCATGATCGTAGATTACAAAAGAAGGATCTTCGTTTCGGAGATCTAGTCCTAATGTATAAAACCAAGGCGATCAAGGGAAAATTAAAATTCACAAGCGAAGGTCCTTATCGGATCAAAGAAATTCTTAATCATGGAGCTGTGAATTTAGAAAAGCTGGATGAGACACCATTCGACACACCCATCAACAGTAGCCGGTTGCACAAGTACTGGCCACCGTAGCGAGATAGATCCAGATTAGAAGTTGCATGCTAGAAAAGCTATTCTGCTAGGCCATCACAACTAGATCTAGGGAGAACAAGCCAAATCCAGTTAGATCCATCAAGATTCAGCCAGATCTGGCAAGATCGGGAAAATCCATCAAGATCTAAGAGGGATCCAGATCCAGATGGGATCAAGAGAGAAGTAGATCATCAGATTATGCCAAACCCAAAACTGATGGATCTGCTACCAAATATCTATCAGAACTTCCAAAGAACTCCCAACAGTCAGATCTAACATGGATGAAGCAGATTACCAGTTTGCAAAAGTTAAAAATCAGAGAATCTCAAGATCTAGTCAAAAAACACTCTAAAAGAGCACTTTTTTCATGATTTTTGGAGATCCCTGGGAGACAGCTCTTGAAACTTGGACAACCACTAGATCTAATCTAGATGCATCCATGAAAATATCTACAAAATTCTTGATGGAGAAATCATCATTTTTGAGTGTATGCGAGGGTTCCCAGAAGCTGAATCTTCAGAACCTTCGCAGAGCATCAAGATCATCCTACCAACCTTTGCAAGGTGCATAAATGGAATCAGAGCAGTGAAATTAGCCTGCCTACATAGTCTGATCTTGAAAATCCAACCACAGAAACATGTTGTGCGAGAGATGACCTCCTGCGAGAGTTGAACCCTCGCAAAACTTTCACAGGGCAGTCAAATCACCTTCTGAACTCTCGCAGACTTCTCTGAGGTCTTAGAATTTTGTGAAGAAGGTTCCTGCCAAAATTTGGGTGGAACTGAACGAGGGAAAGTGGATCTCACCTAATACACACTCTAAATTCTGCTATATAAGAGCTGAATTCGAGTCATTTGTCACCTTTGCTAGCGAAACTCTGTTCAATTTTTCACTAAAATTTCCAAGTGCTCTGATTGAACCCAAGCTTTATACAAGCTGTCATCTGCACATTCTAAATCCAAATCTGCGCTCTAAACTACAGTTCTTACCACCCGACACTCGTTATTCACAGTTTTTGTCGTTTTCACCTCTTTTTACCTTTTCCACAATTTTTTCTTACTTTTTTCCACTTTAACTATCACTGCTAACATGGCCTCTTCATCCTCTGAAGACTCTGGCACCAAGCAGGTGATGCAGTATGAAATACCTTCGGTCACACAGATTTGGCCCTTATCCTCTAACACTCTGATTTGGCCCACTTCTTGAGGCAATGGGTTTCTTCCCAGTGCTTTTCCATTCTGAGATTAACATGGGCCTCGCCCTTCACGCTTACGCCACCTGGGATGCATCGAAGTCATGCTTCCACTTCCTGTACCGGTGACCGTCATCCCATCTCCCATCGTCAGGCAAAAGACTGGCTGACAGGAGTCCACAAGTCCCTTCACATGCCCAAGGACTTGAAGAAGCTGGACCGCATTAATTTCATGGAAGACGTCACGGGCTACATGATCAACCAAAGGCGGGCCAAGAGATCCTTGTAGTAAACCGGCAGAGTGCCGAGGGACCGGCACTACTTTAGGCCATTGGTCCTGTTGGGCGTATTCTGACGAAGTGTAAATAAATAAAATCGTCCAATAAAATGTGTTGCGAGGGCATGGCATCCTGCGTGTATAAGCCCATGGACCAATGAGCACTCAAGCTAAGTTCTAAATAAAATAATAGGCTTGGGCCCTTTGTAATTAAAATAAAACCTGAGGCCCAAAGTCAATTTTAAACTTAGAGATTACTTTTTTAGAATTGGGTCCAATTTGGGACTCACATGAATCTTGTGAATTTCAATGTACTTTTTGTGGACCCTTGGATCAAGTTGGATCCAAGATGAATGGATAGGATCAATGTAAATATTAGCCAATAGGATTTTGGGGCAAGGGCCTTCCCCATATTATAAAAAGGCACCATTTGTACTCAATTTCTATGCTTAATGAGAAGGAGGACACTCTACCAATTGGAGAGCCAAGCATCCTCATTTGCTAAGCACTCATACTAACGCTTTTTGTTGTGTTTTTCTAATTGTTTCCATTTCCTTGTTGACAGGCGGGAGGGCTATTACTACGTCGGATCGAAGACCCTATAGTTCACGAACATTTCTGATTCGTGTGCTTTCGTCGAATTGAGAGTTGAAAGCTAGAAATGTTTTGTTTCTTCACCCTCAAAAGAGATTCTCCCAAACATTGTTTATAGTCATTGGTTCAAGTGCAATGCAATGACTACTTTGAGAATCTATACCAAGAATGCAAGTAGAGTCTTCATAATTTAGACTTTTGAAAGAATAGTCTTTTTTGTTGTGTATAAGAGCATGTCCTAATAGATAGAAAACACGAACTGAGACCCAATTGGATCCCATTTTCTGAGCTGAGACCATGATCTGTTTACTGCTTCCTCTATTTGTCTACTAGTTTTGCTTGTTTGCTTACAGATTAGGCTCGTTTGGGCATTACTTGACTGTTTCTTATTTGATACAATGCCCCGGCCAGGCAAAAATGGATTGAATAACACTGTAGTATAGTTTTATTGTCCTTCTTGTCAGAGGACAATCCAGGGAAGTCACTCTTGAACTAATGCACATGCATGAACAACCATTCATACATGCCAAAACGTTCAACCATAAAATCAATGTGTAGATCCGTTGAACAGACAATGAAATTCTACTTCTACTTTGCTGCAAAATGAACTAAAATAAGATCCTACACTACTTTACTTGCATAAATTGACAAGACAATAAACAAAAACTAATCTACAACATGTTACAAGTCCAAGAATCAAGAAACTAACCAGCCTTTTGATTCTTGGACATCCCAAGAACATCAAGAACTAGAATGTTAGAGAATATACAAGATTTATGTCACATTTCTAGCCTATTTAGTTTACTTGAATGCTGGCTCCTACATTAATCCACAAGAAAACATGAAATCTAATCCACAACTAGGAAAGCAAGAAAACTAATCCACTCTAAATCCACAACCACACACAATATGAATGGAAGGGCATGATCATAGGGGCAACACTCAAGAAAACCATCATGATCAAGGAGCTCAATGAATGCATCTAACTCATGGAGGCTCTTCTCATTTCAGCATGGAGTTGATACAATACACAAAAAGCTCCTCTTCACAAAGAGGGAGTCTCTTAAATAAGCAAGAGAGCTCCTTAGGTGGCATCCTAGTGGAATTTCTTGCTTAGAAATACTAGTTCCTACATGGTCATTCCATCTTCCGGGATTCACCATAAAGCTTGCGAAAAATACAGATCCTAAGTGGATCTAAACTCCAAGATCATTGGCTTGAATGCTTGCACTCCAAACTACATAAGCTAGGAATTGGCAACACATTCTATGCTACCTAGAATGCAAAGAACTTGATCAAAAAGCATTTATCACAAATGGAAACTTCCATAAACATCAAGTGCGGCCCAAAATAGCATTATACAGTCCATAATACATCAGCCTATCACTTTTGGAAAGCACCTAAGATCATACACAATAGCTTGAAGACAATACACACAACAATGCTCTCAATGGAGGAAGAAACAATGACAATGATCTATTGATCTCAATGAAGCATACAAAAGGTTTCTCCAACCTGTTCTCCACGACTTCCCTACTATTTATGGATGAGGAAGATGACTCTCTCTCCTCTCTCTAGAAGGTACTTGACCCTAGATATTTCCTATATAGGAAAAATAGCTAAAAAATGGCTTATATGACCAAAATACATCAAAATGGTCTCATTTTGAAGGGTATGAAGTTTGACACTTCATCATACTGAAAAAATACAGTAAATAAAAACATTGTGGCCTGGTTCACACGTGTGAAACTCCAGAACCAAAACTATTTACAATTTTAGCCAATTTAGGCCTCAAACTAGCTAGGAAATGTTGACAATTTTCACACTCCCTCTTCAACATTGGATGCTAGTTTCAACATAGTCTTTGAGCACATTCCAAGATTAGATCTATGCATTAAATATAGGTCCTTTCCCAATGGTTTGGTGAAGATATCAGCCACACACTCCTTTGAAGAGACATGTTGAAGCTCCACCTCTTTGGCAATGACTTGATCTCTCACAAAATGGTGAGCAATCTCAATGTGCTTGCTCCTTGCATGAAAAACAGGATTGCTTGCCAAGCTTTGGGCTGAAAGGTTATCACAAAGTATGATTGGAGTCTTCTCTGGTTCCAGCAAGTGAAGATCCAATAACATCCTCTTGATCCAAAGAATCTCCTTGGTGCATGTTGTTAATGCCTTGTACTCGGCTTCGGTGGAAGATAGAGAGATAGTTGGTTGCTTCTTTGATAGCCATGAGACCACTCCATCTCCAAGATAGATTGCAAAGGCACTTGTTGACTTCCTATCCATTTGATCACCTGCAAAATCTGAATCTGAAAATCCACAAAGGTTAGGTGTAGTACCTCCATACAAGATGCCAAAATCTCTAGATCCCGAGATGTATCTAAGTACTCTCTTTCCTAGCTTCCAATGAGCCTCACTAGGATCTTGCATAAATTGACTTAGTTTACCAACCACAAAGCTTAGATCAGGTCTTGTGATGGTTAACCATATAAGAGATCCTATTAGCTTTCTATAGAGAGTAATGTCCTTGAAGGATCTTTCATTACTTCTTGTAGTTAGCTTTACATTTGATTCCATAGGAGTAGAAACAACTTTACAATCTTCCATATGAAACCTTTTTAGAATAGAGTTAACATACTTTTCTTGACATATGAATGTAGATTTAGAAGTTCTAATAATCTCTATTCCTAAGATATAATGAAGTTTACCAAGATCTTGAATTTCAAACTCTCTTTTGAGTGCCATCTTGATTTCATCTATATCTAGATTGTTACCACCACTTAAGATAATGTCATCAACATAGATCAAAAGTAAAGTGATATCATTTTCATTCAATCTAAAGTAGAGAGAATGATCATACTCACTCATAACAAAGTTTTGAGAAAGTAAGAAGGAATTGAGCTTAGCATACCAACTCCTTGGTGCTTGCTTTAGCCCATACAAACTCTTTTGGAGATAGCACACATGATTAGGCTCATCATGTGAAACATAGCCCTCGGGTTGCTCCATGTAAATATCTTCTTCAAGATCACCATTCAAGAAGGCATTAGTAACATCCATTTGCCACATATCCCAATCATAAAGAGTTGCAAGAGAGATTAGGATTCGAATAGTTACCATCTTTGCCACGGGTGCAAAGGTCTCATCATAGTCAATACCATATTCTTGAGCATACCCCTTTGCCACCAACCTTGCCTTGTACTTGTTGATTGATCCATCTTGATTTGTCTTGATCTTGAAGATCCACTTACAACCAATTGCTTTCTTGTCCTTTGGAAGCTTTACCAACCTCCATGTGTTGCTTTTGATGAGTGCTTGATGCTCATGATCCATGGCTTGGATCCATTCCTTCTTTTGAATTGCTTCACCTACACAAGTTGGTTCATCAAAAGAGGTAAGAAAAGCAAAGTTAGAGTTGTCCACCACTTGCTTTCCTTTTTCATCATAGGTTAGCCTTGATGGCTTAGCCCTTTGCCTTTGAGTCTTCCTTGAAGTTTGCTTTGGAGTGGCATCTCCATCTTCATCCAAGACATCTTGCACATCATGATGATTAGTAGGCACATCAACATCAACATCAACAACATTGGAAACATTCTCTTCATGAAAGATGACATCCCTACTTATGACAACTTTCTTTGTAGAAGGAATGTACACTTTGTAAGCCTTGCTTACTTCACTATAGCCAACAAACACACCCTTCTTTGATGAAGGATCTTCTTTAGTTTTATCATCAAGTGTGATATTGACAAAACATGTACATCCAAAGATCCTACAATGCTTGACACTCGGCCTTCTACCATAAAGAACCTCATGAGGAGTTTTACCATCCAAGGAAGCACTTGTCCATCTATTACATAGATAGTTAGCACATGCTAAAGCTTCCCCCCAAAAAGACTTAGCAAGATTAGCATGTAGTCTCATTGCCTTGGCACATTCACAAAGGGTTCTATTCTTCCTCTCGGCCACTCCATTCTGTTGTGGAGTCCTAGGACTAGACATCTCCCTCTTAATCCCATGTGCTATACAAAAGTCTTTGAACCTATTTGAGGTGTATTCCCCTCCATTATCAGATCTTAAGCATTTGATCTTTGTATTGAATTGGTTTTCCATTTCATTCTTGAACTTGACAAATGCAGCAAACACTTCATCCTTACTTTTAAGAAGATAGATCCAAGTATACCTACTAAAGTCATCAATGAAAGTTGCATACATCTTTGCCCCACCATTGCTAGTTGTACTAGAAGAATGAATATCAGAATGCACAAGTTGAAAAGCTTCTTTAGATCTAGAAGTAGATATAGAATAAGCAAGTCTATGAGATTTGGACAAGGCACAATGTTCACAAACACTATTGTTTGCAACAAGACTTTTAGGGAGACCAAGAACAAGCTCTTTCTTTGCCATTACCTCCAAAGATTTGAAGTTGGGATGGCCCAACCTCTTGTGCCAAACTTCTTGGTTTGTCAATTGCTCCCTAGCCATACATCCTTCATGATTAGAGATCACACATGCATCAAGCTTGAAAAGTTTACCATGCCTCCTACGTTGAGCAATCAAGGATCCACATTTACTTATCAAACATGCATCTCCAATGAACTCCACATCAAGTCCTTTGTCAATCATTTGACTTACACTAAGCAAATTCTTAGTGATTGAAGGAATGTACAAAACATTTTCAAGATTTGCTTTCCTATTTGTTGAAAGGGAAATAGGAATAGTGCCTATGCCTTTGATGTCACATTGACCATCATTTGCAGTGTAGATGATGTTACCTTCTCCCTCATAAGACAATAAGGATGTAAAGTATTCCTTATGTCTTGTCATGTGAGATGAGGCTCCACTATCAATCCACCAAGGATCATTATCATCTATGTTGGCTAACAAACTTGAAGTCATAACAAGTGATTCACATGTGTTATGTTCTTCCTCATCTATTGTAAGATTTCCTTGCCTCTCTCGTTGCTCTCTTTTCTTCTTATAACATTCATTTGCAAAATGACCTTTTATCCCACAATAAAAGCACTTGAACTTTGACTTATTGTTCTTAGTAGAAGAGGAAGAGGAAGAGTGATCATCATGATCAAAGTTACCACCTTTGGACCATTTCCCTTTGCCTTTACCTTTGCCCTTGAATTTGCCTTTTGTGAAGAAAGCCTCTTCACCTCCACCTTGCAAGGATGCACCATCAAGCTTTGATTGCAACCTATGTTCTTCAGCCAATAATATTTCTTGCAAGTCAACCACACTTGGCAAGACTTTTTGAATGGCAAAACTTTGCACAAGGTTAGCATGTTCATTTAGCAAACCATTCAACATAACTTGGACTATTTCACCATCTTTTATGTTCTCATCAATGCATGCTAAATCATCACTTAGGGACTTAACTCTCAAGATAAATGCATGAGCACTTTCACCCTCTCTTTGCCTACTAGAAAATATTTGTCTCCTTAGGGTCAATACCCTAGATGTGGACTTTGATTCAAAGAGCTTCTTTAAGGCATTCCATGCCTCACTTGCACTTTGACACTTTCCAACTTCCTTGAGAAGTTCATTTGTAACATTCATTTTAATGATATGAAGAGCCCTTTTGGCCTTCTTATCAAACCTTTGTTGCTCTTGAAGTGTGAGAGGTCTCTCTTCAATTTCTGCAACTATGTCCATGAGTTCATTCAACTCAAGTAAGGACTCCATCCTCACTTTCCAAGTAGAGTAGTTTGATGAACTCAACCTTTCACTAGACTCTAGCATGATCCCACCATTGGAAGCCATGATTCTAATGTTTCTTCAACTTTTAGGTTTTGTCCTAAAGCACTTAGCACTCACTTTTCTCTCAACAAATGATAGATAAAGAGATCTATGAAGATTTAGGACCCTAAAACACTTCTATCTTGAACCTAGATGGTTTCCAAGCATAGAAAGGAAGATTGAAACACATGCAACACTTTGCACACACTAAGAATGGATTACAAAATCAAACCAACCTGAACACACTCTTGCTTAAGCTCTCAAACTTTCCAGCAAGTGACCAAATCAAGTTATGGTGTGAAGAGTTACTTGCATTCTTAGAAAATACCCAAAACTAGGATGCCAAGATTACCTAGTAATGAACAAACTTGATCAACATATGATCAACACACTAAGATATTGATTCAACCTGTAAAACCACATGTAAACCACACTTCTTAAAGTTTATAAACTCCAGCAAGTGATAAATACAAGATTTAGAGGTGAATGAATGAGCACACTTAGTGAATCACAAGACTAGCTTCACTATCTTGTCAAATCTTGGTGTTTAGATGTAGATCTAAGATCACTTCACATGAGAATGTTCCTCAACCTGTTAAGAACCTGAAAACACACTTGCATAATGGTTAACACCTTCCAGCAAATGCTCCAATCAAATTACATAAGGAGAGTTACTTACATGCTCAACAAAGTACACCAAAATTTATGCCAAAATTGATGACAATCTTTACAATATGCTCTTCACAATGGAGCTTACAATATGTTCACCCAAAAAAGGGGATCTTTCATCCAAATTGGAGCTTTGCTCAGCCTTTAGGAGAATTACAACTCACTCAAAAGAGCATTTGTCATCCACTTAAGGAGAAGTTTCATCCACTTAAGGAGAGTGTTCATCCAAGAATGGAGATTGTCAACAATAGGATTGAAAAGAACATTGTTAGTATTGAATATGCACAAGCCTCACAATCACAAATGATTAGGTGTTATGATCTGATCCAAAATAGTTTCTTTTCAGTCTCTGATCTTCAATAGACCTGAAATATGCTTTTGATCCACAAGTTCAACTCACAAAACAAAGGTTAGTAAGATTTGATCAACAAAGCAATGCAAAATCATGCTAGAACTTGATCAAACATCCAAATATCACCAAAAATGGAATACTTACTGTAAATAGAAGCCAACCAGCTCTGATACCATGTGAAAAATACAGATCCTAAGTGGATCTAAACTCCAAGATCATTGGCTTGAATGCTTGCACTCCAAACTACATAAGCTAGGAATTGGCAACACATTCTATGCTACCTAGAATGCAAAGAACTTGATCAAAAAGCATTTATCACAAATGGAAACTTCCATAAACATCAAGTGCGGCCCAAAATAGCATTATACAGTCCATAATACATCAGCCTATCACTTTTGGAAAGCACCTAAGATCATACACAATAGCTTGAAGACAATACACACAACAATGCTCTCAATGGAGGAAGAAACAATGACAATGATCTATTGATCTCAATGAAGCATACAAAAGGTTTCTCCAACCTGTTCTCCACGACTTCCCTACTATTTATGGATGAGGAAGATGACTCTCTCTCCTCTCTCTAGAAGGTACTTGACCCTAGATATTTCCTATATAGGAAAAATAGCTAAAAAATGGCTTATATGACCAAAATACATCAAAATGGTCTCATTTTGAAGGGTATGAAGTTTGACACTTCATCATACTGAAAAAATACAGTAAATAAAAACATTGTGGCCTGGTTCACACGTGTGAAACTCCAGAACCAAAACTATTTACAATTTTAGCCAATTTAGGCCTCAAACTAGCTAGGAAATGTTGACAATTTTCACAAAGCTTACATAGTTATTGCTTGTTATTACTAACTAGCATTTCTCGGCTCTCAGTCTTCATACTCGACTCTCAGTCTTCATTCGTCTCGTCTTCTCAGAGACCTCCTTGGTCTGAGGTGAGAGGTTCTTTTGAGTTGCTCTATCCGAGTATCTTGGGGATTCGTCAGAATCAGCCAACATCATCCCACCCCTAATGTGTTGCAAGACCCACTACAACTCATATTGGACGATGTCGCTCCACTTTGCATTGGCATCTTCGATCGTCACTTGGAAAAGTGTAGATCCTCTTTCACTTACTTAAAACCAAGTGCTTATTGTTGCCAGTCTTTATCACAAAAATTGTTTTTACAAATTGTCGCCATTGGATCAGAATGTCTTATTGCTATATAGGTGGTTGACATTGTCAAAATTGGAGAGCTCTCAGCAGCTTCATAACTTGCATGCTCGAATGCTTTCCTCGTGTCTCTTTCTTTCGTTGCATCTGCCATGGATGATTTCACTTCTAGTTTCTAGGCAGATTCTAACTTTTGGGAGGTTGTATCCTCCATATTGCTTCTGGGCATTTCCGCAATTCTTTTCTCAGTTGAAGTTCCAGTCTTGTCGATGCTCTTTTCTGATAGGTAGCACAAATTCTGGTTATGAGTATCAAGGGGATGTATTCATCAAAAATTGGTGGTAGGAATAGTTTGGATGGACGGTTTGGTAACGATAAGGAAACATAATGAAGGCTTGGTGGTAGGATGAAGGAATTGATAGTTCTACAGTTGCAACCTTGGACCCTTGCAATGTCGAACTTTGACCACCACTTGCTGGGTGAGGAGTTTGCTTTATTTGCAGGTTCACGGGTGTCTTCATCTTTCTTTTTCTGCATCTCTTTCTTTTGATCCATTACGTTTAGATCTCTTTGGGCTTCATAGGAGGGGATCCAACTACCGTTGCTCCAGAGAGTTTCTTTTGATCAAGATCGATCTGACTCATCTGTTGCTTAAGTTTTGTCCTTTCCTCCTCAGCTTCTTGAATCTTTCTCTTTATTTTTTCTAGCTACTTCGCCTGCTTCTTAGGTCATCGTTTGACTGATCAACCATTGTAGGTGGCAATCGGTCTCCGCAAGACATTTGCAATGATCTACCAGTTGCTTCGGTAAGACTATCAAAAACTAGAAATTTCTCAGGAGAACAGTAAATTGATGATAAACAAACAGATGGAAGGAAGGGTGGTGGTGACAACGGTAGATGGTGTGGACGATAGACATGAGAATGGGTGCAGAAATATGGCAAGAGGTCTGTTGAAGAAGGAGACTGATTTTCCAATGCTTGTGTTTTCTAAAAGATCTTTGTCGTGACTGGGATACTTCTTCTGATCGAGTCGCTTTGGATTTCCCATCTGTCTTCTTAGCCTTGTCATTGTCGACTTTGGGTTTGTGACCTTGGTTGTCGATCTTGCTGGTGTTGTTGTTGGCAGCGCAACTGCTCCAGCGGATCCAGACAAATCCACTCTCTCCCCCCCCCAAAAAAAAAATAAAATTTGTTGGTGGGGATGTTGTTGCTGGTGACTGTTCATGCTCAGGATTGGATCGGCGTGTGGAACACGTAGTTGAAACTCGTTGAGCATGCGACTGGACTAGAGATTGAACAAATTTTAACTAAATTTGTTTTGATCTTGTTGTAGTTGACTTGAAGAGTAATATGGCAATGAGGTGCAGGAATCAACTCTAGCTTGTCATGGATTTCTCATAGTTTTCAAAAATTTGAAGCTGCTGTACAAGGGAATCTGAAGAAGCAAGGAGAAGGCAACACAGCCAATGTGTGCATCCAATCCAAGTAAGAGCTCTATGGCCTGAAGTGGATAGCGGCCTTGTTCACAGATTCCTAGAGCGAATCTATGAACATGATTTTTTAATGTTCTTCTTGGTTTCTTGAAATCTAGAAACCAGGTGTTTTTGCCCATTCTAGAAAGCCTATTTGTTAAGATTGATCTTCTTAGTATGAACCGTTTCAAGCAAAAAAATTTAGCATTTACTCAAACATGTTTCCAAGCCTGCCAATGGGATGATTAAGGTTTGTTCACTCCAGCTACATGCATACACATTCACATGCAACCAACACTCGTTCA
This sequence comes from Diphasiastrum complanatum, assembly GCA_029204225.1. Taxonomy (NCBI): domain Eukaryota; kingdom Viridiplantae; phylum Streptophyta; class Lycopodiopsida; order Lycopodiales; family Lycopodiaceae; genus Diphasiastrum; species Diphasiastrum complanatum. The sequence goes on from CM055111.1 coordinate 45,462,375, forward strand.
CAAATAGATCAGTGTTCTAAACAAGTGAACAAACATTGATTCTTGCCACTAACTAACTCTAGATATTGAAGAAACAGTAAACCACATTGAGAGGTGCTCTGTATTTCAGCTTGTCTTGGCATCTAGGGGATTCTCTAGAATCTACTAATATTATCCACCCCTAATCTGTTGCAAGACCCACTCCAACACATGACGTTATTCTGCTTGGCACCTGGAAAAGCATGGATTGTCTTTCGCTTCCATAAAACCAGGTAATTATTGGCCGCAACAATCGTTCCACAAAATTGGAGATTTCTCAATGGCCTCTACATTCCAGCCCGCTTGAGAACCTCCTGCGAGGCATGAAATCCAGGGCTAGCCGATAAAGGCAATGGCACTAAAATTATTACATAATATAATTGTTAGAGTCTACTAATTCAGAAAAATGTTTGTCAACAAATTTTGCAACCATACTATCTCTTTAATAGCTTGGGAAGCAGTGATATACTTCGATTCTATCAAAGAAACCTCGCCGCCTTGTTGTTTGTTTTTGCTCGTTCATTTTTCTCCCTAAGGCTTCAAATACTTGGAAGCGGAGCTTTCTTCTGTAGTTTAGTGGCCCCAGGTACTCTCACACTTTCTTGATAAAGCCCATCTCTTGCCAATCTTCTATCATGGTAACATACCGGGAAGACATAAAGGCCAATCTGTAATAAAGCCGGGCCATCATTTCATGATTGTCTTTAGACTGGAGGGCCACGTTGGGATTGATTCGTATTGGTTCTAAGCCATGATCCCAAAAGCATTCTTGATTCATCAAGAAGGCCATTGATTAGAGATATTCGACACTTTTTCATACATGTAGATCGGCATTAGATTTATATTTGTGCCCAAAATCTAACAATTGCAATCTCAGATCATCCATTGATGTTCTATCTAAAATTCTTGGAATTATCGGCCAGTTCACCACTTTGACTCGCGGTTGCTCTATTGGCTAGGGACTTTTTTGTTTGAGTGGCATATAAAATGGGTCAATTCTCTTCCATGCTAGCACCCTCAGATATTCTTGCAACCACTTGCTATATTTTAGGACCTTATTACGCCACTCAGGCTATGGGTGCAGCACAGCTATGATCTCGGACCTGATGGAGTACTGGCTTTGATCAATTTCTTCTCTGCCACCCGTCATGTTGCGAGGGTATTTTTTTTCGAACCTTTCGGACTCTTTGGTGTCCGCCATGTTGTTTTTCGGCCTGGTAGGTGAGGTTGCCCTTCGTTGCTAAGGAGGCCTTGCTAGGTAATCATCCAGGGCCTTAGTGTCCGTATCACTCTCTCTTGCTCGCTCGCTTATGGAAGGCTTTACTTTGCCCACATCCATAGGTCTGGACGAGAATCTACGTGTTTCTGGCGGATCAGCCAGGAAGTCATCATTGCCACCAATGTCGGTGTTAGTTTCTGGAAGGTCAAGGATGGAGTGATCAGGAGAGAGAGGCATAGGAACAACAAGTTTAGGAGGAGCTAGATTTAATAAATCGTATGCCACACTGGGGGAACTGAGCCATTTAAGAACTCATCTCGTCAGGTGTTGTACGTCTCAGCAGGTCCTTGAGAAGGTCTCAAAATTTGTGAGGAGAAAAATGAAGAGATAGGGTAAGTAGGAATAAAAGATTCAAAAAAATTAAAAGCGGAGTATGAAGGAGGTCTGAAGGTAGGAGGGGAAAGAAGAAAAGCTCTGGAAGCAGCCTTAGTTCTCTGGTCGTCCGAACTCGAACTACCATTGTTGACATCTTCAAGGCCTATAGAATATGTTTACTAATTCTTCTTTGTTTCCTGTTAACAAGAACTATTTTCTGTCTGTTTAGAGGCTTGTTGGCATTTCTTGAATGTTAGCTTCTTAGTTCAATGCCGAAATCAGGCATAAGGGACTGATATCGATGTAGTAAATGTCCTGTCTGTCAGAGGACAATCTGGGAAAGTCACTCTTGAAATAATGCACATGCATAAACAACCACTCATACATGCCAAAACGTTCAACCATAAAATCAGTGTGCAGATTTGTTGAACAAACAATGAAATTCTACTTCTACTTTGCTGCAAAATGAATCAAAATCAGATCCTACACTACTTTACTTGCATAAATTGACAAAACAAAAAAACATAACTAATATACAGCATGTTAGAAGTCCAAGAATCAATAAACTAACCAGTCTTTTGATTCTTGGACATCCCAAGAACATCAAAAACTAGAATGTTAGAGAATATGCAAGATTTATGCCACATTTCTAGCCTATTTAGTTTACTTGAATGCTGGCTCCTACATTAATCCACAAGAAAACATGAAATCTAATCCACAACTAGGAAAGCAAGAAAACTAATCCACTCTAAATCCACAACCACACACAATATGAATGGAAGGGCATGATCATAGGGGCAACACTCAAGAAAACCATCATGATCAAGGAGCTCAATGAATGCATCTAACTCATGGAGGCTCTTCTCATTTCAGCATGGAGTTGATACAATACACAAAAGGCTCCTCTTCACAAAGAGGGAGTCTCTTAAATAAGCAAGAGAGCTCCTTAGGTGGCATCCTAGTGGAATTTCCACATTTCACAAATTACAAGTGGAATATTGCTCTCCACTAGAGGTCACCATCAAAAGGTGGCTCACTCTACTTTCTTTAAGACGGGTCTACTTGCATTTATTACATTTGCCTAGAAATACTAGTTCCTACATGGTCATTCCATCTTTCAGGATTCACCATGAGGCTTACACAATTCTGGCTTGTTATTACTAACTAGCATTTATCAGCTCTCATACTCGGCTCTCAGTCTTCATTCGTCTCATCTTCTCAGAGACCTCCTCGGTCTAAGGTGAGAGGTGCTCTTGAGTTGTTCTGTCCGAGTATCTTGGGGATTCGTCAAAATCAGCCAACAACCATCCTTGTGCTGAGGTTTGCCCATCGTTGTTGTTTGCTCCATCATCTCTGTCATCGTCCCTTGGCTTATTGTTAGAAATTCTTGCTTGGGTCTTGCACGTCGTGTTCCACAACTAGTTCACATTATCCAAGACTTGTTGCAAGGTCTTCATCATTTTTTCTAACTGCTTCTAGGACTCGAGGATGATCTTTGCCTGTTTGGCCGCAACGTTATCATAATTCTGTGAAAAATACAGATCCTAAGTGGATCTAAACTCCAAGATCATTGGCTTGAATGCTTGCACTCCAAACTACATAAGCTAGGAATTGGCAACACATTCTATGCTACCTAGAATGCAAAGAACTTGATCAAAAAGCATTTATCACAAATGGAAACTTCCATAAACATCAAGTGCGGCCCAAAATAGCATTATACAGTCCATAATACATCAGCCTACCAGTTTTGGAAAGCACCTAAGATCATACACACAAAGCTTGAACTCAATCACTACACAATGCCAACAATGGAAGGAGAACCCAATAGAAAAATCTCTCATTAAGCAAATGAATACAATGGATCTGCTCCAACCTGTTTCTCCACGGCCTACCTGCTATATATAGCTGAGAGAGATGACTCTCTCTCCTCTCTCTAGACCCTCCTTACCTAAAATATGCCCTATATAGGTAAAATTGGCATATATGTCCAAAATACATGAAAATGGACTCATTTCGAAGGTCTTGAAGTTTGACACTTCTTCATACTGAAAAAATACACTTACTAAAAATATCTAGACCTGTTTCACACGTGTGAAAAGTCAGATCCTAAACTATGTGCCATTTTTAGCAATTTTGGCCTAAAACTAGACAAGGAAATGTTGACAATTTTCACACTCCCTCTTCAACTTAACTTGCTAGTTTTACAACACTACTTTGTTCCAACTTAAGAATGATCTCCATCATCAGAATAGATCTCTTCTCAAGGATCCTAATATGTACAAAATAGGACACAACATAATTGATATAGATAATAGTGTCCATATAGGATGCTTCACTATTTCTTACATCAATTTTACATAGAATCATAAAAATGGTACATGTAAAAGAACATAGAATCTCAATTAATGAATTCCTCCATGTATCCATCTCTGGTTTCTCTGTAAAATAGCAGCAAACAAGTTGTAAATGAAAGTGATCAACAAGTGTTTGCATGCCTCCTCCACATTTCACTATACATATAGTGAATGCAACATGTATCTCCATGAATGAACTTCCATCACCACCTTGCCTTTGTAGATCTTCAATCCATGAAAGCCTTTGAGTGAATGAATGCCAAAAAGATGTGTTCCCTACTCCATTTGAATGACCAAAACCTGAACTTGAAATACTTGAAGTACCTCCACAAGATTTGCACACAACGCTTGATCCTACAATGTCAACAAGTTGCCAATTTGCCAACACTAGAATACTAGATCTTGAACTTTGTTCAAAAGAAAACATATTGACCACTTCAATACCTTTCAAGATCTGAATGAATTCATGTACTTGATCATACAAACCAGCAATGATAACTATTCCATCTCCAAGATCCAAAGGATGCAAAACTATGGAACTAGTTTTATTGAAATTTGACAATTTCAACACATTGACATAACAATGTTCATACATGAGATTAGGCAAGTGAGGTAGAGTAAGAAGACACTTCCTTGCAGCTCCAAAGACCTTACTTGAACCTTCAAGAACCTGTAAAAACAGATCCAAAATGCCTTGACCATTTGTCTCTTCTTTGATGCTTTTCACTAGCTTCGAATTGCCACTTGTCTCTTGGTGTTGATGAAGCAATCCAAGATCAACCTCTTGATCTTCCAATAAGACATCAAAGATCTTGCATATGTGAACATCTTCAGATCTGAAACTCTGAAGATACTCCCTCTCAAACACATGATTAAGATCCCACAAGATCTCATCAATGCTCAAATTTGACCCTTCACTATAGTTAGTGAAAACAATGCCACCATCATAAACCAAAAGATAGATTCCAACATTTCCATTTAACATGAAGTAGAGTAGGTGAAGATGAGTATCAAACCTAATCAAAACAGCCCTCTTGAGTTCATAACAAACCTCAATAAGCTCACCAATGATATCTCCCTTGCCTTGAAGAAGTTGCCACTTGAGTTGCTCCATGTAGTCTTCTTCAACCAACCTTTTGCCATCTTGACCATGAATGAACAATCCACCACAATCATAGAATGCTTTGAGTTGATGAAGAGATGTTAGATCCATGCTTTGGATCTTCCCAAGAACCACTCTTCCATTGCCCTTTCCTTCACAAGACTCCCTCTTAATGCTAGCACCACAAAAGTTAGAAACCTCCCTCTTGATAGTTGCACCATAAGAAGTAGAAGACTCTTGAATATTAGAAGCCAAGAAAAGAATCCTTAGTACCTTCAACATAAGAGTGATTGAAGTACTCTCTCTTTTCAAACATGAACTTCTACTCAATGATTTAGGTAATGAGTCATATGATAATGATTCTTCCTCACTATCGTTCATAAAAACATCATTCAAAGTACATCCTACTTTGAACACTTCACATACTTCTCTTCCTTTTGACTTGTGATCTCCCTCACCAAGTCTCATGATAGAAACCTTTGATCTACTCTTTTTATGAAGAAATGTGACACCACTTGTTGCACAAATGACTTTATCACAAAAAGATGTAAAAGAACCATTTCCTTCAAGCATGCTCAAAGCACCATCATCTTTTCCCACATGATTACATACATCAATATGAAAAGAATTAGAAGAACAACCATCTTCTTGCAAAGAATGACACTTAGCATCTCCATCTTTTTCCATATGAACAAACAAGTCATTAGCAACAATCACTTCCAAAGAAGAATCTTCATCAACTCCATTGATGAAGTTAGCTCCTTCCTTACCTTTTCCATTTTTGCACTTGCCATCTAGCACCATTGAAGAACCACCAAGCCTTGGAAGTCCATGAGTAGAAGAGTACAAACATGATGCTAATTTAGCTCCACATGACTCCATATGACTAGTAGGTAACACTAGTGCATCTTCAAAATCCAATGGATCCAAAAAATTGACCATAGATTCACCAAAGCTTGCCAAGTTAGCACAACAATTATCATCTCCAAGAAGTACATTAGATCTCAACCTAGATCTAGCATTTTGTTTCTTATGGCATTCATTTGCAAAATGTCCTTTTATCCCACAATAAAAGCACTTGAACTTTGACTTATTGTTCTTAGTAGAAGAGGAAGAGGAAGAGTGATCATCATGATCAAAGTTACCACCTTTGGACCATTTCCCTTTGCCTTTACCTTTGCCCTTGAATTTGCCTTTTGTGAAGAAAGCCTCTTCACCTCCACCTTGCAAGGATGCACCATCAAGCTTTGATTGCAACCTATGTTCTTCAGCCAATAAGATTTCTTGCAAGTCAACCACACTTGGCAAGACTTTTTGAATGGCAAAACTTTGCACAAGGTTAGCATGTTCATTTAGCAAACCATTCAACATAACTTGGACTATTTCACCATCTTTTATGTTCTCATCAATGCATGCTAAATCATCACTTAGGGACTTAACTCTCAAGATAAATGCATGAGCACTTTCACCCTCTCTTTGCCTACTAGAAAATATTTGTCTCCTTAGGGTCAATACCCTAGATGTGGACTTTGATTCAAAGAGCTTCTTTAAGGCATTCCATGCCTCACTTGCACTTTGACACTTTCCAACTTCCTTGAGAAGTTCATTTGTAACATTCATTTTAATGATATGAAGAGCCCTTTTGGCCTTCTTATCAAACCTTTGTTGCTCTTGAAGTGTGAGAGGTCTCTCTTCAATTTCTGCAACTATGTCCATGAGTTCATTCAACTCAAGTAAGGACTCCATCCTCACTTTCCAAGTAGAGTAGTTTGATGAACTCAACCTTTCACTAGACTCTAGCATGATCCCACCATTGGAAGCCATGATTCTAATGTTTCTTCAACTTTTAGGTTTTGTCCTAAAGCACTTAGCACTCACTTTTCTCTCAACAAATGATAGATAAAGAGATCTATGAAGATTTAGGACCCTAAAACACTTCTATCTTGAACCTAGATGGTTTCCAAGCATAGAAAGGAAGATTGAAACACATGCAACACTTTGCACACACTAAGAATGGATTACAAAATCAAACCAACCTGAACACACTCTTGCTTAAGCTCTCAAACTTTCCAGCAAGTGACCAAATCAAGTTATGGTGTGAAGAGTTACTTGCATTCTTAGAAAATACCCAAAACTAGGATGCCAAGATTACCTAGTAATGAACAAACTTGATCAACATATGATCAACACACTAAGATATTGATTCAACCTGTAAAACCACATGTAAACCACACTTCTAAAAGTTTATAAACTCCAGCAAGTGATAAATACAAGATTTAGAGGTGAATGAATGAGCACACTTAGTGAATCACAAGACTAGCTTCACTATCTTGTCAAATCTTGGTGTTTAGATGTAGATCTAAGATCACTTCACATGAGAATGTTCCTCAACCTGTTAAGAACCTGAAAACACACTTGCATAATGGTTAACACCTTCCAGCAAATGCTCCAATCAAATTACATAAGGAGAGTTACTTACATGCTCAACAAAGTACACCAAAAATTATGCCAAAATTGATGACAATCTTTACAATATGCTCTTCACAATGGAGCTTGCAATATGTTCACCCAAAAAGGGGATCTTTCATCCAAATGGGAGCTTTGCTCAGCCTTTAGGAGAATTACAACTCACTCAAAAGAGCATTTGTCATCCACTTAAGGAGAAGTTTCATCCACTTAAGGAGAGTGTTCATCCAAGAATGGAGATTGTCAACAATAGGATTGAAAAGAACATTGTTAGTATTGAATATGCACAAGCCTCACAATCACAAATGATTAGGTGTTATGATCTGATCCAAAATAGTTTCTTTTCAGCCTCTGATCTTCAATAGACCTGAAATATGCTTTTGATCCACAAGTTCAACTCACAAAACAAAGGTTAGTAAGATTTGATCAACAAAGCAATGCAAAATCATGCTAGAACTTGATCAAACATCCAAATATCACCAAAAATGGAATACTTACTGTAAATAGAAGCCAACCAGCTCTGATACCATGTGAAAAATACAGATCCTAAGTGGATCTAAACTCCAAGATCATTGGCTTGAATGCTTGCACTCCAAACTACATAAGCTAGGAATTGGCAACACATTCTATGCTACCTAGAATGCAAAGAACTTGATCAAAAAGCATTTATCACAAATGGAAACTTCCATAAACATCAAGTGCGGCCCAAAATAGCATTATACAGTCCATAATACATCAGCCTACCAGTTTTGGAAAGCACCTAAGATCATACACACAAAGCTTGAACTCAATCACTACACAATGCCAACAATGGAAGGAGAACCCAATAGAAAAATCTCTCATTAAGCAAATGAATACAATGGATCTGCTCCAACCTGTTTCTCCACGGCCTACCTGCTATATATAGCTGAGAGAGATGACTCTCTCTCCTCTCTCTAGACCCTCCTTGCCTAAAATATGCCCTATATAGGTAAAATTGGCATATATGTCCAAAATACATGAAAATGGACTCATTTCGAAGGTCTTGAAGTTTGACACTTCTTCATACTGAAAAAATACACTTACTAAAAATATCTAGACCTGTTTCACACGTGTGAAAAGTCAGATCCTAAACTATGTGCCATTTTTAGCAATTTTGGCCTAAAACTAGACAAGGAAATGTTGACAATTTTCACAAATTCTTCTTTTCGACTTCTCTTTTTTGAATCAGTTGTACATACTTTTCCATCCGAATGGCTGGAGCTTGAAACTGTATGTCTTTGGGTTTGACCAGAGGGGCATCAACTTTCATCACGCTAGATGATCGATCTCGTGATTGGTTGATCTGGGCCATTTGGCACTCAAGTTGTTGTTGAATATCCTTCAATTCTACTATCGGCTCTGCCATCGTGGGTTTTATTTCCTCTGTCTTTTTTTTTTTTTTTTTTTAATTTGCTTTTTCTGCTGGTTTGGTCCTGATGTTTGTCCTTATTTTCTAGTACCTTGTGTTGACTAACCAGCTAGTGCATGTGGTAACTGGTTTCGGATAGGGTAATCATCGAACGCTTTGCTGCTTCGGAGAGCTCTTTGGGGTTAGAAATGGTTGGACATTGATCGGGGACATGAGTGGATGATGTTAGTCCAAAAAAGATACATTGTTGAGGAATTGAAAGTGACAATGGAGGAAGTGGAGAGATGATGTTAGTAGAGATGGTAGTGGTGGTTATTGGACCAGTGGTGGTGGTGGTTAGTCATGGGGTCAGACTTCCTCTTGTTGACTGATTTGCTTTGCCCTCTTCGTCATCACTAATCTCCATCAGGTCCACAACATTAAAGTATGTTGAAGTGTCCATGAGAACGTGGATGTGCTGGGCCTGCTTTTGCTGAGCTGCTCCCATGTCTTGAGGAATGATATTCCCCTCTCCTCTCCCTCCAAAATCTTGTGTCTTTGGAGAAGTTGGCGGCATTGGTGTGGTAATTAACATGGGGAGAGTGGTTACTTGATCTTGTGGCACGACTTGTGTATCTGTGCCCATGTTTGCTGCCATAGATGTGGCTGTTTCATCACCCCCGTGTATGATGTGTATGGGTGAGAAGTGTTGCTTTGATGTTGTATTTGTTGAGAAAAGAGGGTGTGTGAGAAACGAAAATAGCTCGAAAAGAAACGGACACGAAAAGAAGCGAACTCAAAACTAGAAAAAGAAACGAACTCGAATGGAAAGTGTTCGTGTGCAGCGGAATGGGCTATCTCACTCTTTCCTTCAGCATGACTACTCCTATCAAACATGAACAAAATGTTAGTGATAGAAATCACGTTTGATCTGATTATGTAGCCAAACATTAAGCAACAAAACATCAGAAAGATAAATTATCAGTCACAAATTATTCGCAAATGATAATCAGTCGTGAACAGCTAGACTGATTAATTTGCGACAAACAGACTACCAAATTAAGCAATAACAAAGTCAGATAGAATGTAGAAAAGCATTGCAAAATTGACACAAATATGAACGCAGAACAAACAGAGCTGTATCAGATTAAGTATAGCAAAACATACAGGTCAATAATGCAGGTGAGCACAAGACGATAGCGAACGAAACCGCATGCTTCACAAAGCTAATCCAATCTGCAAATAGGAATAAACCTATTACTGACAATACAAAAAATCGATGCACAAAATCATCTACTTCGTCTATCTCTGATAAGCTTCTGATGCTTGCCATATTTTTTCACACACATTGAATACACAGATGGTATCCAATATATATACATAATATTACAGGTGTGCAGATGAAGAAAGTACAAAGTTGATGTGTTGTCTATGAAAAATCATGGGTGGCTGCTGTCATTGTCAAGTCTGTTTGCACAGTTGCATGGGATGAGCGTTAGAAGGGCGTGACGTCAGCCTTCACTGAAATGAACATTGGTGAAGATGTGAAAAATGCGACATTTTGACAAATAGCTTAAGATTTGATTTACAGGGTGCCTTCGCTTTTCTATAAGGGCACCTATTGCATTTGTAGGGCAGTGTCATCTTTTTCGCATGTCACAAACCATGTGTAAAACCACAATGTTGCATTTTTTTGCCTTTTACGCCTGTGAAAATTTACTTGTATTTATGCAGACAGTCGCATTTTTTGCTTGTGTAATTTTACATGTAAATATGTAGACTGTGCGACAACATAAGTAAAAAAATACAGTAGCATGAATGGAGACAAATTAGCATAAGATTTAGGAGAGTAGAGGAGATAAATCCATCACCCTCCCTTAATCTGGATCCGTGAATGCCTTGATCTTCAGACTAAGCAATGCACAAAACTTGTTGTGTGCATTAACACTTAATGCCTTCGTGAATATATCTGCAATTATGTCCTGCATTCTACAGTACGTTAAGCTCACCTCCTTGTTGAGAACCTTGTCCCTAATGTAGTGATATCTGATTTCAATGTGCTTACTCCTAGAGTGAGATCTAGGGTTGGTCGATAAGGCAACAACGTTCTGATTATCACAGAATAAAATTGTGAGGTTTTACTGATACAAATTAATGTCTAACAATAAATTTCTCAACCAAAATGCTTCTTTAATAGATTGAGAAGCAACAATGTATTCTAATTCTGTAGAAGAAAGGACGATAGAGGTTTGCTTATGACTATTCCATGAGATAGGACCGCCGTTGAAGAAGAATGTAAATCCAGATGTGGACTTACGATTCTCTACATCTCCTCCCCAACTTGCATCAGTATATCCACTAAGCTGATAAAGATTGTCAATGCTTACTTTTTCATAGCAGATGCACTGGTCTATGGTAGCTCGAATATACCTCATGACTCTTATGAGAGCCTGCCAATGGGTAATGCTAGGATAAGGCATATATTGGCTAAGTGAGCTTACTGCAAAAGAGATGTTTGGTCTTGTACGGACCATTGCGTATATGAGAAATCCAAGTATCGATCGATAAGGATACTCTCTCATCTGCTCCTCTTCCTGCTTGGTCAGGAGACATTGGTTCTTTGACAAACGCAGGCCTGGATCCAATGGTGAGTGAGCTAATTTACAATTCATTAGATTGTATCTATCAAGAATGTTGTGAAGATACCTTTGTTGAGTGATATAAATCTCTTTGGATCTGAATGCCCAGACAGAAGTCAGCTTTGTCCAGATCAGTCATGTCAAACTTTGAGAACAACATCTGCTTAGAATCCTTAACCAAATTAGTATTGTTGCTGAAAAGCAATGTATGATCCATATATAAGGTGATGATAATAAAGGATTGCTTCACCGACTTAGAATAGACATTGCAATCAGTAGTGCTTGGTTAGAAACCTTGTTTGATGAGGAATGTGTTGATCCTCTGAAACCAAGCTCTGGCAGATTGTTTCAAGCCGTAGAGTGCTTTATGGAGTTTACAGACATGATTCTTCATACCTTCCAGAACGTATCCTTCAAGCTAGATCATGTAGATGTCTTCTTGTATAACTCCATTCAGATAAGTTGTTTGTACATCAAGTTGATGTACTTCAAGGTCGGCAGTTACAACATATGATAGGAGGGCTCAGATTGACGAATGCTTGACTATTGGACTAAAATTCTCACTGTAGTCGATGATGGGAATCTGAGTAAATCCTCGTGCTACCAGTGTTTCCTTCCTTTGATCAATTGCTCCATAGGCATTGTATTTGATCTTGAAGATCCATTTGCAATCAATGATATTGCAGCCAATAGGAGCTTCGATTAGTGACCATGTCTGGTTCTTGATCAAAGAGGAATACTCTCTATCCATAGCTTCTCTCCAGAGATCAGAGTCTGGTTGGCTAAGTGCCTCTTCGACTATTGTCGGTTCCTGTATCAAGAGACATGCAGACTCAGGAGTATACCTTGTGGGCTGTGTGCGCACTCGGCTTGATCTTCTGGTAGGAATTGACTGATGAACCACTCCTGGGACTTGTTGCTGGGTAGCATCAACGTCTTCGTCTGATTCGCTGTCAAATAGTGGGTCGACAATGGACAAACTTGAGTCCAAAGCTCTGATTGTCGTGTCAATGGTAGGTGATGAAGGTTCTTTTGGAACAATATCCTTGCCTTTGATGTTGACGAATTGATCCTTGATAAAGACTATATCCAGGCTATACAAGACTTGTTGGGTATCGGAATCATATAGCTTGTATGTGTTATTAGATAAAGTATATCCAATCAGGATGGACTTGAGACCTTGGAAGTCAAATTTCTTCATTGTGTCTTTTGGGATCTACGCATAGGCAACACATCTAAACACTCTTAGGTTTTTCACAGAAGGCTTAGAGCCTATCCACACCTCATGGGGTGTCTTGTCTGAGAGGGCCTTGGTCGAACATCTATTTTGGACGTAAGCTGCAGTGGAAACAGCTTCGGCCTAGAAGCTCTTGGGCAACGATGCATGCGCTAGCATACATTTGGCTAATTCAACCAGGGTATGGTTCTTTCTCTTAGCTAAGCCATTAGACTGAGGACTGTAAGGAGTGATGAATTGTTGCTCAATGCCTTGGCTCTGGCAGTACTCCTTAAATTTGGTAGAGATATATTCTCCACCATTTTTTGACCTTAAGGCCTTGATCATTAGTCCAGTCTCTTTTTCTGCATGCTCCTTGAAGATTCTGAAGCAATTGAAAGCCTCTAATTTCTTCTTGATAAAGTACACCATAGTCCTTTTGGAGAATTCATCAATAAAAGTTATAAAATACTTTGCATCCTTCAACGAAGAATTTCTCATCGGGCCACAAATGTTTGAATGTACAATATCTAACAATCCACTAGCAGTATGCTGATGGCTTGATCTAAATGGTTTCCTAGTCTTTTACCAACTAGACAGTCCTGACAGACAGGTAACTCAACTTTATCTCTAGGATAGTCTAGATCAAGAACAATAGAATGTCGAGACATTTGCAGCATGATTCAAGTGACCAAGTCTATAATGCAAAGGTTAATGGAGGAGGAGATGGAATCAATCCACAAGCATGGTACGTGGGAGTTAGTCATTGCTAGCAAATGGGTGTTTATAACAGAGTTTCATGCGGATGGCATGATAACAAAGCATAAGGCACATTTAGTAGTGAAGGGCTATGAGCAAAGCAAAGGAATTGACTATGAAGAAACATTTGCTCCAATGGCTAAGTGGACTAATTTATGCATTATCATCGCCTTAGCATCTCATTTTGGGTGGAAGATCTATCAAATGAATGTAAAATCCACATTCTTGAATGGAGACTTGGAGGAGGAAGTATACATGGTCCTGTCATAAATAGACAGGATGACTGGCAGCGGAAGTCTGAGCGAGCGTGGGTGTAGGATCGGAAGCTCCATAGTTAGCAACAAAGATAATCAAGATGAATAATTCAGATAAGTGCAAATGAACATTATAGTAGTAAGATAGAAATTGCACTCCGATTAATATCAACAATGAGTACAATGGCTTGAAGTGATAACTTCAGCTTGTCGTTGAGCATGATAATGCTGGCTACTCGAATTCTTCTTGAGGGAAGATTGATTAGTATTTTAACTCAACTATTGATCAGTCTATTATAGTTGATTACAAAAATATCTACTTATAAAATATCTGTTTGCTAAACATGTAGGTGAACTGCCGTAATGGCTTCTGACAATTTATTTGGATTGATTTTTTCCTTGATGGAAAGAATCAACAAAGGTTGGTTGATGGCGAATTCAGTTAAGTCGATGAAGTCGGATACGTTGACGAATTCGGTTGATGGGTATATACATGAGAAGTCAAAGTTGATGGAATGAAAAAAGTCGGGTACTTAGAATACTTCGATGTCGGTTACCTTGATGAAGTAAGTTGAGTATATACATTTGAGAAGTCGAAGTCAATGTAGTCGATGACTTCTATGTTGGGTAAGTCGATGTTGTATATATCGGATGAGTATATTACACAAGAGAAGTCGATGACTTCGATGTCAGACACTTCGGAGGTTAACATTTGATTATACACATGGAGAAATTGAAGTTGATGAAGTCGGACTTCGGACACTTCAATGACTTCGAAGTCGATGGAGTCGACTTTTGTTGAGTCTTTCAAGATGCTCATTACTCCATGGATTTGGTCCAGAGCATTTAAATTCCAACACTCTCCCTTAATGTGGATTCTGAAAAACTTGGATCCTCCTTTGACAAAGCTTTAGTGAAGTAATCTGCTCCCATTAAATTTGTCTTACAGAAAACCCTTGCTACTTCCTTGCTTCGCACTTTTTCTCTAAGGTAATGATATCTGATTTCGATATGTTTGCTCCGAGAATGAAATCTTGGATTGAGAGATAGTGCTATTGTGATTTGATGGTCACAATACATAGTCATTGGATGTGATTGAGCAAGGTTAATTATCTGCAAGTAGGTGCATTAGCCTGATTGCCTCCTTGGTAGCATTTGTGGTAGCTATGTATTCTAATTTGGTTGAAGATAATGCGACTGAGGTCTACTTTCTGTTCCATGAGATTGTGCTTTGATTCAATAGGAATACAAATCTAGAAGTTCATCTTCTGGTGTCGAGATCTCCTGCCCAATCTACATCTGTATATCCTTCAACAATATTGGCAGATTGGCTGCCTCCATAACAGTTGCTAAGATGTTTTGTAGCTTGGACATACTTCATGACCTTCATGAGAGCTTTCCAATGAGTTGGCCCTGGATTCGATAGGAATTGACTGAGAGAGCTGATGGAGTATGCTAAGTCGGGCCGAGTGTAGAGCATAGCATATATGAGTGACCCATAATAGATATTGCTTCATTTCCTCCTTCTTTGCCTTGGATTGTGGACATTGCTTCATTTCCTCCTTCTCTGCCTTGGATTGTGGACATTGCTCCTTTGACAGCTTCAGACCAGGGTCAAGTGGAAAGTAGCTCGATTTGAAAGTGATCATTCCGTATTTTTCCACCACATTGATGAGATATTGTTGTTGACTGATGAAGATCTATCTGCTAGATTGATCTCGATAGATCTGAATTCCAAGACAGTAATGGGCTGGACCCATATCAGTCATTTTGTACTCCTATGATATTATGCATTTCATATTCTTCATCAAATTCAAGTTGTTACTAAAAAATAATGTATCATCAACATAGAGAGTGATGATACTGAAAGAATTGGAAACAAACTTGAAGTAAACATTCCAGTCTGCTGAGTTTGGAATAAAACCATTCTCGATTAGAAATGCATTGATCTTCTGAGAAATGTACCACATGTTTTCTGAGCATAGAATGTGAAAGATGATTTTTTTTTTTGATTTATTGGCACACATCATAGCTAGTGGTAGCTATTGGCATCAAGCAAACTTTGTAGATATGTTAATCATTTGGTTTATATCAATGCGAATCAAGTTTTTGTTTGTCCAAATAATGAGTTTGAATTTTTTTTTTTAATAACATCATCTTAGCTACAAATATCAAGTTTTTGTGTTCTCAACTAATGTGTTGGAATTTTGTCTCGTGAACAACATTATTGTAGCTACAAAATATCACAAGTCATTGTGTGGATCTTGGTGTCAAAGACATCATGGATGGCAATGTAAACATACAATGACATGAAATTGTTTGGCATTTGCAGTCTCTTTGTGGTAGAAAGATAGTTCATGGCATTTGAATATAAAGAGATGCAAAATTTTCACATGTGAACCATTTTTTTGGAATGGTAATAGAATACTTATTTGAGGATATATGTAAACTCGCAAATTGCCAAAGCCCGCCCATTTTAACTGAGCTACTTTTAAGAAATGATGAATAGGTCCATGCTTAACAAAATTTCAACTATCTTTTGAAAGGATGTTGGGTCCTTTTCGTGCCTCCCTAATTGGTAGGATCTAGAGGGCAAAGAAGGGGGTCTATCGTGTAGTATCGAGCTTCGATCCAATAGGGAGAGGGCTAAGCAATGAAATAGGAGTGGGGATCTAGGCTTGCTAAGGTTGTCAGTCTTAGTTTTGGATCTACTCGTGGAATAGCCTAGATTGGTGTGGCATTGTGCTATCTCTCTTTTTGGTATTTTCTCGGTTTCATTTATCCCTACTTATGGAGGCATCCTTGGCTCTAGATCTTCTCCTCAAGAGGCTTATCTTCTCAAGGATGGTGAACTCTGAAAGAAACCCTACCTACGAATCTTAATGATTGCTCCATGGTTTTCTGAGAGAGAGAGAGAGAGAGAGAGAGAGAGAGAGAGAGAGAGAGAGAGAGAGAGAGAGAGAGAGAGAGAGAGAGAGAGAGAGAGAGAGAGAGAGAGAGAGAGAGAGAGAGAGAGAGAGAGAGAGAGAGAGAGAGAGAGAGAGAGAGAGAGAGAGAGAGAGAGAGAGAGAGTCGAACATAGTTTTATTAGGAAGATTATAAGATGATCAAATACAAGAGAAATGGCTCCCTCTTATAGATTTGAGAGGTGAGCCCCCTTCACTTTGATTGGCTATTGAGGTTCCATCGATCACTATCTTGACCTCAAGACCACTTTGTGTTTCTTGAGGTGAAGTTGTGTTTCACAACTTAAGTACTTACAAAAGTTAAGTTTAAAATACTTTATTGAATTATTGTGCTCCATGGCACTTATTAGCCTAATGTCCAATGTTGGACTCACACACTCAGGATGCCAACTGGTCGCCTATTTCTAATAATTCTGACTCTCTACTTCTATTGTATAGTGTTTGGGCTTATTGTAGAAGTCTCTTGCCATATTCTAGAATATTCCATGTCGTACACATAATTGGACAACAAAGAAAAAAAATTGAATCCTCGTGTTTTTCACATTTAGACTGAATCTAATCATAGAGATCATGTGGATATTGGCTTGTCATATTCTATTGTTATTTGGGGACCAGTTTCTCAAGGCATTAATCCATGGAAGAGGAAGATCAGGCTTCTCCAATTAAAACTACTTGCATCTACCTACCACCAATGATGTATAGCCTAGTAACTTGAAATGTATATAGTGCTCCTTGGTCATATTAATATAACTAATGTTTGTGTTCACACACAGTTGTGAGTTAACTAGTCTAAATAAAACGTGGACTGGTTTGGGTCCCAAAACAACACATCTTCTCAAAGCTATGTATTGTGTAATTTGCCCCATCTATATTGCAAAAGTTGGATGAAAACTTGAAATGACTTGAAGTAAGTGTAGCAAACAATCATCACTCTATTGCTTCATTAAAAATGAAAATACAAACTCAACTTAACATTAACACCCAATCTTATCTTGTACAATTGCAAAAGCAAAGCTATAAGTGCTCGTGTCAATATTAGGCAAGCTGAAAAAATCTAAGAATGTAATTAGCATATTTTATCCAAACTCAGTTTATTTTGTAGAAATGTGCTAATAATTTTATGAACCAATCACTATTTTCCTTTGAAAGGCATAATATGCTTAGCGATGTATTTACATGATTATAAGTGTTAATTATTTCTTCTCGGTAATAATAGGATTTAAGTCTCTATTTTACCCGCGACTAGTGGTCAATACACACAACATTTACATAAAGGCCAAGTCATTTCCCTAGATTTTTTCTTGGTAAAAGTTACATATCGTCATTGTAAAGAATATTTTATAGACTTGTTGGAACAATTTGTGCTTGGAATTTCCATGAATCGTGGCGTGGCTTGAAGAATCTGTGAAATTTTCAATCACGATATGTAGATTTTTAGGTGACTGAAGAGGTTGGTTATTATTAAAGTCAAAGTCTATTATAGGGAGAATTAAAAGGCAAGATCTTTGAAGAAGTGACAAGAATATTGGTGGGACCCTCAAAAGAGATTCTCCCAAACATTGTTTATAGTCATTAATTCAAGTGCAATGTAATGACTACTTTGAGAATCTATACCAAGAATGCAAGCAGAGTCTTCATAATTTAGACTTTTGAAAGAGTACACTTTTTTGTTGTTGTATAAGAGCATGTCCTAATGGATAGAAAACACGAACTGGGACCCAATTGGATCCCATTTTTTAAGCTGAGGCCATTCTTCTGAGAAGATGGGTAGAAGGGCCTTGTGAAGTAGCATGCTTTTGATCTCTTTCATGAGGATATAACTTTCGAATGGATGGATGGAGTTTGCTATTTTGGACGGGCCATGGGACCTGCTTGGCTCTAAGGCAACATTTTGTTCTAGGTTTTGGATTTAGGAAATACATCGAATCACGAGTTTGAAGGCCTAAGCAAATGGCGCATGAGAACTACTCTTACTTGTTCCTCCTCCCTAACTACAAGTACTATAAATACTGATGTTGTAGCCATGATAATACACCACATTAGCTTCTACTCTATACTTTCGCTTCTTGAAGCCAAGGATTGCTTCAATTCATTCCCCAATTCAATCCATACAAGACAATTGTAAATCTTTTGCTATTCATACAAACGATGGGGGCTTGTTTTACCTCAACCAATGTAGCTCTAACAAAATCCAAGAGAGTGCACGACCACTCATCAATAGCTTTTGATCATCCAACAACTCAATTTCAAAAGAAGAAATCAAATCTAGAGGAAATGCGTGCTATGGCATTAGTGGTTGCCTATTTTCCATTCAACAATTATGTGTCTCGACTTTGATTGCTATTGTCCTCATACAAATGGTTATGTATGACTTCGAACCAATGCTTTTCATTTCAGTTCAGCTACCTCCAAGGAATGATGAAGAACTCAGTGCTCCATTACAAAAATTTGACCGTCTTATGAGAGGAAAAATATTGAATCCTCTTGTGTTTTTCACATTTAGATCAAATTTGATCATAGAAATCATGTGGATAATGGCTTGTCAAATCTTATGGCTTTCGTGGGGACTAGTTTCTGAAAAAAGAATTCCATGGAAGAGGAAGATCAGTACTTTTTAAGATTAAAACTATTGTCTACCTACCACCAACGATGCATTTCATAGCAGCATGAAATATATATCATGTTGCTGGGTCATGTTAATATAGGTAATGTTTGTGTTCACACATAGTTGTGAGTCAACTAGTTGAAATAGAACATGGATGACACATCCTCCCAAGGGTATGTAATCCCCATCTATATGCATTGATGAAAGGCAAGTCCAAATGCAAGGAGGATCAACATTCAAGAAGTCTACAAAGCTTGAGGATCAAGAAGGACCCCCAAAGGCATCTCCATCAACCACCAAAGTCAAGAAGGACAAATCAAAGGTGAAGTGCTACTATTGTAGCAAGATGGGGCATTATGCCTCGGAATGCTTCAAGAGGAAGCAAAAACAAAGCCAAGCCAACATGAGCAAAGAGGAGGAGGAGGAGAGTTCACATGAGGACTCTCTCATGATGTCCATATTTTCTTCAACAAGCTTCAAAGGAGAAGATCCTTGGTGGATTGACTCGGGTGCTAGTTCACACATGACTAGTAAAAGGGAGTTTTTCTCTTCTTTCTTATCTTATGATGGACCTATAAAGTCTATTTATACAGCAAATGATGAAGCTTGTAAGATTGAAGGAGTTGGTAGCATTCCCCTTTGCTTAGGATCTTCCAAAAAGATCAACATAGAAGGTGTTTTGTACATTCCTACAATAACAAAGAATCTACTAAGTGTTGGCCAAATGGTAGACAATGGTTTCAATGTTGACTTTGCTTCAAATGAATGTTTCATCAAGAAGAAGGGTAAGATAGTGGCTAAGGGCACTAGACTTGGCAAACTTTATAAGCTGGATGCATTTGTGGATACTAATGTTGTCATGTTGGCCGAGAAGAGCAAGATATCTACCTTTACTTTATGGCACAAAAGACTTGGACATGTCAACTCGGGTTCCATGGAGGCTATGATCAAGGAGGAGTATGCTTTAGGCCTACCAAGGTCTATTGGGAAGGAAGACAAGGTTTGTGAAGCTTGTGCCTTATCCAAGGCACATAAGAAGGTGTTTCCTAACTCCATCACAAAGTCATCTCATCCTCTTGAACTCATACACTCGGATGTGCACATTGCTAGCACCAAATCTAATTGAGGTTCATCCATGTTTTTAACCTTCATTGATGACTACTCAAGATATTGTTGGGTGTTCTTACTTTCCTTCAAGTCTCAAGTATTTGATACTTTTGTAAAGTTCAAGTTGTTTGTGGAAAAGCATCATAATCATAGCATCAAGATTCTTAGAAGTGACAATGGTGGAGAATTCATCTCCAATGAGTTCAAGGCCTTTTGTGAGGAGGAAGGGATCAAGAAAGAGACTTCTTGTCCTTACACTCCTCAACAAAATGGAGTTGCTGAAAGAAGGAATAGAACATTATGTGAATGTTCTAAGGCTTTAAGATTAGATGCTTGTTTGCCCAAATCCTTTTGGGGTGAGTCTCTTGTATGTGCAAACTACTTGATGAATAGGGTGTCTTGCAAAGCCATTGAAGGCAAAACTCCTTATGAGATGTTGTATGGAAAGAAACCCAATCTTAATCACTTGAAAGTTTTTGGGTGTATATGTTATGTGCATGTGCCATTGGAAACAAGAACCAAGGAGGATCCATCTTCCACAAGAGGGATCATGCTTGGATATGCAAGCTCAAGCAAGGGCTACAAAGTCTATCTCCCATCCTTGAACAAATTTGTTGTTTCAAGGGATGTCATCTTTGATGAACATCATATGCATATGCTTGAAGAAGGCTCAAGTGCTCCAACAATCAAGAAGAAGATGGCCAAGGAGCAAGATCTTGGTTTTGAGGAGGAGCTCATGGAGGAGCAAGCACCAAACCCACTTATCACACCAAGGAGATCTTCAAGGGCAAAAGTGGAGCCATCAAGGCTCACATATCAAGGCAAAGGACAGCAAGTTGAGGGTATCTCATCCACTTCTTATGCTTTATCTAGTTTTGAAGAACCGTCTAATGTTGAAGATGCATTGAACTCCAAAGAATGGTATAAAGCTATGTTGGATGAGTATGATGCCTTGATTGAGAATGAAACTTGGTTGCTTGTTGAGAGACCTCAAAGGAATGTAATAGGATGCAAGTGGGTCTTCAAGCTTAAGTTGAATGCAAATGGGAGTGTTAACCAACATAAAGCAAGATTAGTTGCAAAAGGTTATGCTCAAGAGAGAGGGATAGACTATGAGGAAACTTTTGCACCCGTGGCCAAGATGGTCACAATAAGACTAATCATTGCACTTGCATCACATTTTGGATGGATTCTATGTCAAATGGATGTCTCTAATGCTTTCTTGAATGGTTTTTTGGAAGAGGATATCTATATGGAGCAGCCACAAGGGTTCATCAAGCATGGAATGGAGAACAAAGTATGCCATCTCCATCTATGGCTTGAAGCAAGCCTCGAGATCTTGGAATTCAAGACTACATTGCTATCTTATTTCACTTTCTTTTGTTCAAAGTGAATATGATCCCACTCTTTACATTAAGTTTGATGATGTTGGTATTGTACTTCTACTCATTTATGTAGATGACATCATCATTAGTGGAAATAGTGCTGATGGTATTGAAAAAATCAAGATAGATCTATCCTTAGAGTTCAAGATGGTAGATCTAGGGTGTCTTCACTTCATCTTAGGCATAGAAGTAATTAGAGGGTCTGATTTTATCTTTATAAGTCAAGTAAACTATGCTCAAAGTCTTTTGAAGAAGTTTAAGATGGAAGTATGCAAAAGTGTTGACACACCAATGGAGCAAGATGTAAAAGTGCCAAATGAAGATGATGAAAGATCCTTCATGGACATCACTTTGTTTAGGCAACTTATAGGTTCCTTAATGTGGATCACTATAACTAGACCAGATCTTAGCTTTAGTGTATGTAGGTTGAGCCAATCCATGCAAAAGCCATTGAATATCCATTGGAAAAAGACTAAGAGAATTCTAAGATACATCTCAGGTACATTGGATTTTGGGATTCTATATAGAGGAGATGTGATTAACCTTCATGCATTTAGTGATTCAGATTTTGCAGGGGACAAGAGGGATAGGAAATCAACAAGTGCCTATTCAACTTTCATAGGAGAAGGTGTGGTTTCATGGCTTTCAAAAAAGCAAGAAACTATATCTCTATCTTCAACCGAGGCCGAGTACAAAGCTTTGACAACCACTACAAAGGAGGTACTTTGGATCAAGAGATTATTGGTGGAACTAAAGATCATAGATTCAGAGGAGGCACCAATCATCTACAATGACAATATATCAGCCCAACACCTTGCATCTAACCCAATCTTCCATGCAAGATCTAAGCACATTGAGATATGCCATCACTTTGTGAGAGAAATGGTGCAAGCCAAGGAGATTGCTTTGGAGCATGTTCCAAGCAATGAATGTGTAGCTGATCTACTTACTAAACCACTTCAAAAGACACCTTTTATGAAGTTCAGATCATCACTTGGAGTGATTAGTAAAGCAATGATTGAACCAAGCTAGATAGTGAGGAGGAGTGTTAAAAATTCACAATTCTAGCTTGACTAGTTTTGGTCATATGGCTTGTAAATAGTAAGATGGTCATGATGTGGCTTGTCACACGTGCCAAATAGCATAGGATTCCATTCATAAGGATGTTCTTAAGTAGACCTAAGTGTTAGAACCTTTGGAATGAGTCCAAATTATGCTTAGATACAAGGGAGAAAAAATAGGAGCTATTTTTGGTAATTTTTGCATTGTTGAGGGATCTCCAAGATTCCAACCCTAACTTGGTAGGGATGAAAGATCCACCAAAATTAGCATTAGGGATAGGTTTAGGGCTACTCATACCTGCCCAAAACCGTGATGGATCATGTATATATAGATGATGATATCTCACCAAAATCAATCAAGCAATTTCATGTTTTTTCTCTCATAATGGTGCAATTGCTCTCTATGTTCATAATTGTTTGAGTACTTGTGATTACTAATGATTATAGGATTGAATGTAGGTCTGGTGTACAGTACTCAGACTGTGGGAGACTGTACTTTCACACGTGTGAAGCCTTCTTCAAGGATTTGGGCCATTTAGTGAGGTTCAAGCATAGATTTTTGATGGATTTTGATGGTTCAACTTGTGCTAATCTTATGAAATCATAATCTATTGTTTTCCTCATCATTTCAAGTGTTTTAGGATCCTTATTTGTTGTAATTTTTACAGCACAGTACTCAATTTACTGGCCACTTTTTATTAACATTGAAGCTGGCACACCACAAGTCGGAGGCTCAGCTCTTTGTACTGAAAGATTAAATAACTTGAAAATATATCTTTGTCTGGGAAAAGCGTAGATTTGATATCGCTTTCGTAAAACCCAAAAACCTTATTAACTGGTGACAGAGGCCTTTCTTTGAAATGTTCGTCCCTGTCGCTTCTGACTTTTGACTTTGGAACTCCTTTGAGCTCCTGATTTGTCCTTGATGCTCTTTGTGTTGAGCTCCCGGAGCTCCAGATTTGTTCAGTTCCGCACAGGTATCAGGGCTCCCTGAGCCAAAGGGTTTATCGTTTGATTGCCCACTTTATGTTCCACTCTGTGCCTTGTTGCTTCTGCACCTTGATTTCTCTCCTTGTCCTAGCCTGATCTTGATACTTTTCCATCTTGGCTCTTTAAGGTAGGCAAAGATTGAGTACTCCGCAATGCACCTCTCACTTAGCTTGAAGTAGCTCTTTGAATCATTAAGTTCTATTTATCTGATTTGCGTGGTCACTGGGTCGGTCTTATATACGCAGGAAACCGGTGCCCTCGCACTTATTATTGTAACTGTATACCTTGGCCAATAGTATTTCAAATGGTGGGACCCACTTGTTCATTATTGTACAGGAAATACCAACAACAGGGTCCACGGCCCAAAGTAGTGTCGGTCCCTCGACACTAGGCTGCAACTGTCGTGAAGGGGCATTGTTGTTGGTTCTTTTATTGTTGGGACATGGGTGCTTCAGGAAAAGCGTGGATAAAATTCGCTTACATAAAACCTGAGGCTTTATTGGATGATGGCGATCAGCAAGAACTTGGACTTGAAAGATTTTCACTAATACCCATAAGGGTCTGGTGGCCATTCCGAATAACCTTGTTCATTGACAATTGGGTACTCGAGGTATGCCATCGGAGGATCCCAAGATAAATCTTTCTGATATAATGGATCCTCATAGATTGGCGCAACTGGTCCCAATGTCATGGACTCCCCCAAATCATAATGTGGATATGATGTGCTTGCTTGATGCTCTTGTCTATCTAGGTATTCGAGGTATGCATCAACTGACGACTTTCCTCAACAGTCAATATCATAGATTTAGGACAAGGCTTTGTCATTGTAGGTTCTGGTTCTTGTTGTACAATTGGCCGTCTAAGCAATGTGATGTCCTGATGTAACTTTGTGGTGGCCAGATGTTGAGTGGAACGTTTCGACTTCGGTTGAATCTTGTTTATGATTGGCGTTGAAATCAAAGGACAATCTCCCACCTTAGTCTTTCCTTTCTCAATGGACTGCTCTCTTGAAAGATGTACAGATGGATCGTTGCGATGACTGGTAGTCAGTTTGCCTTCAAGTTGCTTTTTTGACATGAGGCCCCTTTGTAATTCATCCACCAGAAGTTGTGGCAGCATTTGTTTAATGAGGCTTGGTAAAATCTGCTGGATTGCATCTGTTGCCAATTTCTTGACTTCTTTCGCTATCCCTGGTTGGATAGATTTTACCCACTCTATCTTTTGTGGTGTTGCTGATTCACGTGTGGCCGTGTCAACTTGTCTTAGGATCTTTCTCTCATTCCTTCCATCCACATCTGCTTCGTAACCAGGTGGCACTAGAAGTTTGTGTTTGTAGTGCAGCTTCTCGGTTGGTGGATTTGCATGGTCATATGTAGGTTGCCGATTCAAGCAGGTAGGAGTCATAACGGCTTTTCTTGGATCTCTTAGTGGACAATCACAACATGGGTGATTGATGCCGCATGGTTCACACCAAGGATAAAAGAAGGACAAATCATTTCGGTGTGGACATTCTGATCTACGATGTTTACATCCACATCCGAAACACCGTACCGTGTGTAAGATTCTGTCACCTCTCAATTGATGCGCGTACACTGGTATCAGGTCTCCTTTAATCCCTTCCACGGAATATAGTGGTGAGCCAGTTTGAACTTCCTCTGCCTGGGATGAACCGCTCGCTGATATAACCAATACTTCCACCGAACCTTGCCTAGCCACTAGAGAAGATTTTGAAAGTCCTGAGACCGATCCACTTTCTTTGGAGGAGCGATCTGATTGGAAAAGTACTTATGTAGGTTTTTTGGCAAAGGGTTAGTTTTGCATCAAAAAACTACTTTTCGACACTTCTCCGCAAGTTTATAGAAGGATTTTTCAATACCAACGATAACTCATTTTAGCCTTCGTGGTCTTGGGAGGAGTCTATCAAAGACAAAGTCACTCACCAAAGAGGCTTGGGCTATAATTATTATAATATATATATATATATATATATATATTATAGAAAAGGGCCTTCGACAGTCATGGGAGGAGCTATCAGAGATAGGGTCGCTTCCCAACGAGGCTAATGGCCCAATTCGTATTTTTTTATTTTTTATAAAAAAATAAACCTTTGCAGATTTCTCTATGTCCTAGTCTCAATGAGATGGAACTTCAGAGGCCTCTAAAAAAGTTTGTTGTTTTTTTTTTTGACAACAAACCCTTGCAGATTTCTCTGTGTCCTTGTCTTAGTGAGACTAAGATGGAACTTCAAAGGCCTTTACAAAAGTTTGTTGTTTGTTGTGTTTTTTTTTTTTAAGGAAGAGACTACGGTAAAAAAAACACCAAGGGTAACTAGATCGTCAAAAAGTTATAGCAGATAAAAAATGAAATAAAAAAACACAACTCCGAAAAAGACCTCAAAGATAACTTAGAAAGAGAAGGGAGAAACTAACTAAAATTATATTAAAAAAAAAAATAAGAGGTGAGGAGAAGAGAATGAATGGTATACGCAGGAGAATGGAGAGCACAGTTTGGGATGCGGGTTCCTGGAGTGCGACAGTCAGGGAAAGAGGAGGGAGCGGAGTAGGTAACTAGGGGTGGGGAGAGAGAGAGAGAGCAACAGGCAGGCAGACAGGGAGGTGCGAGCAAAGAGGTGGAGAAGGTGGAGCGCAGAGAGGCAGGGAGGTGAAGTGATGAAGGAGGTGAAGGAGGTGGAGCGAGCAGGGAGAAGCGAGGGAGGTGAAGGGGGAAGGAGGCAGCGAGCAGGAGGTGAAGGAGGGACGAGCAAGCATGAGCAGAAGGGAGGAGCAGCAAGCGAGC
Source organism: Diphasiastrum complanatum (assembly GCA_029204225.1). Taxonomy (NCBI): domain Eukaryota; kingdom Viridiplantae; phylum Streptophyta; class Lycopodiopsida; order Lycopodiales; family Lycopodiaceae; genus Diphasiastrum; species Diphasiastrum complanatum. The sequence goes on from CM055111.1 coordinate 45,489,056, forward strand.
AGGGAGGGGGAAGGGAAAGCAGTGAGGGAAGAGGGAGAGCGGATCAGCAGAGAGAGGAAAAGGGAGCAAGAGAGAGCAAGGGAGGGAGGTGAAGCGAGCGGGGGGAAGCGGAGGAGAGAAAAGAGCAGGGAAGGGAGGTGAAGCAGGCTGGCTGGCTGGGTGGCTATAGAGGATACGAGCAGCAGGAAGGAAAGGAGGGGCGAACAGCAGGCGAAGGCAACATGGAGGTGAGCGAGAGTAGGAGAGTGAAAGGGGCGGGTGAGGAGAGAGGGAGTGGAGCATGGAGTGTGGAGAAACATGACAGAAGGGAGGCGTGGAGCAGGCAAGGCAGAGAAAGGAGCGGAGCAGGTTGCAGCAGGGAGGTGAGCGGAGAAAGGAACAAGAGAGAGAGCAGAAGGGGGGAGATGGAGGTGAGGAGCAGGGGAAGGGAGCGAAGGAGGCGAGCAGCGAACAAGAGGGAAGAAGTGAGCTGAAGGAGGCGAGCAGCGAGCAGGAGGGAAGGAGCCAGCTGAAGGAGGCTGGAGGTTGCGAGCAGGGAGAGCATGGGAGGGAAGAGCAAGGAGCAGGAGGGGGCGAGAAGAGGGAGGGAGCGAGAGGGGAAGTGGAGCATCGAGCAGCAAGCGAGGGAGGGAGGGAGCGAGCGAGAGGGGGAGGGAGCGAGGCAGGGAAAGGCGGAGGAGCAAGGAGCGAGAAGGGGGGGAGAGAGTGGAGCTGTAGGCAAGGGTGGAAGGGAGGTAGGCAAGGTAGCGGGGAGGTGAAAGAGCGAGGAGAAGGGAAGGAAGAGAGCGAGAATGGGGAGGGAAGAGAGAGATGTGTGGATTTTTTTTTTTTTCAAAAAGAGGGTTGATCCATATCAAAATCGAAATTACGGCAATACAATAATAAAAAACACTGGGCAATTTGAAAAAATCTTACTCAAAATTAACTACACAATATATAGCTTAAAAAACAAAATTAATCCCTTGAGGGCTTGGGGTTTTTGTAATGAAAATGGAAGATTTCAGAGAATGGAAAAAAGAGGAGGTGAGGGGGAGGAAGCAGAGAAGAGTGGAGAAAGAGAAGCAGCTATGCGGTGAGCAACGTTGGCGCTCCCCGGCAACGGCACCAATTGTAGTCGGTTGTAGTATAGGGGTCCGTTCACTAGGAGCCACCTGTGCACACCTGCATAGCAAGAGAGAGAGAAGGGAGATAGAGAGAGGTAGAGAGATAGAAGGAGTGATGAGAGAGAGGAGAGAGGAGAGAGAGTTTAGAGAGAGAGAGAAGAAGGAGAGTAGAGAGAGAAAGAGCTCACCAAGGATGGTTGGGGCTATGGGAGCTCGAGCGCCTACCCATAGCTATGCACCAATCACCCTTAGAGAGAGAGAGAGAGAGAAGGAGAGCTTTATTGAGAAGAAAAATGAAGATGTGTATGTTGTGGGTATTTCATGTATACAAATAAATAAGTGGGTCCCACCACTTAAAATACTGTTGGCCAAGCCTTGCCTAGTGAGCCCCGCCACTGTACAGTAGAATAATAAGTTCAAGGAACTGGCATCCTGTGTGTATAAGCCCAGCCACCAATGAGCACAAGTAGCAAGTTGTAATTCCTAGGAATAAGAGACTAGGGGCTTAAAACTCTAAAATGACATTAGAGGCCCTAAGTCAAGTTGCAAATAAAAAAGCTAAAAGGGCCCAACTTAAAACTCACATGAGCTCCTCCTTTGCTCTTAGCTGATGAGAAATGAACATCAGAGTGCACGAATTCAAATGGTTGCTTTGTTTTGATGCTTGATCTAGGAAAAGGCCTTCTATGTGATTTTGTTAAAACACAAGCTTCACAAGGTAGAAGCTCCTTTGACAGTGTCTTTGGTAGTCCAACAACTTTTCCTTCCTTGACCATAGATTGCATGGCTTTGAAATTGGGATGTCCCAGTCTCTTATGCCACAGGTCCTCCTGAAGAACCTTGGTCTCATAAGCAATATATGAAATGTTAGCACTCTCCCTAGAATCTAGTTTGTACAACTTACAAATTCTAGATCCTTTAGCAATAACTTCATTTTCTCTTGAGATTATACACTTGTCAACTTGAAACTTGACATCCAATCCACTATCAAACAATTGTCCTACATTAATGAGATTGTTGGTTAGTCTAGGTACATAAAGTACATCATGTAAGCAAAAAGATTTTGATGATGATGCATGCAGTGGAATACTACCTATTCCTTCAATTCTACACTCTACATCATTAGCAGTATAGATTGATCTTTTTGCACCTAGATATGGCATGAGACTAGTGAAAGAGTTTCTAGAACTAGACATATGGGAACTAGCCCCACTATCTATCCACCAGACTTCTTCATTCTTAAAAGAAAAAGATGAAAAAGTAGACATCATTAATGAATCTTCTCTTTCACTCTCAACGCCTTGACACGCATCCTCATTAGTAGGGTTATCTTGCTTAGATTGGTTCTTCTTCTTGAAACAGTTTGAAGCATAGTGTTCTTTCTTGCCACAGGAAAAACACTTGATCTTTGATAGCTTCTTTTTGCCACTGGATGTTGCAGCTTGTGATGACTGATCCTCACCACCTTCTTTGGCTTTATCCTTCTTGAAGTGTTGTTGTCCTTTGCCCTTGCCTCTTGACTTGTCTCTGATGAAGAGTGCTTTGTCATCTCCACCATCTTCCAATGAAAGTCTGTTGATCCTCAGCACCTTGTTCTCTTGCCTACTTTCTTCAGCAATGAGAACACCTTGCAGTGTCTCCAAAGATGGAAGATCCTCCTTGACCATATTAGAGGACATGCGACCAGTACAAAGTATGAGTGACATGGAAACTAGCCTAAAAGCAATAGAGCTTGGCTATTGTAAACCTTACACGACTGGAACTGCTGCAAAGAGATATTTGTGCCCATTGGAAAAATGGAAAAGACTTTAAAAATGTTCAAATCTCATACAATCCATTTTGTACATTCATTATTCAAATGATATATTTTATCTTTCATAAGTTTAATGTTCATGTGTGTATCTTATTTCTATCAATATGATGGTTTTTATGTATTTATTGGATATCAAGTTTTATGTTTAATTTTCTTGAATTTCAAAATTGGATGTAAATTGAATTAATTATTTTTATATTATAAAATCATACTTAAGTAATTTGGCTTGTTCAATGATAATCACATGATTTAAAAATTCATAGGTTATGCTTGTAGTAATCATTGTTCATGTTGCATTCTCAAATATGTTATACCCAATGAAATATGACAGTGGTGGTTCACAATATAGAGCCTTGTGCATATTTTTATTTGTACATGTTTAACTACTATCAATTAGTGTGTAAATCATGCGCTAGTTACAACAAAATCCGAATACATTGCACATATGTTATCAATTTTGTTTTTTTGTTTGTGTTTCAACTATTAATAATATATGTGAATCACAACAAAAGCCAATACCTCTTCGATTTGCCTCTAGGTATTTCCATGGTTCTTCTCTCAGTTGAAGTTCCAGTCTTGTCGATGCTCTTTTCTGATAGGTAGCACAAATCTTGGTTATCAGTCTCAAGGGGATGGACTCATCATAAAAAATTTGGTGGTAGAAACAGTTTTGGATGGACGGTTTGGTAACGGTGAAGAAACATGATGAAGGCTTGGTGACAAGGTGAAGGAACTGATAGTTTTACAATTGCAACCTTGGACCCTTGTAATGTCGAGCTTCGACCACCACTTGCTGGGTGAGGAACTTGCTTTATTTACAGGTTCACGGATGTCTTCATCTTTCATTTTCTACAGCTCTTTCTTTTGATCCGTTAGTTTTGGATCTCTTTGGGCTTCATAAGAGGGGATTCAACTATCATTACTCCAGAGAGTTTCTTTTGATCAAGATCGATCTGACTCATCTGTTGTTTAAGTTTTGTCCTTTCCTTCTCAGCTTCCTGGATCTTTCTTTTTATTTCTTCTAGTTGTTTCGCCTGCTTTTGTAGGTCTTTTTCAGCTGAACAACCAATATAGGTGGTAGTTGGTCTCCACAAGAAACTTGCAATGATCTATCAACTGCTTTGGTAAGACTATAAAAAACTGAGAATTTCTCAGAAGGTTGTCGATCTTGCTGGTGTTGTTGCTGGCAGCGTAACTGCTCTAGTGGATCCAAGCAAATCTACTCTCTCCCGCCCTCCAAAATCTATTGGTGGGGATGTTGTTGCTGGTGACTGTTCATGCTCAAGATTGGATCGGCGTGTGGAACACGTAGTTGAAACTCATTGAACATGTGACTGGACTAAAGATTGAACAAATTTTAACTAAATTTGTTTTGATCTTGCTGTAGATGACTCAAAGAATAATATGGCAATGAGGTACATGAATCAACTATAACTTGTCATGGATTTCTCATAGTTTTCAAAATTTTGAAATTGTTGTACATGATAATCTGAAGATGGATAGATGAATGAAAATGTGTTTAGGAGATGCTCTATAGAAGACTCTCGTGCAGTAGCTATTCCTCATGCAAAAATCAGTCTCACAAAATAGGGAAGAGAAAAAACGAAATAAACAAATGTTACAGATAGTGAGAACTGTATAACACTTGTCGAACAAAACTTGCATTCATCAACATTGATAATGTACCTTGATGGTTGCAGTATTTCAATTGTTTTGTAGAGTAATGTGACTTACTCTGACATGCCCTTGTCAAAACAAGACAGAGTTGGTTACACTAAATCTACCATCATTGATAGCAGATGCTGTAAGATATAGCTTGAGATGCAGGTATGATTGAGGTACTATGTTCTAAGGACCTCTCTGAACAAGAGATTCAGAATCGAATCTCTATCTAGATTTCCGAATTCTAGATGTATTGTGTATTGGCACATTGGAAATCTTATTTGCATGTGGATAGACAAATAGATTGGAGTTTGTGAAAAAGGAGAAAAACTGTCAATTCCATGTGGAGGTTGCTCGTGGTTGGACATTGTAGCAGTTGACGGAATATCGGTTTCACTTTTTTTCGACAAGAACTCATTTCATATTGTCTTTTTCATTATGGAACTGGTGTATTAGACGGTGATGTAGTAGAAGTTTACAAGAAACTTCTTGATTGAGCAGCAGGTTTAATTGTTGGTTGTTATGGTGCTCGTGTTGTTGTCGCGAAGATCCTATTGTAATTCATAACTGATGTGACGGGTAGGTAGAATCGTAGTTGGTTGTTTTGGACAGTCTTTAAAACTGTGTTTTCAGATACAATCGGGACACTCAGCATGGTACTGGGTCTTAACTGGAAAATCAACCATGAAGTGGCCGGTGTGATGAAACATCTGGTGTGCAGTGGCCCTTGTATAATGGCGTAGCCATCTTGTATGGCTAGTGGTTTTGGACTTGCTGGTGGATATTCATGATAAGGCAAGACATTTCCAGATTGTGATGGGTGTTCTTCATATTATTGAACTGTATGTGCTTGAATAGGTCGATATGAAAGACAAGCATCAACAGGATACGTAGCCCGGCAGTGTGGGCACCATATTGTCTTTTGTCTATAAGGTACTTGTGTAGGGTTTGACTGACCAGACATACTGCTTTGGATATGCTTCAGGGTAGTTTGAAACTCATTGGTGAGTTTCTCCATTTGAAGTTGGTGTTGCTTATTAAGCAATGCCAACTGTGATTTCCAAAGCTGATCTCAGGTGTCCTTGATCGGCTTCGACTCATGGACAGGAGCATGTGGTGCTTGCCTTTTCCTAGATTTGTCAATATCTGATTCTTCATCTTCTTCCTTGATGGCACCAGACATAGCTAACTTTAGTCTCGTATATTCATCATTGGATTTAAGCTCGCGTCTAATCCATCTTGGAAGGCCGACTAAGAACTAGATGATTAGCATCTGTTCAGAGGGCTGTTCTTGTACTTGACTTTTGAGACGTTTGAAACGCTCAATATAGTCTCGTACTCGTTCGTATTCTATCATTTTGATATTACTTAGCTTGACAAAAGGGCTTTCTATCAAGTGAAATGTCTTGAAGCATTTGATAAAGGCCTCCTTCAAGAGTGACCAGTCACGTTTATCTTCACGATCAAGGTTAAAAAATCATTCTCGTGCTTGATCGATCATGGTCATCGAGAAGAGTTGAATCACGGCGTCGAGTGATGTCTCGCCATATACATCACATGCATTCTCAAAGATTTGCAAAAATCTTTGAGGGTCCGAACTACCGTCAAACTTTGGTAGATCTAGCTTGGGTGTTCGTCTTTCAAGATGAGCTCCGTGGGTAGCAGGGACTCCATTAAGGCTGGTTCTAGCCTATGAGGGGTCAGCACCATAAAAATGGAGTCGTACGCGTGAAGACTCGGTTCTATCAAGTTCTTGTCCAGTGAACGAGTTTGTGGATGGCTCTTAGAGTTCAGCTCTCATTCGGTAGAACCTATGACATCTAATCTATTCAACTTCAGGGGACCTGATCTCGTATGGATAATAGTCTGGGACTTGAGGATCATTTTGTTGGTCCATTGGATACTGGGGTATGAGTTGCTGGTGTTTTTGAATTTTATAGGATTTTCGGTGTTTTCGATTTTTTGGGTTTTTGGTGTTTTTTGATTTTTTAGGGTGTTAAAGGAAGTGAAGGTGGAGACTCAGTATAAAAAGGGCTTTCTATTGGTATGGGCATTGTTTTTCGAAGGTATTTTTTGAAGGTAGAGTCTCAGTATAAAAAGGTATTTTTTATTAGTCTCGAAGGTGTTGGGAAGATGGTGGTTCGGTCGAAATGGCAATCAGAGGTGTTGATCAAAAGTTATGGTCCGATCGAGATTGGGTGTTAATTGCTCTGATCGAGATTTGATCTGCTTGCTCCGGTCGAGATTTGATCTGATTGCTTCAGTTGAGATTTGATCGAATCCCTCCGGTCGAGATTGATGCTCTGGTCGAGATTGGACCTGATCGCTTCGGTTAAACTAACCAGCCTTTTGATTCTTGGACATCCCAAGAACATCAAAAACTAGAATGTTAGAGAATATGCAAGATTCATGCCACATTTTTAGCCTATTTAGTTTACTTGAATGCTGGCTCCTACAGTAATCCACAAGAAAACAAGAAATCTAATCCACAACTAGGAAAGCAAGAAAACTAATCCACTCTAAATCCACAACCACACACAATATGAATGGAAGGGCATGATCATAGGGGCATCACTCAAGAAAACCATCATGATCAAGGAGCTTAGTGTAGCATCAAACTCATGGAAAATCTTCTTATTAAACATGGAGTAGATACAATGCAAAAAGATCCTCTTCACAAAGAGAGAGTCTCTTAAATAAGCAAGAGAGCTCCTTAGGTGGCATCCTAGTGAAATTTCCACATTTCACAAATTACAAGTGGAATATTGCTCTCCACTAGAGGTCACCATCAAAAGGTGGCTCACTCTACTTTCTTTAAGAGAGGTCTATTTGCATTTATTACATTTGCTTAAAAATACTAGTTCCTACATGGTCATTCCATCTTTTGAGATTCATTATGAGGCTTACACAGTTCTTGCATGTCTTTTCCTAGCTAGTATTTCTTGGCTCTCAGTCTTCATTAGTCTCGTCTTCTCAGAGACCTCCTCGGTCTAAGGTGAGAGGTGCTCTTGAGTTGCTCTGTGCTGTATCTTGGGGATTCGACAGAATCAGCCAACAGAAGATCAACAAGATGCAAGGCCGAGCCCTCAAGTCTCACCTATGTGGACAAGGGAAAGCAAAAGAGAGACTCTACATCTTCTACCTCTTACTCCTTCTTAGTTACATTACTTGAAGAACCATCATCTTTTGAAGAAGAATATAGATCTAAAGTTTGGAGAGATGCAATGCAAGTAGAGGATGATGCATTAGAAGAAAATCATACTTGGAATCTTGTAAATCTTCCAAGAGGGAAAATTTGACTTGCATGTAAGTGGATTTATAGAATAAAGTACAATCAAGATGGATCTATTAGTAAGTACAAGGCTAGGCTTGTTGCTAAAGGATTTTTTCAAGTAAAAGGATTGGATTATGAAGAAACATTTGCACCTATAGCTAAGTTTGTAACTTTTAGATTAATCATTTGAAGCCACCCGAGCGCTTCATCAAGGTTGGTGAGGAGCAAAAAGTGTGCTACTTAAGGAAGAGCCTATATGGCTTGAAGCAAGCACCTAGAGCTTGGTACTCTAGGTTGCATGATTTTCTCTATTCCCTTGGCTTTGTACTAAGTGCTTATGAACTTTCTTTATATTTCAAATGTAATGAAGGAAAGATCATCATTTTGGTGCTTTATGTTGATGACATCATTATGACAATAAATGATGATGAAGGCATAGGCAAAGTAAAAGTTGATTTATCTCGTGAGTTCAAGATTGTAGATCTAGGCTTCCTAAAGTTTATACTTGGGATAGAAGTGTCTAGAAGTAGCAATTTTACTTTCATAAGTCAATCTTAGTATGCTACTTCCATTCTTGAAAAGTTTGGTATGAAAGATTGTAAGGGGATTGACACCCCTATGGAGCATGTTGTGAAAGCAACTAATGAAGGTGATGAAGCATCCTTTGAGGACATCACCCTCTTTAGAAAGCTTATAGGCTCTCTAGTCTATTTAACCATCACTATACCTGACTTAAGTTTTTGTGCAAGCAAGTTGAGTCAAAGTATGCAAGCTCCTTCAGTGCATCATTGGAAAAGTGCCAAGAGAGTGCTTAGATATGTTTCTAGTACTAGATTTTTTGGCATACTTTATGAAGGATCCAACTTGCATTTGAGAGCCTACTCAGATTCAGATTTTGTAGGTGACAAGATGGATACAAAGTCCATTAGTGCATTTTCAACATTCCTTTGTGGAGGAGTAATATCTTGGCTTTCCAAATAGCAAGATACTATCTCACTATCTTCTTGTGAAGCCGAGCACAAGGCATTGACTTCAACAACTAAAGAGCTCCTATGGCTAAGAAGGCTCTTGATGGAGCTACATGTGCTAAAGGCCGAGGAGATCCCTTACATATATTGTGACAATCAAGCTTTTCAACAAATTGCTTCCAATCCTATCTGCCATGCTAGAACAAAGCATATTGAGATAGCTCACCACTTTGTGAGGGAGAAGCTACAATCCAAGGAGGTGCAGCTACATCATGTACTATCATCCGAATGCATAGCTGATATCTTAACCAAGCCATTGTACAAAGATCCATTTTACAAGTAAAGATATGCTCTTGGAATTGTAGATAGATGTACATTAGATTTACCAAGTTAGAAGTGAGGAGGAGTGTTGAAAATTGTCACTTCTCACTTGTTAAATAAAGATCAATCATGAGTACAATGTTCATGATCTGATTTCACACATGTGGAACCTAGTCCCACATGTGAAAGAAAGTACTTTTCATATTTTTAAATATCTACTTTGATTTTGTATCAATCAAGTCAACTGTGAACATAATATGACTAGTTTCTAGTCAAGTTAACTAGTCACCTAGAAGTTAGCTTATCCTTGCATGTGCATGAGTAAATTCTCCCACATGGCAAGTGGATGTTCACACGTGTGTATAGAGTTCTAAAAGATAAGAGTTGACCATTTTCCTTAGATCCTATTTTGTAGGGAATATTTATATATTCTAGGAGACTAGCTCTTTGGATTTTAGCCATATTCTAGAAGGTCAACTTTGGATAAGGATCAAGGATGGATCAAATGGATAAATTTGAGTGATGTGGCACTCTTCACACGTGTAAAGACCTAATGGACTGTACCAGACTCGTGGATGTACTTGATCCATAAAAGGATCATCATTTTGCTAATGAGATTGATGAGACTTTTGCATTCTACACTTTTGTGAGATTTCTAGTCAATAGAATTGTGATTTTATTGAATGATTGCTATCAAGAACCTATGTACTTATTGTTTCAGGTGTAGGCCGTACAATGGACAGTACTCCACACGTGTGAGGCCACTCTCACCTGTTTATGAAGATTTGATCCATTGCTCTTGCTTAAATCTAAGTGTAGTGAAGCTAGATCAAGATCTAAAGTGTAGAACTTGATAGACAATTGATTCAGCAACCAATAACTCTCTATGATTGTTAAGTACAATCATTAATGTCCTAAAACTAAAATTTTATCAATGCATGCAGTGGAATACTACCTATTCCTTCAATTCTACACTCTACATCATTAGCAGTATAGATTGATCTTTTTGCACCTAGATATGGCATGAGAGTAGTGAAAGAGTTTCTAAAACTAGACATATGGGGACTAGCCCCACTATCTATCCACCAGACTTCTTCATTCTTAAAAGAAAAAGATGAAAAAGTAGACATCATTAATGAATCCTCTCTTTCACTCTCAACACCCTCACAGTCATCCTCATTAGTAAGGTTAGCTTGCTTAGATTGGTTCTTCTTCTTGAAACAGTTTGATGCATAGTGTCCTTTATTGCCACAAAAAAAACACTTGATCTTTGATAGCTTCTTCTTGCCACTGGATGTTGCAGCTTGTGAGGACTGATCTTCACCACCTTCTTTGGCTTTGTCCTTCTTGAAGTGTTGTTGTCCTTTGCCCTTGCCTCTTGACTTGTCTCTGATGAAGAGTGTTTTGTCATCTCTACCATCTTTCAATGAATGTCTGTTGATCCTCAGCATCTTGTTCTCTTGTCTGCTTTCTTCAGCAATGAGAACATCTTGTAGTGTCTCCATGGATGGAAGCTCCCCCCTGACAGCATAAGTCTACACAATATTGTCATACTCATCTCTAAGTCCATTAAGGACTACTTGAACAAGTTCAGTGTTCTTAGGAGCATCTCCAATACCAGCTAACTCTTGATGAAGATCCTTTACTCTCATTACATATGATGAGGCACTCTCATCTACTTTCTAATAACTTAGAAAGATTTGGTTTCTAAGTGTAAGCAATCTAGAAGTATTCTTGATTTCATATATTGTTTTTAGAGTATCCCAAGCCTCCTTAGCAGTGGTGAATGTATTGATCTCTCTTAACACTTCATTGGTTACATTCATTTTTATGAAATGAAGGACTATTCTGGTTCTTTTGTGAAATGCTGCAGCTTCATTAGGTGCAGCATGTTCTTCTTCAGCTCCACTTACAATCTCCATTATGTGAAGAATTGAAAAAGATTATCTATGTTAGATATAGGGGCCTTATGTTTTTTATATCAAGTATCTAGGTGTAGGATGTTGATAGGAACAAATTTGGCATAGATGGCAAATTATGCATTTCCACTTGTAATGCCACTATTGAGCCAAAATAGAGTAAGAGGCTAAACTCGTGCCAATTAGAGTGTAGACAAGTGTAATGCTTTTGTTTGATGAATTCTAAGAGGTCCAATAGGATTTAGAGGTGGAACCATTTGAGGTCCAATAGGAATTTGAGGTTTGCTTGAATATAGTCCAATAGAGTTAAGAGGTGCATGGATCAATGGTCCAATAGGATTAAGAGGTGACAAAGTGTGGTCCAATCATAGTGAAGCATAGTGTTAGCTCGTGGATCTACTAGTATCATTGTACTCCTCATTTTGGATCAAATTGATCTGGTGATTGTGTGGATTTTGAGTGTCATTGGATTTCTGGCTTTCTCTCTCTATCCGAGAGCTCATGATGGTTTTTCTCTCTCTACCCGAGGAGAGCAGCTTGTTTTTACTTAGAATAATTTTTGAATACTTCCCCGATTGTACTTCAATCTATAGATCCATTTGCACTCAAGTGGCTTTCATCCACAAGCTTCCATGTATGATTCTCCATAAGAACATCATACTCCTTCTGCATGGCATTCCTCCATTCTCGACCCAACGGGGTTGGCTCAACTGGTTAGCTTGGCATCCAAAGTTTCTTTGGTCCCAGGTTCGAGCCTCCCCTTGGAAACCAAGAAGCATTCTTGTGACTCCATAGCCTCTTCAAAACAACTTAGCTCATCAAACCTAGAAGTTAGAAAGTGTAAGAGGTAAGTGAATGAAGATCTTCCCTTTGTTCACCTTTGTCAACATAGGTGAGCCTGGAGGGCTCGGCCTTCCTTCTTGTAGATCTCCTTGGAGTCCTTGGATCTTGAGATGGATCTTCAAGATCTTGATCATATGTAGGCTCCTCCTCAAACCTTACAAGATCTTTGACATAAGATGGATTAGGAGCTTTCTCATTCAACTTGTAGTAGCTACCTTCATCAAAAGTAACATCTCTACTCACTAAAATTTTCTTAGTGATTGGATTATAGACTCCATATTCTTTGCTATTTTCAGCATAACCAACAAAGATCCCTTTAATAGAAGTAGGATCACCATTTTTTCTTGTATCTAATGCTTGAAAAACATAGCAAGTAGATCCGAAAATTCTTAGATCTTTAAGATTCAACTTCTTACAAAATAGAGCCTCATAAGATGTATGCCTCCAATGGGCTTACATGGCAATCTATTACACAAATAAGTTGCACAAATAATAGCCTCTCCCCAAAAGGACTTAGGTAGAGATGCATCTAACCTCAAAGCCTTAGCACACTCACAAAGTGCTCTATTCATCCTCTCGGCTATACCATTTTGTTGAGGACTATAAGTACATGTAAGTTCTCTCTTAATGCCATTGGATTTACAAAACTCTATCATCTTGGTGGAGATATACTCTCCACCATTATCACTCCTCAATACTTTAATTCTAGCATCAAGTTGAATTTCAACTAGAGTTTTGAACTTAACAAAGCTTCAAACACTTTACTTTTGAAATCCAAAAGTTCAATCCAAGTGTATCTAGAGTAATCATCAATAAAAGGTACATACATAGATGCACCTCCATTAGATTCTTGAGAAATAGAGTGCACATCACTATGAATAAGATCTAATGCTTTTGTAGATCTAGTGGAAGAGATATCAAAAGGTAGCTTGTGTGTCTTTGAGAGGCTACAAGCTTCACAACTTTTTTCACACTTTGAGAGTGTCTTTGGAAGGCCGAGAGCAAGATCCTTGGTGCATAGCATCTCCATAGATTTGAGGTTGGGGTGGCCCAACGTCTTATGCCAAAGCTCCACTTGATTGAGCTCCTCCTTCACCATGTTCACACTTCCAAGAAAAACATTAGCATATAGCTTAAAAAGACTTTCTTGCTTGAATCCCTTTACAATGCAAGTATTATTCATCATTATGGAACAAACACCTTGCTTAAAATGGACATCTAGGCCATCATCCATCAATTGTCCTACACTTTACAAATTCTTAGTGAGTGTAGGAACATAGAGTACATTATCAAGATCTACTCTTTTAGAGGATTCAAGACTTAAGGGAATAATTACCACTCCATCTATTCTACATTCTTGATCACTTGCTGTTAGAATAGACTTTCTACAACCTACAAAAGGTACAAGAGTTGAGAAAAAATCCTTTTGGAATGTCATGTGGGAACTAGACCCATTATCAATCCACCATGTGTCATTGGAGTAGCTCTTTGATATTGATGTAGAAGCCATCAAGAGTGAGGTTGCCTTTTTTGCTCTCTCCTTTTGCATTCTTCTTCTTGAAACACTCGGATGCAAAGTGCCCCTTCTTTCTACAAAAGAAGCACTTGAGTTTGGCTTTGTTCTTCTTTCCACCTTTGCAGCTTGATGGTTGATCATCATTCTTGGTCTCTTTGTGTTGGATCTTCTTCTTTGACTTTGCCTTTCCCTTGCTTGAGAAGTTGGCCTTCTCATCACCATCATGCAACTTCAAGGATCCAATCCTTTGTTTGACATGCTGGATCCTACTCTCCTCGGCCACAAGCACACTATGGAGCTTGTCAATGGAAGGTAGTTCATCATGAATAGCAAAGCTTGGTACAAGATTGGAGAACTCATCTCCAAGACCATTCAAAATGATTTGAACAAGTTCATCATCATGAATACCCTCACTAATGGTGGCAAGTTCTTTGTTGAGAGATTTTATTCTCAAGACATACTCTTGAGCACTCTCATCACTCCCTCTAATGCTTTGAAGAATTTTGTTTTTAATCATAAGCACTCTAGAGGTATTTTTGGATTCATAAATCCCTTTAAGGTAGTTTCATCCTCCTTGGCCGAGGTACAAGATGCCACTTCCTTTAGAAGTTCATTACTAACATTCATTTTCAAGCAATGTAATGCTAGTCTAGCTCACTTTTTGTAACTCACTTGATCTTGCCCTCCTTGAGGTTCTTCTTCCTCTCCTATGACAAGATCAAACATATCTTGGAGCACAAGTAGTGACTCCATTCTTACTTTCCAATTGGAATAATTATTAGAATTTAGCCTTTCACTAGCCTCAAAAAGATAGGCTTCAATTGAACCCATTCTATCTAGTAACAAGTAGAACAAATGTACTATTCAAAGGCTCTCGTTCTTCCTTTCTCAAAGTTTAGCTAAAATGCTACTCTCTTGAATCTCACTAGACCCAAGAAGCAAGATCTATAATGATCTTGAACTCAAAAAAGATTTGGGAAAATGTACTCTATACAATCTATTCACTTAGGAGCTTGGATTTGACTCTTGGAAGTGCCAATGCCTTCCAATGGTGTTTAGAATGGTTTTAGTTTCACTCTTGAACTAAAAAACATAAGCCTCAAACTCTCTCTCAAGGATTTATAGGCTTAATAAGCTTCTAACACCATTCACTCATCAAATCTATAAAGGAAACAATGGTTTTTTATTAGCACATCACTAGTTTCACTCTACACAACTTGTTTGAAGCTCAAATATAAAAAAAACACAAAGTTTTGGTAAAAGTACAACTCCAGCAGCCTCTCACACGTGTGAGAAGTACATGTGAACTTTCCACGCTAATCTGATCCTCAACATTACAAGTAAACTATTAGAAAAGGTCGCCCTCCTTCAAAATGAATCTAGCACCAATGCTTTCACCAAAATGAAGATTTTTGGATCATCAACTAAGCTCTTTGACTTGGCTCTGATACCATGTCAAATTTCAGAGTAAATGACTAAATTTGATCTACAAATGATCACAAAGAGTGATTGGTAGCTTGGGATCTTGATCTATATCAAGACTAGCTTCCAAATCTAGCTTCTACTTGACAATCTTTGTGATTCCAAGCAAGAACAATCAAATTATGATGACCCATGGCTTCACATGTGTGAAGTATAGCTACTGTATGGCCTAATAACAGAAAAATAGTTTACTTAACTTTTACTAAACATTCATCCATAAACAAAGTACTTAAGAGAGTGTAAACATCAAGATTGCTCCACAAAACCAAGATTTCTCATAATAGCTCAATAATGGCTCCATCATGGATCAAGTACAAAATCACAATAATCTCTCTCTAAGCTACATCCAACACGTGTGGGACAGCTCATTGTACTCATCCATATCCACTTTGGATAAGATCTATCAAGTTTGCCACATCATCCATTGGTGGTTTGTGTTTACCTTCTAGATTCCTACAATCTAGGACCTAACTGCTATAATTTAGGAGATGTCATATTAGACTCAAATGAAAGCTAATCAAAATGGATCTGAATATTACAAATGTCATTTCACATGTGTGGACAAGTCCTCACACGTGTGGATCCACATAGATGTCAAGATACATCAAAAAACCATGTGAAAATTGCTTAATTCTAACATCGAATAGTTTAGGGAAGGTGCTCGAGCCTCCCAAGCCTTTCCTCACCAAGGCTCTCTCTCTCTCTCTCTCTCTCTCTCTCTCTCTCTCTCTCTCTCTCTCTCTCTCTCTCTCTCTCTCTCTCTCTCTCTCTCTCTACGTTGGGATAGAATAGCTTTGGGTAGGTGCTCGAGCTCTCAAAGCCTTTCTCAACCTACGAATTTTCTCTCTCTTCTCTCCTCTCTCTAAGTAGTGACCGAATAGTTTGGGGAAGGTGCTCGGGCCTCCCAAACCTCTCAAAACTTGGAACTTTTCTCTCTCTCTTCTTGCTATGTAGGTGAAGGCGAGGTTGCCTCTCTCAGCGACGAACTTCTATGCTACAAAGATGACACAACAGTGGCGCTGTTGTCAGGGAGCGCCACACACTTGTGAAGTTTTTAGCACATGTGAACTTCACCACACACCCTACAAGATCTTATTGAGGTGTTGTGATTGCAGAAGATTGATCAGAGAACAGTATACTTGAAAAATCCATGGCAAGAGCACAATGGCATACATCTGATGAAAAATTCTAACTTCTCACTATGAGAATTGAATGTCAGAAATCATTCTAAGTGCTCAATATGGGAAAAACAGCCTACTCTCGAGTAGAGAGAGAAAATTAATGAAAGAGAACTCGAGTAGAGAGAGAATGAGTCCAGATTACCAAAATCTCATTATTCACAGTATGGCAAAACATGCCAAGCTTTCCCTACATGAGAGAGACTCGAATTCCTATAGTGGAGTTGCATGGAAAGTCCACTTAACTGAACTAATTCACCTATCAGAGATCCACATGTGTAAATGCATGCATGGATGTTGCTTGTACTGCATGTCAACTCATAAAATTGCCTAGACATGTGTAGATCACATAAACCACTTTGCATGTTGCATGCACTAATTGCATGTGGCTTGCATGCATACAGTATGACATTGCATGCTATCTAAACTTCTGCATGTCATCAAAATTGAATCTACCTAACTCAAATCCGACCTATACTAGAAAGTTATGTGCTCAATTCACATACCTTTTATGTAATGGAAATAACCATGGACATGGCCCCAAACTCAAGATAGGAAGATAATATTTTAATAATCTTCACACTCCTTCTCAAAATTTATGTTCCTATCAGCATAGACTTCAAAATTAGGCCAAGATTAGACCTCATCTTGATAAAGACATTCTTGAGTAGTGACTTGGTGAGAAGATCTGCAACTCAATTTGTAGAATCAACATGCTCCAGTAAGACCTCTTTCCCAATGACTTTTTCTCTTACAAAATGATGAGCTACCTCGATGTGTTTGCTCCTTGCATGGAAAACTGGATTATTTGCAAGATCTTGAGCATAATTGTTGTCATTCTTGATAATTGGAAGATCTTCATCTACATAACACTTTAGCTCCAAAAGTAGCCTTTTGATCCATCATGATTATATTTGATTCTAAAAACCCACTTATATCCAATCACATGTAGGTTGTGTGGTGGCTCCATAAGATCCCATGTGTTGTTTGACATCAAGGCTTCAAACTCTTTGGTCATTGCTTCAACCCACATCTTGGATTGAAGAGCTTCTTGGACATCTTTAGGCTCTTCATCTGATATGAAGAGAGCATGATAGGAAGTTTCACCTTCCACTTGCCTTCCTTCTTCATCATATGTGAGCCTCCTTGGCTCAGATCTTGCTCGTGTAGATCTTCTTGGTGTGGTAGCTTGAATTTGCTCCTCCTCAAGCCTCGGCCTCACCACCTCTTGAGCAGCATCAAGATTGATGATTGATCTTGCATGAGACTCCTTGATCTGTGCATCATCCAAGTTAAACTTCTGATCTTCATGGAAGATCACATCTCCTAGTAATAATATTCTTGTCAGTAGAAGATATACTTTGTATGCTTTTTTAGTGGATGCATATCCTACAGAAATTCCTTTAACTGCACTAGGATCTTCCTTCTTTCTAGTTTCTAGAGGCACATGCACAAAGCATACACAGCCAAAAATCCTAAGATGATCTACCTTAGGCTTTTTCTTATACAACATCTTAAATGGTGTTTTTCCTCCTATTGCAAGATTAGGAAGCCTATTACAAAGATAGTTTGCACATGCAACTGCCTCTCCCCAAAATTCTTTAGGCAGAGAAGCTTCTAGCCTAATGGCTTTTGCACATTCAGACAAAGTTCTATATTTTTTCTTAGCAACTCCATTTTGATGAGGAGTATATGAACAAGAAAACTCTCTTTGAATGCCCTCTCTCTCACCAAAGTCTTTAAACTTATTGGAAGTGTATTCTCCTCCACTATCACTTCTCAAAGCTTTCAACTTGAAAGAAATTTGCTTTTCTACATAAGCTTTCAAAGTAAGAAAAACATCATAGACCATGGCTTTTGAAGACAGCATATAGATCCAAGAATATCTTGTATAATCATCTACAAAGGAAACAAAGCAATTTGCTCCTCCTTTGTTCTTAGTTGATGAGAAATGAACATCAAAGTGCACGAGTTCAAATGGCTGCTTTGTTTTGATGCTTGATCTAGGAAAAGGCCTTCTGTGTGATTTTGCCAACACACAAGCTTCACAAGGTAGAAGCTCCTTTGACAGTGTTTTTGGTAGTCCAACAGCTTTTCCTTCCTTGAACATAGATTGCATGGCTTTGAAATTGGGATGACCCAATCTCTTGTGCCACAGATCCTCCTAAAGAACCTTGGTCTCATAAGCAATATCTGAAATGTTAACACTCTTCCTAGAATCTAGTTTGTACAACTTACCAATTTTAGATCCTCTAGCAATAACTTCATTTTCTCTTGAGATTATACACTTGTCAACTTGAAACTTGACATCCAATCCACTATCAAACAACTGTCCTACACTAATGAGATTCTTAGTTAGTCTAGGTAAATAGAAATTCACAATTCTAGCTTGACTAGTTTTGGTCATATGACTTGCAAATAGTTAGATGGTCATGATGTGGCTTGTCACATGTGCCAAATAGCATAGGATTCCATTCATAAGGATGTTCTCAAGTAGACCTAAGTGTTAGAACCTTTGGAATGAGTCCAAATTATGCTTAGATACAAGAGAGAAAAAATAGGAGCTATTTTTGGTAATTTTTGCATTGTTGAGGGATCTCCAAGATTCCAACCCTAACTTGGTAGGAATGAAAGATCCACCAAAATTAGCATTAGGGATAGGTTTAGGGCTACTCATACCTACCCAAAACTGTGATGGATCATGTATATATAGGTGATGATATCTCACCAAAATTAATCAAACAATTTCATGATTTTTCTCTCATAATAGTGCAATTGCTCTCTATGTTCATAATTGTTTGAGTACTTATGATTACTATTGATTACAGGATTGAATGTAGGTTTGGTGTACAGTACTCAGACTGTGGGGGGGCATACTTTCACACGTGTGAAGCCTTCTTCAAGGATTTGGGCCATTCAGTGAGGTTCAAGCATAGATTTTTAATGGATTTTGATGGTTCAACTTGTGCTAATCTTATGAGATCATAATCTATTGTTTCCCTCATCATTTCAAGTGTTTTAGGATCCTTATTTGCTATAATTTTCACATGGTATCATAGCCTAAAGGCTGAAATCAGCTAAATCCTTGGTTTTCATTCAATTTGATCATAATTTTTATCTAAATCTTGTGTAGATTGGATCTTAGCATCTAGCATTGATTCTAGAACTCAAAATGAGTCAAATACATTGGAGACTGGTGTTGTGTGACTTCATTTGTAGGTGTTTAGGTGTCTAAAACCAGAGGCAAAGTTGAATTCAATTCCCATTACCAAGATAGCAAGTTTTGCATGCTCCAAGCATTGATTTCTAAGCGAGATTTGGAGGTGATTTCATAGAGGAGGCTTTCTAGCATTCAAGGAGAGGGAAGATCAGAGTTTTGGGGACTCTTCAAGGCTGTTCTAAGGTGTAGTGGACACCTCCTAAAGTGATTTAGGTTCAGTCCAACCATTGTTTGACTTATGCACCAAATTAGATCAATTTTTCATCAATTTTCATCATTTTTTGCTTGTGATTGGATAATAGATTGTGTTGCATCCTCATTAAGTTCCATTTAGATCTTTTACAAGTGATTTTGGAGGTATATTAGGTTTCTGAAATTCACTCTTGATCAGATCATTTGGAAGCTTTAATGTTCTTTATAGAAAGAGGGGCAATTCTACTAGTATTGTCTACTTCAATCAAGACATTATCATTAGTGGAAATAGTATTGATGGTAAAAAAAAAATCAAGATAGATCTATCCTTAGAGTTCAAGATGTTTAAGATGTGCAAAAGTGTTGACACACCAATGGAACAAGATGTAAAAGTGCCAAATGAAGATGATGAAAGATCCTTCATGGACATCACTTTGTTTAGGCAACTTATAGGCTCCTTAATGTGGATCACTATAACTAGACCAGATCTTAGATTTAGTGTATGTAGGTTGAGCCAATCCATGCAAAAGCCATTGAATATCCATTGGAAAAAGGCTAAGAGGATTCTAAGAGACATCTCGGGTACATTGGATTTTGGGATTCTATATAGAGGAGATGTGATTAACCTTCATGCATTTAGTGATTTAGATTTTGCAGGGGACAAGAGGGATAGGAAATCAACAAGTTCCTATTCAACGTTCATGGGAGAAGGTGTGGTTTCATGGCTCTCAAAAAGGCAAGAAACTATATCTCTATCTTCAACTGAGGCCGAGTACAAAGCTTTGACAACCACTACAAAGGAGGTACTTTAGATCAAGAGATTATTGGTGGAGCTAAAGATCATGGATTCAGAGGAGGCACCAATCATCTACAATGACAATATATCAGCCCAACACCTTGCATCTAACCCAATCTTCCATGCAAGATCTAAGCACATTGAGATATGCCATCACAATGGTGCAATCCAAGGAGATTGCTTTGGAGCATGTTCCAAGCAATGAATGTGTAGCTGATCTACTTACTAAACCACTTCAAAAGACACCTTTTATGAAGTCCAAATCATCACTTGGAGTGATTAGTAAAGCAATGATTGAACCAAGCTAGATAGTGAGGAGGAGTGTTAAAAATTCACAATTCTAGCTTGACTACTTTTGGTCATATGACTTGTAAATAGTTAGATGGTCATGATGTGGCTTGTCACACGTGCCAAATAGCATAGGATTCCATTCATAAGGATGTTCTCAAGTAGACCTAAGTGTTACAACCTTTGGAATGAGTCCAAATTATGCTTAGATACAAGAGAGAAAAAATGGGAGCTATTTTTGGTAATTTTTGCATTATTGAGGGATCTCCAAGATTCCAACCCTAACTTGGAAGGGATGAAAGATCCACCAAAATTAGCATTAGGGATAGGTTTAGGGCTACTCATACCTACCCAAAACTGTGATGGATCATGTATATATAGGTGATGATATCTCACCAAAATTAATCAAGCAATTTCATGATTTTTCTCTCATAATGGTGCAATTGCTCTCTATGTTCATAATTGTTTGAGTACTTGTGATTACTAATGATTATAGGATTGAATGTAGGTCTGGTGTACAGTACTCAGACTGTGGGAGGCCGTACTTTCACACGTGTGAATCCTTCTTCAAGGATTTGGGCCATTTAGTGAGGTTCAAGCATAGATTTTTGATGGATTTTGATGGTTCAACTTGTGCTAATCTTATGAGATCATAATCTATTGTTTCCCTCATCATTTCAAGTGTTTTAAGATCCTTATTTGCTATAATTTTCACACATACAGTACATCATGTAAGCAAACAGATTTTGATGATGATGCATGTAGTGGAATACTACCTCTTCCTTCAATTCTACACTCTACATCATTAGCAGTATAGATTGACCTTTTTAAACCTAGATATGGCATGAGACTAGTAAAAGAGTTCCTAGAACTAGACATATGGGAACTAGCCCAACTATCTATCCACCAAACTTCTTCATTCGTAAAAGAAAAAGATGAAAAAGTAGACATCATTAATGAATCATCTCTTTCACTCTCAACACCCTCACACTCATCCTCATTAGTAAGGTTAGATTGCTTAGATTAGTTCTTCTTCTTGAAGGAATTTAATGCATAGTGTCCTTTCTTGCCATAGAAAAAAACACTTGATCTTTGATGGCTTCTTCTTGCCACTAGATGTTGCAGCTTGTGAGGACTGATCCTCACCACCTTCCTTGGCTTTGTCCTTCTTGAAGTGTTATTGTCCTTTGCACTTGCCTCTTGACTTGTCTCTGATGCAGAGTGCTTTGTCATCTCCACCATCTTTCAATGAAAGTTTGTTGATCCTTAGCATCTTGTTCTCTTGCCTACTTTCTTCGGCAATGAGAACACCTTGTAGCGTCTCTAAGGATGGAAGATCCTCCTTGACAACATATGTCTGCACAATATTGTCATACTCATCTCTAACTCTATTAAGAAATACTTGAACAAGTTCAGTGTTCTTAAGAGCATCTCCAATACCAGCTAACTCTTGATGAAGATCCTTAACTCTCATGGCGTATGATGAAGCACTCTCATCTACTCTCTGCTATCAAGAACCTATGTACTTATTGTTTCAGGTGCAGGTCGTATAGTGGACAGTACTCCACACACGTGAGGCCGCTCTCACTTGTTTATGAAGATTTGATCCATTTCTCTTGCTTAAATCTAAGTGTAGTGAATCTAGATCAAGATCTAAAGTGTAAAACTTGATAGATCCATTGATTCAGCAACCAATAACTCTCTATGATTGTTAAGTACGATCATTAATGTCCTAAAACTGAAATTTTATCAATGCACGTAGTGGAATACTACCTATTCTTTCAATTCTACACTCTACATCATTAGCAGTATAGATTGATCTTTTTGTACCTAGATATGGCCTGAGAGTAGTGAAAGAGTTTCTAAAACTAGACATATGGGAACTAGCCCCACTATCTATCCACCAGACTTCTTCATTCTTAAAAGAAAAAGATGAAAAAGTAGACATCATTAATGAATCCTCTCTTTCACTCTCAACACCCTCACACTCATCCTCATTAGTAAGAATAGCTTGCTTAGATTGGTTCTTCTTCTTGAAACAGTTTGATGCATAGTGTCTTTTCTTGCCATGGAAAAAACACTTGATCTTTGATAGCTTCTTCTTGCCACTAGATGTTGCAGCTTGTGAGGACTGATCTTCACCACCTTCTTTGGCTTTGTCCTTCTTGAAGTGTTGTTGTCCTTTGCCCTTGCCTCTTGACTTGTCTCTGATGAAGAGTGTTTTGTCATCTCCACCATCTTTCAACGAATGTCTGTTGATCTTCAGCATCTTGTTCTATTGCATGCTTTCTTCAGCAATGAGAACACCTTGTGTAGGGTCGAAAGTCTTACGTAGTATAGCCCTCCCGCCTGTCAACAAGGGTTAGATCACTAGATAGGTACCTAACTATGCATAGATGCTACTTCTAGTTAGTTTCCTACTTTCTCCCTTAACTCTACTCACCACTAACACTATTCTCCTTTAACTCTACTCCTCTACACTAACATTCGTCATGATTTGGGTGAACATAAGGGATAGAAAAGAAGAGATGGAGAAGAGAAGAGAGAAAGAGAGAGAGATAGAGAGTGAGGGTGGAGGTTAGCTCAAATGCACATTATACTTGCTAAAGGAGAAACAAAAACTATTGAAACCAAAAAGCATGAACTTGAAAGCAATTGACAACAACAAGAGCAAAAAACAAGCATTGAATTGCAAATGAGGATGCTTCTCTTCCAAAATTTGTAGAGTTTCCTCCTTCTCATTAAGCATGAAGATAGTGTACAAATGGTGTCTTTTTATAAAATGGGGAAGGTCGTTGCCCCTCAATCCTATTGGCTGATATTCACAATGATCCTATCCATTTATCTTGGATCCAACTTGATCCAAGGGTCCACAAAAAGTACATTAGAAATCACAAGATTCATGTGAGTCCCAATTTGGACCCAACTCTAAAAAGTAATCTCTAAGTTTAAACATGACATTGGGCCTCTAGTTTTATTTTAATTCCAAGGCCCGTCATGTTTATTTTATTTACAACTTTATTTGCGTGCTCATTGGGCCATGGGCTTATACACATAGGATGCCATGCCCTCACAACACATTTTATTGGATGATTTTATTTATTTACACTTTGTTGGGAATACCCTCAACGGGACCCACAGCCTGAAGTAGTGTCGATCCCTCGACACTCTGCCGGTTTAGTAGAGCGTTTTCTTCGCCCACCTTTGCGGGATGAGGTAGGTGGTGACGTCTTCCATAAAGTTGAGGCGGTCCAATTTTTTCAAGTCCTTTGGCGTATGAAGAGACTTGTGGACCCCCTACAGCCAATTTTGGTCGACCCATGTTTGGAATCGACGTGTCCATGG
This sequence comes from Diphasiastrum complanatum, assembly GCA_029204225.1. Classification (NCBI taxonomy): domain Eukaryota; kingdom Viridiplantae; phylum Streptophyta; class Lycopodiopsida; order Lycopodiales; family Lycopodiaceae; genus Diphasiastrum; species Diphasiastrum complanatum. The sequence goes on from CM055111.1 coordinate 45,512,976, forward strand.
ATCACCCAGAAGCGCACCTCAGTAATTTACACGAGCTATTGGCAGCTGATCTTTGACTTTGTCTGAAGGTAGTGCCTTATCAACATCAAAGAATATGGATGGGGAAAATTGTCCCATTTAGTTTCGATCCCCATCAGATGTTCTAAATCTCGGACGTAAGTGGCTGCCGCGTGGACTGTGGGATTAGGGCAATTGATGTATTGGTTGGCGAATGTGGTGAGAGCCCTTATGGCATCTACATCCGTAGTCCACCCATATTCTGACTGTATGACCGGCCAACTGAAATTTCGAAGTGTGATCTTGTCCAGAGGGGTGCCGCATTCCGCCCATTTGGATCTTCATGGACATGGCAGGAAGTGCGCGTTCACCCGTAATTGTTGTGGACTTGTCACGTAGGCCCTGATGGCCGAAGAGTCTCTTTCAAATAACTGCTGATGCCACTTTGGTTGTGGTTGGAGGGCGGGCAATGCTTGCAGTTCGTTTCCCTTTATGGTCTGAGCTGAGAACAATATCTGCTAGTCATCTCTTGATGACTCGTGGAGATACTTTGATAAAAATTCGTTGATTTTCTCTTCCATGGACTTCGGTCTTCGGAAGGCCCGGCTGACAAATATCGTACGCGAACCTCTAAATGGTTGCTTGGCTTTGGCTGATGGTTGCACCTTGGCCCTGGTCTCGCGTCTCAGCAGTAGCATCCGTCTGCCCTTGGTCTTGGCCTTCGGACCCTTGATCTGGATGAGATCCCCCAACTGCCTACTGGTTCTGATCTTGGTTGGTACTAGCCTGTGCAGCGTCAAAATTAGGTGGCGGTGGAATTACCACGGGGGTGGGCTGGGCCTTCGCATCCATGAATTTTTGGCACGCCTTGAGGGCTTGCTTGGCCTGGATGAGCTCATGAGTTGTGCTTGCCCGATACTTATTGAACTCTGTCTGGTAGTTGTTTAAGGTTTGGCTATAAACCTGCACCTGATGCCGTAGAAGATTCATCTCTGATTGAGAAAGCAACCTTGAGTCCGGTGTAGGTTGCGCTAACCAGACGAGCTTTTCGTCTTGTAGGACTTTGACCTCCGTCCCCAGGCAAGTATTCTCTGCTTCCAAAAGAGTAACTTGCACCTAGATGGGGGCAAGCTGTTGGGACGCTTTAGCTTGAAGCTATTGCACCTTCATAGAGGCCTCGATCAACACGTTGGATAGGCTTTGGATATATTTGTTGAGGCCCTTCTCCTTCTTTTGTAGCTTGGCAATCTCCTGGTGCCCTGCTTGTTCGTGTTGCTGAGCGAAAATCAGCTCTTGCTGCAGGTTGGTGAGGTCTGCTCGCAGCTGTGTATTACTTGTCGCCAGGTGTAGTACCCTGCTTTTCAGAATAGCTTTGGCCGCTACCGCATCCAAGATGTATTTTTCCAGAGTTTGGTACGTCGTCATTAGATCTGTGGGAGCAGTCGGTACACTGGCACTGGCAAGGGCTTGTATTGTATTGGCCCTGACGACTTGTGGAATCCCGTCGTCATTATCTTCTATCAGGTTCTCATTGGACCTGATGCCATCTGGGGCGGTAGGATCAGTCCGATAAGGCAATGGTACAAACACTGTTTGGACAAATGTGTCATCAGGAAACGTTTGGTTGCCCTCGGCAACCTTTGTTGGCGTAGCGGGTGGGGTTTGAGAAATAACTGTGGAAACAGGGGTGAGGACAGTTTGTCCAAACGAGAGGATGGGAGAAACAGAGGGAAACTGGAGGGTGGTGCGGAGTATGGAAGAAGATGAGGATGGAGCAGAAAGTGTTTGTCATGGGGGTGAAAAATTGATAACTTGCATCCATGTCAGAGTGTCGGGGAACAGTTGTGAATCAGAAGGATTGAATGGAATGGAAGCAATGGTGGCAGCAGGAGTGATGAAAGATGCGATGGTGATGGATGGAGTAGTGGATACTAGAAGAGAAATAGGAGTGGTATCAACAGAAGAAACGAGGATGGAGACAGAAACAGATGTGGATGGAACAGGAAGAGAGGTAGCGACAATAGAAATCGGAGTGGGGGGTTGCACGGAAGAAGTGGCGGTTGTTGAGTGGTAGTGGAGGTGCGTCTTCGAGTAGCAGGTGGAGATGTGGATGTAGAGATAGCGCCACACATTTGTTTGCTGGCCGTTGTGTTAATAACTGTAGGTTGGGAGGAGGTGGATGCTTGAGATGGCAGATAAAGGTTAGTATGTGGCACGAGGGTAGACAAAAGAGATGAGTGTTGGAAATCGCGCACTTTCATCTCGAGAAGTGCGCAGGCAAAGTTACACAACATGGGGCCTGTTGCGATTTGCTCACAGTTGTTGGGTTTGATGGAGTTGGTTAGTTCTCGAATAAGGAAGCTATGCCAGTCGTATGGCACAACGGAGGGACCAGGAAATTCCAGAAAAGATTCCACTATCTAACTCAGCAACGTAGACTTGATTATGTCCTTGCGAAATGTTGAAATAACTAGAAAGTTATTCAATAGTGCATAGTCGTCTGAATGACAGGTTCCGTGATAGCTTCTATCAGACAACCATTGTTAGTCTGGATGGGGACTTTTGGTGTGGTTTTGATGACGAACGATTTGATCAGAGCTTTGGCATGGTGATGGGAGATGCATTGACGATCACCGGACATAATGCCAATGGTGACCATCAAGTCGGCGTTAATCCTGACCTTGTACGTGGTACCTTGGTACAGGAAGTGAAAACAAGCCTTGTCCTTGTCCCAGGTGGCGTAAGCGTGTTGGATCAGAGCATCAGAGGGTAGAGGCCAAATTTGTGTGGCCTCAGGGATGTCACACTGAATCACTTGTTTGGCGCCAGAGTCTTCAGAGGATGAGGAGGCCATGTTACCAGTGATGATTAGTGGTCGAAAAAATAGAAAAAATGGTGAAAAATGGAAAAGGGTGTGGAAACGACAAAAAACTGAATAACAAGTGTTGGATGATAAGCAGTGTAGTTCAGAGCGCAGATCGGTGTTCAGTATAGTTAGATGAAACCTGGTAGGAAGTTTGATTGCAAACGGAGAACTTGGTAATTTCAGAGTAAATTTCGGCAGAGTTTGCTAGCAAAGGTGACAATGAATTTAGAGTGCGTATTAGGTGAAATCCACTTTCCCTTGTTCAGTTCCACCCAAATTTTGGTAGGCACCTTCTTCACAAAATTCTAAGACCTCAAGGAAGTCTGCAGGAGTTCAGAAGGTGATTTGACTACTATGCAAAGGTTCTGTGAGGGTTCAACTTTCGCAGGAAGTGATCTCTCGCACAACTTGTTCCTAAGATTGTATTTTCAAGATCAGACCATGTAGGCAGGCTAATTTCACTGCTCTGATGCCATTTAGCCACCTTGCAAGGGTTGGTAAGATGATCTTGATGCTCTGTGAGGGTTCTAAAAATTCAGCTTCTGGGAACTCTCGCATACACTAATAATGATTCCTCCATCAAGAACTCTCATAGAGATTGTCATGGATTCATCTAGTTAGATCTAGTGACTGTCCAATTTAAAGTGTTTTTTGACGAGATCTCGAGATTTTCTGATTTTTAACTTTTGTAAACTAGTAATCAGCTTCATCCAGGCTTGATCTGACTCTTGGTGGTTCTTTGAAAGTTTTGATAGATTCTTGGTAGTAGATCCATCAATCAATCTGATGATCTGCTTTCTTTTTTATCCTATCTAGATCTGGATCCTTCTTGGATTCTGATGGATTTTTCCGATCTTGTCAGATCTGGCTGAATCTTGATGGGTCTAGTTTGATTTGGCTTGATCTCCTTAGATCTAGTGGTGATGCCGTACCAGATTAGCTTTTTGTAACGTGCCACCCCCAATCTTACTGTGGTGGCCAGTACTTGTGCAGCCGGCTACCATTGATGGGTGTGTCGAATGGCGTCCCATCTAGCTTTTCTAAGTTCACTTTCCCTTCATTGCCTTGGTTTTATACATCAGGACCAAATCTCCTGAACAAAGATCCTTCTTTTGTAATCTACGATCATGCCAAGCTTTGCGTCTTTCCTTTTCAGCTGCCAGTGCATGCACAGCTAGTAAGCGTGTTTCACAGAGTTTGTGCAGAGCTTTGTGGCGTAGCTGTAGAGATTTGGACTCATTAAGACGTTGCGCGGTGGCAATTCTTAATGAAGGAACTAAAAACTGTACTGGCATCACAGCATTCTGACCATATATCAATTGGAAGGGTGTTTGATCAATGCTTTCTTTATATGCTGTCCTGAATGCCCATAGTGCAGCATGCAACTTGTGTTCCCAATCTGATCTGCTAGCTTCAACTATTTTCATGAGCATGCTACACATGATCTCATTGGATGATTCTACTTGCCCATTACCACGAGGATAATAAGGCATATGGGTTCTGTGGATCACGAAGAATTCCTCCAACAGGACCTTGATGGTCTCGTTGATGAAATGGCTTCTGCGATCACTGACTAGCTCCACCGGGCATCCAAAGTGCACAATGATATTTTCATAAAGGAACTTGGCAGTGGTCCTAGCATCAGCTACTCTTACTGTCTTGGCTTCGACCCATTTGGTGAGGTAGTCTATGGCTACGATTATGTATCGAGCCTATGAACTCCTTGCTGCTGGGTGAATTGGACCAATATAATCCAATCCCCATTTTTTGAACGGTGCTTGGGCTAAGACTGGGTGCAGTAGATCATAGTTCAATCTCGTTGGTCTCCTTGCCCTTTGGCACACATCGCACTTTTTCAAGTATTCCTCCGTATCTTTATGAATCGTTGGCCACCAACATCCTGATTGCAGGATCTTGCAAACTGTAATGTCAGATGCAAAATGACCTCCACCCATGCCTTCATGTGAAAGCGAAATGATCTAAGTGGTCTCATGAGAAAGAATACACCGCCGAAGAATTCCATCAAGACCTCTTCGGTACAACTGGCCGGCAATCAGCTGATAAGGTCTAGCCTTCAAGATCAATTTCTGCTATTCTACCTTTGGTAGTGATTTGTTTGGTTGGCTCCGCATTAGATATTCAACAATGTCGGTAGCCCATTCTGGTACTGTGTCCACGTAAAATAAGGCAGCATCTGCCAATTTATCGTCGGGTTGGGTTGCAATCTCCTTTTCCTTGATTCATGACACATGATCTGCCATGTAGTGTTGTTTTCCTTTGCGAACTACTATCCGAAAATCAAACTCCAATAACAGAAGTAGCCATCTGGTGATTCTTCCGATGTTTCAAGTTTTATTAACGAGATAGAACAAGGGTTGATGGTCCGTATAAAAAGCAAAATGTGTGGCCATCAAGTAATGTCAAAATTTCATAACCGCATAGATCACTGCCAGTGCTTCCCGCTCTGTGGTTCAATAGTTCATTTTGGTATCACTGGGCTGTCGGCTTGCAAACCGGATTGGAAAATCTTTTTTGTGTTCACCTGGTTGGGTTAAGACTGCTCCAACTGCATACTTCGATGCATCCATATGCACGTGAAACTCAATGGACCAATTGGGTGGGCGTAAGATTGGTGCTAAAACCAATGCGTCCTTAAGTTTTTGGAAAGCCTTTAGGGCCTCCTCATTCCAATGTGGATCCGTTGTGAGTTTGTAGATTGGTCTGGCTAACTCTACAAAATCAAGAATAAAGATCCTATAATAGTTAGCATGACTCATGAAAATGTAGACCTCGCGGATCGTCCTCGGCGGTGGTAGATCAATAATGATCCTGATCTTTGATAGATCTGTGGCGATCTTGTGTCTTGACACTATATGGCCGATAATCAAGCCATGTGTCACCCAGAATTGACATTTTTCTGAATTCAAGGAGATCTGGTATTTGCGGAATTTTTGTAACACCTTCTCCAAATTGGATAAGTGTTCTGAATCTGGTCCATGTACGCACAGATCGTCCAAGAAAATTTCCAGAAATTTTTGCAAATAATCTTTGAATGCCACCTGCATGACTCGATGAAAAGTGCTTGGGGCATTGCAAAGTCCGAATGTCATAATTCGGGTTGCAACGGTAGTAACGGCTCACCTTGGGGACTGCTCCGTCCACCAAGGGTATGGTATGTTGGACTACTGTTGGCAGAATACCCTTTAGATCACTATAGCTCTAGGCAAAACAGTCCTTATATTCCACCAACAAGGATCGTAGTCTCTTGAACTGCTTGGGTGTTAACTGCTCTCCCACATGCACTATCTTTTCTTCTTTTCCTGGATCCACAAGATTCATCGGCTGTGTTCACACAGGTCCCTCGAAGACTTGTTCTGCTGGTGCCTGACTTTGATCAGGTTCTCGCTGGGCTTGCGGCATCATGATTACCACGTCATCCAAAGTATGATTCTTGAAAGTATCAAGCATCTCGTGAACTGGAGCTCGTCGAGATTTCTCTTCCAACATATTGATCTTGGCCCGACTGGTCATTTTTTGATTTTCTGTCACTTGTGTAGAAGATGACGCTGTATCTAAGAGGCCTTCAGTTTTTGGTCAAACTGCGCCGTAAGTTGCTCCATCTGCTGTTTGTATAATTTTGTCATTTGCTCCAATTGCAGTTCTGTGGATAGAGCGGATGCGTTTGATGATGATGATGTGATCGAGAGAGTAGGAGTGTGGTTGGAAGGATATTCGTCGTCAGATCCCTCATCCTCTTCCCTGATGGCATCTTCCATAGCTTCTTGCAGAGTAGCGTACTGTTTCCGTTGTTTCAGTTCTCTTCTGATGCTTTGTGGTAATCCAGCTAGGAACCACATGATCATCGCATGATCGGGAGTTAGAGCTACACTGCACTCAGATCGTAGATGTTTGGCCCATTCAATATAGTCTTGGACTCTTTCTCGTTTTCCCATCTTGACTTTGCTCAGCAGGAGAAACGGGTCTTCCAAGAACTTTCTTGGTTTAAAGCGCGTAATGAGAGCTGCTTTAACCGCTTCCAATGTGGATTTTTCTTCCTCTGACAGGTTGAAAAACCAATCCTAAGCCAGTGCCAGTAAGGACATAGGGAATAGCATCAGCTTCTCCGCAGGTGTCTATTTGTCATAGATTTCACAAGCTTGCTCGTAGATCTGGAGGAATCGGATGGGATCTGATGATCCATCGTATTTTGGTATTTCCATCCGTGGTGCTCTCTGGACTGGTTGCAAGGGAGCGACGGGTATGAGTTGGCCCATTGGATCCATTGGTGCTGGTTCCGGTTCTGCCTCTTGTTGCACAACTGCTAATCTGGGAAGGTGTGGTGCCTAATTTGCTATCCTTCATGCTATTGATCGTCCCGATCTCATATTCATCCGATGGTGGGTTCCAAAGTGATTGAATCTTGCTTATACAGTAGGATGTAGTCTGGATTTTCAAGGATCTAATCGATCTGATCCGCCGAAAGTGAATTTTTCAGAATCAGTCTAGCTCCCAGACATGGGTCCCGGGAGCCGTCCTAGTGGCAGAATCAACTTGCTTCCTGACTAGGCCATGACTCGAGCTCCAGAGCTAGCTCATGACTTGTGACTACTTGACTGGCTCACCACAGGTCGGAGGCTCAGTCCTTGACGTTCTAACTTACTCTGGGACCTTAGGGAGCATCACTCCTTAGAGTCTTACAGGGCACACTGGGTGCACCTGGGTCAGCTTTACAACATCTTTCCCTCATTTGAAAAAGCTGATGTCCTCATCAGGGCCAAACTAGACCTAGGACGTATGGCACGAGCTCAATTCACCGGCCTTAACAACTTTGAACTAAAAAGATACATTGGCAATAGCACATAAAAAGTGTAGATAAAGTTCACTTACGTAAAACCTGTGTAAAGATACAAGTGATTTATTGACAAACTTAAGAAAGATACCTAGAAGTTTCTTGAACTTCAGAATTGGCCATGAGTGTTTATGCACGAGGCATGCCGCCAGGTAGTGCTTTGTGTGTCGATCTAGAAAAACGTCTATTGCGTTGATTCTTCTGTAGATAATCTGCAAGTACTTCAGGGGCTCCCTCCTTAAGTTTGTCTTCGTACTCCCAAGAAGCCTCGATGAGTGGAGCCCATAGCCACTTCACTAGATATTCACGTTGCACGCCAGTTCGCTTTCTATGTGTCAATATTTGTTCTGGTACAAGCTGCCTCTTTGTATCATCAAGTGTCATTGGTGGGTGACGGAGTTTGTGTTGCCGATCAAATCGCTCATCTGGTTTGTACCGTTTGAGTAATGAGATATGAAACACATTGTGTATATCCAAGCTGGATGGCAGCACCAATCGGTAAGCCACTGGGTTAATTTTCTTGGTGACATAATATGGTCCCGCATAAGGTCGAACGAACTTATGAGAGAAACCTTTTGGTAACGCAATGTTCTTTGTGTTCAGCCATACTTGATCACCTTCTTCAAATTCCAGTTCTCGTCGATATGGGTTTACGTCAGCTGCCATACTTCTTTGGGACTGCTCTAAAAATGACTTCACCTCTGTCAGCTTTGTGTGCCACTCATATGTGAATTCCTCCATAGTGGGTACTGGGGTTTCTTGCACACCTGTAAGAAAAGAGCTTGGAACAATCGGTAGCTGACCATTGCTTATCTCGAAGGGTGCCCGTCTAGTAGATCTGTTCACTTGGTTGTTATGTGCAAACTCGAGAATATCCAAGTAGTTAACCCAATCGGATTGGTCCCAAGCGACATAATTTCATAAATATTGTTCAATTTGTCGATTGACTCATTCCGTTTGCCCATCTGTTTGAGGGTGATATGCAGTGCTGAAATTCAGTCCAGTTCCCACGAGGTGAAATAGGCAAGTCCAAAACTTTCTGACGAACTTGGTGTCTCGGTCAGAAATAATCGTTCTAGGTAGGCCATGGTATTTGAAGACACATTTGAAAAATAGCCTTGCCACTTCTTCAACTGTCACTGAACTTTTAGTTGGTACCAGGTGAACTTGCTTTGAAAAGCGGTCAACCACCACATAAATTGAGTCGAAGCCTTGGCACCGTGGTAGTTGAACAATAAAATCCATGCTCACCGAATCCCATGGGTATGCTGGTACCGGTAATGGCTAGAGTAGTCCTGCTGGAGCTAGCAGTTCCACCTTCACTTGTTGACATGTCGGGCATGTTTGCACATAGGATTCAATGTTTGCCCACATACCTGGCCAATAGAAGCCTCTTTTGAGAAGTTCATGCATGCGATTCACCCTTGGGTGTCCGACGGCTAGCACGTCATGATGTTCTCGCAAGACTTTCTTCCTTAGGTTGATTTTGTGTGGGACATATATTCTGCGTTGTTTATAAACAACCATTTGATCTTTCCAAGTGAAATGTTTATGAGGCTTTCGCAGCTGGAATTCGATCATTAAGTCCTTCGCTAATGCATCTGCACCATAATTCTCTTTGATCTCTTGGAATAGGCCAGTCACCTGAGTTGTCACCGTTGCCATCAAGTGTTTCTGTCTACTTAGTGCATCCGCCACCACATTGTTCTTTCCCGCCGTGTGTACAATATCTATATTGAATTTTGAGAGAAAGTTTTGCCATCGCATTTGCTTTGACATGAGCATACCTTGGGATGAGAAGTACTTGAGTGATACATTATCAGTGAATGCCTTAAAGGGTTTTCCTGCCACATAATGTCTCCAATGCTCCATTGCTTGAACTACTGCAACCATTTCTTTTTCATGAGTTGGCCATCGTCGCTCTACGTCACTCAATTTCTTTGAAAAATATGCAACAGGCTTTCCATCTTGCATCAGCACGGCCCCAATAGCAAAGTTTGACGCATTTGTATGTATTTCGAAAGGTTTCTTAAAGTATGGTAAGACAAGGATGGGTTCTTGAGTGATCCATCATTTTAGTTCTTGGAATGCTGCTTCACATTCCGGTGTCCATGTCATCTTCAGATGAGTCTTGGTCTGCTCCAATAGTGGTGCCACAATTTTGCTAAATGCCTCAATGAATCTCCTGTAAAAGTTACATAAGCCCACAAAGGATTTGATGTCGTGAACAGCTTTAGGAGCCAGCCAATCCAAGATAGTCTTGATCTTCTTAGGATCCATCCGAATTCGTCCGTAGCCTATAACATGTCCAAGGAAGTCAACTTCCTCTACTACAAATTCACATTTTTCTCTTTTTGTGAACAAGCTGTTCTTCCTCAGTCGTTGGAGGACCGTCCTTAAATGTTTAATGTGATCTTTGAGGCTACAACTAAACACCAAGATGTCGTCGATGTACACAATGACAAATTCTTCTAAGCAGTCTTGAAAAATGTTGTTCATCAAAAAGTGGCTGGTGCGTTTGTTAGACCGAACGGCATCACCCTGAATTCGTGGCTCCCATACCGTGTTCGAAAAGTCGTTTTGTGCTCATCGCCTTTAGCTATTCGAATTTGGTGATATCCAGATCTGAGATCTATTCGGCTAAAATATCTGGCATGTTTGAGCTGGTCGAACAGGTCATCAATTTTAGGCATGGGATACTTGTTCTTGATGGTACCTTTGTTGAGCATGCGGTAATCCACACACATCTGCGGTGTCTTGTCCATCTTTTCCACGAATAACACTGGGGTTCCAAAAGGCGAAGCACTCGGTCTAATGAATCCTTTGTCTATCAATTCACCAAGTTGTTGTTTCAGTTCCACCAACTCTTCTTGGGACATCCTATAGGGTGCTCATGAAATTGGTTCTGTTCCTGGTACTAACTCAATCTTATGGTCCACTGGTCTTCGAGGAGGTAACTTAGCTGGGAGTTCTTCCAGAAACACATTGCTAAATTCCTCTAGCAAATCTACACCTCCTTTGGCAAGTTTTTTTGTTGTGCATTTTTCCTTTCTGGAACCTCTCTGCAGATACAAAGAAAGCACTTTGACCTTTTCTCTTTTGCCATGCTTTTAATCACAGATGCAGCAACCATATTTTATTCAATATCGGTGCCCTTAGCATTCCTTCCAGACAGAGCTTTTGTCATACAGATCTATCCCTTGTAATCCAAGAGAACCAAGTTTGAGCTCCTACCCAAAACTGCAATACAATGTTCATTAGCCAGGGAAGGCCCAAAATTACATCGAAGGCATCCATCTCTAAAATCAAAAAGCTAAGTTTAGCCTTCCATCTCCCAAATTGCACCGGGATGTTCAATGTTGCTTTGTCTGCGTCCAGTGCTCCCTTTGTTGTTTCTACCTTGAGCATTCATGTTACATTTCTGGTCGGCAAGCTGAACTATTCCACTACGCTCCTTGAAATATAGTTATGTGAAGCTCCGGAGTCGATCATGAAATCTGACTTCCTCTCTGCGATCTTTCCGGATAGGAATAATAATCTTGAACCAATCTTGGGGGTTGCCCCATGGAAGCTCCTTTCCATACTTGTATGTCATCCACCCACAAATGCAAACTCCTCCTTCAACTCCCAACTAGATCAGATCACCTGGAAGAAGTTAAGCAACCAGGGGTTATTTAGGTCCAAACAAGCACACCACAAACAAACATACCAACCAAACCAAACACAAAGGATCCCTCTCAAGCCACATTCCCCTTGAGACCGGACATAGGACCTTTGCCTAGCCGTGCTTTCACCTACCTAATCGCAGCACATTTTCTCATCTGTCCTACGTGCAGATGGCGCTTGGCCCGAACCGCGAGAATTGACCATGCTTACACCTCAAGGGCAACACCTTGCCTCATCAAGTCCCTCGTTCTGCCGACCACCCCGACCATGGACGCACCCATGCTTACACTGTGGGCAGCACCTTGCGCAACGGTTGTCCTGACAAATCCCAAAATGTGGCCATCCCTTTGAGACTTGCGTAGCTGACCGGCTAATCGGCTCTGATACCACATGTTGCGCCGGCGCCTCAAAGGGCGCTGGGACTTGAGCGGTTTTCCCAACAGGCGCTTAAGTCTAACATTCATCCATCATGCACTTACGTAAAAGCCAACTCAGAAATGTAACAAGCTTAACCATTCAGACTTTAAGAAAACTGGAATCCCAACCAACCCAAAAGCCAACTCAGAATCCATTCCCAAAAGGTAACCAAAGGCAAAGACAAGCCACACATGAAACCCAAGGCATAGTGGTCGCCAAACTGACCAATTGGCATAGCGGCAAGCCACACGTCGATGACGAGGACCCTTAGGCGCTGGTGACGCAAAAAGGTTGTAGTAAGGGTCCTTCCACTTGGACCAGTCTCGGAGGCGAATCCAAAATGGTAATCATCCCCAAGGATCAACTTTATTAAATTTGGAAGAGGTTACATTCATACATAGACTGACCGATCTCGAGGCCACCAACACATGCTGGGCATTGTGCCTGGCTCGTGCTGGTAGAGGGAGCTGAGATCTGGCGACTGAATTCCTGGCACTGGTTGAGCTGCCCAAGTTTCCGTCTGCCGGACTCCCCCTATAGTTCTGTTGTAATTTGGCGCACTCCCTCTGTTCTGAAACATAGTGCTTTCTGGTAAAGCACGCTTTTTAGGACTTAGTTTTTATTTTGCTGATTAAGCCTGGCAAGCCTGGCAGAATCAGTCTGGCTCTCGGACATGGGTCCCTGGAGCCGTCCCAGCGGCAGAATCAACTTGCTTCCTAACTAGGCCATGACTCGAGCTCCAGAGCTAGCTCATGACTTGTGACTACTTGACTGGCTCACCACAGGTCGGAGGCTCAGTCCTTGACATTCTAACTTGCTCTGGGACCTTAGGGACCGTCACCCCTTAGAGTCTTACAAGGCATACTAGGTGTACCTGAGTCAGCTTTACAACACTTATCCAATCTGAAAAAGGTGCTAAAGAAATGTTGCGAATATCAAATATCCCTGAACCCAGAAAAGTGCCAGTTTCGGGTGACACATGGCCTAATCCTTGGCCATATAGTATCCAGACATAGGATCGCCACGGACCTATCAAAGATAAGGATCACTGTCGATCTGCCACCACCAAGAATGATCTGCAAAGTCTACATTTTCATGGGTCATGCTAACTATTACAAAATCTTCATTTTGGACATTGCAGTGTTAGCACGACCAATTTACAAACTCACAACAAAATCACATTGGACTAAGGAAGCCTTGAAGGCTTTTCAGAAGCTTAAAGATGCATTGGTCTTAGCGCCAATATTACATCCACCCAATTGGCCCATAGAGTCTCATGTGCATACGGATGAATCGAAGTATGCAATAGGAGCTATCTTGACCTAGCGAGGAGGACACAAAAAGGATTTTCCAATTCAATTTGCAAGTCGACAGTTCAATGACTCATACTCGGTGAATTATTCGACAACAGAACGAGAGGCACTGGCTATGATTTACGCGGTTAAGGAGTTTCGACATTATTTGATGGCCACACATTTTGCATTTTATATGAACCATCAATTCTTGCTATATCTTGTTAATAATACTTGCAATGCAGGGAGAATCACTTGTGTTTTTGGAGTTTGATTTCCAAATAGTGATTCGAAAGGAAAAACAACATTATATGGCGGATCATGTGTCGCAAATCAAGGGAAAGAAAACTGCAGCCCTACCTGATGATGAGCTCCCTCATCTTGTCTTATTTTACATTGATACTGTACCAGAATGGGCCGCAGATATAGTTGAATATTTAATGCGGGGCCAACCGGATAGATCTTTACCCAAGGCGGAACAACAAAAACTGATTCTAAAAGCTAGACCTTATCAACTGATTGCCAGCCAGTTATATCGAAGAGGACTAGACGGTATTCTTCGGAGGTGTATTCCTCCACACGAGGCCACCCAAATTATCTCAATTTTGCATGAAGCATGGGTGGTGGTCATTTTGCATCCGACAATACTCTCCAAAGTTTGGTAGAGTTTTCTCTTTCTCAATAAGCATGAAAAATAGAGTACAAATGGTGCATTTTTATAAATGGGAAAGGCCCTTGCCCCAAAATCCTACTGGCTAATATGTACATTGATCCTATCCATTCATCTTGGACCCAACTTAATCCAAGGGTCCACAGAAAGTACATTAGAAATCACAAGATTCATGTGAGTCCAAAATTGGACCCAACTTAAAAAGGTTTAATACTAAGTTCTTACTTGACTTTGGGCCTCAAGTTTTATTTTAATTACAAAAGGGCCCAAGTCTATTATCTTTATTTACGCTCAACTTGCTACTTGTGCTCATTGGCCCATGGGCTTATACGTGCAGGAAGCCATGCCCTCGCAACACATTTATTCACCAAATTTATTTATTTGCTCTATGTTGAGAATACCCCCAAGAGATAGGCTAATTTCACTACTTTGATTCCATTTATGCCCTTTGCCAAGGTTGGTTTGCTGATCTTGATGCTCTACGAAGGTTCTGAAGATTCTTCCTTTATGAACTCTTGCAAACACTCAAAATTGATCATTTTTCCATCAGTAATTCTCGCAAATATTTTCATAGATGCATCTGGATCAGATTTGGTGACTGTCAAAGTTTCAAGGGCTACCTCCCAAGGGATCTCCAAAAATCATGAAAAAAGTGTTCTTTTTTAGTGCTTTTGACAAGATCTCGAGGTTCTTTTATTCTTAACTCCTGTAATCTGGTATTCCATTGCATTTAAGTTGGATCTGACTATAGGTAGTTCTCTGGTCTGATAGAATATTGGTTGCTGATCCATCATCTTAAGTGAATTTTGTCTTTATTTTGTCATGTTTTCCTGAGATCGATCTCTCTGATTTGCAAGAATGAAGACTGATTGATGCAATCTGATGATCTGCTTTCTTGTTGATCCTATTGGGATCTAGATCTCACTTGGATATTGTCAGATGTTGTAGGATCTTTTCAAATCTTGTTGAATCTTGATGGATCTGGCTTGATCTGACTTGATTTCTCTAGATCTGGCTGTGATGGTTTTGCAAATGAACTTTTCATGACATACCATCACCATCCTTGATCAGTTTCACTACGGTGGCCAATACTTGTGTAAATGCCTACCATTGATGGGCATGTCAAAAGGCATCCCATCTAGCTTCTCGCCATTTATCGCCTTGGTTTTATACATGAGGACTAGATCTCCAGATCAAAGATCCTTCTTGTGTAGTTGACGATCATGCCATGTTTTGCATTGTGTCTTTTCAGCTGTCAATGAATGCATAGCTAACAAGCGTGTTTTGTTAAGTTTATGTAATGCTTCATGGCGCAATTGTAGAGATTTGGACTCGTCAAGACATTGTGTTGTGGCAACTTGCAATGAAGGTACCAAAAACTCCACTGGCATTACTGCATCTTGACCATAAACCATTTGAAATGGCGTTTGATCAATGTTTCCTTTGTATGTTGTCCTGAATGCCTACAACGTAGCATGTAACTTATGCTCCCAATCAAATTTTCTAGCTTCAACTGTTTTCGTGATAATGCTACACAAGATCTTGTTGGATGATTCTGCCTGCCATTATCGCGAGGATAATAAGGTGTGCTGAATCGATGGATCATGAAGAATTCCTCCAATAGGACCTTGATGGTCTCATTGACAAAATGACTTCCACGATCAACTATCTCCACTGGGCATCCGAAGTGCACAATGATGTTTTTGTAGAGGAACTTGGCAATCGCTCGAGCATCAACTGTTTGCACTGCCTTGGCTTCTATCCATTTGGTGAGATAATCTATAGCCACAATAATGTATTGGACTTGTGAACTCCATGCAGTTGGATGAATTGGACTGATGTAGTCCAATTCCCATTTCTCGAATGGTGTCTGAGCTAGAACTGGATGCAATAGATCATAATTCAATCTCGTTGGTCTCCTAGCTCACTGGCACACGTCATATTTTCTCAAGTATTCTTCTGTATCTTTATGAATTGTTGGCCACCATATATAATTTGGGTGGCCTCATGTGGGAGAATACATCTTCTAAGGATGCTATCATATCTTCGTCAATAAAGCTGGCCAACAATCAGCTGATATGGTCTAGCTTTAAGAATCAACTTCCGCTGTTCTACCTTCGGTAGTGATTTATCAAGTTGGGCCCACATAAGATACCCAACTATGTCAGTGGTCCATTCTAGTACCGTATCAATGTAAAACAAGACAACATCAGATAGCTCATCATCATTAGGATGGGTTGCAGTTTTTTTCCCTTTGATTCGTGATGCATGATCCGCCATATAATGTTGTTTTCCATTGCGAACCAACATCCAAAAATCAAACTCCAACAATAGTAGCAACCATCTAGTAGTTCACCTTGTGTTGCAAGTTTTATTAACTGCATAAATCATTGCTAGTTCCTCTCGCTCTGTGGTAGAATAGTTTATCTCTGAGTCACTGAGCTGTCAGCTAGCAAATCAAATTGAAAAATCTTTTTTGCACTCTCCTAGCTAGGTCAAGATGGCTCCAATCTCATACTTGGATGCATCAGTATACACATGAAATTATATCGTCCAATTGGGCGATCGTAAGATTGGCAATGAGACCAATGCAAAACCTCATTGAAGATGACAACAATAGCGTGCAAATCATTCGGACAACATCTCACCACCCATCTAGAACCACCCTACTAACCAGTCCCATGGACCTTGCAACGGCCCACCAAGTCTTGGGAACATTTGTACAGGATGCGGTAGCGACCAAAACCTTTTTGGATAGCTGAGTATTGGAACTGGCCACAAGCAATACATAGTTGCGAGCAAAAATTGTCCAGCTCCAATAAGACTTGCTAATAGCCCAACAACACGAACAAGCAGAGAAGTCAGAGGTGCTGAAACTAAAAAAGCACGAAAAACCTCCAAGGATACATCAAGGCCCTCGCCAAATCCAGCAAGGATGCTCAACTCAAGGTCCAGAAGATCTCACAGTAGACAACACAATGCCTTGTCCAGTTCCAGGCACAACTTACAATTCTTGAAACCAAAAATACATGTCTAGGAGTGGAGGTGACGACCCTACAAGCGAAGAATACAAGCTAGTTAGCTCAACCGAGACCTATTCACAAACCTTCTCAACTGACATTTGTCCACAGACCTACTCAACCGACACCTGTCCACAAACCACTCAACCAAGATGAGATGGATCACCTCACGCAGCAGGTGAAGGTCTAAAACCTTTGACAAATACCAAGTTCAATTTGACAACTATTAATGGAGCACCTTAAACGAACTAGCACAGACAAAGAACGTCCTCAAGGCATGTTGGTGACACATGGAACAACAACCCCCCAACCAGCCCTGGTGGTGATTCCATTGCCACCTACCCTCGAAATTGCCATGGCTAGTTCTAGCCAGGATAAAGAAAAACAGACAGCAGGGCTGAAATATTATGCACAAGTATCAGACACGGCAGATGCCCATGTGCAAGATCAGGGCCCAGATACCAGCCAAGAACCGGATCCCAAAGCCACAGCCAAGGGGAATGCCAGGCCTCCACATCTCAAGGCTCGAGATCAATCTTTGTTAGTCGTGTCTTTCACCAACCCAAGTCTGTCGAGGATAAGGTGTGAAGTTTTTAGCATGTGTGAACTTCACCACACACCCTACAGGATCTTACTAAGGTGTTGTGATTGCACAAGATTGATCAAAGAACAATATACTTGAGTATGTTGATGCTTGATCTAAATGGTTTCCTAGTCTGTTTACCAACTAGACAGTCTTGACAGATAGGTAACTCAACTTTATCTCTAGGATAGTCTAGATCAAGGACAATAGAATGTTGAGACATTTGTTGTACAACAACATGATTCAAGTGACCAAGTCTATAATGCCAAAGTAAACTTTTATTTGCTTGAATAGAAGTACTGAGTGCCTGACTAGAGGTAGAAAAGCAGTGACTTAATCTATACAAGTATCCATGCCTCTTTCTGAGTGCTAGGATCTTGCCTGTCCTATTAACTACTTTTGCACTGGTTACATTTGAACTGTACTCTATGTCCTAGATCTGTGATTTTGCTTACAGAGAACATATTTGTAGATAAATTTGGTACATAAAGGACTTTAGAAAGTAGCTTAGAGTGATCATTTGCAAAGCTTAATCTTACAATACCTTCACCTTTAATAGCTTGTGTGCTATTGTCACCAAGATGAACATATTTATTGGTACTATAGGGTGTATAGGACTCGAAACAGCCAATGAGACTGGTCATATGTTGAGTAGCACCGGAATTCAGAAACTAAGAACTGTCGCTGGATGCTCCTTGATGGCTGGTCATGAAGGCTTCTATAGCTGCATTTGCCACATGATTCGACTGGCCCTTGCGATTGTCCTTAGCTTGTAATATTCGACAGTTTTGAATTTCATGGTTGTTTCACTTGCAGTATCTACAGAACAGCTTCTTTTTTCGTCTGCGAATTTGACTGTTCCTTGTGCTGTGTTGGTTTCTGGTCTTGCTTTGATTGCTTCGGGCCTTTCTTCTTCTTCTGCTTAGTCATGCTCTTGTTGGTGTACAAGGCGTGAGAATCAACTGAGAAACTTGAGGCTTCGTTCCTCCGTGTGTCTTCCTGCAATAGCATTATAATGACTCTCGAAAGAGTCAGTTCTGGATGTGTCGTGATGATCATCGCCCAGCTATCGTATGAGCTTGGCATAGAAGATCCGACAGTGGCCATTTGCTTCAGCAGGTTCTTGAATTGGTTGATGTGATTTTGTAGGGAATCATCATTCGCCATCTTGAGAGAGTAAAATTTCTTCTTGAGATGTAGCTTGGAAGCTATATCTCGCACTTCGTATAGTGTGCTCAAGATGTCGCAGACTTCTTTCAATGTTTGGGCCTTGAATACATGGCCGATCTGGTTATCCGAAATGTTGAGGATGATCAGCGCAAAAGTCTTTCCATCTGGCGATTGCTGCGTCATCTGCTTCGGATTCTCCTTCTGCACCTGTAACAATGTCATACAATTCTTTAGCCATTAACATTGTTTTCATCTTAAATTTTCACAGATGGTAATTGGCTCCATCAAGCTTGTCCATGATGGGACTGGCTTTCCCTTGGAAATCCATGTGGAAGATTAGTCTAGGTGATAGGAAAAACTATCAGTGACTTAAGTATGCGAAATTACAGAACAAGATTAAGACAATTACTCTATCGACTAGTAGAGTCTTGTTACTGTGGAAGCTTAACAGGCTACAAAAATGGCTCTGTTACCATGTTGGGGAGGGAGGGTGTGTGAGTGTGAGAAATGAAAATAGCTCTAAAAGAAACGAACACAAAAAGAAGCGAACTCAAAACTCGAAAAAGAAACGAACTTGAAGGAAAGTGTTTGCACGTAGCGGAATGAGCTATCTCACTCTTTCCCTAGGCATGACTATGCCTATCAGACTCAAACAGAACATTAGTGATAGAAATCACGTTCGATCTGATTATGTAGCCAAACATTAAGCAAAAACACATCAGAAAGATAATTTGTTGCGAACATCTAGACAAATTATTAGTCGCGAATAATTTGCGAAGAACATACTACCAAATTAAGCAATAAGAGAGTCAGACAGAATGTAGAAAAGCATAGCAATGTTGACACAAATCTGAATGCAGAATAAACAAAGTTGCAATTAGATCAAGTATAGCGAAATATACAGGTCAATAATGCAAGTGAGCACAAGACAATAGCAAACGAAACCGCATGCTTCACAAAGCTAATCCAATCTATAAAAGGAATAAACCTATTACTGACAATACAAAGACTTAATGCATGAAAGCATCTACTTCGTCTATCTCTGATAAGCTTTTGATGCTATAATGCTTGTTATTTGTTTCTCATCTAAGTTCTCACATCTTGTTTTAGAATACACAGATGGTATTCAATATATATACATATTTCTACAAGTGTGTAGATGAAGAAAGTACAAAGTGGATGTGCTGTCTATAGGAGATCATAGGTGGCTGTTGTCATTGTCAAATTTGTTTGCACAATTGCATGGGATGAGCATGAGAAGAACGCGACGTCAGTCTTCACTGAAATGAACGTTGATGAAGATGCAAAAAATGCGTCACTCTGACAGATGCCTTAAGATTTGATTTACAAGGTGCCTTCGCTTTTCTATAAGGGCACCTATTGCATTTGTAGGACAGTGTGGTCTTTTTCGTCTGTCACAAACCACGTGTAAAAACATAGTGTCACATTTTTCGCCTTTTTTGCCTGTGGAAATTTACTTGTATTTATGCAGACAGTCGTGTTTTATTCATTTATCTTATTTTACATGTAAATATGTAGACTGTGTGACAACATGAGTAAAAAAATGCAGCAGCATGAATGGAGACAGATTAACATAGGATTTAAGAGAGTAAAGGAGATAAATCCAATAGGATACCCTTCAAATCATTATAATTCCAAGCGAAACAATCCTTGTATTCTGTCAACAATGAACGTAGTCTTTTGAATTGAGTGGGTGTTAACTGCTCTCCCACATGCACGATCTTTTCTTCTTCACCTGGCTCGACTAGATTCATAGGTTGCGTTCACGCAAGTTCTTCGAAGACTTGTTCCGCTGGTTCCTGACTTTGATTAGGTTCTCATTGAGCTTGTGACATCATGATTACTACATCGTCTAAGGTGTAATTCTTGAAGGTCTCAAGCATCTCGTGAATTGGTGTTCGACAGGATTCCTCCTTCAGCATATTGATCTTAGCCTGGCTCGTAATCTTTGGGTTATCATTCATGTGTGAAGATGATGATGCTGCGTTTGGGTCCATTCGGACCGACTTCAAGAAATCTAACACTTTTTTTTTTCTTTTTCAGCTCACATAGTTGGGTTCATCCTTGTTGTCCTTCTATGGTATTGGTGTCCTCATGATTGTGAATATCAACATTCACCATAGCTATAGCCTCCTCTGGTAGATTGCTCCATCGGATCACCTGGTTATAACGTTGTCTCAATTGGTTCTTCTTGTTGGCAAGTGCCTTGGGTGGATCTATCTTGGAAACTTTAGCCATTGCAAATTTTTGTGGAGGTTGGTGTAATTGGTTTCACTGCCCATGTAGTTGAATCAACCTTTTGTAGCCTGCTCTTCATTTTTTAAGGTGAGTTTTCTGGTTCCCTCCATAACATATGCTAAGATGTTTTGTAGCTTGGACATACTTCATGACCTTCATGAGAGCTTTCCAATGAGTTGGCCCTGGATTCGATAGAAATTGGTTGAGAGAGCTGATGGAGTATGCTAAGTCGGGCTGAGTGTAGAGCATAACATACATGAGTGACCCAATAATGGAGTGAAATGGATATTGCTTCATTTCCTCCTTCTCTTCCTTGGATAGTGGACATTGCTCCTTCGACATCTTCAGACCACTCGATTTGCAATTGGTTATTCTGTATTTTTTTAGCACGTTGATGAAATATCATTGTTGACTGATGAAGATATGTCTGCTGGGTCAATCTCAATAGATCTGGATTCTGATACAGTAATGGACTAGACCCATATTAGTCATTTTGTACTCCTGTGATAATATGCATTTCGTATTCTTCATCAAATTCAAGTTGTTACTAAAAAATAACGTATCATCAACATAGAGAGTGATGATAATGAAAGAATTGGAAACAGACTTGAAGTAAACATTCGAGTCTATCAAGTTTGAATAAAGCCATTCTTGATTAGAAATGCATTGATTTTCTGAAACTAGGCTCTTGGTGATTGTTTCAAACCATAGAGATGTTGCGAATGGTTTTGTTTTGAATCGCGTACGATTTTGTTTCTTTTGAGTTTGCTTGTGCAGAAGCTTACAGGATCCTAGACACGCGATACAAATCACAAAACAAAAATCATTCTAGCAATCAAGATAGTGAAAGACAAGGAAATGCACGACATAGAGCAACTAAATTATCAGTTTTCAAGAGAAAATCAATAGATGATCTTGTAGCCATTGTGCACATGTCTTCTTTTATGATGAATGATCTTGAATGCAAATGTACATGCTGTTATTCGTGTGTCTGATTCTCTCATTAATTTAATTCTGCATATTGGTTGAATTTGTTGAATGCTACATTAATTTATAAACGTAGATCAGCAGTGCCTGACTACATTTTAAAGGACTGTAAGAGTGATTTACTTGGCAGTGTCCAGCGATCGCATCTGAACTCCATCCAAACTATTTGCGACTGTCTTTCGCTTTTGTGATTCATTTGTGTGCATTGCATCAAGGCATTCATGAATGTAAATTAAGGGAGGGCTTTATTCCTTCTCTTCCTAAATCCTATTGTTAATCTCGATTCATGCATGTTGCTGTATTTTTAAATGCATTGTTGCATAGTCTACAAAATTACACGTGATTTGAAGACAGGTATCTACACAACTATCGACATGTGCTCGCATGGTCAAATCAAACATTCAAACCCTATCACCCTCAACTCCAACAAACTCGACTTTGACTTGAATTGACAGATTGTACAATAATACTATTGACATGGTAACATTCAAAACAAATCTAGTCACCTATACCAACTAGCTATTGCACTGTGCGACTGTTTTGACAATGACAACATCCACGATTACTTCATTTCCGCAACTAACAGTCATTTGACTTCATATTTGTCGACGTAATCACCTCTATTGTTCTTGACAACTTTGACGTAAGTTCAAACAGTTTCTCCAATATTGCACATAATTAGTAGTACTTGATTTCTAGCTATCTACAACTTACTACGAATTTGTAATTTTGTCTTCTTATATAGTTGGTTTGGTTGTTTTTCCACTTAGGTCAACAAGCCTCATGTTATCATGATTCTATATTTTTAAGAATTTATCAGCACTCATGAGAAAAAAGTGTGAAGAATTGAAAAAGATTATCTATGTTAGATATAGGGGTCTTATGTTTTTTATATCAAGCATCTAGGTGTAGGATGTTGATAGGAACAAATTTGGCATAGATGACAAATTATGCATTTCCACTTGTTATTGAGCCAAAATAGAGTAAGAGGCTAAACTCGTGCCAATTAGAGTGTAGACAAGTGTAATGCTTTTGTTTGATGAATTCTAAGAGGTCCAATAGGATTTAGAGTGGAACCATGTGAGGTCCAATAGGAATTTGAGGTTTGCTTGAATATAGTCCAATAGAATTAAGAGGTGCATGGATGAATGGTCCAATATGATTAAGAGATGACAAAATGTCATCAAATCATAGTTAAGCATAGTGGTAGCTCGTGGATCTACTAGTATCATTGTACTCCTCATTTTGGATCTAATTGATTTGGTGATTGTGTGGATTTTGAGTGTTATTGAATTTCTAGATTTCTCTCTCTACCCGAGAGCTCATGATGATTTTCTCTCTCTACCCAAGGAGAGCAGCTTATTTTTACTTAGAATACTTTTGGAACACTTCCCACATGTGTGAGTGAGAGTTGGAAGTGATTGAATGCATGTAGTAGTGTGTTTTTGCCATAGGATCTAAGATTGATCTTGAATCTCAATCTAATCTTAATCTTGGTGCATCTACACACCTTAGGAGATCACAAGTACATGTAGTGGACAATCCACATGTGTGAAATTCAACATGGTATTAGAGCCTATCTAAGGTTACCATGCATTTTGATCCATTTGAGTGAAAACTATTCATCAATCTTGAGCTAGAAATTGTCAAGGCCCATTTTCCTAGCTATCTTGTTCAATTTTGGATCAAAAGAGATCAAAAGGACATTGATTGGGTCTAAACTGGTATTGTACGGAATCAGGTGCTCAGAAACGTGTGAGGAACATCCAATTTCAGTTTGGAAGTTCTCTCTCATGCTTGATCCATTTATCTTGCTTGATAGCTTGTTTTGAAGCTATTTTTGTCTAGTTTTTGATGCACTCAGTTTCATTCCATTTGGTTGAGCCAATCAAAAGTTTTAATCTTTTGAAGAGGGTTAGGTAGGACACCTAGACCTGGGTGGACACATTTGGTTTGGTCAAGAGATTGCTTGGTTGATCCAAATTCACAGTTGTATGCTTACCAATCTCATCTATATGTGATCTAGGCACTGTTTTGAGATCTTAGCCATTTTGTTTCATGCAATATCATTGTATTTGAGTCAAATTTGGTTTCTCAGTGTACTTCACACTTGCTAAGAGTGTTTGATCCTAAATTTGCCCATACTCCATCATTTGATGTGAAATAGATCTTGTTTTAGAGAAATTTGTGTAGCTAGTGAGAATCAATTCACAAATAGTTGCAAGATCTTTTATAGGAGGAGATAGTACTCTATTATTGGATCCTATTCAGAGTGTGTAGCAACATTTATTGTTCATCATTTGAGTTTTCTTCACTTCAAATGTCTTCAATGGGTTCATCCTTGTTGGAACCAAGTGAAAGATTGTCCACTTCAAACTATTCAATTTGGAAAATGAGGATGGAGTCCATCTTGATCCTTCAAGACATGATGGACATAGTTCTTGGTCTTGAAGAAGAACCACAAGTTCTTCAAGAGGTTCAAAAATACAAAAAGAGAGCTAGGATGGCTCTCCACTACGTTAAGATGAATGTCTCTAATGAGATATTGAGGGAGATGGGAACAACAACCAAAGAAGCTTGGGATTGTCTCAAGACTATCTATGAGGCTAAGAATACCTCTAGGCTTCTCATTCTTAGGAATCAAATCTTTCAAAGTAGCCAAAAGAGTGATGAGAGTGCATCCAGTTATGTTTTGAGAGTAAAAGATATTCATAGATAACTTGCTTGTATTAGTAATTCCATCAATCAAAATGAGCTAGTTCAAGTCATTCTCAATGGCTTGAGAAGTGAATTTGATCACCTTGTCCAATCCTATGCAGTTAAGGAGGAGCTACCAAGTTTGGAGGCTCTCCAAAGTGTGCTAATTTCAGAAGAATCAAGACAAGAGTACAAGCTCTTGAGGATGGGCAAGCTCTCTCTCACTCATAATGATGGCAAATATGGTGTTTGATCATTTCCTTATTTTCAAAGCTTATGTAGAGAAGCAATTCTCATTCAAGATTAAAGCTCTTAGAAGTGATGGAGGTCGTGAATATATCTCCAATAAATTTCATGATTTTTGTGAGCTTGAAGGCATCAAAAGAGAGTTCTCTTGTGCCTACTCTCCATCTCAAAATGGAGTGGCCGAGAGAAAGAATATATCTCTATGTGAATGTGCAAAATCTATGAGAATTGACGCATCTTTGCCCAAAGATTTTTGGGGAAAAGCCATTAATTGTGCAAATTATCTTTGCAATAGGCTCCCACATATAGCTCTTGGAGGAAAGTTATCATATGAAATCTTATATTTGAAGAAGCCTAAGGTTGATCACCTTAGAGTTTTTGGATGCTTATGCTTTGCCCATATTCCCTTGGAAACAAGGAAGAAGGAAGACCCTAGTGCATGCAAAGGGGTCGTGGTTGGATACTCATCCACCAAGAAGGCCTATAGAGTTTTTATACTCTCTACTTCTCAAGTTATTGAAAGTAGAGATGATGTCTTTCATGAAGATCAACACTCATCTTTTGAAGAGGCCAAGATCAAGAAGTCTATGGATGAATCACCAATTATTGACTTTGAAGACAATCATGATGTGATGGGGTCGAGATTTGAAGAAGACTCTCCTCGGATTTTCTCACCAAGAAGATCCATGAGAGATAGATCCGAGCCTAAGAGGCTCTCATATGTTGACAAAGGCAAACAAGTGGATCTTTATTCCACTAATTATGTTTTTTATGTCTCTCATGAAGAGCCAAAGAATGTACAAGAGGCACTCAATACCAAGGAGTGGTATGATGCCATGAAGCAAGAGTATGATGCATTGATCACCAACAATACTTGGGAGCTTGTGGATCCTCCTTCCAACAAGCATGTGATTGGTTGCAAGTGGGTATTTCGGATCAAGTTCAATCATGATGGCACCATCAACAAGTATAAAGCAAGATTATGTGCCAAAGGATTTGTTCGAATCCATGGTCTTGATTATGAGGAGACCTTTGCACCCGTTGCAAAGATGGTGACAACAAGAATTCTTATTTCTCTTGCTTGTTTCTTTAAGTGGAACATGTTCCAATTAGATGTATCCAATGCTTTTATAAATGGTTATCTTGAGGAGGAGATCTATATGGAACAACCTCAATGGTTCATCAAGGATGAGTCCAAAGTGTGCTTGCTCTTCAAAAGTCTTTATGGACTCAAGCAAGCAACAAGATCATGGTATTCAAGACTTAATTCTTTTCTTATCTCACTAGGATTTACTCTTAGTGACTATGATCCTTCCATGTATCTAAAGTTTGTTGATAGCAATATTGTCATTCTTCTAATTTATGTTGATGACATTATTCTTTGTGGAAGTTGTATCAAGCTAGTTGATGAAACTAAGCTAGCACTTGGATGTGAGTTTAAAATGCAAGATCTAGGAGAGATACATTACATCCTAGGCCTAGAAATTGATTTTTATGAAAATCATGTCTTTATATGCCAATCTAGATATGCTCACTCTATGTTGAAAAACCATATGGAAAATTCTAAGAGCATAGATACTCCAATGGAGCAAATTGTAAAAGATCCTAATAAAGGTGATGAAAGATCCTTTGAGGACATCATACTTTTTAGGAGTCTTGTAGGCTCCTTGATTTGGCTTACCATTACTAGGCCCGATCTAAGTTTTTGTGTGCACAAATTGAGTCAATTTATGCAAGATCCTAAGGTCCATCATTGGAAGATGGCCAAGAGGATTCTAAGATATGTATCTTCATCTTGTGATTATGGTCTACTTTATAAAAGTGAAGATCTATCCATTGTTGGCTACTCGGATTCGGACTTTGCAAGTGACAAGATGTATCGAAAGTCTATTAGTGCATACAGTATCTTTCTTGGAGGCAATCTAATATCTTGGCTTTCCAAAAAGCAAGATACTATATCTCTCTCTTCATGTGAGGTTGAGTACAAAGCACTCACTACAACTACCAAAAGGTGCTTTAGATCAAGAGGTTATTAATGGAGCTAAAGTACATCAAGGAAGATGATCTACCAATGATCAAGTGTGATAACATCTCAGCCCAGGATCTTGCCAATAATCCCATATTTCATGCAAGAAGCAAGCACATAGAAGTGGCACACCATTTTGTGAGAGAAAAACTTATTGGAGGAGAAATCTATTTGGAGCATGTCAACTTTTCCTCTTGTATTGCCAATCTACTCACCAAGCCTTTGAGCAAAAGTGCTTTCATCAAGCATAGATCTAATCTTGGAGTTATATCAATATCAATGCTTAAATCTTCATAGATAATTTTTTAGGAGGAGTGTGAAGAATTGAAAAAGATTATCTATGTTAGATATAGTGGTCTTATATTTTTTATATCAAGCATCTAGGTGTGGGAAGTTGATAGGAACAAATTTTGGCATAGATGGCAAATTATGCATTTCCACTTGTAATACCACTATTGAGCCAAAATAGAGTAAGAGGCTACACTCGTGCTAATTAGAGTTTAGACAAGTGTAATGCTTTTGTTTGATGAATTCTAAGAGGTCCAATAGGATTTAGAGGTGGAACCATGTGAGGTCCAATAGGAATTTGAGGTTTGCTTGAATATAGTCCAATAGAATTAAGAGGTGCATGGATGAATGGTCCAATAGGATTAAGAGGTGACAAAATGTCGTCCAATCATAGTTAAGCATAGTGGTAGCTCATGGATCTACTAGTATCATTGTACTCATTTTGGATCTAATTGATTTGGTGATTGTGTGGATTTTGAGTGTTATTGAAATTCTAGCTTTCTCTCTCTACCCGAGAGCTCATGATGATTTTCTCTCTCTACCCAAGGAGAGCAGCTTGTTTTTACTTAGAATAATCTTTGAATACTTTCCACACATGTGAGTGAGACTTGGAAGTGATTGAATGCAAGTGTGTTTTTGCCATAGAATAAAAGATAGATCTTGAACCTCAATCTAGTCTTGATCTTGGTGCATCTACACACCTTAGGAGATCAAAGTACATGTTGTGGACAATCCACACGTGTGAAATCTACAAAAAGACTACAACTATTTCCACCCCTTCATGTACAAACTTCTAGCAATGCTGTTTGGAAGAAAGAATATAAAAACACTTTCCAAGAAAGAAAAGTTGTTTTTGGAAACAAGATTAGAGTAGAAATGACCTTTCATAACACTTGATACTGACACCAAATCTAGCACAAGGTTATTGAGATCAATATTAATTACACACACACACGCACACGCACACGCACACACACATTATAATGACTCTCATTCTTGTGGATGACATGAAAGAAAACATAAAATAAAAAGATCATTTTGTTTTAGCTAATTGATTTAAGATTCACTAGTAGTTGTGTGTGTGTGTGTGTGTGTGTGTGTGTGTGTGTGTGTGTGAGAGAGAGAGAGAGAGAGAGAGAGAGAGAGAGAGAGAGAGAGAGAGAGAGAGAGAGAGAGAGAGAGAGAGAGAGAGAGAGAGAGAGAGAGAGAGAGATGTAACTACATTTTCATCAATGAATATAGATGGGGATTACATACCCTTGGGAGTATGTGTCATCCATGTTCTATTTCAACTAGTTGACTCACAACTATGTGTGAACACAAACATTACCTATATAAACATGACCCAGCAACACGATATATATTTCATGCTGCTATGAAATGCATCGTTGGTGGTACGTAGACAATAGTTTTAATCTAAAAAAATATTGATCTTCCTCTTCCATGGAATTCTTGAAAACTAGCTTCTCTCCCAATGCTAAAACAAGAAATGACTTGAAGTAAGTGTAGCAAAGCATTGCCACTCTATTGCTTCATTAAAAAAGAAAACACAAACTCAACTTTACATTAGCACCCAATCTTATCTTGTACAATTGCAAAAGCAAAGCTATAAGTGCTTGTGTCAATATTAGGCAAGCTGAAAAAATCTAAGAATGTAATTAGCATATTTTATCCAAACTCGGTTTATTTTGTAAAAATGTGCTAATGATTTTATGAACCAATCACTATTTTCCTTTGAAAGGCATAATATGCTTAGCGATGTATTTACATGATTATAAGTGTTAAATGTTTCTTCTGGGTAATAATAGGATTTAAGTCTCTATTTTACCCGCAACTAGTGGTCAATACACACAACATTTACATAAAGGCCAAGTCATTTCCCTAGATTTTAGGTGCAAAACTCCTTAGATGCCACTATGTAGTAGTCAGTGTCTATGATGGATGAGGTCAAATTTTGGAATACATAAAACTCAAATAGCCCATTATGATAATTTTAAAAGCCATGCAAATTTTTGATTGCGAGTTTACAGATATTCGCAAATAAGTATTCTATTACCATTCCAAAAAAATGGTTCACATGGGAAAATTTTGTGACTCTTTACATTCAAATGCCATGAACTATCTTCTACCACAAAGAGACTGCAAATGTCGAAAAATTTCATGTCATTGTACTTTTACATTGCAGTCCATGATGTCTTTGACACTAAGATCCACACAATGACTTGTGATATTTTGTAGCTACAATAATGTTGTTTACAAGACAAAATTCCAGCACATTAGTTGAGCACACAAAAACTTGATATTTGTAGCTAAGATGATGTTATAGAAAAAAAAAATTCAAACTCATTATTTGGACAAACACAAACTTGCATCAGAAGAAGACCTCAAAGTACATTAGATGGATGTTTAAACAATTAGCTAGAGCTTGGTTTCATAAGATCAACACATTCCTCATTCAACATGGTTACAAACCAAGCACTACCGATTCGAATGTTTATTTTAAGTCAATGCAACATTCCTTTATCATTCTTACCATATATGTTGATGACACATTGCTTTTTAGCAACAGTGTCAATTTGATAAAAGATGCTAAAAAGATGTTGTTATCATAATTTGACATGACATATTTGGAGGAAACTCACTACTTTCTAGGAATTCAAATCCATAAAGATAGAAACAAAAGACTGATCTATATTTATCAAAAAGGGTATCCTCACAACACACTCATCATATATAATCTAATAAATTGAAAAGCAACTCACTCACTAATGGACCCTGTCCTACGATTGTCGAAGAACCAATGTCCTTAGACAAAGCAAAAAAAGTAATGAACGAGAGATTGTCCCTATCAGTCGATACTTGGATCTCCCACATATGAAATGGTCTATACCAGACCTAATATTTCTTTTACAGTCAACTTAGTAAGCGAATTCATGGCTAATCTTCGCATGATCCACTGGAAGGCTCTCATAAGTGTCATGAGGTATATTCGAGCTAAAAATGACTTATGCATCTATCATGGAGAAGTTGACAATGACAAGCTCCACATACTCAATGGATATACAGGTGCAAGCTGGAGAGGAGATGTAGATATTCGTAGATTCACATGAATTTACATTCTTCTTCAAAGGTGGTCCTATCTCCTGGAATAGTCATAAGCAAACCTCTATTGCTCTTTCTTTGACATAGTCGAAGTATATCATTGCTTCCCAATCTATCAAAGAGATAGTATGGTCGAGAAATTTGTCGACAGACATTTTTCTAAATAAGTAGACTCTAACAATTATATTATGTAATAATCTTTGTGCCATTGTTTTATTGGCCAGCCCTAGATTTCATTCTAGGAGTAAGCACATTAAAATTAGATATCACTATGTCAGAAGTTAAATTATCGACAGAGAGGTAACCCTAGAGTACTATCAAATGCAAGAAATGACACCAAATGTATTTACCAAGGCATTGATCATTGATGCACACAACAGATTTTTTGCATCACTTAGTTTGAGATCAAGGCATTCATGAATACAAATTAAGAGGGGGATTTATTACTTCTCTTCCTAAATCCTCTCGTTAATCTCGATTCATGCGTGTTGTTGTATTTTTTAATGCATTGTTGCATAGTCTACAAAACTACACGTGATTTGAAGACATGTATCTACACAACAGTCAACTTTCAAGTCAAACTATCAAAGGAGTCAAAAGAGTCACTATTAACAGGTGCTCGCATGGTCAAATCAAACATTCAAACCCTATCACCCTCAACTTCAACAAACTCGACTTTGACTTGAATTGACAGATTGTACAATAATGCTTTTGACATGGTAACATTCAAAATAAAGCTAGTCACCTATACCAACTAGCTATTGCACTGTGCGACTAATTTGACAATGACAACATCCACGATTACCACCTGTCCAAATAGTGTCAACCGTGATCACTACCAAAATCTAAGTCAGACAATGAAAGCTCAACACATATTTGTCTGGACTGTCTAACTTTCATTTCCACAACTAACAGTCATTTGACTTCATATTTATCGATGTAATCACCTCTATTGGTCTTGACGACTTTGATGTAAGTTCAAACAATTTCACCAATATTGCACATAATTAGTAGTACTTGATTTCTAGTTATCTACAACTTACTACGAATGTGTAATTTTGTCTTATTATATAGTTTATTTGGTTGTTTTCCCACTTAGGTCAACAAGTCTCATGCTATCATGATTCTATATTTATAAGAATTTATCAACATTCATGAGGAAAAAGACTACAACTAATTCCACCCCTTCATGTACAAACTCTAGCAATGTTGTTTGGAAGAAAGAAGATAAAAACACTTTCAAAGAAAGAAAAGGTTTTTTTGGAGACAAGATTAGAGTAGAAATGACATTTCATAACACTTGATACTGACATCAAATCTATCACAAGGTTATTGAGATCGATATTAATTACACATGCACTTGCGCATGTGCATGCGCATGCATGTGCATGCACACATGCGCACACACACACATTATAATGACTCTCATTATTGCAAATGAGATGAAAGAAAAAATAAAGTTAAAAGACCATCTTGTTGTAGCTAATTGATTTAAGATCTCACTAGTAGTTGTGTGTGTGTGTGTGTGTGTGTGTGTGTGTGTGTGTGTGTGAGAGAGAGAGAGAGAGAGAGAGAGAGAGAGAGAGAGAGAGAGAGAGAGAGAGAGAGATGTATTGGTGAAGAGAGCTTGGTCATCTCCACCTTGGATGGAAAGCCTATCCATCTTCTCTTGCATTTGGCTCCTTCTTGATTCCTCGGCCATGAGTGTGCCTTGGAGTTCTTCAAGTATGGGTAGCTTACCCATAATTGCATATCCCTGAACCAAATTGTCAAATTCAAAGCTTAGTCCATTCAATATGAGTTGAACAAGCTCTTCATCCTTGATAGGGTTACCTATAAAGGCTAGCTCTTTGTTCAATTCCTTTACTCTTAGGACAAAAGTATGTGCACTCTCTCCTTTCTTTTGATAGCTTCTATAGATTTGATTATTCAAAGCTAACATTCTAGTTTGGTTCTTGAATTCATAGACCTTTTGCAAAGTCTCCCAAGCATCTTGAGCTGAAGTGCAATCTCCTACCTCTCTTAAGAGTTCATTTGCAACATTCATTTTTATGCAATGTAGTGCAACATTGCACCTCTTGATGTATTTGGCTTTTTCTTGAGGATGAATAGGTTCACCCTCCTTACCATTTACAATTTCCATCAGATCTTGCATGATCATGATAGATTCCATTCTAACTTTCCATATGGAATAGTTAGTTTCGTTGAGCCTTTCATTAGTATCCAAAAGATATGCATTTATAGATGCCATCTAGTCTCCTAATCAAGGACTTGACACAAATGAAGGTTACTTCTATTGATTTGATTGAAGGTCTACCTTATCCCACTTCTTAGGGACCTGAAAAGATCAGTAATAGACTTCCTATAAAGATCTAAGAATGATCTTTAACAAAATCAAATCATAGAATACTAGAAACAATGCACTTGCTTGATTGAAGTAGACAATACTAGTAGAATTGCCCCTCTTTCTATAAAGAACATTAAAGCTTCCAAATGATCTGATCAAGAGTGAATTTCAGCAACCTAATATACTTCCAAAATCACTTGTAAAAGATCTAAATGGAACTTAATGAGGATGCAACACAATCTACTATCCAATCACAAGCAAAAAATGATCAAAATTGATGAAAAATTGATCTAATTTGGTGCATAAGTCAAGCAATGGTTGGACTGAACCTAAATTACTTTAGGAGGTGTCTACTACACCTTAGAACAGCCTTGAAGAGTCCCCAAAACTCTGATCTTCCCTCTCCTTGAATGCTAGAAAGCCTCCTCTATGAAATCACCTCCAAAACTTGCTTAGAAATCAATGCTTGGAGCAAGCAAAACTTGCTATCTTGGTAATGTGAATTGAATTCAACTTTGCCTCTGGTTTTAGACACCTAAACACCTGCAAATGAAGTCACACAACACCAATCTCCAATGTATTTGACTCACTTTGAGTTCTAGAATCAATACTAGATGCTAAGATCCAATCTACACAAGATTTAGATCAAAAATTGTGATCAAATTGAATGAAAACCAAGGATTTAGCTCATTTCAGCCTTTAGGCTCTGATACCATGTAAAAATTATAGCAAATAAGGATCCTAAAACACTTGAAATGATGAGGAAAACAACAGATTATGATTTCATAAGATTAGCACAAGTTGAACCATCAAAATCCATCAAAAATCTATGCTTGAACCTCACTAAATGGCCCAAATCCTTGAAGAAGGCTTCACACGTGTGAAAGTACGGCCTCCCACAGTCTGAGTACTGTACACCAGACCTACATTCAATCCTATAATCATTAGTAATCACAAGTACTCAAACAATTATGAACATAGAGAGCAATTGCACCATTATGAGAGATAAAACATGAAATTGCTTGATTGATTTTGGTGAGATATCATCACCTATATATACATGATCCATCACGGTTTTGGGTAGGTATGAGTAGCCCTAAACCTATCCCTAATGCTAATTTTGGTGGATCTTTCATCCCTACCAAGTTAGGGTTGGAATCTTGGAGATCCCTCAACAATGCAAAAATTACCAAAAATAGCTCCTATTTTTTCTCCCTTGTATCTAAGCATAATTTGGACTCATTCCAAAGGTTCTAACACTTAGGTCTACTTAAGAACATCCTTATGA
The DNA here is from genome assembly GCA_029204225.1 of Diphasiastrum complanatum. NCBI lineage: Eukaryota > Viridiplantae > Streptophyta > Lycopodiopsida > Lycopodiales > Lycopodiaceae > Diphasiastrum > Diphasiastrum complanatum. The sequence continues at coordinate 45,546,746 of CM055111.1, forward strand.
ATGGAATCCTATGCTATTTGGCACGTGTGACAAGCCACATCATGACCATCTAACTATTTACAAGTCATATGACCAAAACTAGTCAAGCTAGAATTGTGAATTTTTAACATGTGCCAAGTAGCTTAAATGTATAGTTATTTTAATTGGGAGACACCTTTACTTTAATCTGACATCTGATGAGGACATCAGATTTTATAAAGGTGGGGTGGATGTTGTAAAGCTACCTTTACAAGCTTTACTTTCGGCGCCAGCTATGTCCCCGGCGCCAGCAGCGCCCCTGCTGCTCCCGGCGCCAACGGCGCCGGCGCCGCTCCCGGCACCACTGTGACCAGAATCCAGCCGGCGCCAAGTTCCTATGGCTGAAAATCTTTGATCGGTTCTAGCGGAGTCCAGAGAGCTCAGATCGATGTGCAATCACCTCACACGATCTAGGCATGATTAAAGGAAGCCTGGGGATCAATAAATCTAGAGAGAGAAAATGACTTTTTAGAAAGAGAAAATCCTAGAGAGAGAAAAACGTGCTTTACCAGCTTGGGTAGAGTGCTTGGTATGGGGGGGGGGGGGGGTGCCGAATCACACCAATACTATAGGGGAGTGCGGGTTGCGACTCAGGGCAAGCTCCAACCAAGTCTCAGCCTCCCTTGCTGGAATGTTGTCATGGCTCTCGCCTTGGCATGCTAGCGCCCCGGAGACTAGGGTCGGTCACACACTTGAAATGTAACCTTCTCAGATTTATCAATAAAGTGGGATTTTTCTCAAACTGACTCTGATTACCTTCTGGGTTTCAGTGTTCGGTAAAAGCGCCAGTTGTAAGGCCGCTTTCAAAATTTTTAACTTGGCACATAGCTAAGGGTCGTATCCCGGAACGCCAGCGGTATGCCGTCGGGACCATTTGGTCCGTGGCGCCAGCGGTATGCTGTCGGGACCATTTGGTCCAGGAACTGGTTGTTTCCATATCTGTCGCAGCTTGTGGTTCTGAGTGTTCCTTGCATGAACGTGAATGGGTTAAGCTCTTGGGGAACGGGCTCTAACCTGTCCGCTGAGTTGGATGGCTTGCTTGGGTGGACGTTACCTGTTTATGGCTGTCCAGTCTGGCGTGGCACCAGGTTGGCTTCCAGCGCTCGTGACGAAGCTTTCAGTTGGTTAAGTCTGATGTAAGTCAGACCACTTGCTCGGAATGGATGTTACTCGTTTGTAACGAAGCTTCGAGTTGGTTAAGTTTGATGTATGTCGGGCGGCTTGCTTGGAGGGAAGTCACCCACATCGGGACCCCCGATTTGGCATGGCGCCAAGTTGGATCTCAATGTTGGTTTTCGGAACTTCAAGTTGGTTAAGTCTGATCGTTGTTGGCGAGTTGGTTGTTTGTATGTCAAGTGGGTTTGGATGGCAAGAGTTGGAGGCTGGGAAGCTAAGTCGTGGTTCCCGGCTCCCTTTGGGATGCCTGCGCTACAATCTCTTTCATCCATACAAACTGCCTCTGTAGCTGTTTCTTCTTCTACCACCCCTTCCATCACCATCGCTTCATCCATTCCTCGTGCTTCCACAACCATCCCTCTTCAGATCAACCCAGTCAATTCTAAACTCTCTCCTAACACCCTGGCATAGATGTAGGTCATCAACTTTTCACCGCCGTGCCAAGGTACATCACCCCCCTCTTCTCCTTCCATCCTCCACACCACCCTCCAATTTCCCTCTGTTTCTCTCATTCTTCAGTTTGGACAATCTGTCCTCCGCTACTACTTTTTTCACACCCCCCACATCTCCAGTTAAGGCATCGTTGCCCGATGACACATTTTTTCAGACAATGTTTATACCATCTCCAGATCACGTTGACTCCACCGCACCTGATGGCATGAAATCTTCGGAGAAATTGGCTGAAGATGACGACGACACAGTGCAGATCGTTGGGGCCTCCACACAACAAGCCTTTGCTAGCATAAGCGTATCGGCTGCTCCCACGAATATCATGATGGGCTACCAAGCCTTGGGGATTTATATCCAGGATGCGGTAGCAGCCAAAATTGCATCCAAAACCTCATTGGAAAGCTGGATACTACAACTAGACACCAACAACACACAGTTGTGAGCCGAAATCACAAACCTGCAGCAAGAGTTGACAATAGCTTAGCAACAGGAGTTCGATGGGCATCGGAAGATCCAAAAGCTGCAACAAAAGGAAGATGGCCTTAATCAGTACATCTAGAGCCTCTCCAAAGCGCTTACGGATGCTTCCACAAAGGTGCAGAAGCTTCAATCTGAAGCATCCCAAATGCTTGGGGGGGCCCGCCCCCCCCCCCCCCCCCCCCCCCCCCACATGCGCGAGAAAAAAAATACACGTCTAGGAGCGGAGGTGAAAGCATTACAAAGCGAAAAAATTTCCTGGTTAGCTCAGCCCGCACCTGATTCGAGGCCACTATCCCAAGCAGAGATGAATCTCTTCCGACATTAGGTGCAGGTATATAGCCAAACCTTAAATGGCTACCAGGCAGAGTTCGACTAATACAAGTCAAGTGCAAATCAAGAGCTCGCCAAAGCAAAACAAGCTCTCAAGGCTTGCCAAAGATCCATGGAACAGAGACCTCAGTTAGCTCCAGTGGCAATTCCAGTGCCACCCATCTTTGACGCTGCACAGACAAGCTCCAGCTAGGACAAAGGGGGACAAGCAGCAGGGGCAAGCAGTCAAGATCAGGGATCAGGCGCACAATATCAAGGGCCCCCTGATACAGGACCAGATACTCGAGGCCAAGATCAGGGCCAAGACACAGGTCCGAGTCAAAGCCAAGAGGATGGTCAAACCTCCACATCTCGAGGCTCGCAATCCATTTTGGCCAACCGCATCTTTTGACATCCAAAGTCCGTGGACGAGTTAATCAACAAAATCCTAGCAAAGTATCCCCACGAGTCTTCAAGAGATGGCTGGCAAATCTCATTTTCGGCCCAAACCATAAAAGACAACAAGCTACAAGCACTCCCCGCCCTCCCACCACAACCAGAGTGGCGTCAGCAGCTATTCGAACGTGACCCTGCAGTCATCAGGGCATCCGTGGCTAGTCTGCAACAACTCAGAGCGAACGCGCATTTCCTGCCATGCACACGACGATCCAAATGGGCGGAATGTGACACTCCTCTGGACAAAATCACCCTCAACAATTGTAATTGGCCAAGAATTTCATCCAAACATAGTTGGAATACAGATATAGACGCTTGGAGGGCTCTCACCCAGTTTTTCAATAAATACTTCAACTGTCTTGACCCAACAGTCCGCGCAACAGCCACTTACGCCCGGGGCTTGGAGAATTTAATGGGAATTGAGACCAAATACGATAATTTTCTTCCACCCATATTCTTTGATCCAAATCAGGCGTTAGTATCTGAAAAAGTGAAAGATCAGCTGCCAATAGCTCGTGTCTATTACCGAGTCGCACTCCTTGGCGATCCTAAGACGAGCCGATTTCATGCATGGGTAGACCAGAAATGGCTAACAAGGATACACAAGTCCCTTCACACGCACAAGAAATTGAAAAACATAGATCAAATAAATTTTATGGAAGACGTCACCGGCTACCTGATCAACCAGAGGCGAACCAAGAGATCCCTGTACTAAACCGACAAAGTGCCGAGACACCAGCACTACTTCAGGCCGTGGGTCCTGTTGGGGGTATTCCCATATTGTAAATAAATAATATCGACTAATAAAATATGTTGGGAGGGCATGGCATCCTGCGCGTATAAGCCCATGGCCAAATGAGCACACAAGTTGAGCATAAATAGAAATAATATACTTGGGCCCTTTTGTAATTAAAATAAAACTTGAGGCCCAAAGTCAAGTTAGAAACTTAGTGTTAACATTTTTAAGTTGGGTCCAAATGGAGGCTCACATGAATCATGTGAAATCTAATGTACTTTTTTAAGACCTTTGGATCAAGTTGGGTCCAAGATGAACGGATAGGATTAGTGTACATATTAGTTGATAGTATTTTGGGGTAAGGGCCTTCCCCATTTATAAAAAGACACCTCATGTACTCTATTTGCATGCTTAATGAGAAGGAGAAAACTCTACCATTTTTGGAAGAGAAGCATCCTCATTTGCTATTTAATGCTTGCTATTGCTATTGTTGTTTTCCATTTGCCTTCAAGTTCATGCTTTTTGGTTTCAATAGTTTATGTTTCTCCCTTAGCAAGTACAATGAGCAAGTGAGCTAACCTCCCATCTCTCTCTCTCTCTCTCTCTCTCTCTCTCTCTCTCTCTCTCTCTCTCTCTCTCTCTCTCTCTCTTCCTCTTTCTATACTCCTTCTATCCATCTTTTACTCTCTCTCTCCCTCTCTTTTTCACTACAAATCATGTGGAATGCTAGTTTAGTGGAGTAGAGTTAGTGGGGGTAGTGTTAAGGGTGAGTAGAGTTAAGGGAGAAAGTAGTGAAATAACTAAAAGTAATATCTTTGCATAGTTAGGTGCCTATCCTAGTGATCTAACCCTCTTTGATAGGCAGAAGGGCTGCTCACCGACGATATCTACATCCCTACAATGGATAAACAATAATCTGCACTTTCTTGGACTACAATATCTGCACTTCCTCTATAGGCATATCCAAACTTTAGTAGCACGTCTCGATACTTTACCACAGTTGAGCTTGAGTCAATTCCTGGAATAAAAGGCCAATTGATCTGTCGCTCGGCTGGTTTTGTTTTCTCCCAAAGGTCTCTTCCCTTTTCTAGCTTGGTGCCCTTAGGTTCTCCTGAAGCTGCTCATCATTATTCAGCATCATCACGATCCTCCAGGAGGGTTCTGGACGTACGACGTTCACGAGGCTGTTGAGCTTTGGATATTCTTCTATAGTTACTTTCTTTGCCCGCCTTCGTTCTCCTTTCTTATAGGTATTTTGGTCGTCAAACTCTTTTCGATCGTCGTACCATCTTTTGATCTTTTTTATAGATTTCTCGAACAGCTTTCTTGAGGGCCTTGCCAAATAGTCATCCAAGGTTGTGGCACTCTTTGTATCAGAAATCTTTAATGTTGAAACCTCAGACTTTGATCTAGTGAAGATGTCACTCTTTTCTTCTGGAGGGGATGAAGAAAGTCCCATAGTAGGTTGCACAGTCTCATCAAGTGGATCTTGATCAGAAAAATTAAAATCAGGTGGTGATGGAGGCGAAAATAGTTTACAAGTGGAGGATAGTGGGTTAGTTATGAGGTTATACTGAGTTGTTGGTGAAATAAACTATTTTAGAAAATGGTCATCAATTTTAAGAGACGATGTGAGAGAAGTGGATGTGGAGGTGGTTGAACAAGCAAATGGAAGAAATGAAGGTTGGTAAGATGAAAATGGTTCTGAAAAATAAGAAGGTGAGTGGGGCAACTGAGTGTAAGTGGAGGAGTCCATGGCAGGTTTGTGGAGAGAGCCAGTTGTGGAACCTTGATATGGCATGCCAGAACCAGCACCTCATTGGTTGATGGATTGGCTTTGCTCAGGAGCTCCAACATCATCATTATGGTCATCTTTTTTCTACACTGATACGCCTGCATCGAGTCTACAGGATAGTCCATTTGTCACTTTGACAGGAGAAGTTCCTCTTGGATCTTGTCAATGCTTTCTTTGAGTGCTGACAGCTTCTTGTTGCTTTCGTCTTCTGAAATTTGATGGTTCATCTTCAGGGCTTCGTGTTTATGGATTAAGGAGATATACTTTTCCATTTTTATTGCTGCTCTTGACGACGGAACTTGAACTTTTATATCTTTTGGCATGATTGGTTGCTTGACTGTTGTCATCACGTAAGTTAGTCTCTTATTTTTCTGAATTATAAGATCTAAGGAACTGGTCTTGCACCTCTTGGAGAGACTGGAGCTGATTTGTAAACTGGTTTTGCTCTTCCAATCTCTTGGCCCTTTCACTCTACAACTTTTTCATAACTGTCAGCAACTCTGCGTCTCTTAACTGCAGGTCCTGATTTGCCGTTCTGAGCTCGTTTGTCTATTGTGCTAGCTGGTCTACCATCCAATGAAGGTGGTAAGAGGTCTCAACAAGCCACTTCAAGGGCTCCTTGGCTCTTTCAGGCAAGCTGTCATAGGCTGGAAAGACAGAGAACTCAGTAGGAAAAGAAAACTGAGAAACTGTGGAACGAGACAGTAATGGAATGGTTAGTTGAGTATTTTAAACAATATTAACGGAGGTGGTAGGAATGGTAGCAACAGGGGTAAGAGAGACGGTGATGAGTGTGGTATCAATAATGGTGGTGGTATTGGTGGAAGTTAGTGATGTGACTGGTGCAACTGCCTCTAAAACTGTCTCCACCTCCTCTTCTACAAGATTGCCTTCATCAAAGTATTCAAGAGCATCTACGTCGATGAAGCAGTCTTTAGAGCAGAGGGGCCTTCAATTTTCTCTTTGGCCATTGGGCTTTCTTGGATTTCCACTATTACTTGAGCTGCTTGAACTTGATCTTCTACCCTTGTTTCTTGATCAGGTCCAACTTCTCTTTTCTCTTTTGCAGTGTCTTTGTGAATGGGATCAACTGCAATTGTATCTTCTGCTCATGTAGTTGCAGGCAACTCCCTTTCTCCCTTCCTTAAAACTGATGCTTGTGGGTGGATGGCAACCAGAAAAGCTATAGTCGGCTGGACACAAGGGGGTGATATAAGAACTAGAGGTGGTTCTGATGGGGACTGAGATCTGGAATGTCGAACATGTGATTGCACTGATAGCTAGGTGTCCATGATCTGGAGCTGAGGTGAGGAGGCAGCAGGTGAGATTCGTCGTCGTCTGGGACGTCTCGGCCTGAGGCTGCCTTCTTCTTCATCTTCATTGTCTTCACTGATAGATGGAACATCTTTGTACCCAGTCATGTTCTTCTTCTGTTTTCTCAGAGTCAGCTGATTTGTCATAGATGGCGGTGGGTTATCGGACTCCGTGTCGAATTCATGAGCCGATTTGCGGTCCTCTTCATCCTCTGCTTCTTCGGTGGTGTAGTATTAGCAAGTTGAGAGAATGGTAATGAAGACCGGTTGTGTTCCTTCTTTATGCGACGTTCATGAGCTGCAGCAGCTTGTTGGGAAGATGTGGCTGAAGCTGTGGATGGGGTATAGCCTTGGCTAGCATCAGCATCTCTTGGAAGCAATGCAAGCCTCATGTCGATAGAGGATTGACTGTGAGCGAGATCAAAAAAGATGTAGCCCAATGAGATAACTGGGTCTCTCTTTTGTAAAGCATTGATCAACTGTGTGGAGATGAATATGGCCCAATCATATAGGTTGTGGTGGGCTGCATAGGATTCTCCAAGCATGGCAAAAATCTGGAGGGAAATCCGCAACAGATGCGTGTAAATGTGTACCTGGTGAGGTAGGCATAGGTAGCTCCTAATTCCTTGGATTTGATGGCTTCAAACATGATGCCATCCTTGTTCTTCCACTTGTCAACGGAGGTGTCAAGGAACTTGGCATGGGATTGCTGCATCATGTTGGTTAGGGTTTCTCTTTATGACCACTTGGGAAGCCGAAGGTAGTAAGATTGCTAATAGCCAAGTAGACATAGAGTTGAAGATTGGGAATATCAATGCGGAACATCAGTTGTTTGGCTACAAAATTTTCATAGGCCTAGTACATCATGTAGAGGCTCTGATGTCCATTCCACTTAGGAATTTTGAACTCGAACAACTGCAAGAGCATCTCTGCTTGTGTGTACTACTGGAGCATGGCACTATGTTCACATAGAACTAATTTCAATGTCGGAGGCATCTCTGGTACCTTTGCACTATGATCAGAATCTAATTCTACCATTTTTTTAGAGTGTCTGTCGTGGTGGAAAATGCAAATGGATCGAAAAAACAAGCAGACTCCAAAAAATATACAAACTTGAAAAGCAAGCAGACTCGAAAAAATTTATTGAGGTGGATAGATGGTGGCAGATGCAATAAAAAAGAGAAGAGGAGAGCGTCGGATGGAATAAAAAAAAACTGAGCGAATGCAGTTGGGCGATGTTATTGTCTACAGAGGGTAGTTGGATGCAAAAACACAGAATAGCGGCTGGAGATGGCCGATGGAAAGATGGCAGATTTAGATGGCAGATACACTGGCGGATACAGAAGGCAGCTGGAGTCTCTTGGCAAGTGAATTAGATGATGCATGCATGTGAAGGAGCGATGGAGAGAGCAGTCAACTTGGATTTAAAAATGGCTAAATCGAAACAGGAATCATAAAAAATGCCAGAGATTTGAAAAGCTGACATGACCTCTTGTGAGAATAAGAAATAAAGAGACAACCAACATATTGATAGGGAAATTTAGGGCAGACGACAAAATTGAAAATTCTACTGGCATAACAGCCTCTTGGCCATATACCAGTTCAAATGGTGTTTTCCAATCCGTGGCTCACTTTGGCGTTGTGTGATATGCCCAGATAGCAGAGAATAACTTCGTTTCCCAATCTGATGACTGGTTTCTACTATCTTGGTTAAGATTTTACAAATCATTTAATTCGTAGACTCATCTAGTCCATTGCATCTAGGATAGTACATGGTACTCTTTTAGTGGATAACAAAGTAATGAGTCAGTAAACTATTGATTACTTCATTAAGGAAGTGAGAACCTCGATCACTGACAAGCTATATGAGACAACCAAATCTAGTGATTATGTTTTCATAGAGGATCCTCTACAGATTTACTTATAGATGATGAAGCCTGACTAGGATTTTTTTGATTTTGAATCAAAGGTTTGATTGGATATTTAATCTTTTTACGCATTTGGAATTACTTATCAGTGAATCGTACGTCAACCTTTGATCTTTTTTTTAGCATGTGGGATATTTGTGGATTTGTAGTGGTAGGCATGCATGGATGTTTTGGTGGTGTTTCTCGGCTAAGTCTTCATCAATGGTGTTCAAAACTTCATCATTGTGTACATCCCATTGATAGACTTTTAGTTTGGGTCAGTATATACGAGTGTTGACTGGTTGTGGATGTTGCACACAAGCCAATGGTGATGGAAGTTTAATCTCTTTCGGTATACGACGCTTTTCTAAACGCTCGAGATCCAGCAAGTGTATTAGTTGGTCGTCAGATAACTCATGTTCTCCCACAGTAAGAATGCGATCCTCATTGGTGGATATGTCCGTAACAAAGGCATCTTCAGACATCCACTCAATAGGGAGTGCATCTATCATGTACAAGGGCAAGATGAGAGTGTTGATGTCTATGGAGTGTATAGTGATTTCAATTGGATCGTCTTCTTGAACTTCTTGCACACAAAGAGTGGCATTGACACAATCAATGGTCGCTAAGACATGTCCCCAATTGATGATATCGATACTCTGCACGTAATGACCCTTTACGGTGGAATCGATACTATCGAGGTCATCATAGGTAGTTGAAGACCAATTATCTTCAATGTGTGCAGGCTTTATCTTTCTGGTGGCATCGACAAAACGATTTTGTTTTTCTTCCAATCTTGAATCACTCCGGTCATTTCTAACCAAGGTGTTCCAAGAAGGAATTGATAGGTGTGCGATTCATCAGGTAGATCTAGGACTACACACTCTATAGTGAAAATCAAACCGACAATTTTGATCGATAAATTGCTTATGTGCCATACGCAACTTGTACTTAGGCTTTTCCAATGTGGATATTTCCCATGCCTTTGCTAAAGACAGGACGATAATATTCACGCCAGCTTGTATGGATGGATAAAATTTGTAGTGCACTGATAAAGTGATGATGTTACCTAGCAACACCTATATGAAGTAAGCTCATGTCAACATTATGAACCACTTCAGTGTTTTCCTGTCATCTCAACTCATCTGGTACATTAGGCTGCTGGGAGATCTGGAATATTGCATCCCACAAGGGTTTGGAAAACTTCACGGCCATGTAGAAGGGCATGGTGATTTGAGCTTGTAGGAGATCGGAAAGAACCTCTATTCCTCATGGTGGTTGCCCCTGTGTAGGTAACTGGGCAAATGGCGGAGTAGAAGTCCTAGTTTCAGCTCTACCAAACTCATCTCGGAACTCATGGTATTTGAAGAAACGAGATGTTTCTAGTGCCAAATCCATGCTAGCTCTATACACAGATTTTGACAGAAAAGTCACAAGAAATAAAATTGTTTCGCGACAACAAATCTTTCTTGCTCCACGAACAGCCAAGAAGATCAGCCAAGTACCAAGGGGTACAAATATTTGATAAAATATCATGACATCAACAGAAGTATTCTAGATCGTGGCTAATCTGCCACTCTTGTAATTCGCGATTAGTTGTAGATGTATAATCTTTCTAATCTGTAAGTTATACGATGCGACACAAAAAAGTTCACGAACTATATACTTTCTGTTTGATGCATAATGCAAAAAGCTAATAAGCAAGACAAGAAGTCAGAAGACGAAAATACATGTCCGCCTGCGTGTGAGACAATTTTGTAGAGGATCTGTAGATCTAGAAGTCCGCTAGTAAGAAAGACACGATTCGTGAGAGAACTGTATTTCTCTCACGCCAACGCACTGCGTGGATCTGTCATGCAGTGCTTGAAGAATCAGAAAATCAATAGGAGATATTGTAGTTGTTGTGCACATTATTATTCTAAATGATTGTATGATCTCGAATGTATTTTTGTCTATTACAATTCGTGTGCCGCACTTTGGTTAGATCTTGTTGAATGCTATATCAATCTGTTAATGTAGATCAGCAGTGTCTGACTACTCTCTGAAGGATTGTAGGAATGATATAGCCGGTAGTGACTAGCGATAATATCTGAATTTATGACGAACTGATCTTGTTCGTGAATCCTTTCGCTTCGTGTTTCGCCTCGCTTCGCTTTGCTTCGCTTCACGATCACTTGGACATAAGGGTAAATCCATTTCAGAGCTCACCCAAGTTTCGTTTCGTTTCGTTTCATTTCATTAAGTTTCGTTTCGTTTAGTCTTGTCTCGTCTCGTCTTGTTACAGAGGCTGATTGACCTCTTCACGAATGCTTGTGCTTCGTTTCGTTTCGTGTCGTTTCGCGATCTCTATGCTTTCATGAATCAATATCAGAGCTCGTTTAAGCTTCACTTCGCTTCATTTCGTTTCGTTTCGTTTTGTTACGTGTTGTGTTTCAAAGCTTGATTGATCCAACATGAATTATTCTCAAGCAAAAATAATTCGAGTCCCGCGAATCGTTCGAGATTTAATTTTATCAGTTTGTCACCAGAGTTCTAACTAGAATTTGCATTTTCTGAGTGCGTTTTTCGCATCAGTATTGTCTTTGAGCTTCTATAGGGTCAGAGTAAGATTGTGAGATCATGGAAGTATGAGCAGAAGGGTGTGGTTGTGCTAGGTCCTTGTTCTCATCTAAGGTCCGATATTGCGCGCGTGCTCTTCAGATACCCTACGTGTTGGAACAATCTTTGGTTTGGTTAGGGCAATCTTTATAGCAATGTCTTCTGATACCATCAACACATTCAGCTACAAAGTCATAACGAAGTCGACATTCACTTTGAAAATGAGTGGTTTCTCCACAGACAAAACATCTCTTTTGAAGTGCTGAAGGGAAAATGGCATAACCATTTTGATCAACTTTAGTAGGTTGTTACTCTGGATAATATTGCTCGTTAGGATAGGAGGTAGATCTGTCATCATGTAGAGTCATAGGCTAGGGTGTCATAGGAGGTATTCTGCATGACATTGGCTACACAATGTAGTTACTCTATAACACGTCGGCCTTTGAATTGATCGTGAAGAAAAATGGGCAAGAAAACCCGATAGTACATATTGATAGTTTGAGACGTCAACTTTGTCGTTAGGTTCAAATAGTGAACAATTGATAGTTCGACTGTCCCCGAATTGTCGAGTCGAGTGACTGTCAACTATCGAAGGATGGTTCGATTTGTTTGAAAGGAGCCTATGCGATCCACAATGAGAGAGGCCCACAAGGGAGAATTCATCATTTAAAAAGACAAAAAGATTTTATAAAATTAAGAAGAATTACTTTCTCAAGGGGAGCTTAGCTCATCCACATGAGATTTCTCAACTATAAATTAGAATGCTAAAAAAAACTCACTTGTATGCTCAAACTTATCTAGAAGCACTTTAGCTTTCAAAAATTGTCACAATAGCTTATTGGTATTGTGGCAAAGCTAAACATTCACCTAAAAAGGACACATAGATAGCATTGTGAGAAATATTAGAATGCAAAGTTAGTTTAGCTTTCAACAAATCATCACAATACCTTATCGGTACTGTGGCAAAGCTAAACATTCACCTAAAAAGGACACAAGAGATAGCATTTTGTGAGAATTATTAGAGAGAGCAAAGTCAAGTTAAAAACTCAAATAATCTTGAACTTATTAATAAAGGAAAAATGTAAATTTGTTCTAAGCTAACCAGTTGATGTCACAAATGCAGATTTGTAGCAAGTGGCCCACCTCATCTTTAGGCAGCACCCGTCTTATCACTGTCCCCAGGTAATGCCCTTTTTTTTTGCTCATGTGTCGCTCTGTCTAGGACCCACAGTGCTAGCGCATTGAGTCCGGGTACCAGTACCAGCCAATACAGCAAACAAGTGCTGTTTTATGGTTTGTTGGATCCTGACTTAGACAACAACGCGAAATATGCACATCATCCAGATTTCATCCTACAGCTTCAACTAGTGCTTACTTGCTGGCCCCAAAATAATCAGATTCAGCTTTCCAGAGACCAGTCTCCATCATCTACTGCTTTGCAAATTCATGTCAGGAGAACCCATAAAGTATAATTTCTCCATTAAATCTTTACTTCATTCCTTTCTTACTAGGTAAGTCGTGCCATTCGTGTTCAGTGTTGTTGTTGAAATGGTTGCACGACTAGTACTCAGAAATTCGAATCAAATCCTGCTTCGTTCTGTTCTGTATTCATTCTGGCAGGTAGATGCGGTGACTAGAATCCATCTGCGTTCCCCCTCTTACAAGCTCGGGGGAATGTGAAGAGCACACATTGAAATTCAAAATGAATTCTTTCATAACATTCAGCTTGTTATACTACTACAAATTTTACCTTTCTAATGAAATGAGTAAAAAGTTTTCAAACCTTGTTAACATAAATTAGTAATAATTTACAATGTGAGGTTCTGCAACTTTAACTTTTGAATAAAGTTTAACCTGGAAATTCAGCTTTTTCAATTCAAGGGTATACTGCAAATCTGGCCTTCATATGGCATGTTGTAACTTTTGTGCTTTTGTTTTGAAAAGCCCAAGGAAGTGCAAATTCCACCTCTATCTTGCTCTCCAAGCAAGGTGCTGGCAGCAGGTACAAAAGAACAAAAGCGGTGCATACACAATCATAGGACTATATGTGAAGTAGGTCATTACTTTTAAGCTCCCTTTCTTATGCCCTCAACCCGCACCGGTGTTTATGTATCATGGAAGCTTCCAGTAAGGACTCCCATAAATGAGCTTAAATTTTTTTGGGACTCCGGATAGCACAGAATCTCATGTGCCCAACAAATTCTATTGCATAATGCGCTATATCACTTATGCTTAGGTATTTATATTTATGAAATTCAGATTATATAATTGAATAGGCATATGTACTTTTGCAGTGAAATTTTGCCGTGTGTTAGGGCACTCGAAGTTTTTGCCCATGTGGGAACACACATGCTCAGCAAGAGACTAAAAAATGGGCAGAACCTGCCAGATATATAAATCATTATAAAATTGGAATCTATAATTTCTCTCCAAAGCAACTCCATGAAAATCCTTGAATGGTGGTTACTTCCAAAACGTGGATAGCTATTTTCCTTTGCAGAAAACTTCATGTTTACTAGATGATAATAGATCTTTAAGTTCTAAAATGGATCCATTAAGTTGATTATGATAATTTTATGAAATCTTGTGAAGTTGTATCTCATGAGAGCCCATTAATATTAGTATTTGGTCAATTACAAAGGCCATGTCATAGAAGTATAACTCAATTCAAGCTCAAACTTTTGGATGGGATGGGAAAAAGAAACAATCTTTGCTGAAGGCCTTTCAAAGATTAAAATAACTCAAAAGTGATAGGTAGATATTATCTAATAAAGGTAGTTGGATCTATTTATCATTTTGTCACCACATTAAGATGAAAAATAATCAACAAAATTTATTAGTTGGAAATACAAACTGGCAAGAATTTTGAGTTGAAGGTTGATTAGCAACATTTCAAAAAAACTAGGGAATGTGGCAAGCCACTTGGCCCTGCCTTAAGTTGGTATTTTATTTTATTTTACATGTGTTAGATGTAAATGTGACACAAAAAAAAATTGTCTATTTTTATTAACAAAAGATGGGAAAACTCATCATAGTACAAAAAATTGCATGTGGGAAGTGTGAATGTTAGAAGGTGGTTTAAAAGTTATTGTTTGATGCAAGTCACCAGGTAGGGCAGTTGCAAGTTGTCCTAGTTCTTTCGAGGAATGCGATGACAGTAATGCTACTCTTTATGTTGAGTTTCATGAGAAGCAACAATACTTCCATCAATAGAAACCCGATGAAGGAGGCTTACGTGATATTTGGGTCATTGTATAGGTAATAATAAATTGGTGAGTAGTCACTCCAATAACAATGCGTGACTCCATAAAAAAATTTCGAGTTGTGTACATGTGCATTTGTCCATATATGATCTAACTGGCTTCCATACAATGTTGTTGTTGTGATAGTTTGTCGAAAAACATGTTTTTGCATGAATGTCGTAAGATGGTTGGCATGATTGTTGCAAGCAAGCATATTGATATTCGAGTCTCCAAGAGAGTTAGTTTCACAATTTAATAAGTACTATTTAGATTGCAAGAAAGAGATATCCATTGAAGTTTGAAGGGTAAAAGTACCATTTTTGCAGCCAATAAAGTTAAATTAAAGGAAGAAAGCAACCTTGAGTTGAACTTTCCATACAATATCGACCAAAGAGAGAAATTATCTAATATCAAAAGATCTTTGATATATCTGTCTGCCGCAATGAGAAATCTTAAAAGTATTTTCACATGAATAAAATTCCATCATCAACCCCACAAAGTTGACATACACCTCAAAGTATACTATGTGAGAGCTTTGGCAGAGAAAAACATATGCAAATCAGTTTGTTACCATTGATATATGCCAATTGAGGTATAATATGATAAGCAAATCCCAAACTTTTTAGAACAGGCGAGATTCCATAGATAATGAGTTTTAGCTATGAGGCACACTCGTCTCTGGATAAACTCCCTTTTCAAAGACAAAACTATTGACGACTTTTTTAGATCCTTTCCTTCCCACTCCATGCAATCTTATCATTTGTGTCATTTGTGTCTTAGACTATCATGAAGAAGATTATTTGAGACTTTATGATAACATTCCTGATAGATACTTGGTGAATTTCACCTAACAGTTAACAAGAACAAGAAGCTCACTTTTATATTTTCAATGGTAATCCATGAGATTTTCTTTCTATATATGCCTTGGCCACAAATGTTTAGCCTGAATCTGCTCTCACAACCAATAGATGATGCATGCAATGAAAAATAAATGTTATAGCTCATAGGCCTCATGTCAGTGAGCCAAATTTCACTTCCAAGTTCACAATCAAGAAGCTGCATGAAGGTTTTCAAGTGCCACCCTTTGAGTCTATGAAGGTTTGATGATCAATGGACTCACAAGGGCCTACAATACAACTCTTCCTAACCAAGTCACTGGAAATGTTTAAACCAAGATTTGATCATGGGATAGGATTTCAAGTTTGTAGGGATAGTTGGCTCAATAATCAGTTCTATACTTCTAAGACCAATAGCAATGAATCATTGTGAGCTTCTATCATCTTATCTTCACATGGGTGAAGAGCCGTTTTTCCCTAAATATTTGCATATTCGCAACGTAGAGAAGCAAAAAGTCATTGGTTTTTAAAGCCTTTATGATGGCTATGTGGATCATGTGATGGAGATAATCCTGTTATACATGCTTATTCACGATCTTGAAATGTGAATGTCTAAGGATTTGCCACCTATTTGCACAGAATATAGGATCTAGAGAAGTTTACAAGAACAATGTCAAAATTTGTTGTACTTATTTGTTTATAAGGACAATGTCCCAAATGGACCTGCAACTGATTACAATCTGATTAACTATACTGACCTTCGTTATGCAACGTACGTAGTATTGTCTACATTGCAGATGTTAACCTATCCTAGGGATCTTCATAACATGAGAGTTGCACTTCAACTTTCTTTCTTTCCAAAATCTGCCCAGTGGCATTCAGATCTATAATGTCAATCCCATATAGCTTCAGATATCATGATACCAGATGTGCATTTTAAAGCTAAAAGCATTTTGTGTATTTGATGTATAAGCAACAACACACTATATGAGGTTGCAACGATCAAAAATTAAAGGCCCGATAGCAAAATACATAACAAAATCTGTGATTGAAGTAATCCATACCAGATCTTGAAGGCCCTACAGGAGCTAGAGATGAAGACCATAGCTTAAAACAAACATTCCAAAAAGCTGAAACACTATATTCACAAAGAGAGGTTCTTAAAATCCCCCAAATTAGACTAAATTAGATGATAATTTGTGGCCATTATTGATAATTTGTGGGAATTAAAGGTTAGTGTTGAAGAGATCGACGTCAGAAACCTGAATTTTGTAGACATAGCATTTCATTGATAAGGTTCTCCTTGTAACTGAGGAGCGCAATGAGAGCTTCTTGTTGAAGCTTCGTGATCGGATACATAAGTATGTCTCTCTACCACTTCCTACCTTCCTCCATACCTCTCCGGTAGGAACCTATGAATCGATCAATGTTGTTTTGGGAAGAGAGAGAGCGTGTCATCACACCGCAAGTCCATGCAAGGATGTGAATGCATGCAAGAAGGCACGAGAGCATCCACCTGGTTAGCACATGGACAGAGACAGAGACAACGCATAAACATTTATCCTAGAAACAAATTTACCCTATTAATTTAGTAAAACTACGTTAGCTATTATTTAAATACGTGGCAACTTTACAAATAAGTATAGATATGAAAAAAAGTAAAAAATTAAAAATTTTATAAATTAATTAAAACACAAGCACCTCAAATTTTTGTTGTGTTTACTATGTGCCCCCCCTGCCTTACAGCAGGGCCAACTAGCAAACTCTAAAAAATATAGGATATTGCAGGGAAACCTCAAAGGAAGTTACCTGGACATTGGATGCCCCAACATCACTGTTGACATGCATGCTCAGAAATTAAAATAGCAATAAAATGCAGGTGGATGATGCTGCAGCACGTGACGCAATCATGTTGCGAATCAGGCCACTCAAGCCAATGATATTGTTGACGCCATCTTATCTGTATCCACAACATCCTTCGAAGTTTCAAGCTGCCTCGATTCTGCATCATTCCTGACTGATTCCAACCTGGTGTTACCTGGTCATATATAAGCTCCACACTGCACTGCCTACAGGTTGTTACATTTTGTTTTACAAGTTGTTCAAATGCTACAGATCAGAAACTGATTCATTCTGTCCATTAAGCTACTCTTCGTATTTCATGCAGATAATCTTTGGACATCTGTTCGTTGTGTTCTTGGACGGATAACATTTCACCTTTTGATTCACAGTCCAACTAGCAGCAGCATTTCTTTTTGCTAAAAGCAATGAGAGAAAACAGCTCTTGAAGTTGTCTTTCTGAACGTTTTATTTTCTTCCATCTCTTTTGTGACTAAGTAGCGAAAGGACTATTAGGTGCAATGTGGGTTAAATGCATGAGGGGATTCAGTTTTCTGATTTCCGTTTCCTTATTTAATGAAGAATGACGTCAGTAGTTAAAGGCAAAGCGTCTGGAGATAGTGCAAGCCTAGAGACTACCCGAGCGCGGCACAAGAATGTGATGGAAGATCATATCGAAGTCAACATGCCAGAACCACCGTCTGAAAGCTGCTGGGACGATAAGCAATGCAGTATGTGTGGAGATGTAGGCTTCTATGGAGAGCTCTTCAAGTGCACGAGATGTCTGTATAGGTTTCAACATACGTGAGTCATTCTATTTGTAACTTTGTGCTTTCAAGGACTGGATATCTTCTACCCTATTCAATTGTAGAATCAGAAACGCCTTAGCTTTTCTGGAGCTGTTGCTTATATACGTACTTGCAGGTATTGTAGTTGTGCATATCCAAATATGGATCTAGATGAAGCAATTTGTGACTGGTGCTCGAAGTCCGACAGGGATTCTGGGATGAAGCAAGCAGACATAAATACAAAGAGAAAGCCCAGGTCATTCAAGGCACAACTTGGCAGAGATGCACTAGCGCTTCTGCTAGAAGTGGCACATGTACAATCTGCTGTAACTGAAAACGTTTCAGAAGCTGGTGAAGTTGATCAACAGGCATTCTTCAAGAAAGATTCTCTCGCCACTCATGGGAAACCAGTGCCTAAAAGACAGCGAAATGGACACAACGAGAAAAAAAAGCCAGGTCCAGGCAGCTGGAGACAAATGAACAAAAGCAAGCTTCCATTGGGGTTACCATCAAAAGGAGTAGGGCGCCGTTATAAACTTCTAGCTGATGTATTATTGTGACAATTGTGGGCTTTTCGGAGAGGATTGGCCAGCCGCTTAACCTTCTATTCTATGTTTGATGCTGAAATTATAAGTCCTGGGCAACTCTTGATTCGGATGCTTCTGTGCTTATTGTAGACATTTGATTCAATTCATCGGGCTTCCGTTTTAAGCTTTTTGTAAGATCCATGGAACAGGTGTTACATTTGCTGAAAAATGTCAGTAGTTTCTAAATTAAAGGATTTATGAAATCCTCAACTTCTCCCTGAACTACAATTACTGATAGAAAAAGATATCCACCAGTAGGATCATTGCTCCTGTAAACTTCTGTGTTTGTTCAGGCGAAATAACGTCCTATGTTTCAATCCTCGCAAGCTGGCTGCAGTTAATTGGAAGTGGTAACAAAACTAGCTGAATGAGACACCATCCTGCTGGTAGATCGCATGCTGAAAAAATTTCAATAGCTGTTCCTATGACATCCTTTTGGGATACTACAAGGCTAACTAGGACAAAGAATATTAGGTAGATGTACCTCACACTTGGACAGTATAAATCAATGAAATCCTCCCAAGTCTGTTATTGAACAAAATTACAACTCTTTTGTTGATCTATCTGGCAACCTGTAGAGATTCAAGACAACAATCTGTTGCTTCAACCTTTTCTATACCGCATTCTCAATATGGTTTGAGTATCTTCAGAGTTTACCGCTCAGATATTGGATCATACAGTTATGATTTATCAGTTCAAACTGGGTCAGGATTTTTCGGTGTAGTCATTTACTTGTCACCCTCCATAATATTCCTGCTTGAGATGTGTCAAAAAAATCATAGTGCTGAAGTTTTAAAGAGAGTGTGTGTTTATATGGGATGTACACAATATTGGGAAGTGGTCTTTCTTAAGTGCCTTTGCACCCATTAAAATAACCTCCCAAAATAATGATGGCGAGGTCCTTAGATCGAGCCATAATCAAATACCAGGTACTTAGGTCGAGCCATAATCAAAGAGCAAGGGTGTACATGTCAAGTAAAAGAGCTTTCCCAAGCACAAAGAATGGCAATGAAGACACCTTATGGTTGAAGTATGTTTTATGAATCTCACTTATGCATTTTTGTGGGCCCTTGCCCGAGGCCGGAATATGTCAAGTAAAAGAGCTTTCCCAAGCACAAAGAATGGCAATGAAGACACCTTATGGTTGAAGTATGTTTTATGAATCTCGCTTATGCATTTTTGTGGGCCCTTGCCCGAGGGCGGAAGCCCAAGGGCAGGGCCTGAGTTGCAAGGAAGGCCCAAGGGCCCGGGCCTTCCCCTGCGTAATGCTCATTGACAAGGTCCCGCCCTCGGGCAGGGCCTAAGCTGCAAGGTAGGCCCGAGGGCTCGGGCCTTCCCCTGCATAATGCTCATTGAGAAGGTTGCATGAGAAGGATGAAATTCCTGCAGAATGCACTACTAAGCCAGTTGTCAGATCCATTTCGGCAGAACAGCCTTGTAATCTAGCGGTCACAGCAGGCATTCTGCAGATTGTGTCATTTGGAACTCTGTGCTTGAAAATTCTGTGGGAGGAGGTGCCTCCAGAATACACATGAACTTTGAGCATTGAGCATTACGTGAGTCATAATTTTATAATTTCTCAAATTAAGATCCTTTAATGAGCACAATGTTAAAATGAATTTTTTTCATGGAGTTTAGATTTTATAATATGCCAAAAGCGTAGTTGAAGTCATTACCAAATATCATAATATGCAAAAAAATAAGGTGAAGTCACTTTCAAGTTTGATAATGTGACATTCTTTCATAATTGTGAGTTATTGAAATTCTTGTGAATGTACTTTTGCATTGCTAGATTGATAATGTAGTATGCACTACAAAAGAATTTCATCTAAAATATGATTTGCAATTCTTTTGAATTAAAAATGTAAAAATTCATCACATAAAATAAAAGGCAATGGATAGCAATTTCCAGCCTGGAGTGTCTAAGCGATGGATTTGGCTTCACAACTCATTATAGCCACAAGCACCATGGAGATTGTGCCACAATGTAGTGTGA
Source organism: Diphasiastrum complanatum (assembly GCA_029204225.1). Classification (NCBI taxonomy): domain Eukaryota; kingdom Viridiplantae; phylum Streptophyta; class Lycopodiopsida; order Lycopodiales; family Lycopodiaceae; genus Diphasiastrum; species Diphasiastrum complanatum. The sequence goes on from CM055111.1 coordinate 45,567,272, forward strand.
AGCTTTTGATGCAACAACTTGGTTGCAAATGTGAAACATAGGCAAAATCTAGCTTGATCTTTCGCAAAATCATGTACATAGTGAAATCTCACATGTGTGGAGCATGTTCCCACATGTGGAGGGTAGCCATAATCTTTTTAGTTCATTTATGAAGAGTTTGAATAGTCAATAGGCCTTAATCTTGAGTTTGGGGGTACTTTGACTTTTCTACCACCACATGCACACATGCACATATGTTAGTAGGTGATTAGGCCAAATTTGGTGTGTGATGTAGGTAGGTTAGGCGTCTTACACATGGCATGATAGTAGAGGGCTAGTGACACTTTCCTATGTGTTGTCATGAAGTCATGTGACCAATCAAAAGTGAAACATCCATGAAATTGGTCCAATCATTATCAAGGGTCCTTATGTCACTAAACCAATCAAATTAGGAGGAGATATGCAAGGGGTCCAATCAAAATGATGTTGCTACACCTCTTTGACCTTGGATTTCTACTTGAGAGAGGGAGAGAGTGATTCTACAATTAGTCTTTTGGAGATTTTGTTAGATTCTACACATACACTTTTAGTTGCTTTCTCTCTCTACCCGAGAGCTATTGACCTCTAATAGAGCCTAACACTCATGTGTTAGATGCAAGTCGTCGATTTTTATTCATTCCATTCAAAATAATCCTTGATGTGGCTATTCATCAATTTAATGGATTAGATTTTTAGTTATGTCTTGTCATTCCAAACTAGGCCAAAGATCTAATTAACAGCCTAGTGAGGGTCCAGGCACACCAATTAGGACATGTGGAGCAATGCATGGTGATTGACAAGTTTACGCATGCAGAGGATTATAAAAAACAATTGAATATGAGTCTAGTAAAGGATTTGTGCTTTTGTTCAGTTTTTATAGCTTTTTTATTTTCTAGTGGTGAAATTGACCTCCAAGTAACTGGTTTACTAGGATCTTGATCATTCTTAGCTTAAAGATGTGAAAGTACTGTACTTTAGGACCATAAATGGATCTACAAAAGATCCAGAAGAGTGATTGGATGCTTGCTTAACAATCTATCAAAAAACTAGACACAAAAAGGTTGATTGGCAATTTGACAAACAACAAGCATTAACAATCAAAACCATTGATGAACATTGAAATACGAGCCCTCACGTGCAAGCCACAGCCTACTGTACGGCCTGTAGATTGAGAATGAAGTAGAAATCAATTTGGTTTCATTTAAATCACAAAAACTCAATGTACATAGTGAACTAGCTTGAGATTGCAATGAGCTCAAAAAATATTCTATCTTCTCACTATGGGAGCTTGGAATGCATAGCAAATTCGACTTCCTTTGTGAAGTTAGGTGGATTTATAGCATGTAAGAAGGAAGTTAACTCAGCATTTTTGCCCTAAAATGAAACCCTAGTCTATTTCCTAGAGTCATGCTTGGTAGATAGCTAGTTGGTCATTTTTTCACCTTAAATCTAGGATTTAGATCCTATAAACTAGGAATCACTATCAAAATGACATGAACAACCCTATCGACTTGACCTAACCTACATTAGGAGTGGATTGCCACATGGCATCTTGGCCTCACATGTGTGGAATCCACTTATGTACAAAATTTACATTATACTACATGGTTTTTGATCAAGCGAGATTTGCCAATTTTTGGCAATTTTTCACACTCCTCAAATTTAGCTTGATCAATCTACAACTCTGTTGCTAGATGAATGAATTCTTTTAGAAGTGTCTAAAAAATCCAGCTACAAACAAGGAACTTTTGAGACTCCAATAGTGAATGATGTCCATGAAGGATTTTCACCACCTCTTAAAGGATCCCTTACAAGATGTTCCATAAATGTGTCTATTTACGTGTAGCACACTTCAACAACTATACATCATTCCAAGCCATGGATTCCAAGGCATTTTGTGCACTTGAAGATACATCAATAAAACTATTAAGTGCATGCATAATGTTGCCAAAGACGACTTGCCTTGCTTGATCCATATGATTGAGCCTTGATGGCTCCATCTTGATACTCAAGGTTCTTCTTGGAGTCCTCAAGTCTTGAGCTTGCTCCTCCACTTGACTTGACTCCAAACCATCAATGAATTGAATAAGGTGTTGATCCAAGGGTGTTTTTTCAAGTTTACAAATCTTTCACTCTTGAAAGATCACATTTCCACCATTGACAAATTCTTTGGTGGAAACAAGTAGATTCTACAATATCTACTTGAAGAGCAAAACACTAACAATATTCCTATCATTGAAATAGGATAATCTTTGGTGCTTACATTGGAATGGTCATGCTCAAAGCATGTGGACCCAAAGATTTCCAATTCAAATGATGTTTCATCTTTTATGACACTATTCAAACTATTACAAAAATAGTTATCCAATGAAATTGCTTTATCAACAACAAACGAAGATTTGAAAGAATCTAATTTCATTGTCTTGTCATAAAGAGTTCTAAACACCATAGATCTTAAAGATAAGCAACAAGTCACTCCATGTCTACTAATACTATCCAACAAGTACTCAAAGATAGTAGACTCTCCAATGCTCACCATCCTTGCAAGATGAACACTTGGAAAATTTGCATGCAATTTGATGACTCGACCATTGTCATTGAGGACTCCCTCAGAACTCTCATGCTTTGAGGCTAATCCTCAAGATCTTCCTCCTTTTGATGCTCCTCCTCAATGCAAGCAAGATCACACTTTGCCAAGATCTCCTCTTGAGGGATCTCCTCCTTTGCCAAGCTCATTCTTTCAAAAGCAACACTAGCTTCCAACTTAAACAATCTTCCATGTTTAAATCTCTTTGCAATGCAAACATCATTCTTCAAGATGAAATAGACATCATGCTTAAAGTGGACATCCAAACCACTTTCTAAGAGTAGACCAACACTAAGCATATTATTGGTGATTGATGGTACATAAAGGACATTTTCTAGATCCATGCATTTTGAGGATTCGAGACACAAAAGAGATGGTGCCAACACCATCTACCCTGCACTCTTCATCATTTTCAATAAAGACAAACTTTTTAGCATCATTGAAAGAGTGTAAGGATGAAAAAAAGTTCTTTTCACAAGACATGTGGGAGGTAGCCCCACTGTCGATCCACCGATTGTCTCTTGAATTGCTACTGCTTGTTGGTGAGGATGTAGATGCCATAAAAAATACATCTACTTCATCCTCCTCCTCCTCCTTTGCAAAGTTTCCTTGTTTGTCCTCCTCCACTTGTGCTCTTAGCCTCTTGTAGTATTTAGATGCATAATGCCCCTTCTTTCCACAAAAGAAGCATTTCTGCTTTGACTTGTCCTTTTTTGAACTTGATGCATCATCATCTTCTTTGGCCTCCTTTGGATGCTTCTTCTTTCCATTGGTCTTCTTTTTGCCCTTGAATGAAAAATTGGCTTTCTCATCACCATCGCGCAAAGACAAGGAACTCATCCTAGATTTTGCATGGAGCATCCTACACTCTTCATCCACTAATACACTGTAAAGTTTTTCTATAGCTGGCAAAGTGTCTTGGATGGCAAAACTTTGGACCAAATTTGCAAAGTCATCTCCTAGACCATTAAGAACAATTTTTACAAGCTCTCCATCATGAATCTTCTCTCCAATGGAAGCCAACTCCCTATTTAGAGACTTGATTCTGAGTACATAATCTCATGCACTCTCCTCACTTATTTTCATGCTTTGCAAAATCTGATTTCTAAGCATGAGAACCCTCGAAGTGTTATTAGATTCATAGATTGATTTTAAAGACTCCCAAGCCTCTTCAGCATGTTTACATGATGATACTTCCCTCAAAAGATCATTGCTCACATTCATTTTCACACAATGAAGTGCTAGCCTAGATCTCTTTTTGTATCTCACTAATTCCTATACACCTAGAGGTTCATTCTTGGCTGATTCTGATGAATCCCCAAGATACTCGGATAGAGCAACTCAAGAGCACCTCTCACCTTAGACCAAGGAGGTCTCTGTGAAGATGAGACTAACGAAGACTGAGAGCCGAGTATGAGAGCCAAGGAATACTAGTTAATACTGTCAAGTAGGAACTTTGTAAGCCTCATGGTGAATCCCGGAAGATGGAATGACCATGTAGGAACTAGTATTTCTAGGCTAATGTAATAAATGCAAGTAGACCCCTCTTAAAGAAAGTAGAGTGAGCCACCTTTTGATGGTGACCTCTAGTGGAGAGCATTATTCCACTTGTAATTTGTGAAATGTGGAAATTCCACTAGGATGCCACCTAAGGAGCTCTCTTGCTTATTTAAGAGACTCCCTCTTTGTGAAGAGGAGATTTTTCCATTGTATCTACTCCATGCTTAATAAGAAGATTTTCCATGAGTTTGATGCTACACTAAGCTCCTTGATCATGATGGTTTTCTTGAGTGATGCCCCTATGATCATGCCCTTCCATTCATATTGTGTGTGGTTGTGGACTTTAGAGTGGATTAGTTTTCTTGATTCCTAGTTGTGGATTAGTTTTCATTTCTTGTTTGTGGATTAATGTAGGAATCAGCATTCAAGTAAACTAAATAGGCTAGAAATGTGGTATAAATCTTGCATATTCTCTAACATTCTAGTTCTTGATGGTCTTGGGATTGTCCAAGAATCAAAGGACTGGTTGGTTTCTTGATTCTTGGACTTCTACAATGCTGTAGATTAGTTCTTGTTTCTTGTTTTGTCAGTTTATGCAAGTATAGTAGTGCTTAAGCTCTAATTTCAATCATTTTGCAGCCAAGTAGAAGTAGATTTCATGATTGTTCACCTGGACTACATGTTGATCATTTGGTTGAACGTTTTGGTTACATGATGGATTGATTGCATGTGACACGGTTCAAGAGAGACAAATCTAAGTTGTCCTCTGACAGGCATGACGTTAATACTACATTGATGCCAGTCTCTTTCTGCCTGATTTGGGCCTTGACTAAGAAGCTAACATTCAAGAAAATGCCTAAATGTGCTTGGTGATAGGCAGAAACAGTTCTATACGCAAGAAGTAAGAAACAGAACAGTAAACAGATTCTAAAAGTGTGGAATCTGTCAACATTCATCTTCATCCTCAATCAGAAACTCATAAAGGTCTTGGAGCACCAATATCAAAGGGAGTAAAAAAATACTAGCAAAATACTCTAATTTCTCAGATGGAATGTCACTGGCATTAAAAAAAATCAAGAAGTTTGTTATCTGAGGACATGGAGGAACTAGCCATAATGAACCTAATATCGGTTCAACACGACAGAATGATATCGGTAGAGGACAAAAGAAGAGTGCGCACATTGATCCGATATCGCTAGGATGAGATTGAAATTTTCCGCTAGAACAAGTCAGAAGTGGGTGATATCGATTCAGCGCGCCTGAATGAATCCGACCATGCAATGTTTGGGAAGGCGTGCGTCGATTCGATATCGTGAGATAGAAAGAAAACAAAAAGACTAGTGAGTTCAGAATAAAATTTCACGGAATCGAAATATGGCAAGTGGTGACCATATTTATAGCCAATTCTTGATGATCACATCCATACATTTGTCAAGTAACGAATTGAGAAACACAGCCTATATTTATCCACCAATCAGAGTGAGACAAATTTGTATCTACGCCGAAATACATTAACTAGTCTATTACTACATTCAACGAATCATCATTAGCCCTGACCCTAGAATCAATACTTGCGCCGAAATACATTAAATATTCAATCAGTAGCCTCCTCGAATAATTATTAAACAAATAATAAATAAATGATAAATGGATATCATTGAAAAACGTGTACGAGGAGAATTATTACAATCTCTCGTCCTATTTAAACAAAGTAAAGATGAGATTTTTTTTTTTGAGATAATGTTCGTCGTTCATAAGGCGCTCCAATATAATTCTTCTACATATTAGATATTGGATCAAAGTGCATGGCGAAAGATGGTTATTCTCCATTTGGACTGCGCGCGTCAAATCACTATTGTAGGAACAATTTTTTTTTGAAATTCTAGAAACTATTGGACCCCATTATGCATGCTCAAAGCTTGATTCGATAAACTCTTCATACTGTCCAAGATTACGCAGAATTTATCGAGTCAAGCTTTGATCATTCATATTCAGTCCAATATCGGTTCAGCGCGCGAGAATAACACCTCTGATTTTCAAATGTTGTATATGCGCGTCGATTAGCTATCGGGTGAAATACTGGATATCGGATCAGTGCGCCTTTGGAGAAGACAGTGATTTTTCACTTGGATTGCGTGCGTCGAATCGCTATTGTAGGAAAAAAAAAGTTTTTCGAATTTTTTTGAAATTATTGGAGTGTATTTTGCATGATCAAAACTTGATTCAGTAGACTCATCATTCTGTCCAAAGCTAAGGAGAATATATTAAATCAAGCTTTGATCATTCATATTATTTTTCAATATCGATTCAGCGCGCGAGAATAGAATCTCCAATTTTCACATGCAGTATATGCACATCAATTTGCTATTGGGTGAAATAATGGCGGCTAGAATTTTACGAAATTATAATGATTGAATATAAAAAAAAATCAGATATTTATAATTTAACATTGTCAATTTCAGCAATAAATTGTAGATGTGACCATACTTTTGTAGCTTTAATTGTAGATGTGACCAAATTTTAGTTGAAATTAATTCTGTTTTATTCAATATCGACTAATCATTTTGATGATAGATGGATATTTAATTTAATTTGATTGACAAGCCTCAGAGAAATCATCATCGTAATTTGAGCCTTGGACATCCAACCCACGACGTTTTCAATCATTTCAAATTTTTTCTATATATACTGATAGACGACGCTAAAATTCTTTTGCTTAAAGATAGCGATCTAGCGTGCTCGAGACAAACTTTTTATGAACCGCAATAACTCTCGCGCATCTATTAGTATATATCAATTACTACCAACTATCGGTTTTGTAGAGCTCAGGTATCGGTTCAACGCACTCTATCTGACTTCTGATCCTGGGTTTACCTTCTTTGCGCGTTGATCCGATATTGGTCGTTAATGGCGCAGACCAAGCAAACTGCATGAGGCCACCTTGGTGGAATACCAATCTCAGGAGCGGGACATGGAAGTCCACAACCACCACCTCGTCCACCACCACCTCCTCCTAGGCCAAGGGGCAGAAGAAGAGACCCACCCTGGCTCAAGGATATTCGGAAGCTACAAAAGACAAATAATCTTCTGATTTCGAAAGCTCACATACAGAGATCCATCAGGCAGGTTACAAGAAGTCTATCTGCAGATGTGAGATGGACTTTAACAGCAATTGAGGCACTGCACACTACATATGAGAATTTCTAGGTGAAATTTTTTTCTGATATTGTTGTTGCAGCTGTCCATGCCAAGAGGGTGACCATCATGCCCAAGGATTTCAAAATCGTGTTCAGGCTTCGGGACACATATGACAAATTTGCAGAATACTTTAGACCTGCTCCCTCCTCTCCTCCAAAGAAATATTTTTATATGGCATAACGTACCTTTACACCATTCAATCAAAATTGATAGTACTGAGGTAGATCGAATTGCAACATGTCTAGTTCTGATCGAATGTGATTGAGACACCAATCTTCTTCGACCTCAACCATTGCAAGAATGTTGTCATTTCTTCTCACTGTTATCTGAAGTTGCTCTTGAGGGTTTATACCAAAATCTTGATTAAGTGGCTTCTAAATATTTTTGCATCTAATCCATCTTCTATAATACGGCAGCAAAGTGAGCATTTGTTTTTCGATGTGATATCTAAATGTCATGGATGAGTAACATACTCTGCACTCAACTTGCTGATTTTGTTTTGTATCCCAACCATCATCCAACAACTCGGCGATTATATCAACACTCAAGTCCTTACAAATAAACATTGTTTTCGTTCTCCAAACATTGCATTTGAAAAAAAAATCAACAAAAATAATAAAAGGTAGATACCAACTTAATCTATTATTTTTTGATCCAGTGCTACATTTTAATATACTCTGAATATAAATATATAGCCTAGATAAAAAACTTTCTGAAATTGCTGCATCAGGAGAAATCCATTCCTCACTCAAAAAATATGGTAGAGGATATGGCTCTAATCTACCAACTGAACCATTTTAATCAGGAAAATATGTGTGATTATAAAAAAAAACTCCTGACTCTAAAAGTGATTTTGGAGAACGAGCTTTATATTGTAAAATACCGATATCCAAATGTATGACATCGATTATTCCTGCAATCGATTGAACTGATTGCCATTCAACAAAATTTGATGGATACAAATCTGCAAAACCAACAAAAACATCTCAAGTAAAATATAATTTAAAGAAAATGCTAACTCTAAAGAAATTGAATCTGAAAACTTACAATTGAATTTCCTTCTATCATTTGGATTCAGATCATGAATGTTAAGCTCATTGTGAAGATAAGCATGTTGAGCTAAAACTTCCATGATAGATTGACCAGCAGGTCATACTTTATCCATTATCCTGCCTTTCCAAGAGCTTCTATATATGTTATCCAATCTTTTTCTTTTCCGGAATGAGCCTTTTGTAGAGGGATGCATCAAGATCCATTGATATTTTCGATATATTCTTGGTATCCATTGATCTTTTGCATTTTTTTCATTACAAATATTGATTGCATCAATGGTTCCTCTTGGTCTCCGATATGTGTAGCCATTAGTCGAAAATATGAGTACGCAAGCTGAGAATGAAGAGAATGTAGAGATTGCGAGGTAAACCTAAGAATGACAATCCAAAATAAGAGATAGAATGAAAATGAGAGGTATACCTATGAATGACCAGAAGTTCCTAAACTACAAGGATTAGTTAACCACAGTTTATGACTATCTACGTCAAATCAACCTTGAGTGAACAATGATGGGCAACATAAGAGTATTCGGGTAGTAACTATGGTCCAATCACAATTGTTTGTTCTGCCCGACGGGATATTTGAAAATCACAAAAATTTGGCCAGAAAAGTTAAATACAATTTTCGCCCATCAACCACTATTACAGTTCGTCACAGATGGACACCATTCATTGGGACACATAAGCGTTGAAAGCGTGCGAAGTCAAAAACAACATCTTGACAAAGGGCCCATTTTGAGTTCTAATATCCCCTAATGTTGCTTGTTCAGAGGATGACCGATCACGGCTTGAGGTAGTAACCTTATTCGGAAGATCAGCTCGATCTGAGCGACAACAAGAATTAGCCAGAGAGCCCGCTATATTACCAACAGTGGTCATTGAGCTATCCAAGAAGCTCGACCAAATGAGAAAACACGAGAACAATTATGGAAAACACAAATGGAGTTGCTTAACCAGCAATACCAGCAACAGATGGAGAAACTCACGAAAGAGTTTCAAAACTACCCTGAAGTCTATCCAAAGAAGTATGCCTGGTCAGCCAAACCCTGCACAGGTAACTTATAAACGAAAACCAATATGGTGCCCACACTGCTTGGCTATGCATCCTGCTGAGGTTTGTCCTTCGTATCAGCCTATCCAAGCACATGCCATCCAAAAATAGGAACAACAACCGTCTTAATCTGGACATTCCTTGCATTATCATGAATACCCACCAGAAAGTCCAGAACCACTAGCCATACAAGATGGCTATGCCATTATGCAAGGGCCATTGAACACCAGATGTTTCATCTGTGGTGAAACCAGCCACTTCATGGTTGATTGTCCAGTCAAGACCAGGTACCACACTGAATGTCCCGACTATGTCAGAAACTACAGTTTCAAAGACTGTCCAAAACAACCCAACAAGGTCCTACCTGCCCGACATGTTAGTTATGACTCCTGATAGGATCCTCACGACAACACCCCACGAGCACCATAACAACCAATAGTTCAACCTACTGCTCAATCGAGAAGTTACTTGTGAACTTCTACACCACCACGCCATTTACCATATCAATAATCGCACATAGAAGCCATATGAAATGAGTTATTGCAAGACGTCGAGGAAACCGATATTCTATCATCTGCTACTATTCCCAGACAAGAGCACCCTCCCCAGGGAATTGACATTTTCTCCCCTCTCCTGCAACCTCAGTTCTATATGATGATCTACATTATGATGAGATTTCCACCACCTGCACATCACGACACCACTTTGAGAAATATGAAATCTAAACAGAGGTTCACTAATGAATCTCATGATCCGAAGGATACTAATGGTAATAATACCTTCTCCTCCGATGTATTTCAAGCTCTATCTTACGACATCTGCTATCAATGATGGTAGATTTTAGTGTTACCAACCCCACCTTGTTTTGACAAGGGCCTGTCAGAGTAAGTCTACAAACAATGAAAAATTGCAATTGTCAAGATAAATTATCAATGTTGATGAATGCAAGTTTTGTTCTCGACAAGTGTCATACTGTTCTCACTCTCTGTACCGTTTGTTTATTTCCTTGTTTCTCTTCACCTATTTTGTGTGATTGATTTTTGCATGAGAAATAGCTACTACACGAGAGTCCTCCATAGAGCATCTTCAGAACACATTTCATTCACCTATCCATCTTCAGCTCACCTTGCACAAAGTTTACAATATTTGAGCATACTGAAAATTTGCAAAGTACATATCACGTTAGAGTTGATTCCTGCATCTCATTGTCATATTCATTTTTGAGTCAACTACAACAAGATCAAAACAAATTTAGTTAAAATTTGTTCAATCTTTAGTCCAGTCGCATGTTCAATGTGTCTCAACTACGTGTTCCACCGATCCAATCTTGAGCATGAACAGTTACCAGCAACAACATCCCCACCAACAGATTTTTTTTTGGGGGGGAGAGAGTGGATATGCAGGCATCCACTGGAGCAGCCACATCGCCAGCAATACCATCAACAAGATCGACAACCGAGGTCACGAACCAAAGAGGATAAAGACAAGGCTAAGCAAGTAGATGGGCAATCCAAAGCAACTCAATTAAAAGAAGTATCCCAGTCACGACGAAGATCCTTCAGAAAAGGGAAACACAAGCATTGGAAAATCAGTCTCCTTCTTCAACCAGCCTCTTGCCATACTTTTTCACCCATTGTCATGCCTATGGCCCACACTATCTACCATTGTCACTACCACCACCACCCTTCCTTCCATCTATTTGTTTATCATCCGTTCACTGTTCTTCTGAAAAATTTCCAGTTTTTGATAGTCTTGCCGAAGCGGCTAAAAGATCATTGCAAGTGTCTTGCAGAGACCAACTACCACCTACATGGGTTGTTCAGCGGAAAAGACCTAAGAAGCAGACAAAGTAGCTAGAAGAAATAAAGAGGAAGATCCAAGAAGATGAGGAGGAAAGGACAAAGCTTAAGCAACAGATGAGTGAGATCGATCTTGATCAAAAGTGACTATCTGGAGCAATGATAGTTGAATCCCCTCTCATGAAGCCCAAAGAGATCCAAAAATAATGGATCAAAAGAAAGAGCTACAAAAAAAGAAAGATGAAGACAACCATGAACCTACAAAACAAAGCGAGCTCCTCACCCAATGAGTGGTGGTCGAAGCTCAACATTGCAAGGGTCCAAGGATACAACTATAGAACTATCAATTCCTTCACCCTGCCACCAAGCCTTCATCATGTTTCCTTACCGTTACCAAACCGTCCATCCAAATCTGTTCCTACCACTAATTTTTTGATGATGAGTCCATCCCCTTGAGACTGATAGTTGAAGTATGTGCAATTTGCAAAATGAAGGTTTTCCTTGAGACTGGAACTTCAACTGAGAGAAGAACCATGGAAACACCCAGAAGCAAATGGAGGATACAGACCTCCCAGAAGTTAGAATCTGCCAAGAAACCAAAGATGAGACCGTCAATGGCAGATACAAGTGACCAAACAAAGAGACATGAGGTAAGCACTCAAGCATGCAAGTTGTGAAGCTACTGGGAGCTCTCCAATTTTGAGAATGTCAACCACTTGTAGCAATAAGACATTCTGGTTACATTGCGGCAGATTGCGAAAAGCAGTTTGTGATAAAGACTGGCAAAAATAAGCACTTGGTTTTACGCAAACAAATGAGTATCTTTGCTTTTCCAAGTGATGATCAAAGATGCCAACACAAAGCAGAACAATATCATTTGACATGAGTTGCAGTGGGTCCTACAACAACAATCTTCTTAGCTAACATTTTAATGTTGTTGGTCATCTCGTCCGATGTTCGGAACAAGTGCATCATGCTTTGTTGGATATGAAGATCATAAGCATGGACTTTACCAACAATTTTCTTGGCTTTCAAGGAAAATTGTTGATACCACCTGTATAAATTTTTTTTTTCTTCTTCATCCGCATCTGTGGCCTCATCATCAATCTCTTTGTCTTTGTCTTGCATTTGTGTGTCGAAGATGGTGTCTTCGTCATCCATGGATGTAGAGCTCTTTGGCTTATGAGAAGACCCATCTGTGACTGGAATGATGGCCAAACTGTCGAGCGTAGTGGAGGGTTCAGGTAGTAGCATCCGACTCTGTTTCCTTTGGGACTTCTACTGTGTCGACCTCCATTGCTACAGTAGTTGTTGGCTGGACTTGCAAAATAGAGGTGTTCTATAGGAGACTAGATAAAGCAATTTTGGTTTTCATAAGCATCCTTCTGCCAATACACCCTGTTCTGTTTCAGTCAGCATGCCGAAATGTTCACATAGTCGTGAGATATGTGCTCCCATTACAGCAAACTTTTTGTGCTTTATCCAGTGCAGAAATGCTTTGTAGGCAATGGTTCCAAAGCAAACTGGCTGGCCTGCCAATGCATCCACCAAGTATCCGAAATTCTGAGTTGAAATAGTGGCATCAGCATCAGTGATGAGCAATACTTGATTGGAATACTTGCAGAAAAACTTCAGTTGCACATCCTTCACCATCGTGATTTTGTACCCTTTGCTTGGTACATAACAATTCGACAAAAATATGTCACTTCATCAATGGAGTCCTTGGACGTTGGATTGGTAGTGGCAGTCCAAGGGCTTTAGAGGAAACCACTTCATTGATTGTGAAGGTGTTATTACATAATGCTATTTTGAAGTCAGACTCAGCCACTGTGTGAATGGAATTCACAAAATCAGTGATGATCTCTTGTACGACAATGGATGGGTCTACTTTGAGATCACCCAACTTGCATCAATTTAGTAAGGACTTGATTGTCGCAAGTCAGATTGAAGTTCAAATTTTCCAGCTGATAATAGAGCTGGTGCTTGCACTCAAATCCATATTGCTCGGCAAATTTGCAAGATAGAAGGCAAAAGCAATCATAAACGTGAGAGCCAGACGTGAGGGATGGAGGGCGAGAGCAAATGAGTATGAAAGAGTGAGAGTAAAACGAAAGTGTAAGGTCAAAATAGAAAATTACAATGTTATACGATGACACAGTGGAGACGATGACCGCGTGGCAACTTGATTTGACATCTGTCAAATTCATGAATAAAAAGCAGTATCTTTACCAATCTTCGAGATGGATAAAGAGATAATCTTAATTAGCTTAAGACTGTTAAAATTTAAATAATAATAAAATATCACGTCTACATAGCCTTCTACGTAGTCATAAATGTAGACATAAATATGAATGACATATGAAAACACGTGTACATTTATACATTTAATAGAAGGAATTTACCAAATATAAAAAGTAAATAATGAATAAAATATTAAATAATAATTAAGTAACAAATATATATATAAAAAAAAAACAAAAATTCGGAGTAGATCTTTGAAAGATATTCGAAAGATTCTCCCCTCGAAGTCTTTCGTTAGAGATAATATTTCTTCAGTCTAGAACCGTTAATACACCTTGGCAATAATTCACCTTCCATTTCAAATGCAAGTGGTATGATTGGCGTCAATGACCAATTCATAAATTTGGTTGGTTTACCAGATCTTTGGCATGGATCACAAGATCGAATATAAATAGAGGCATCTTCAAACATGGTAGGCCACCAATATTTGGCAGTCATAATCTTATTAATAGTGTTCTTCATGGCAAAATGTCCACTGTGTGAAAAATTGCCTACATTGGCAAATCTAGCCATGTAGAATATTGTACATTTTGTCAATATTGTTTGTTGGTTACTTGAATGGCCAAAGTGCCACTTGTACATACACACCTCAAGTAGGTTACCACGAGTCAAGAGGAGTGGTTGTGTCTATTTGGTAGTGATTCCTACTTTGTAGGATCTAGACCATGATTTATGATGAGATTTGTACCTACCATGCACCTACCAAGCATGACTCTTGGATCTAGGCTAGGGTTTTCACATTAGGGCAAGAAAGTGGAGTCTACTTCCTTATTACATGCTGGATTTTCACCTAACTTTGCAAAGGAAGTGTGTTTTCTATGTATTCCCATTCTCCATAGTGAGAAGATAGAAACTTTTTGGAGCCTCAAGGAGAAACTCGAGTTTCCTCTCATTGTATGGTGATTACTCTTGATTTCCAATGAAACCCAGATTTGGCACTTTGTAAACGCTGTCTACAGGCCGTACTACAGCCTTATTTCCACACGTGTGGAGTTGGATTATACTATTTGATCAATGCTTTGATTGTCTCTACTTGTTTCCTATCAAGCTGCTAAACTAGATCTTGTTTTCTAATGACTAGTTTCTGATAGATTGTTTAACAAGCATACAATCACCTTGTGGATCATTCAAAGATCCATTTATGGTCCTTAGTACTGTACTTTTCACATGGTATCAGAGCCAAGTACAAGGCCATTGATCTATGTTTGAATCTAATCCAATTTTAGCAGGTTTTGGTGCAAAAAGCTAGTATTGGAAGGGCGAGCGGGTATCCAAGTTTTGGTGAGGGGATTTGATCCCAAACTTTTTCAAGATCAAAATCCATACTGTTCACACGTGTGGGCATCTCTGAACCAGCATTTAATAATCCATATTTGTTGGATCATAGAAAATTCATCTGGTGTTAGTTTGATGTAATTTTTGGTGCAAATCCTAGGATAAACTACCAAGATCACATGCCATTGATTAGTTTTGAAATTTTTTCATGAAAACTAGTTAATCTAGGCTGATTTCAGACCTTCTTAAAGTGAAAACCAGGTCTTGAAAGTACATCAAAGTGAATGAGAGAGATAGAGTCACTTTTTGTCCAAGAATAGCCAAGATTGGCAAGATTTGCTTGAGGGTAGTTTTCATCTCATCTTATCTTCATTCCAGCTTTGTGAGGGAGTGATAGAACTGTGATTACAAATCCATCTGTTGGATCAGAAGTCAACATTTGAGTGAAACACTACAAGTTAGAAACCTTTGTGAGTTTCAGGTCCAAACAAATCTATATCTTGTGTGTAGAATCTTGCTAGTAAGATGGGATCAGTGGGAGCTTACCTTCAAGAAGCTAGTGAGAGGTTAAATTCTACCAATTATGCTATTTGGAAAGTGAGGATGGAGTCACTAATGGTGCTCCAAGATCTTTATGAGTTTCTAATAGATGATGAAGATGAACCTCTAGGTGCACATGAATTAGTGAGATACAAGAAGAGGTCTAGGCTTGCACTTCACTTTATTAAGATGAATGTAAGCAATGATCTTTTAAGGGAAGTATCATCATGTAAGAGTGCTAAAGAGGCTTGGGAATCTTTAAAATCTATCTATGAGTCTGGTAACACTTCGAGGGTTCTCATGCTTAGGAATCAGATTCTACAAAGCATGAAGAGGAGTGATGAGAGTGCACAAGATTATGTGCTAAGAATCAAGTCTCTCAATAGGGAGTTAGCTTCCATTGGAGAGAAGATTCAAGATAGTGAGCTTGTTTAGATTGTCCTCAATGGTCTAGGGAGTGGCTTTACAAATTTGGTCCAAAGCTTTGCAATCCAAGGCACTTTGCCTACTATAGAAAAGCTACACAGTGTATTAGTAGCTGAAGAGTGTAGGATGTTGCATACCAATGCAAGAACGAATGTTATTTCTCTACAGGATGGTGATGAGAAAGCTAATTTCTCATTCAAAAGCAAGAAGAAGACCAATGGCAAGAAGAAGCACTTCAAGGAGACCAAGGAGGAGGATGAGCCTTCAAGCACAAAGGGCAAGATCAAAGACAAGTCCAAGTACAAATGTTTTTTCTGTGGAAAGAATGGACATTTTGCATCAGAATGTCTCAAGAAGAAGAAGGCACAAGAGAGCAAACAAAGCAACATTGCACATCAAGAGGAGGAGGAGGATGAAGAGTCATCCTTGATGGTTTCCAACAAACCACCATCATCCAAGAGCAACACCAATGATTCTTGGTGGATTGATAGTGGGGCAAGTTCCCACATGACATATCAAAAGGACATATTCTCCACCTTACTTTCTTACAATGACTTACATAGATCAATCTATACTGCAAGTAGTCAAGAATGTAAGATAAGTGGAATAGGAACAATTCTCTCGTATGTGGGATCATCCAAAAGGATGAATCTTGATAATGTTCTTTATGTTCCTAAGTTAACCAAGAATTTGCTTAGTGTTGGCCAGTTAATGGATAATGGCCTAGATGTACAATTTAAGCATGGAGTTTGTTCCATCCTTAGAAATGATGAATGTATAGCCAAAGGCTTTAAGCAAGGTAGATTGTTTAAGCTTGATGCTAATATTACAGTGGAGAGTGTTAACTTGGCAAAGGTGGAGCTATCAAAGGTGGAACTATGGCACAAAAGGTTGGGCCACCCCAACTACAAAGCCATGGAATCTATGGTTGCAAAGGAACTTGCAGTTGGACTCCCCAAGCATTTGTCAAAGTGTGGGAAGAGATGTGAAGCATGCAGCCTCTCAAAGGCCCACAAACTGCCCTTCTCAAGATCTACATCAAGATCAAACTCTCCTCTTGAACTAATCCATTTGGATGTTCATAGATTTCCACATGAGTCTAATGGTGGTGCCAAGTACTATGTAATCTTCATTGATGACTATTCTAGATTTTGTTGGATGTACCTCTTGTCTAACAAATCAATGGTGTTTGATTCTTTTGTAAAGCTCAAGACTTTGGTAGAAAATAAACTTAGTACCAAGATTAAGGTATTAAGAACTGATAGTGAAGTGAATATATCTCCAATAAGTTGATTGACTTTTGTAGTTCTAATGGCGTAAAGAGGGAGTTGTCATGTCCATACACCCCTCAGCAAAATGGAGTCAGTGAGAGAAGAAATAGATCTCTTTGTGAGTGTGCTAAGGCCTTAAGGCTAGATGCTTCTCTATCCAAACCATTTTGGGGTGAAGCAATAACTTGTGCTAACTATTTGTGCAATAGATTGCCAAACCAAGCCATTGGAGGAATCACACCATTTGAAGCTCTATTTGGAGAGAAGCCCAATCTCAAGGATCTCAAAGTTTTTGGATCCACTTGCTATGTACACCAGTCCTTGGATAAGAGAAGGAAGGATGATGCAACATCCATCAAAGGCATCTTTGTGGGATATGGTGAGAATAGCAAAGGTTATAGAGTCTTCAATCCCATCACTAGCAAGGTGATAGTGAGTAGGGATGTTATTTTTGATGAAGGACATGCCTGTGATTTGGATGATAATGCTACTAATCATCTTGATTCCAAGGATCATGCTAGGATGGAGGAGGAGCTTCCAAGTGAAGAAGAACTTGAGGATCCACCTCAAGATGCAAGAACTCCAAGAACTCCAAGAACTCCAAGAAGATCTACAAGGGCAAGATCCGAGCCATTGAGGCTCACCTATGATGGTCAATGTGATCAAAGGGAAGGCTCATCATCTTTCACATCTTACACCTTTCTTACTTTAATGTTAGATGAGCCAACATGCTATGAAGATGCTTGCAGTCTAAAAGTTGGATGGATGCTATGCAAGTAGAGTATGATGCTCTTATTGAGAATCATACTTGGGATCTTGTGGATCCTCCTCAAGGGAAGAAACCTCTTGATTGCAAGTGGGTGTTTAGATTGAAGTATAATAAAGATGGATCAATAAGCAAGCATAAAGCTAGGCTTGTTGCCAAAGGTTTTTTACAAACCAAAGGCATTGACTATGATGAGACTTTTGCTCCTATGGCTAAGCTTGTTACTATCAGGTTGATCATTAGTCTTGCTACAACCTTCAATTGGGAGCTATTCCAACTTGACTTCACAAATGCATTTCTCAATGGTTATTTGGAAGAAGAGATCTACATGAGGCAACCCGAGGGCTTCATCAACACAAAGCATGAAGGAAAGGTGTGTTTTTTGAAGAAGAGCCTTTATGGGCTCAAGCAAGCACCTAGAGCATGGTACTCTAGGCTACACTCTTTTCTCATTTCCATCAATTTTGTAATGAGTGCCTATGATCCATCATTGTATATAAGTTTTCATGATGGCATGATCATTATTCTTGTTTTGTATGTAGATGACATTATCTTGAGTGGTAATGATCTAGATGGAATTAGAGATATAAAAATTGCTTTAGCAAAAGAGTTTAAGATGGTAGATCTCGGCCTATTGAGCTTCATTATTGGAATAGAGGTTATTAGAGGATGTGATTTTAGCTTCATTTGTCAATCTAAATATGCTACATCCATCCTAGATAGATTTGGAATGAAGAATTGTAAAGGCATTGAGACACTAATGGAGCAACATGTAAAAGCATCTATTGGTTGTGATGAAGCATCCTTTGAGGACATCACATTATATAGAAGACTTATTGGTTCCTTGATCTATTTAACTATAACTAGACCTGATCTTAGTTATAGTGTTGGAAATTTAAGCCAATTCATGCACAGTCCTCTAGTTTCACATTGGAAGATTGCCAAAAGAGTTCTTAGATACATTTCATCCACTAAGAATTTTGGCATTTTTGTATAGAGGAACTAATTTTGGCTTAAGAGCCTATAGTGACTCGGATTTTGTAGGTGAAAAAGTGGATAGAAGATCAACAAGTGACTTTGCCACCTTTCTATGTGAAGGAGTAGTATCATGGCTTTCCAAAAAGCAAGATGCCATCTCCCTATCTTCCACAGAATCCGAATACAAGGCCTTGACATCAACATGCAAGGAGGTCTTGTGGCTCAAAAGGCTATTGGTGGAGCTTCATGTCATGGATTAGGAGATCCCTATCATCTATTGTGACAACCAATCAGCCCAATCACTTGCAACTAATCCTACATTCCATGCAAGGAGCAAACACATCGAAATTGCTCATCATTTCGTGAGGGAAAAAGTGCAAGCTAAAGAGATCAAGCTCCAACACGTGCCATCATCAAGTTGCTTGGCTAATTTGTTTACTAAACCTTTACCTAAAGATTCATTTGTCAAGCTTGGATCTTCAATTGGAGTTATTGATAAAAGCATTTGATCTCCAAGGCTAGATTTGAGGAGGAGTGTGAAAAATTGCCTACATTGGCAAATCTAGCCATGTAGAATATTGTACATTTTATCAATATTGTTTGTTGGTTACTTGAATGGCCAAAGTGCCACTTGTACATACACACCTAAAGTAGGTTACCACGAGTCAAGAGGAGTGGTTGTGTCCATTTGGTAGTGATTCCTACTTTGTAGGATCTAGACCATGATTTATGATGAGATTTGTACCTACCATGCACCTACCAAGCATGACTCTTGGATCTAGGCTAGGGTTTTCACATTAGGGCAAGAAAGTGGAGTCTACTTCCTTATTACATGCTGGATTTTCACCTAACTTTGCAAAGGAAGTGTGTTTTACTATGTATTCCCATTATCCATAGTGAGAAGATAGAAACTTTTTGGAGCCTCAAGGAGAAACTCGAGTTTCCTCTCATTGTATGGTGATTACTCTTGATTTACAATGAAACCAAGTTTTGGCACTTTGTAAACACTGTGTACAGGCCATAATACAGCCTTATTTCCACATGTGTGGAGTTGGATTATACTATTTGATCAATGCTTTGATTGTCTCTACTTGTTTCCTATCAAGCTGCTAAACTAGATCTTGTTTTCTGATGACTAGTTTCTGATAGATTGTTTAACAAGCATACAATCACCTTGTGGATCATTCAAAGATCAATTTATGGTCCTTAGTACTGTACTTTTCACACACCGACATCTTCGGAATGTAAGGCTCGAATAACCTTTGGAATATCTTACACTCATTCACTGCTTAAGACGGGATAAATAATGATTGCCTTAAGGTGCTTGTTGAGTTCATCTTTCACCATAAGAGAGTACTTTGGATTGAGATGATATTGTCTTTGTCGAACAGAAACAACATCTTCTTTAAGATCACCGTAGTGCTCGCCAAATTCAGCAAGTATTCCCTTCAAGTTTTCGAACGACCATGCAAAAAAATCTTGGTATTCTTTCAATAGCTCAATAAATTTTGCTAATTTTGTCTCTAGTCCAAGGGACTTAGAAACATACACAAATTTTTTAGGTGCAAGTTCAATTAGCTTTGTAGAATCTGACAAAATTATACCTTCCATCATACTAGCCTTGGTATGGCCATGAATTTCTCGCATGGCTGACTCCATGGATTTGTTCTTTTCGTCAGCTTGGTGTTTATTACCAAATTCTTGTTTGGATTCGTCAGATTCATCATCTGTATCTTGATCAGAATCCTTAGAATTCATGTCTACAACTTTTGATTCATTTATGATTATATCAGCATCTGCATTGCAAATATCAAATAATTCTTCTTCGTCATCCGATGAATTATTATTCTCAAGCATTCAAAATAATTTAATTCAAAGAAGGGCATAAGAAGAATCTTCTGAAGTGAAAATGGTGTCGGACATAGCAGTTTCGCCTTCATATTTGTCACAACTCCAAGTGACAATCTGGTTTGCTGGCTTTTCACGTTTAGTTGTCTCGCCAGTTTGAAATCTTAGTTGTCTCGACTTCTAGTGTACACTTGCGTTAGACTGATAAAGTCAAGGTCGTCCAATTAAAACAGAGTAAGATGACAAACCAAGTGGTTTGATAACAATAGCGTTCATTGTAAAAGGCTTGTCTTGAATATATACAATCACGTCCTTCAATTCGCCAATAGGTTTTCTTCGTGTCAATTCGGCCAACTTGATATTTTTCTGGGCTGGTTGAATATTAGTCAAACCTAAGGCATGAGCAGTGTTTTTAGTTATTATGTTGACACTCGAACCCGAATCAATTGGCACCTTTTCGATTAAGCATCCGACAATTTTAACGTCGATTTTTGGTGCACCAAAGTCTCCTAAATCAATAGATGGTACGCCAACATCTAATAGAGAAATTTGTTTCTTCTTCTTAGAGACAGAGGGACTTTTTAACTGTTTGCGGTAATAATTGTTATCAGCCAACAATTGCTCAAAAGTTATATTGGGACGAAGAGAACCAATATCAATCACAATGTCATAGTCTTTCATCTTTGCTTTCGAAATAGGCTTGTCAATAGTAGCCTCCGAAAGTTTTGTCTTCACGATTCAACATCCCCTTTCTCAAATGTGACTTTCTTCTCCGCAACGGCTATTTGTAATTCAGAATTGATAATTTCTTTCGCTTCTGCAGAAATATCCTTTGAGAATAACTTGGTTGCATCACAATCATAATCAAAATCAGCTTTGAGATCTTCCTTCATAATAGACTTATGCGAAGATTTCTTCTTCGAGGAATTTCTCTGCTTCTTTGAAGATACTTTTGTGTCAGGCTTCGAGGAGCTTTTGCTTCTCGTAGTCACTTTAAATAACTTCTCGACATTGCTTGGCCAAGATTGGTCAACTTTCTTTGTCTGTTTGGCTTTGATGACATCAACCTTCTGCACAACAAAATCCGTCGAAGGTTTTACTTTTGAATTAGCAGTAGCAGCAGGTATAGCAACATAGTGGTACTTTGGACGCGGCTTCTGCAGTTGTGGACAGTCCAAATACTTGTGGCCAAGTTCTTTGTAGTTCAAACAGAAAGGTATATATCCAATCGGCTTTTGTGACTATGGACAATCAGGCAAAAAATGTCCTAGTTCATCACAATTATAGCAATTTCCCGAAACGGGTTTCTTTGAACTGGTAGACTTGATTGCAGGACCAACAAATTCTGGTCGATTGTGTCTTTTCGGTGCGAACTTTGGTTTGCCTTGTTGGGCAGGTGTTGTGGTACCTTGAACATAATTGGTAGTCGCATCATCTTGAAAAATAAAGAGCACTTCTTGGGAAGGATCTTCGACATACTTTACGTTCACAGATTTATAGTCTTCTTTTGAATGACCTGATGTACAACACTTCGTATACCATATTATTGAGTTCGAAGAAGAAGCCTTTGGTCTCTTGTCTACAACTTTTAAAATTTGAAACTTCAGATCGTTGAACTTCTTATTAAGATCAGCCATATTACTTTTCCAAAGCTTTTCAACTTTAGATGTTGCGGACTTGTCCTCGATGGTTTTGCTACTATCTTTTAGTTTGGACTTTTGTTTCTGTCTCTGATCTGCATTATCAGTTTCTATATCTGACGAGTCACTGAAATTAGATTCAAAACTAGAAGAACTCAAACTAGATTTAGATTTAGATTCATCTTCACTGTCGCTGGAGTCATGCTTAGACTTTCGAGTTCGTCTGGTAGAACATCTTTTGCATGCTAACTTGGAAGTCTCATAGTTCTCGGTGCTTGCTATAGCTGCTGATAAAGAAGTCATATCTCCTTGTCTGCAGTATCGATCAACTTTCGATGGTAAAACTACCGAAACCCACTCGACCTGCATCACAGCATGGTACACACCAATTAGTTTCCCAATCAGATTCTTTAACTTTCAGGTGTACCTTTGAAGAGATTCTTTACTCTTCTTCTGCACATTGTTGGTTGTCCAAGAACTTTGGATGAATAACCAATTTCTCTGAACTGGTTCAAAAATGTATCTTTCAGTAATAACCAGGTAGCTACACATCCTGGTTCAACTTGGTTGTACCATATGCGCACTTGCTTTCTTAGAAGACCAAGGAAGATCCACAGCGTTTCAACATCAGCACCTTCATTATTTGAGCTAGCAGTCGACCCAAACTATGAAATATAACTGTTAGCATCATCTGAAGATGTTCCTTTAAAATAATCATATTTGATCTTTGAGATTGAAGTGAAATGATTAGCAGGGCCTTCCATAATCGGTTCTGATTCAGGTTCAGGCTCATGATCAGGATCAGGATTTACAACATCACAACCTGGTTCAGCTGCAGCAGAAGCTTTAGGACGAAGGTGAATCTCCTCTTTGCAAAGATTCTTGAAGACTTTTGAAGAAATCGTCTCGAAGTTTCCGATAACTTTCTATTCAAGCAGCTCTATTTGACATACACTAGGAATGGAGATGGAGTTGTCAGTTTGTATCAACTTTATTTGGCTATCCCTAGCAATGGTGACAAAATTGGCATATGTCGTAATATACCAACATAGAATTGCTAGATTTGTATAGTATTTATGTCATTCCCCAAGGAGATAGCACTTAAAAGTTGTTTCATTGGTACAGTTCTAACTTAGTTCTAATGAAATGGAGTCGTGTGTCAATCTGGTTGTCAAACAGACATTTAATGAGTAACCAATATTACTTTTGTTGTGGGTGTGTGATGATGACAAATTCAGAACAACAATCTTCTCCTATCGAACCGAATGAAAAGCTCTCTATATGTGAGATGTTATTAGAGTAGTACGAATGAACTACACTTTGGCTGATTAAGTTGTCAGCAAGGATTTGTGCTATGTTCGATGCAGATGTGTACGAACAGACAAATAGTTAGTCTTATTCTTGAACTGTTGTGTTCTAGACAAAAGTCCTCAACAACTAAAGTCCAGTCATGGTTAAAGAACTCAAATAGTTCATGAATATATTAGAAACATATATCTTTATTACAAACACAAATACAGATCAATAACTCATTTCCTCAGGTAGAAACTGCCATTTCACATGTATACATACTTCTCTATCAATGACTGTGGAAAACTGTACCAAAGAGATATGTTATTCGGGTGCCGAATACAAAGTATTCGTGTAGACAAATAAGATAGATTAAAAATAGTTCTTTAGATCAACTTTACGAAAACATAGCAAACGACTGTAATGAACTATTGTCACTATCTATCCAGAGACTGATTTAAGCAATGTAAAAGAGATCGCTAGTAGACTCAAAGTCACTCACACTCAATAGTGCGGAGAACGGAAATCAGAGAAAATATTCTTTGATGCCTATTTACTTCTTCAATCTCTCAAGTATAGAAACTCTCTCTCTCTCTCTCTCTCTCTCTCTCTCTCTCTCTCTCTCTCTCTCTCTCTCTCTCTCTCTCTCTCTCTCTCTCTCTCTCTCTCTCTCTCTCTCTCTCTCTCTCAGTGATGTGAGAATGAAGTGTGTCTTCATATATTACCTACATAATGAGCAAACACACCTCTAGAGATTATAGGTGCGATGCTCCATTGACTAACTCTGGTTAATAGATGAGTTACAAATACATATAAATTATACTATTGAAAGAACATTTAAATACAAGTTTAATCTACTCTAGTTTAAGGTGGCGATACGAATCTAGTCAATTCGTATGATTAATTGAATTAAGGTTGTTCCAGGCATCGTTGATAAATTCACACGTGTGGGATGCCCTACACATGTACTTTTGATCTCCTAAGCCCAATAATACCATAAAGACCAAACTAGCATTGATTGACAATAGGAAAGCTAATCATAGAAGAAATATTATTGTGTTACAAGCAAGATCAATCAACAAAATATGAAACTAAGTACAATAAATGTCTCAACTCGACTAGAGAGAGAATATGAATGTACAAACTCGAGTAGAGAGAGAGAGCACAAAGAGCTTAGTCTCCAAATTTGCATTACACACAAAAATCGTCATCTTCTCAATGAGAGTACATCACATATATATAGATCCATGGACTCTCCTCCTACTTTGAGTTAAATTGGAGTTATGAATCCACCTCTCAAGATATCTAGACTTATTCAAGCCACCTCAATATGTCTAATTGTGCCACCTAGTATTTTCATGCATTAAATGTGGCATGCAAAGTACAAATGGCAATTCCTATGGTAGCTCGAGTTCTACTTCTACCTATCTTGAATATTTTATTCTAAGATGAGTCTTTACTAATCCAAAAGAGCTCAATTCATCTTTGGCATTTTTAAGACCCCTACTTACAACATTAGATAGATTTTTCTAATATTTCAGCACTCCTCCTAAAAATGTATCTCCTCCTCCATCCTAGCATGATCCTTGGCATCAAGATGATTAGTAGCATTATCATCCAAACCACAAGCATGCCCTTCATCAAAAATAACATCCCTACTCACTATCACCTTGCTAGTGATGGGATTGAAGACTCTATAACCTTTGCTATTCTCACCATATCCCACAAAGGTGCCTTTGATGGATGTTGCATCATCCTTCTTTCTCTTATCCAAGGATTGGTGTACATAGCAAGTGGATCCAAAAACTTTGAGATCCTTGAGATTGGGCTTCTCTCCAAATAGAGCTTCAAATGGTGTGATTCCTCCAATGGCTTGGTTTGGCAATCTATTGCACAAATAGTTAGCACAAGTTATTGCTTCACCCCAAAATGGTTTGGATAGAGAAGCATCTAGCCTTAAGGCCTTAGCACACTCACAAAGAGATCTATTTCTTCTCTCACTGACTCCATTTTGTTGAGGGGTGTATGGACATGACAACTCCCTCTTTACGCCATTAGAACTACAAAAGTCAATCAACTTATTGGAGATATATTCACTTCACTATCAGTTCTTAATACCTTAATCTTGGTACTAAGTTTATTTTCTACCAAAGTCTTGAGCTTTACAAAAGAATCAAACACCATTGATTTGTTAGACAAGAGGTACATCCAACAAAATCTAGAATAGTCATGAATGAAGATTACATAGTACTTGGCACCACCATTAGACTCATGTGAAAAACTATGAACATTCGAATGGATGAGTTCAAGAGGAGAGTTTGATCTTAATGTAGATCTTGAGAAGGGTAGTTTGTGAGCCTTTGAGAGGCTGCATGCTTCACATCTCTTCCCACACTTTGACAAATGCTTGGGGAGTCCAACTGCAAGCTCCTTTGCAACCATAGATTCCATGGCTTTGTAGTTGGGGTGGCCCAACCTTTTGTGCCACAGTTCCATCTTTGATAACTCCACCTTTGCCAAGCTAACACTCTCTACTGCAACATTAGCATCAAGCTTAAACAATCTACCTTGCTTAAAGCCTTTGGCTATACATTCATCATTTCTAAGGATGGAACAAACTCCATGTTTAAATTGTACATCTAAGCCATTATCCATTAACTGGCCAACACTAAGCAAATTCTTGGTTAACTTAGGAGCATAAAGAAAATTATCAAGATTCATCCTTTTGGATGATCCCACATACAAGGGAATTGTTCCTATTCCACTTATCTTACATTCTTGACTACTTGCAGTATAGATTGATCTATGTAAATCATTGTAAGAAAGTAAAGTGGAGAATATGTCATGTGGGAACTAGCCCCACTATCAATCCACCAAGAATCATTGGTGTTGCTCTTGAATGATGGTGGTTTGTTGGAAACCATCAAGGATGACTCTTTATCCTCCTCCTCCTCCTGATGTGCAATGTTGTTTTGTTTTCTCTCTTGTGCCTTCTTCTTCTTGAGACATTCTGATGCAAAATGTCCTTTCTTTCCATAGAAAAAATATTTGTACTTGGACTTGTCTTTGATCTTGCCCTTTGAGCTTGAAGCCTCATCCTCCTCCTTGGTCTCCTTGAACTGCTTCTTCTTGCCATTGGTCTTCTTCTTGCTTTTGAATGAGAAATTAGCTTTCTCATCACCATCCTACAGAGAAATAGCATTCATTCTTGCATTGGTATGCAACATCCTACACTCTTCATCTAATAATACACTGTGTAGCTTTTCTATAGTAGGCAAATTGTCTTGGATTGCAAAGCTTTGGACCAAATTTGTAAAGCCACTCCCTAGACCATTGAGGACAATCTAAACAAGCTCACTATCTTGAATCATCTCTCCAATGGAAGCTAACTCCCTATTGAGAGACTTGATTCTTAGCACATAATCTTGTGCACTCTCATCACTCCTCTTCATGCTTTGTAGAATCTGATTCCTAAGCATGAGAACCCTCAAAGTGTTACTAGACTCATAGATAGATTTTAAAGATTACCAAGCCTCTTTAGCACTCTTACATGATGATACTTCCCTTAAAAGATCATTGCTTACATTCATCTTAATACAGTGAAGTGCAAGCCTATACCTCTTCTTGTATCTCACTAAGTCATGTGCACCTAGAGGTTCATCTTCATCATCTATTAGAAACTCATAAAGATTTTGGAGCACCATTAGTGACTCC
The DNA here is from genome assembly GCA_029204225.1 of Diphasiastrum complanatum. Classification (NCBI taxonomy): domain Eukaryota; kingdom Viridiplantae; phylum Streptophyta; class Lycopodiopsida; order Lycopodiales; family Lycopodiaceae; genus Diphasiastrum; species Diphasiastrum complanatum. Next base: position 45,594,526 of record CM055111.1, read on the forward strand.
ATCCTCACTTTCCAAATAGCATAATTGGTAGAATTTAACCTCTCACTAGCTTCTAGAAGGTAGGCTCCCACTGATCCCATCTTACTAGCAAGATTCTACACACAAGATATACATTTGTTTGGACCTGAAACTCACAAAGGTTTCTAAGTTGCAATGTTTCACTCAAATGTTGACTTCTAATACAACAGATGGATTTGTTATCACAGTTCTATCACTCCCTCACAAAGCTAGAATGAAGATAAGATGAGATGAAAACTACTCTCAAGCAAATCTTGCCAATCTTGGCTATTCTTTGACAAAAAGTGACTCTATCTCTCTCATTCACTTTGATGTACTTTCAAGACCTGGTTTCCACTTTAAGAAGGTCTGAAATCAGCCTAGATTAATTAGTTTTCATGAAACAAATTCAAAACTAATCAATGGCAAGTGATCTTGGTAGCTTATCTAGGATTTGCACCAAAAATTACATCAAACTGACACCAGATGAATTTTCTATGATCCAATGAATATGAGCTATTAAATTCTGGTTCAGAGATGACCACACGTGTGAACAATACAGATTTTGATCTTGAAAAAGTTTGGGATCAAATCCCCTCACCAAAACCTGGATACCAGCTCGCCCTTCCAATACTAGCTTTGTGCACCAAAACTTGCTAAAACTGAATTAGATTCAAACACAGATTAATGGCCTTGTACTTGGCTTTGATACCATGTGAAAAGTACAGTACGAAGGACCATAAATGGATTTTTGAATGATCCACAAGGTGATTGTATGCTTGTTAAACAATCTATCAGAAACTACTCATCAGAAAACAAGATCTAGTTTAGCAGCTTGATAGGAAACAAGTAGAGACAATCAAAGCATTGATCAAATAGTATAATCCAACTCCACACGTGTGGAAATAAGGTTGTAGTACGGCCTGTGGACAGTGTTTACAAAGTGCCAAAGCTGGGTTTCATTGGAAATCAAGAGTAATCACCATACAATGAGAGGAAACCCGAGTTTCTCCTTGAGGCTCCAAAAAGTTTCTATCTTCTCACTATGGAGAATGGGAATACATAGTAAAACACACTTCCTTTGCTAAGTTAGGTGAAAATCCAGCATGTAATAAGGAAGTAGACTCCACTTTCTTGCCCTAATGTGAAAACCCTAGCCTAGATCCAAGAGTCATGCTTGGTAGGTGCATGGTAGGTACAAATCTCATCATAAATCATGGTCTAGATCCTACAAAGTAGGAATCACTACCAAATGGACACAACCACTCCTCTTGACTCGTGGTAACCTACTTTAGGTGTGTATGTACAAGTGGCACTTTGGCAATTCAAGTAACCAACAAACAATATTGACAAAATGTACAATATTCTACATGGCTAGATTTGCCAATGCAGGCAATTTTTCACAAGTAAATGCTCCCACATGGCAAGTGGATGTTCACACGTGTGTATAGAGTTCTAAAAGAGAAGAGTTGAACATTTTCCTTACATCCTATTTTGTAGGGAATATTTCTATATTCTAGGAGACTAGCTCTTTGGATTTTAGCCATATTCTAGAAGGTCAACTTTGGATAAGGATCAAGGATGGATCAAATGGATAATGAGATTGATGAGACTTTAGCATTCTACACTTTTGTGAGATTTCTAGTCAATAGAATTGTGATTTTATTGAATGATTGCTATCAAGAACCTATGTACTTATTCTTTCAGGTGCAGGCCGTACAATGGACAATACTCCACATGTGTGAGGCCACCTTTACTTGTTTATGAAGATTTGATCCATTGCTCTTGCTTAAAGCTAAGTGTAGTGAATCTAGATCAAGATCTAAAGTGTAGAACTTAATAGATCCATTGATTCAGCAACCAATAACTCTCTATGATTGTTAAGTACAATCATTAATGTCCTAAAACTAAAATTTTATCAATGCATGCAATGGAATACTACCTATTCCTTCAATTCTACACTCTACATCATTAGTAGTATAGATTGATCATTTTGCACCTAGATATGGCATGAGAGTAGTGAAAGAGTTTCTAAAACTAGGCATATGGGAACTAGCCCCACTATCTATCCACCAGTCTTCTCCATTCTTAAAAGGAAAAGATGAAAAAGTAGACATCATTAATGAATCCTCTCTTTCACTCTCAACACCCTCACACTCATCCTCATTAGTAAGGTTAGCTTGCTTAGATTGGTTCTTCTTCTTGAAACAATTTGATGCATAGTGTCCTTTCTTGCCATAGAAAAAACACTTGATCTTTCACAGCTTCTTCTTGCCATTGGATGTTGCAGCTTGTGAGGACTGATCTTTACCACCTTATTTGGCTTTGTCCTTCCCTTGCCTCTTGACTTGTCTCTGATGAAGAGAGTTTTGTCATCTCCACCATCTTTCAAAGAATGTCTATTGATCCTCAGCATCTCGTTCTAAATGAAGGGCTATTCTGGTTCTTTTGTGAAATGCTGCAGCTTCATTAGGTGCAGCAAGTTCTTCTTCAGCTCCACTCACAATGTCCATTACATCCTCTAGAATCAATAATGATTCCATTCTAATCTTCCACATTGCATAGTTGGAAGATGTTAATCTCTTATTGTGCTCCAAGAAATGTGAACCAGATGAAGACATCATCTCTATGAGAAATTCTAGTAATGACAAAGATGGAGTTGAAAGATGTTGCTTGCTATCTCAACCTAGGATCTAACACTTATGATGTTGATCCAACCTATGAAATCTAGCAACAGATTGGAAGAACAAACTCTCAACACAGAAAATCAATTTATTTTGAATTTGGATCTTGTTTTAATCACAAAAATGAAGCACATGCAAGTAAGAAGTCTATCTCTCCCACGAGTTTCAAAGAACTGAAAAACTCTCTAGGAACTTACTTTCAACTCAAATACAATAATTTGTGTGAAATGAAAAGTCTAAGACCTCAAAACGCTCACTTGTATCCAATTCTACTTGATTGACAGTGAAATTGATGAAATTGATGAAAGGAACTGATGTGTGCTCACTTTGGCATATCCCACTACTTGAGTGCTCTCTCAAACTCTCTAATTGTCTAAAACTCTTCTAAAAGCGAATCAAATTGATTTAGAAACTCGAGCAACACATTATACTCTTCAATACCTATCCAACAAGCTATAGAACATCAAATTTGGATCAATCCTTGAGAAGTAGCACTCAAATAATGAGGGCTGATTTCACATGTGTGAGCTCTCTGTCTGTATAGAGCTCTACTGGAGCAAATTAGGCTCGTTTTGATCCACTTATGATCCACAGATAGCTTGTTTCTCAGCAAGTTTGAATCCCTCTCCCAAATCCGAGTTACTGCAAGCAAAATCATTGTTGTTCTGATGTATACACCCTCACCTCTTCAAAGCATGAAGCTCTGATATCATGTGAAGTTTTTAGCATGTGTGAACTTCACCACACACCCTACAGGATCTTATTGAGGTGTTGTGATTGCACAAGATTGATCAGAGAACAGTATACTTGAAAAATATATGGCAAGAGCACAATGGCATACATCTAACTGAAAAATCTAACTTCTTACTATGAGAATTGAATGTCAGAAATAATTCTAAGTGCTCACTATGGAAAAAACAAGCTGCTCTAGGGTAGAGAGAGAAAATCAAGGATAGAAAACTCGGGTAGAGAGAGAATGAGTCCAAACACCAAAATCTCATTATTCACAATATGGCAAAACATGCCAAGATTTCCCTACATGAAAGAGACTTGAAATCCTATAGTGGAGTTGCATGGAAAGTCCACTTAATTGAGTTAACCCACCTACCAGAGATCCACATGTGTAACTACATGCATGGATATTGCATGTCAACTCATAATATTGCCTAGACATGTGTAGATTATAGAAACCACTTTGCATGTTGCATGCACTGATTGCATGTGGCTTGCATGCATACAAAAAGACATTGCATGCTATCTAAACTTTTGCATGTCATCAAATTTGAATCTACCTAACTCAAACTCAACCTATTCTAGAAGGTTATGTGCTCAATTCACATATCTTTTATGTACAACATAGATTACAATGGAAATAACCATGGACATGGCCCCAAAACTCGAGATAGGAAGATAATATTTTACTAATCTTCACAAATCTCCACTAATTTGTATCAAAAGTGGGGCTTACAGGGATTGAAGCCAGCAATATTTGCCATCAAGCTAGCAGATCAATCCTATGTAAAGCCAAAGAGTGTAGTCAACGCTGTAAAAATAGCAGGCATGCAGTTTGTGATCACTTTTGTAGTGATGGACATACCTAAGTCCCCTACCGCATAGTGTGTTTTATTGGGAAGACCATGGTTGAGGACTGCACAAGTAGTTCTCAACTAGGGTACAAGGAAACTCACCTTTGAAAATAGAGAGTAGGTTGTAAAGGTCGATCCAACCACATGGCCGGTGAAACATGTTGCACCCAAGGCTGATGACGGATCATCCACGACAAACCATACGATCGATTGTCCAAGGCAAGCCAAGGGGTGTCACTATGATTTGGAGACAGATCTCGTGATATGGATGGATGCATTGGCAACGATTGACTGCCAAGCATGTCAATCTGAATCGGATCCTGAACCCAGCACATCTTCACCCAAACACCCACACAATTCAAAAGACTACGATCATTGTTGGTGGAATACAAGGATTGTTTTGCATGAAATTACAATGATTTTAAGGGTATCCCACCAATAGTAGTTCTAGATGGAGCAATCCCCAGGGTGAGCCGTTATTATCGCTGCAACCCGAACTACACGAAGTTGATCAAGCAAGAGTTGCAGAAACTACTAGATGCCGATTTCATCTATGAAATTGAGCACACGGAGTGGGTGTCACCTATAGTTATAGTACCCAAGAAGAAATGTGAATCTATGTAAATCTGAAGGCACTAAACACAGTCACCAAAAAGAACCATTTTTTCTTACCATTTACGGAAAGTGTCCTGGACAGAGTAGCTGGAGCATAAGCCTACAGTTTCCCGGAGGGCTTAATTGGTTACAATCAGGTGAAGATAGTGCCTCAAGATCAGCACAAGACAACATTCGCCACTAAATGGGGGACTTATGCCTATAAGGTGATGCCATTTGGACTTTGTAATGCCCCAAGCACTTTTCAAAGAGTTATGCAGGTGGCCTTCAAAGAATATTTGCAAAAAAAATTGGAGATTTTCTTGGATGATCTGTGCATGCATGGACCTAATGCTAACCTAGAGAAAGTGCTACAAAAATGTCGCAAATTCCAGATCTCCTTGAACCCAGAAGAGATTTATATGGATCAACCTATTGGGTTCATCCAAGACAAGACTAAAGTCTGCTTGCTCTTCAAAAGTCTACATGGACTAAAGCAAGCTCCAAGATCGTGATATTCTCGACTTAACACATTTCTTGATTCACTAGGATTTAATCTTAGTAACTATGATCCTTCCTTGTATGTCAAGTTTTATGATAGAGATATTGTCATTCTTCTCATTTATGTTGATGATATTATCCTGACAGGAAGTTATATCAAGTTAGTTGAAGAAACCAAAATTGCACTTGGAAAAGAATTCAAGATGCAAGAGCTTGGAAAAATTCATTACATATTAGGATTAGAGATTGACTTCCATAATGAGAAAGCTTTTGTATATCAATCCAAGTATGCTCTTTCAATGTTAAAAAAGTTCAATATGCTAGATTGTAATCCTACGGAGCAAATTATGAAAGACCCTAACAAAGGTGATGAAAGATCCTTCGTGGACATCACTCTGTTTAGGAGTCTTATAGTCTCCTTAATATGGCTCACCATAACCAGGCCTGATGTAAGTTTTAGTATTTATAATTTGAGCCAAGCTATGCAAAATCCTACTATTCATCATCGAAAAATGGCCAAAAGAGTACCTAGGTACATGTCTTCAACCTATGATTATGGTTTGTTATATAAAAGTGAAGATCTTTCTATAGTTGGCTATTTTGACTCGGATTTTGCAAGTGAAAAAGTAGATTGGAAATCTACAAGTGCATATGTCATATATCTTGGAGGAAATTTGATATCTTGGCTTTCCAAAAAGCAAGATACTATATCACTCTCATCTTGTGAAGCTGAATATAAGACACTTACTACTACAACAAAAGAAGTGCTTTGGATCAAGAGGTTGCTAGTGGAGCTAAAGATAATCAAGGAAGATAATCTACCTTTGATTATGTGTGACAATATTTCAGCACAAGTTTCATACTCATCTCTAAGTCTATTAAGGACTACTTGAACAAGTTCAATGTTCTTAAGAGCATCTCCAATACCAGCTAACTCTTGATGAAGATCCTTTACTCTCATTACATATGATGAAGCACTCTCATCTACTCTCTAATAACTTAGAAAGGCTTGGTTTCTAAGTGCAAGCAATCTAGAAGTATTCATGATTTCATAGATTGTTTTTAGGGTATCCGAAGCACCAGGTTCTTCTTCAGCTCCACTCACAATATCTATTACATCTTGTAGAATCAATATTGATTCCATCCACATTGGATAATTGGAAGATGTTAATCTCTCACTATGCTCCAAGAAATGTGAACCAGATGAAAACATCTTCTCTATGAGAAATTCTAGTAATGACTAAAAATGGAGTTGAAAGGATGTTGGTTGCTATCTCAATCTAGGATCTAACACTGATGTTGATCCAACCTATGGAATCTAGCAACAGATGTGAGAACAAATTCTCAACACAATAAATCAATCTATCTTGAATTTGGATCTTGCTTCAGTCACAAAAAAAAAAGGACATGCAAGTAAGAAGTCTATCTCTCCCACAAGTTTCAAAGAACTGAAAAACTCTCTAGGAACTTACTTTCATCTCAAACACAGTAATTTGTGTGAAATGAAAAGTCTAAGGCCTCAAAACACTCACTTCTATCCATTGCCTAAAACTCTTCTAAAAACAAATCAATTTGATTTAAAAACATGAGCAACACATTTTACTCTTCAATACCTATCCAACAAGCTATAGAACATCAAATTTGGATCAAATCTAGAGAAGTAGCACTCAATTAATGAGGGCTGATTTCACACGTGTGAGCTCTCTGTCTATACAGGGCTCTGCTGGAGCAGACCAGGCTCATTTTGATCCACAGATAGCTTGTTTCTCAGCAAGTTTGAATCCCTCTCCCAAATCCAAGTTACTACAAGCAAAAGCCCTGTTGTTCTGATGTATACACCCTCACCTCTTCAAAGCATGAAGCTCTGATACCATGTGAAGTTTTTAGCTCGTGTGAACTTCACCACACACCGTACAAGATCTTACTGAGGTGTTGTGATTGCACAAGATTGATCAGAGAACAATATACTTGAAAAATCTATGGCAAGAGCACAATGGCATACATCTGATGAAAAAATCTAACTTCTCATTATGAGAATTGACTGTCAGAAATAATTCTAAGTGCTCAGTATGGGAAAAATAGCCTGCTCTTGGATAGAGAGAGAAAATTAATGAAAGAGAACTCGGGTAGAGAGAGAATGAGTCCAAATTACCAAAATCTCATGATTCACAATATGGCAAAACATGCCAAGCTTTCCCTACATGAGAGAGACTCGAATTCCTACAGTGGAGTTGCATGGAAAGTCCACTTAATTGAACTAATTCACCTATCAGAGATCCACATGTGTAACCACATGCATGGATGTTGCATGTACTGCATGTCAACTCATAAAATTGCCTAGACATGTGTAGATCACAGAAACCACTTCGCATGTTGCATGCACTAATTGCATGTGGCTTTCATGCATACAGTATGACATTGCATGCTATCTAAACTTCTGCATGTCATCAAAATTGAATCTACCTAACTCAAATCCGACCTATACTAGAAGGTTATGTGCTCAATTCACATACCTTTTATGTACAACATGAAATACAATGGAAATAACCATGGACATGGCCCCAAACTCAAGACAAGAAGATAATATTTTAATAATCTTCACAACACTTGCTTCGCCGCATAGCTTTCTTACTCTCTCTCTCTCTCTCTCTCTCTCTCTCTCTACTCTCTCTCTCTCTCTATTCTCTCTCCTCTCTCTCTCTCTCTCATTTTTCTTCTCTCTCAACATTTTTTTTTTGATAAATTTTATAGTCTTTAGGACAATAATGATTGTACTTTACAATCATAGAGAGTTATTGGTTGCTTAATCAATGGATCTATCAAGTTCTACACATTAGATCTTGATCTAGATTCACTACACTTGGATTTAAGCAAGAGCAATGGATCAACACATCATTAATTAGTGAGAGCGGCCTCACACATGTGGAGTACTGTCTACAGTATGGCCTGCACCTGAAACAACAAGTACAATTATCCTAGATAGCAATCATTCATAGAAATCACAAGACAAATGACTAGAATCTCACAAAAGTGTAGAATGCAAAAGTCTCATCAATCTTCTTAGCAAAATGATGATCCTTTTATGGATCAAGTACATCCATGAGTCTGGTACAGTCCAGCAGGTCTTCACACGTGTGAAGAGTGCCACATCACTCAGATCTATCCATTTGATTCATCCTTGATCCTTATCCAATAGTTGACCTTCTAGAATATGGCTAAAATCCAAAAAGCTAGTCTCCTAGAATATAGGAATATTCCCTACAAAATAGGATCTAAGGAAAATGGTCAACTCTTATCTTCTAGTACTCTATACACACGTGTGAACATCCACTTGCCATGTGGGAGCATTTACTCATCCACATGCAAGGAAAAACTAATTTCTAGGTGACTAGTCAACTTGACTAAAAAACTAGTCATATCATGTTCACACTAACTAGATTGATACAAAATCAATTTAGATATATACAAGCATAAAAAGTACATCCTTTCACGTGCTTTGTACTTGTTGAGTTGCCCATCAGCTCCATATTTGATCTTGTATATCCATTTGCAAGTGATAGCCATCTTACCATCATGAGCTCAACCAAGTTCCACGTCCTATTTTTCGATATAACTTCCATTTTTGTTTCCATAGCTTCACGCCACTTTATCAAAAGTTTTTGGTTCTTGAGCCTTGAGCATAGAACCCATTAGGGCTAGATTCATCTCTAGTCTTGCAGGAGGTTTTCGATTTTTACTTGATCTTCTAAACTCTCCCTGCTCACTTGATTCGGGAGTATCTCCCTTATTAGCATCACTTGTTACTGACAAGTACCACTTAGGCACTCTCCTAGGAATCTCATTATTAACCCTATCCTTTTCCATTGGCTCTTCCATATCGACACCAACTTCTTCCTTCACTTGCACTTTAGCTTTCTCCTTCCTTGGTTGGGACCCAATAGTTTGGGGAAGGTGCTTGGGCCTCCCAAGCCTTTCCTAACCAAGGCCCTCTCTCTCTCTCTCTCTCTCTCTCTCTCTCTCTCTCTCTCTCTCTCTCTCTCTCTCTCTCTACGTTGGGATAGAATAGCTTTGGGTAGGTGCTCAAGCCCCCAAGGCCTTTCTCAACCTAGGAATTCTCTCTCTCTCTCTCTCTCTCTCTCTCTCTTCTCTTCTCTCTCTAAGTAGCGACCGATTAGTTTGGGGAACGTGCTCGGGCCTCCCAAACCTCTCGCTATTTGGGCTTTCTTTCTCTCTCTCCCTCCTCTTTGTGCTATGCAGGTTGAGACGAAGTTGACGCTCCTAGTATTCAGACCCTATGCTACAAAGATGACACAACAGTGGCGCCGTTGCCGGGGAGCGCCACACACTCGCCTCGCCACATAGCTTTTCTTGCACTCTCTTCTTCTCGTTTTCTCTTTTCTTCTTCGTCACCACTCTTGCACCTATGGTGACCCTTCCACCTTGAATGTACTATAAAAGAAAAATCTTGGTACCACCGGGTTATGAAACAAGTGATGAAGAGGACAATCTGGCAAAAGTCCCAAAGTACGCAAAGATACCCTCAGGCAAACAAGTACAACAATCACAGAAGACAGAGATGGTAGAATCCATCATGCCAATGGTAACTGAGAAAGTCAAAAAATTGGCATCCGACAAAGTCCAACAGATTTTACCAAGTCTCTTGGTGCAATCATTGTAAAGAATTCTTAGTGATGAATTACAAAGGGTACTAGCGTCAACAGGGCAACTTGAAGGCAATTCAACACAAGATCCGAGGAAAACCATCACGCAGCCTTCAACGAGGAAGTGCAATGACCAAGGGAAGACTAAAATTGATGATTGTCCCTCAACGAGCAAGATTCAACCAAAGTCTCATTGTTCCATAATGCAGGAGCCCAAACCAACGCCAAATCTGGGTATATCCATTCTTCAAAGGCCCCCAATCCAACAACTAGATTACTTTTTTTAAGGATTTGCAAGCTTTGAGCACTAATATGACCAAACCTTTGATGCCAAAGATTACTTCGACTATCAACAGTGCTTACCATAGCTTGAGTAAAAGATCTGGCATTCGATTTGTAGAGTCAATTTTCGTTGATTCTAACTCCTGTAGCAATCACTTTGTAGTGATTTTTGATGTCTTTGACAAGACATTTGTCACTGTCAAACTCAACCTTGAGTTGTTGATCAACCATCGTCCCAACAAATAGTAGATTGTTAGCTAAGCCAGGTACATATTGCACATTGCTTATCTGCTTTATCTTCCCACTGGCTAACTTCACTAGTACCACTCCAACTCCTTTAACAGATAGCAATTTGCCATCAGCTTGTCCAACTTCATCACCATTGTCAGTTTCCTTGAGTTCTGAAAACCACTCTTTCCTTGAAGTCATGTGCTTGGATGCACCACTATCAATGTACCAGGTATTCTGGGCTTCATCACTTGTCATTAATGTTGTAATGAACAATTTTGAACTCTCACCTATATCATCTTCATATTGATCATCATCGTATTGATGTTGATCAGTATAATTGTCTTCATAATAATATTCATCAAATTGATGTTGATCAGCATAATTTCCCGCTTGCCATTTGTCTTTTCTTAGTTTCATCTTCTTCAATTTCTTGAAGCATTCACGCTTCTAGTGGCCAGGTTTGTTGCAATACCTACAACTTTTAGGTTTATTTTGTCTTGAATAGCCACGTCCTTGACCTCGATCTTGATTCTAATTGCCTCGATTCGGACTATCATTGACTTGCTCATGAAATTGTTAAAATGATCCCTAGCTTGAGTTTCTTTCTCTCGATTGATACCTTCCACAGCCAAATCTTCCACCTCCTCTAACTGCAAGAGCTTAATCATAGTCCCTGTTATGGTGATTCAAGTTCTCTTGAAATTGCTCTTCCTGTAAAAGCAATCCACCTAGTTCTTCATAGGTTGAAAGATTTTCTCTTGTGGCTATACTTGTCACAAACATCTGATGTGACTCACTCAGACCATTCAATGTCAATTGCACGATCTCACAATCTCGTACTCACTCTCCAACTACTGCTAATTGTTCACGGATCTCTTTGATCTTCAGTATGTGATCGGCAATAGTTGCACCATCATCCACCCGCAATGTATGCAACTTCATCTTTAGAAATAGTATTCGAGATGTATTTGTCGTTTCAAACAGTGTCTTCAATGTATCTCACATTTCTTTCGGTTCTTTTGAATATGAAATATAGGGAATAATTGCATCTCTAACTGATAGGTTGATGACATTATGGGCTTTCCGTTTTCTCTAATCAAATGCCCGCTGATCTTCTTCAATCATTGGCCTTGTCTCTTCACCTGTCACGATCTCTTATAGATCACAAAATTTATCACACCACAGAACTGTATATCCTTTTTTTTTGTTACACCAAATATTGGTATGAATATGCGATATCGGTGTAACATGCGGATGTACGACTGCTCTGGATTTTCTTTACCTCTAGCACGTCACTCCAACATTGTACTGATATGTGATATCAGTATGATGCGCGGATGTATGACTGCTCTTGGTTTTGTTTACCTCTGGTGCGTCGATCCGATATTGGAACGAACAAGATGAAAAATAGAGAGAATATAAGTGTTGGAGAGAGAGGGGGAGAATAAATGTGAAAGATTTCAGATCCTTAAGATCCAATCTACTTGAATGATCTTTGGTTAGAAAGATAAATACACTACCAATTTCACCAATGTAGAAAAATCAGCATCTACACACAATTTGAGATGCAAACACTAATAGAACTTGATCAAACTTGAATGAAATGATTATGTACTATTGTTGTCCATACAAAACCAGCAAGCTACTGTATTTCACACGTGTGGATCCAAAAATAACAAATATAGATCATTCTACACATAGAATTGCAAGCAATCACCAAGATAGTGCACCAATGGATAGTAGAACCCAAGAGAACCATGTATAAGCATGAAATGAGATAGAGAAGAGAGAAGATGACTCTCTCCACGAGTTACATCATTTTATAGTAGGTCCAAACCCTATTTGGCCACTTGGCTTTCCCACCAAAATGCTAACCCTACCAATTTTGATCTAGATTCAATGTACTCAACTTATTCAAATTGAATCTACTCAAACTCACATTCTATCTTTCCCACACTTTCAAAAAGTGTTTATTCAAATGAAATTTAGACTAATGAACTTTGAAAAGTCAACCTCTAAGTCTAAAACAAGTTTTGGCCTCAATATGCCAAATATGGAAATATTGCAAAATGTGATGAAACTAGTTGAATCTTTCACAATAAATGACGAACACAAACGAGAAACGAACTCAAACAAGAAATGGATGAGAAACGAACTCGAACAAAAAAATGTTCGTGCGCAGCGAAATAAGTTATACGACTCTCTCCGGAAGCATGACTACACCTATCAAAATGACAGAACTTTAGTGATAGAAATCACGGTCATTCTAGATTACGTAGCCAAACATTAATAGATGAAGTGTCAGAAGAATAATTTGTCACGAATAGCAAGACAAATTATATGTCATGAATGATTTGCAAAAGAGCTAGATTGTGCTCGACTGATAATTAGTTGCGAATGATTTGTGAAAGATAAGACTAAATGTTAGTCGTCTATTACTAGAAAGAACAGCTAGAAAGATTAGACAAAATGAAGAATAAGCATAGCAATATTAACACAGATCTGAATGCAGAACAAAGAGCTGTATCAGATTAAGTATATCATGTATACATGTCAATAATGCGGTAGAGCACAATACAATAGCGGACGAAACCGTGTGCCCTACAAAGCTTATTTCAAATCTGTAAGGAGGAATTTAGACCTTAATTCTGACAAAGTGAAGAATCAATGCTCAGGCCATCTACTTCGTTTATGTCATCTTCTTCAACTCTCTTGATCATCTAATCATCATCATCTTATGAATGGTGTCCAGAATATGTATATATACATAATATTACAGGTGTGCAGATGTGAAAGTATAGAGTGGATGTGCTGTTTGTAGGAGATCGTGAGTGGCTGCAATCATTCTCCAATCTGTTAGCACAACTGCATGGACTAAGGGTAAAAGGGTTGCAACGTCAGCCAGTGCTGAAGTGAACATTGGTGATGATGCAAAAAGTAGGTCACTCTTACGAATGGCCTTAGGATAAGATTTATAGGATGCCTTAGCTTTTAGGACACCTTCGGCATTCTGTAGGATAGTGTCCCCTTTTCGCCTGTCACCATAACCTATGTAAAAACACAGTGTTTGCGATTCTTTCGCCTTTTATTCGTCTATGCAAATTTGCGTATAATTATCCAGACTACGTGACAACGTTAGTAAATATGTAGCAAGAATGGAGGCAGATTAAAAATGGAATTTAGGAGAGTAGAAGGAGTAAATCCAACACCCCTCCTTAATTTGGATCCATGAATGCCTTGATCTTTAGACTGAGCAATGCACAAAATTTGTTGTGTTCATTAATACTGAGTGCTTTTGTGAAAATGTCTGCAACCATGTCCTGTGTTCTGCAGTACGTTAAGCTTACCTCCCTGTTGAGAACCTTGCCCATGATGTAGTGATATCTGATCTCAATGTGCTTACTCCTAGAATGAAATCTAGGGTTGGCCGATAAGGCAATAGCACTTTGGTTATCACAAAATAGAATTGTAGGGCTGTACTCATACAGGTTGATGTCTGATAGCAAATTACTCAACCAAAACGCTCCCTTAATAGATTGAGAAGCAACAATGTATTATGCTTCAGTAGAAGAAAGTGCCATAGAGGTTTGCTTACGATTGTTCCACAATATAACCATTATTGAAGAAAAATGTAAATCCAGATGTGGATTTACAATTGTCTGCATCTCCTCCCCAGCTTGCATCAGAATAGCCACTGAGCTGATGAAGATTGTCGTTGCTGACATCTCCATAGTAGATGCACTGGTCCATGGTAGCTCGAATATATTTCATGACTCGAATAAGAGCCTTCCAATGGGTAATGCCAGGATTAGCCATATATTGGCTGAGTGAGCTTACAACAAAAGAGATATCTGGTCTTGTACAGACCATTGCATACATGAGAGATCCAAGTATCGATCGATACGGATATTCTCTCATCTGCTCCTCTTCCTGCTTGGTCTGGGGACATTGGTCCTTCGACAAATGCAGGCCCGGATCCATTGGTGAGTGAGCTAATTTACAATTTATCAAATTGTATATGTTAAGAACATTGTGAAGATACCTTTGTTGAGTGATGTAAATCAGTCGATTTGCTCTATCTCTATGGATTTGAATTCCAAGACAGAAGTGAGCTTCACCCAGATCAGTCATGTTGAATTCAAAGAACAACATCTATTTTGCATCGACCATTTTGGTATTGTTGCTGAAGAGCAACGTATCATCAGCGTACAAGGTGATAATAATGAGGGATTGCTACACTGACCTTGGATAAACATTACAATCAACAGTGCTTGGTTTGAATTCTTGTTCAATGAGGAATGTATTGATCCTCTGAAACCAAACTCTGGCAGACCGTTTCAAGCCGTATAGTGCTTTGTGGAGTTTACAGACATGATTGTTCATGTCTTCTAGAACATATCCTTCAGGCTGGATCATGTGGATATCTTCTTGTATAACTCCATTCAAATAGGCTGTTTGTACAACAGGTTGATGTACTTCGAGGTCAGCAGTTACAGCATAAGACAGGAGCATTCGGATCAACAAATGTTTGAGGACTGGATAAAAGTCTTATTGTAGTCAACATTCGGGATCTAGGTGAATCCTCGTGCTACTAGTCTAGCCTTTCTTTGATCAATTGTTCCGTTGGCATTATATTTGATTTTAAAGATCCATTTGCAATCAATAATATTGCAGCCAATAGGAGCTTCGACTAATGACCATGTCTAATTCTTGATCAGAGAGGAATACTCTCTGTCCATGGCTTCTCTCCAGAGATCAGAGTTTGGTTGGTTGAGTGCCTCTTTGACTGTCGTCAATTCCTGCATTAAGAGACAGGCAGACTCAGGAGTATACCTTGTGGGCTGTGTGCGCACTCGGCTTGATCTTCTGGGATGATTCGACTGATGAACCGCTCCTAGGACTTGTTGCTGGGTAGCAGCAACATCTTCGTCTGATTTATAGTCTCGAAGTGGGTCGACAATAGACACGCCTGAGCCAGAAGCTCGGACTGTCGTGTCAATGGAACGAGATGTAATTTTTTCTTGAGCAATATCCTTGCCTTTGAGGTCGACGAATTGATCCTCAATAAAGACTGTATCACGGCTATACAAGATTTGCTGGGTATCAGGATCGTACAGCTTGTAGGTGTTATCAGACGAAGTATATCTGATTAGGATGGTCTTGAGACCTTGGAAGTCCAATTTCTTCCTTGTGTCTTTTGGGATTTGCGCATAGGCAATGCACCCGGACACTCTTAGGTTCTTTAAAGAAGGCTTAGAGCCTTCCCACACCTCGTGGGGTGTCTTGTCTGAGAGGGCCTTGGTCGAACATCTGTTCTGGAGGTAAGCTATAGTAGAGACAGCTTCAGCACAAAATCTCTTGGGCAACGATGCATGCGATAACATACACTTAGCAGATTCGACCAAAGTACGGTTCTTTCTCTTAGCTAAGCCATTAGACTGAGGATTATAAGGAGTGATGAATTGCTACTCAATGCCTTGGCTTTGACAGTACTCCTTAAACTCGACAAAGATGTATTCTCCACCGTTGTCTGACCTTAGGGCCTTGAAATCTGATATTTACAGAACAAGAAAACAATTACTCTATCAACTAGTAGAGTCTTGTACTGTGGAAGCTTATCAAGCTATGAAAATAGCTCTGATACCATGTTGGAGAGAGAGGGGGAGAATAAATGACGAACACGAATGAGAAACGGACTCGAATAAGAACCGAATGAGAAATGAACTCGAACAGAAAATGTTCATGCGCAACGGATTAAGTTATACGACTCTCTTCGGAAGCATGACTACGCCTATCAGAATGACAGAACTTTAGTAATAGAAATCACAATCATTCTAGATTACATAGCCAAACATTAATAGATGAAGCGTCAGAAGAATAATTTGTTGCGAATAGCAAGACAAATTATATGTCGCGAATGATTCGCAAGAGAGCTAGACTGTGCTCGACTGATAATTAGTTGCGAATGATTCACGAAAGAAAAGACTAAAAGTTAGTCGTCTATTACCAGAAAGAACAGCTAGAAAGATCAAACAGAATGAAGAATAAGCATAGCAATATTAACACAAATCTGAATGCAAAACAAAGAGCTGTATCAGATTAAGTATATCATGTATACATGTCAATAATGCGGTAGAGCACAATACAGTAGCGGACGAAACTGCGTGCCCTACAAAGCTTTTTCAAATTTGTAAGAAGGAATTTAAACCTTAATTCTGAAAAAGTAAAGAATCAATGCTCAGGGCATCTACTTCATTTATGTCATCTTCTTCAACTCTCTTGATCATCTGATCATGATCATCTTATAAATGGTTCTAGAATATGTATATATACATAATATTACAGGTGTGCAGATGTGAAAGTACAGAGTGGATGTGCTATTTGTAGGAGATCGTGGGTGGCTGCAATCGTTGTCCAATCTGTTAGCGCAACTGCATGGAGTGAGCGTAAAAGGGTGCGACGTCAGCCACTGCTGAAGTGAACGTTGGTGATGATGCAAAAAGTGGGTCACTCTTACGAATGGCCTTAGGATAAGATTTACAGAGTGCCTTAGCCTTTAGGGCACCTTTGACATTCTGTAGGATAGTGTCCCCTTTTCGCCTGTCACCATAACCTGTGTAAAAATACAATGTTCGCGATTCTTTCACCTTTTATTTGTCTGTGCGAATTGGCGTGTAATTATGCAGGTTGCGTGACAACGTTAGTAAATATGCAGCAAGAATGGAGACAGATTAAAAATGGGATTTAGGAGAATAGAAGGAGTAAATCCAACAATAAGAACTTTCAGAGAGAATATTCTAGATTCCTCACTTCAGCGCAGCGGCTATGCCACCTCCTCTTTGTAAAGATTTCGAAATGTGTGATCGTTCAAAAGACATTGATCAGTAATGTGAAAAGTATGAAGCCGCCTAACTCTGAATGGCAGTACTAGACACTATCTAGTGTGATTTGCGGTACTCCAAATAGACAAATGAGAGATTTCTTGGCAAACCTCTCACATAAATAACACTTTCCACAACAATTAGGAAGTATTTTAAAAAAATCTCCCCCACTTAACAGATTTTCAATATGTTTGATACTACCCTAGCCTTTCTGATGCCTCCGAGACTGTGCTTTTCACAACAACTAGGAAGTATTGTAAAAATCTCCCCACTCAACAGACTTTCAATCTGTCTGATGCTGCCCTGGCCTTTTTGATGCCTCCGAGACTGTCTCTTCATTCCCCACTCATGATTCTGAGCTCCAAACCTGCAAAATACACCAAAAAAAGATTTCTTCCAACATTTTTTGTCTCTCCAAGCTTTCACCTCCTGTGAAGGACTTTCTCACTTCATTGCGGAGCCTGTGACAAGCTGTATCCACTGATCAAGCACGCAGGACTATTTCTACTATGATACCATGTCAATAATCAGATATGCAACATCAAACATTCATCATAAGCAATCACCACAAGAAGACGGAAGAAGAACACGCACTATCACTCTATCACACTATAGTATACTGAATGTAAAAAATACAAATGAACTCTGAACCCTGATAGAGAGAGAAAACTTACGAGTAGACTAATAGACTAGCATACAGCTAATGACAGCTGGTCACAGCTGTCAACATTAATGTACATTGTAAACAATAACAATGAAGTTTATCATTGATTTCTAACAACATGAAATCTCGCGCAGCGGCTAGCAACTCTCAGTGACAATAAGGGAGATCAAGGGCAATGAGTTGGCCAACTTTAGGTGCTCAGCCATCATGGAGAAAAAGACTATTTGAACGAGACCCTACAGCCATCAGGACATATGTTACCAGTCCCAGACAGCTACGAGTCAACATCCACTACCTCCCCTACCTCCGAAGATCTAAATGGGTAGAGCGGTGGTATCAACACAATCACGATCAACACAAGGAATTGCCCAGACTTAGAATTTTTTATGAGAGTCCCCACCAAATGGGATGACTTTTTGTCAGCCATCTGTTTTGATCCTAATACCGCCCTAGTCTCCACAAAAGCTGAAGACCAACTACCAGTGGTGTGAGTGTACCATAGAGCGGCATTACTCGGCGACCCCTGGCCAAGCAGATTACAGAAGTGGATCGACCCAGGATTGGCCTCCAAGTGTACATAAATCCTTCCGTACCTAGAAGAACAAGAAGAACCTAGCCAGATTGGACTTCATGGAAGACGTCACTGGATACCTCATCCACCAGAGGCGCACCAGACGAATCCTTTACTGAACTGGCAGAGTGCCGACAGACCGGCACTACTTTAGGCTGTGGATTTTGTTGGGGGTTATTCCCAACATACTGTAAATAAATAAAATCGAGAGTATAAATAGTTGCGAGGGTCATGGCATCTTGCGCATATAAGCCCATGGCCCAATGAGCACGCAAGTTAAGTTGTATATAGAATAAAAGACTTGGGCCTTAGTGTTAATAAAATAAAACTTGAGGCAACAATGTCAAATTAATAAATTTAGTCTCAAACTTTTGAAGTTGGGTCCAAATTGAGACTCACACGTATCATGTGAATTCCAATGTACTTTTTTAAGACCCTTGGTTAGATTGGGTCCAAGATGGATGGTTAAGATTAGTTAACATATTTTTAGAAGTAGCCAATAGGATTTTGGGACAAGGGCCTTCCCCATTGATAAAAAGACACCTCTTGTACCATATTGTTGGCAAATTTTGAAGAATCTCCAAGATGCCAAGCTGAGCTGTAATGAAGAGCACCTCTCACCCTAAACCGAGGAGGTCTCAGAAGGAAGAGAACGGAAAGAAGATGAGAGCCGAGGAATAACAGCTAGGAATACAGTTCTAATTCATGTGAGCCTTGTGGTGAATCCCAAAGAAGGAATGACCATCTAGGAGCTAGTAGTATTTCTAGACAATGTAATAAATGTAGACCCCTCTTAAATAAATTAGAGTGAGTCACCGTTTGATGGTGACCTCTAGTGGAAGAGCTAATTCCACTTGGAATTTGTAAGTTAGTGGAATTGCCACTTAGTCTCCACATGGACAACCCCTTGGTCTATTTAAGAGAACCCCTCTCTTGTGAGGGAGCTTTTACTTGTATTGTCATTTCCTCTTGATTGAATAAAAAAGTATCTTCCACGAAAAAAAAAAATCTCGACTGAGGAGACATGAAGTACAAGATTTTAGTGTATTAGCATTAGCTTCAACACGAGTTAGAGAGAGAAATCTAGAGAGATAACAAGCAAAGTAGTTTAGATCCAAAATGGCATGAGGTAGCTACAAGACTTTGGTTCTTTATCATTGATTGTGAGGAGAGCTACACATATTTATGGAGTTTGAGGTAGCTCGAGGTAGAACCACATCTATCCATTCCAAAATGCAACTAAAGTGACATCTAGAGCCTATGTGACATTTGTCACTTGCCATGCATGAAATTCTACCAACTTTTTACAAGTTACTAGTTCTAACTAACAAAGTACAAATCATCATGCATGTGTCCATTATACTTTGTGCATGCCTTGCATGTCACTATGGATCACTTACAATTAATGCATGTGAATTGCCACGAGTTTCTACAAGCATGAATTTGCCAATTCTATGTCTACAAAGTATATGCAAGTTGTATTCTTCAATCTAGACATTACATAACTATGTAGCTCGAGTTCTATGTAGGCCAAACTTGGCATTTTGCATTTATGAGCTACATACTTGCATGGTACAACATTTGTAGCAAGCCAAGAAATCAATATGATTTGATTTTCCAATTTTAACACTTATGATGCTAAATTTACATACACTTGATCTTCAATCTCTTAAATCATCAATCTGAATATGCAAATGGTATTCAATATATATACATATTGTTACAGGTGTGCAGATGAAGAAAGTACAGAGTGGATGTGTTGTCTGTAGGAGATCGTGGGTGGCTGTAGTTGTTGTCAAGTCTGTTAGTGCAGTTGCATGGGGAGAGCGTGAAAAGGGTGCAACGTCAGCCTTTGCTAAAGTGAATGTTGGTGAAGATGCAAAAAATGCGTCACTCTGATGAATTGTTGAATTGCCTTAGGATTTGATTTACAGGGTGCCTTTTGCTTCCTAGGGCACCTTCGACATTTTGTATGGCAGTGTCGTCTTTTTCGCCTGTCACAAAAACATGTGTAAAAATACAGTGTCGCATTTTGTTCATCTTTTTTTCGTCTGTGAGAATTCACATGTAAATATGCAAACTGCGCGACAACGTGAGTAAAAATGCAGCATGAATGGAGGCAGATTAGAATGGGATTTAGGAGAGTAGAGGAAATAAATCCAACACACCCCCCGCCCCCCTTAATCTGGATTTGTGAATGCCTTGAACTTTAGACTAAGCAATGCACAAAATTTGTTGTGTGCATTAACATTGAGTGCTTTTGTGAATATGTCTACAACCATGTCCTGCGTTCTGTAGTTTGTTAAGCTTACATCCTTGTTGAGAACCTTGTCTTTGATGTAGTGATATCTGATTTCAATGTGCTTACTCCTAGAGTGAAATCTAGGGTTGGCCGATAAGGCAATAGCAGTCTGATTATCATAGAATAAAATTGTAGGGCTGTACTGATGCATATTAACGTCTGACAGTAAATTTTTCAATCAAAATGCTTCTTTGATAGATTGTAAAGCAGCAAGGTATTCTGCTTCTGTAGAAGAAAGTGCGATAGAGGTTTGCTTACATCTGTTCCATGAAATAGGACTGTCGTTGAAGAAGAATGTAAATTCAGATGTGGACTTACGATTGTGTACATCTCCTCTCCATCTTGCATCAAAATATCCACTGAGCTGATGAAGATTGTCATTGCTGACATCTCCATAGCAGATACACTGGTCCATGGTAGCTCGAATATATGACTTGTATGAGAGCCTGTTGAAATTGAAAAATAATCCATCTTGACTTTAGGATTGCTACACACTTTGTACTATGCAAGTATGTTGTTTCATAAATGTAAATGCCAATTTTAGCCTAGATAGAACTCGAGCTATATGGATATGTCATATCTGGTTGGATGATTACAACTTGCCATATAGATTGTAGACTTAGAATTAGCAAAAATATGCTTGTAGAAACTCGTGGCATATCACATGCATTTATTGTAAGTGATCCATAGTGATATGCAAGGCATGCACAAAGCGAAATGGACACATGCATGATGGTTTGTACTAGTTAGAACTAGGACACTTGATAAAAGTAGGTAGAGATTCATGCATGAGATGTGACAATTGTCACTTAGACTCTAGTTTTCACTTTAGATGTCATTGAAAGGTGGATGGATGTGGTTCTACCTTGAGCTATCTCAAAATCCTTAAATATGTGTAGCCCTTCTCATATTTATTGATGAAGAACCAAAGCTTTGTAGCTATCTCATGCCATTTTGGATCCACACCATTTTTTGCTTGATATCTCTCTCTCTTTCTCTTTCTAACTCGTGTTGAGGCTAATACTCATACACTAATTTCTGTACTTTTGCTCATTTATGATTCATTGCTATCATTCTCTGATTCTTAGCATGCTAGATTGTGGTTAAGCCATAAGTTCTGTACTAGATCTTGCTATTCAATCTAGAATCAGATTATTGTGCTAATCATAATGCTTAATAAGATCAATCATACTTGTGGATCTTCCCCACACGTGTGAATTCTGGAAATTTTGTCATGGTATCAGAGCCAAATTGAGCTTTGCATGCTAACATCTCTGATTGTACAAGAATTTGAGAGCTAATTCAAGCAAAAAAACAATTAAACACTTTTTCTCACCTTGCTCTGAAGTGTGTTTGGATCAAATCGGATTGAAACTGAATTAATAGGTCTGAAAAGTGATAGTACGGAATTCTGGAATTTTGCACGTGGTGTGAAAATCAAAGATTTTCAGTCTCTTCTATCTCCTTGCTAGTTGATCCAAAGATAGCGGTGTTATAGCTTTATGGAAAGCTTATGAAGGTACTTTTCATAGAAACTAAAACCAAATCAATCTGATGTGTCTATCAAGAGTTATAAGCTCTTTAAGAGGGTAGGGAGAGGTCCAAAATCCGAGTGACCGCTTTTTGATTTGATTCAATCTTGCTTTGTTTTGAGTCCATTGTTTTGAGCATCCTACACAAGAAACTGAAGATCAAGACTAAGTTTGAAGTAATTGAACAACTTTTGAGCCTTCTGAGTATCAATAGTGTTTTCTTTTGAAGCATTTCACACATGCCAAAAGTAGGATTCAAACTTGTCAAAGTGCCTTAAATCACTTTGAGTGTCTGATCTAGATAATCTTGTTTTGTGAAATATTTGAGCTTCATCTCAAATATAGTTGCAAGTTTTTCACATAGGAAGGTAGTACATCCTTGAAAATACCTAGAGTGAAAGAGAGCAGCAACATTAAGTTTGATTGGAACAAGCTCAAACATATTGCTGTCCAATAACTAAGAAGTCTTCATCTAATGGCACCTCTAGGAGGATATCTTCTAGAAGCAAATGAAAGACTAAATACTTTGAATTACTCAATTTGGAAGTTCATAATGGAGTCTATTTTAATACTCCAGGACGTTATGGACATTGTGCTTGGTATTGAGGAGGAGCCTCAAGTACAGCTTGAAATACCAAAGTACAGGAAGGGAGCTAGAATGGCTCTACATTTCATTAAGATGAATGTATCTAATGAAATTTTGAGAGAAAGAGGTTCTTGCCTCACAGCTGAAAATGCTTGGGATGCACTTAAATTCATCTATGAAGCAAAGAATACTTCTAGAATACTCACTCTTAGGAATCAAATTTTCCAAAGTTTTCAAAGAAGTGAGGAGAGTGCATCAAACTATGTTCTGAGAGTAAAAGATCTTCATAGGGAGCTTTCTTGTGTTGGTGCTACTATTAACCAAGATGAGCTAGTACAAGTCATCTTAAATGACTTGAAAGATGACTATGATAATCTTGTTCAATCCTTTGCCATTAAGGAGGAATTGTGTAATTTAGAAACTCTCCAAGGAATTCTCATTTCTGAAGAAGCTAGGCAAAGTTATAAACTTTCTAGGATGAACAAACTCAAGCATGGTGGAAGTGACAAAGCCCTCTTTGTCAAGGACAGGCATAAAGGAATGAGTAAGAACCAGTTTTCTCAAGCATCCAACAAAGACAAAGCCAAAGATCGAGACAAAGATGGTGAAGAGGATGATTCATCTCATCCTTCTACTTCAAAGACCAAGAAGAAGAAATTGAAGTGTATCTTCTGTGGCAAGAAGGAGAACTATGCCTCTAATTGCTTCAAGAAGAAATACCAACTCAAGCAAGCAAATCTCTCCAAAGAGATTGAAGAAAATTTTGTTCCAAGTAATGGAGAAGGATCACTCATGGTGTCTAGTTTCTCTTCATCACCTTTCAAGAAAGATGGAGCTTGGTACATAGATAGTGGAGCTTCTTCACATATGTGCTATTCAAAGGAGTCTTTTGACTCAATTGTACCTTACAAAGGACTTAAGAGATCTATTTACATTGCAAATGATCATGAGTGCTCTATAGAAGGAATTGGCAACATTCCATTGAAACTTGCGTCTTCTAAAGTTCTTTCACTTTCCAATGTTCTTTTCATTCCTAAACTTACAAAGAACTTGATTAGTGTTGGAAAATTGCTTGATAGTGGTTGTGATATAAAGTTCAATTCAAATACTTGCTTGCTTTATCAAGAAAAATGATGAGGTCCTAGCTAATGGATCTAGATATGGTGGAATTTTCAAGTTGAATTCTTATGTGGATGCAAACTTTTGTGAAGTTGTTCTTTTATCTAAGGAGTTGTGACATAGAAGGTTGGGGCATCCTAACTTTAAGTCTATGTCTTCTATGGTCAAGAAAGATAAGGCTATTGGCCTTCCAAAATCATTTTCCAAAATTTCAATCCTTGTGAGGCTTGTGCTATTGCAAAGTCACATAGAAAGCCATATCAAAAGTCTTTTATAAAGACTACTCATCCTTTGGAGCTTATACACTCAGATGTTCATTTTTCTTCTTCTAAAAGTATTGGTGGTGCAACATGTTTTGTCACCTTTATTGATGTCTTTACAAGATATACTTGGTAGTATCTACTTTCTTCAAAAGCTGTGGTATTTGATCACTTCCTAGTCTTCAAAGCTTATGTTGAGAAACAGTTTTCTTTCAAAGTTAAAACTTTAAGATGCGATGGAGGAGGTGAATACATCTCCAACAAGTTTTATGAATATTGTGAAGGTGAAGGAATAAAGAGAGAGTTTTCTTGTGCTTATTCTCCATCTCAAAATGGAGTTGCTGAGAGGAAAAATCGATCTTTATGTGAATGTGCTAAAGCAATCCGAGTTGAAGCTTCTTTGCCTATTGAATATTGGGGTGAAGCAATTAATTGTGCAAACTATTTGTGCAATAGATTACCTCACAATGCACTTGCTGGAAAATCACCTTACGAAGTCTTGTTTAGAGGAAACCTAAGGTAGATCACCTTAGAGTTTTTGGATATGCTTGCTTTGTTCATGTACCCTCGGAAACAAGGAAAAGAGAACAAAATACATGAAAAATCTATGGCAAGAGCACAATGGCATACATCTGACTGAAAAATCTAACTTCTTACTATGAGGAATGAATGTCAGAAATATTTCTAAGTGCTCAGTATGGGAAAAACAGGTTGCTCTCAGGTAGAGAGAGAAAATCAATGCTAGAACACTCGGGTAGAGAGAGAATGAGTCCAAAACACCAAAATCTCACTATTCACAATATGGCAAGACATGCCAAGATTTTCCTACATCAAAGAGACTCGAATTCCTACAATGGAGTTGCATGGAAAGTCCACTTAACTCGGTTAACTCAACTACCAAGGATCCACATGTATAACTGCATGCATGGATACCAATCGCTAATTCACCTTGTGTTGCAAGTTTTATTAACTGCATAAATCATTGCCGGTGCCTCTCGCTCTATGGTAGAATAGTTTATCTCTGAGTCACTAAACTATCGGCTAGCAAATCAAATTGGAAAATCTGTTTTGCACTCTCCTGGATGGGTTAAGATGGCTCCAATCTCATACTTGGATGCATCAGTATACACAAAAAATTATATCGTCCAATTGGGTGATCGTAAGATTGGCAATGAGACCAATGCAAAACCTCATTGAAGACGACAACATCTCACCAAGCCCCATCTAGAACCACCCTACTAGCCAGTCCCACAGACCTTGCAACGACCCACCGAGTCTTGGGAACATTTGTACAGGATGCGGTAGTGACCAAAACCTTTTTGGACAGCTGAGTATTGGAATTGGCCACAAGCAATACATAGTTGCGAGCAGAAATTGTCCATCTCCAATAAGACCTGCTAATAGCCCAACAACATGAACAAGTAGAGAAGTCAGAGGTGCTGAAACTAAAAAAGCACGAAGAATCTCCAAGGGTACATCAAGGCCCTCACCAAATCCACCACGGATGCTCAACTCAACGTCCAAGAGATCTCACAGTAGACAACACAATGCCTTGTCCAGTTCCAGGCACAACTTACAATTCTTGAAACCAAAAATACATGTCTAGGAGTGGAGGTGACAACCCTACAAGCGAAGAAGACAAGCTGGTTAGCTCAATTGACACATGTCCCCAAACTTGCTCAACCGACACCTGTCCACGACCTGCTCAACCGACACCTGCCCACAAACCACTCAGCCAAGCCGAGATGGATCACCTCACGCAGCAGGTGAAGGTCTGAAATCTTCGACAAATACCAAGTTGAATTCAACAACTATCAATGGAGCACCTTAAACGAACTAGCGAAGACCTCAAATCATGTTGGCGACACATGGAACAACAACCCCCCAACCAGCCCTGGTGGTGATTCCATTGCCACCTATGCTTGAAATTGCCATGGCTAGTTCCAACCAGGATAAAAGAAAACAGACAACAGGGCTGAAATCTCATGCACAAGTATCAGACACGGCAGATGCCCATGTGCAAGGTCAGGGCCCAGATACCAGCCAAGAACCGGATCCCAAAGCCACAACCAAGGGGAATGCCAGGCCTCCACATCTCAAGGCTCAAGATCAATCTTTGTTAGCCTTGCCTTTCACCAACCCAAATTTGTTGAGGATAAGGTGTGAAGTTTTTAGCACGTGTGAACTTCACCACACACCGTACAGGATCTTACTGAGGTGTTGTGATTGCACAAGATTGATCAAAGAACAGTATACTTGAGTATGCTGGTGGCTTGATCTAAATGGTTTCCTAGTTTGTTTACCAACTAGACAGTCTTGATAGACATGTAACTCAACTTTATCTCTAGGATAGTCTAGATCAAGAACAATAGAATGTCGAGACATTTGTTGTACAGCAGCATGATTCAAGTGACCAAGTCTATAATGCCAAAGTAAACTTTTATTTGCATGAATTGAAGTACTGAGCGCCTAACGAGAGGCAGAAAAACAATTACTTAATCTATACAAGTATTCTTGCCTCTTTCTGAGTGCTAGGATCTTGCTTGTCCTATTAACTACTTTTGCATTGGTTACATTCGAATTGTACTCTATGTCCTAGATCTGTGATTCTACTTATAGAGAGCAGATTTGTAGATAAATTTGGTACATACAAGACTTTAGAAAGTAGCTTAGATTGATTATTTGCAAAGCTTAATCTTACAATACCTTCACCTTTAATAGCTTGTGTGCTATTGTTGCCAAGATGAACATATTTATTGGTACTGTAGGGTGTATAGGACTCGAAATAGCCAATGAGACTGGTCATATGTTGAGTGGCACCAAAATTTAGAAACTAAGAACTGTCGCTGGATGCTCCTTGATGGCTGGTCATGAAGACATCATGATCCGCTTTTTAAATAAGCTATGGGGCTTCTATAGCTGCATTTGCCACATGATTTGACTGTGTCTTGCTATTGTTCTTAGCTTGTAATATCCGGCAGTCTTGAATTTCATGGTTGTTTCACTTGCAGTATCTACAGAACAGCTTCTTTTTTGTCTGTGCCTGTTTTGCCTGTGAAAATTTTCTTGTATTTATGCAGACAGTCGTGTTTTATTCGTCTGTCTTATTTTACATGTAAATATGCAGATTGTGCGACAACATAAGTAAAAGAAAATGTAGCAGCATGAATGGAGACAAATTAACATAGGATTTCCAACAGGATACCCTTCAAATCATTATAATTCCAAGTGAAACAATCCTTGTATTCTGCCAACAATGAACGTAGTCTTTTGAATTGAGTGGGTGTTAACTGCTCTCTCACATGCACGATCTTTTCTTCTTCACCTGGCTCAACTAGATTCGTAAGTTGCATTCACGCAGGTTCTTCGAAGACTTGTTCCACTGGTTCCTGACTTTGATTAGGTTCTCATTGAGCTTGCGACATCATGATTACTACGTTGTCTAAGGTGTAATTCTTGAAGGTCTCAAGCATCTCATGAACTGGTGTTCGACGAGATTTCTCCTTCAGCATATTGATCTTAGCCTAACTCGTAATCTTTTGGTTATCATTCATCTGTGAAGATGATGATGCTGTGTCTGGGTCCATTCGGACCGACTTCAAGAAATCTAACACCTTTTTTTTTCTTTTTCAGCTCACATAGTTGGGTTCATCCTTGTTGTCCTTCTTTGGTATTGGTGTCCTCATGATTGTGAATATCAACATTCACCGCAGCTATAGCCTCCTCTGGTAGATCGCTCCATTGGATCACTTGGTTATAATGTTGTCTCAAATGGTTCTTCTTGTTGGCAGATGCCTTGGGTGGATCTATCTTGGAAGCTTTAGCCATTGCAAATTTTTGTGGAGGTTCGTGTAATTGGTTTCACCGCCCATGTAGTTGGCCTGCTCTTTATTTTCGAAGGGGAGTTTTTCGGTTCCCTCCATAATAGATGCTAAGATGTTTTGTAGTTTGGACATACTTCATGACCTTCATGAGAGATTTCCAATGAGTTGGCCCTAGATTCGATAGAAATTGGTTGAGAGAGCTGATGGAGTATGCTAAGTCGGGCTGAGTGTAGAGCATAACATACATGGGTGACCTGATAATGGACTGAAATAGATATTGCTTCATTTCCTCCTCCTCTGCATTGGATAGTGGACATTACTCCTTTGACATCTTCAGACCACTCAATTTGCAATTGGTCATTCCGTATTTTTTCAGCACGTTGATGAAATATCGTTGTTGATTGATGAAGATCTGTCTGCTGGGTCAATCTCGATAGATCTGGATTCCGAGACAGTAATGGGCTAGATCCATATCAGTCATTTTGTACTCCTGTGATAATATGCATTTCGTATTCTTCATCAAATTCAAGTTGTTACTAAAAAATAACGTATCATCAACATAGAGAGCGATGATAATGAAAGAATTGGAAACAGACTTGAAGTAAACATTCGAGTCTATCAAGTTCGAATAAAACCATTCTCGATTAGAAATGCATTGATCTTCTGAAACTAGGCTCTTGGTGATTGTTTCAAACCATAAAGATGTCGCGAACAGTTTTGTTTTGTATCATGAACAATTTTGTTTCTCTTGAGTTTGCTTGTGCGGAAGCTTATGAGATCCTAGACACGCGACTACAGATCATAGAACAAAAATCGTTCTAGCAATCAAGATAGTGGAAGACAAGGAAATGCACGACATAGAGCAACTAAATTATCAGTTTTCAAGAGAAAATCAATAAATGATCTTGTAGCCATTGTGCACGTCTTTTTTTATGATATAAAATCTTGAATGCAAATGTATCTGCTGTTATTCGTGTGTCCGATTCTCTCATTCATTTAATTCTGCATATTGGGTGAATTTGTTGAATGCTACATTAATTTATAAATGTAGATCAATAGTGCCTGACTACATTTTGGAGGACTGTAGGAGTGATTTACCTGGCAGTGTCCAGCGATCGCATCTGAACTCCATCCAAACTATTTGCGACTGTCTTTCGCTATCGCGATTCATTCATGTGCATTGCATCAAGGCATTCATGGATATAAATTAAGGGGGGGCTTTATTCCTTCTCTTTCTAAATCCTATTGTTAATCTCGATTCATGCATGTTGCTGTATTTTTAAATGCATTGTTGCATAGTCTACAAAACTACACGTGATTTGAAGACAGGTATCTACACAACTATCAACTTTCAAGTCAAATGATCAAAGGAGTCAAAAGAGTTACTATCGATAGGTGCTTGCATGGTCAAATCAAACATTCAAACCCTATCACCCTCAACTCCAACAAACTCGACTTTGACTTTAATTGATAGATTGTAGAATAATACTATTGACATGGTAGCATTCAAAATAAATCTAGTCACCTATACCAACTAGCTATTGCACTGTGCAACTATTTTGACAATGACAACATCCACGATTGCCACCTGTCCAAATAGTGACAGCCGTGATCACTACCAAAATCTAAATCAGACAATGAAAGCTCAACACATATTTGTCTGGACTGTCTAACTTTCATTTCTGCAAGTAACAGTCATTTGACTTCATATTTATCGACGTAATCACCTCTATTGGTCTTGACGACTTTGACGTAAGTTCAAACAGTTTCTCCAATATTGCACATGATTAGTAGTATTTGATTTCCAGTTATCTACAACTTACTACGAATTTGTAATTTTGTCTTCTTATATAGTTGGTTTGGTTGTTTTCCCACTTAGGTCAACAAGCCTCATGTTATCATGATTCTATATTTATAAGAATTTATCAGCACTCCTGAGAAAAAAGACTACAACTATTTCCACCCCTTCATGTACAAACTTCTAGCAATGTTGTTTGGAAGAAAGAATATAAAAACACTTTCAAAGAAAGAAAAGTTGTTTTTGGAAACAAGATTAGAGTAGAAATGACCTTTGATAACACTTGATACTGACATCAAATCTATCACAAGGTTATTGAGATCGATATTAATTGCACACGCACGTGCGCATGTGCACGCGCATGCACGTGCATGCACACATGCACGCGCGCACACACACACACACACACACACACACACACACACATTATAATGACTCTCATTATTGCGGATGATATGAAAGAAAAAATAAAGTATAAAGACCATCTAGGTACCCGACATCGAAGTATTCTAAGTACCCGACTTACTTCATTCCATCAACTTTGACTTCTCATGCCCATCAACCGAATTTGTCAACGTATCCGACTTCGTCGACTTAACTGAATTTGCCATCAACCAACCTTTGTCGATTCTTTCCATCAAGGAAAAAATCAATCCAAATAAATTGTCAGAAGTCATTACGGCAGTTCACCTACATGTTTAGCAAACAGATATTTTGTAATCAACTATAATAGACTGATCAATAGTTGAGTTAAAATACTAATCAATCTTCTCTTAAGAAGAATTCGAGTAGCCAGCATTATCATGCTCAACGACAGCTGAAGTTATCACTTCAAGCCATTGTACTCACTGTTGATATTAATCAGAGTGCAATTTCTATCTTACTACTATATTGTTCATTTGTGCTTATCTGAATTATTCATCTTGATTATCTTTGTTGCTAACTATGGAGCTTCCGATCCTACACCCACGCTCGCTCAGACTTTCGCTGCCAGTCATCCTGTCTATTTATGACAGGACCATGTATACTTCCTCCTCCAAGTCTCCATTCAAGAATGCAGATTTTACATCGATTTGATGGATCTTCCACCCAAAATGAGATGCTAAGGCGATGAAGGGCTATGAGTAAAGCAAAGGAATTGACTATGAAGAAACAGTTGCTACAATGGCTAAGTGGACTACACTACGCTACTAAATGTGCCTTATGCTTTGTTATCATGCCATTCACATGAAACTTTGTTCTAAACACCCATTTGCTATCAATGACTAACTCCCACATACCATGCTTGTGGATTGATTCCATCTCCTCCTCCATTGCCCTTTGCCACTCTACGTGATCCTTTGCCTCTTCAAAGGTCAATGTCTCTCGACACTTCAAAATGTCACTCATTAGGGTATAGTTCACATGATAGCGATCGGGAGGCTTCCTTTCCCATGTTGATCTTCTCACTTCTTCCTACAAACTAGATCCAGGTTGATTCATCTTCGCATTTTTCATGATCTTTTCATACCATTTGGGTACCTTACACTCAGGTGATATACTTCTTGGAGAGTATGTGTCCCAAGGAGTGTCCAGATACTATTTCTTACTTCCAACCAGTTTCTCCTTCATTTTTCCTATTGGCAAGTAAATTTTTCTAGGCTCTTGAATAGGTGGTGTTCTCTCATACTCATCTTTTCGAACTATATCTTCAAGTGCATAAACCTGTGGAGCTTCTTCTTCGTCTTCTTCTTCAAAGATTGTGGGAAGTCTCTTGATAGTCTCATCACCTGCATGGTCTTTATTCTCAAACCTATGCAACTCATAAAAGATAACATCTTTGCTAATGTGAATCTTGTTCATCACAAGATCAAGACACAAGTATGTTGTCCTCTCATGATAATCGACAAAGATACACTTGATCGCTTTGGCATCAAAGATTTGAAACTTGTCGACTTTTGGCTTCATTCCCGTAACTGCCTCTTCGGGAGTCACATTTGAAACCGCAATTGTGGGACTCCTATTTTGCAAGAACGTTGCCGCATTGCACGCTTCCGACCAAAGAGAATTTGGCAAGCCCATTTGCTTCATCATGGAGTGTGCACTCTCCATAATGGTTCTATTCTTTCTTTCTACTACACCATTACTATGCGGCATGTGTGATTGAGTGAACATGCCCAATAGAATGGTGAAATCGCTTTTGGCATGCTCTGAACCCTTTTTTTGTGACAATCACCTTGTTTTGACGTACCGTACTTGCAGGTATAGTTAGGGTGCCCTTTGTTTGGGGGCTATAGCCCCTAGCCCTTTATTTGCCCAAAATATGCTAAAGGAGGTGAAAATAAGGGCTTCAACTTCAAGAAATTTCATTCTTCATGAACTTGAAGACCCAACATTTGTTCCAAAGTGAAGATTTGTATTGAAGTTGAAGTCTCATATCCACTTCAGACCCTTTCCATTGAAGTTCAAGTTGGAACTCAACAAATTCAATGGTTATTGTCGATCTGACGGTCTAGATTAATTGATTGTAGACCCTAGATCACATTTAGTCACTATCCAATAGCTGCTATGGATCCTATGCGCCAAGTCGGGTCCTTCGGGCCGCTATCCACTTCAGGCCAGAGAGCTCTTACTCGGATTGGATATGCGTGCTGGCCGCGCTGCCTCCTCCTCCTCCTTCTCGGGTTTGAAGCTTCAGGTTTTCAAACCTGCTATGGCCACCCTCCAAAACATGAATCCAACACCCTGCCACACTGTGGCTATGTACGACCATTGGGTATGTGATTCAATGTACAAGGGCGCCCTCTTGTAGCTGTTCACAACACTCAAAAATCTCGATTATAGAGAAAGATCTTCGATTTTTGGTCTTCAGACCCTCAATGCTCAAAAACCAGCCTCTGTTTTAAGCCTATTCTCCATACTTCTCTAGGCTTCAACTTGTAGTTGCACACCTCCCTGAGGTTGCCCTACTGTAAGGAAACTAACATTTCAAATGGCTTGCAAATCGGTGAAGTATCAAGCGTATAACAAACACCATTTTTGAGAACTCTTCCCTACGGAAAATTGAGATTTGTGTCAAGAATTTCCCAATACAAGTGTGGTGCAGTGTCTCCTAGCAATCTATCAAATTGTCAAGTGTTGATTTTTGCCTCTCCACAGCTTCCGGACAGAGTTTCTTCTTTCTCTTTCGAGCCGACTACAAACCGACTTTCCATCATTGTCCTATGATTGCAATCACCTCGCTTTGATACCAAGTTGAGAAAACGAATTTAGACCTGATCGATTCAATCACCACAACACACCATCTCCTTCACTCTGATTGGCCACTTCATTGGGGCAAAGATTCTAATCCAAGCCCTTCAAACAAACACAACTTAAATCTAATGGTTATAAGAAAACACAAAGCAAGTCACATGAATCATGTGAGTCTTACTTTGACCAAATTAGATTCCTTATTTGCAACTTCAGTTTGTAACTTAGAATTTGGCCTTTAACTTATTTTATTTACAACTAGCACCTAAGTCTCTATGGAATAGGAGAATAGCTTACAACAACTGGCAATGTGCTCATTGGGTTGGGCTTACACATGCAAGACGCCAGTGCCCTCGCACTTATTATTCTAACTGTACAATACTGTGGTGGGGCCCACTTGTTAAGGCTTGGCTCACAGTAGTTTGAGTGGTGGGACCCACTTACTTATTTATGTACTAGACATACCCACAACCGAGTTTGAAGACTCAACTGATTCGAATTGGTTGTGACTTCAAAGTTGCCAGGACTGATAGAGGTGATTACGTAGACAAACACGAAGCCTAATGACAATTAGTTGCAGAAATCAAAGTTAGACATTTCAAACAAATATGTTAAGATTAGTCAGACAAAACGATAAGGAAGAGTAGCATAACATGCACATTGACATTATTTAGAATGCAATAAGACAACTAATTGATTTAGAAAGTAGAAGAAAACAATTCGGGTAAATGATGATGAGCACAAGACAATTGCTATAATAACTGCATACTCAAAACTAACTCTTAGTTTTTGAATAGCTACAATGATATGAAGATCATTCGATCGGATATCTCAATATCTCTCATCCACTTCCTCCTAATATAGATGTACCACGTAAAGAGCACATTGTCAAATGCCAATTGGCTATTAAAGTCATACAGCCGCAATTGCACCAGACAATGTGGGCTATCAGATGTATTTTGAATGGTAGTAAAATAACCTGTATGGGTTGGTGGATGGAAAAAAAAGATTTGGCATTGCAATTGCATCACGAAAAGTACAGGAGTCCATTGTAGCTCCTTTCTTCTATGGCATTAGACGTCACAAACTAGGTGAGACAATGCAAGTCATGTGGTTTTGCCCCAATGACATTACTCACACATGGCAATTAAGCAAAGGCATCATAACACCACCAGCAAGCAATGAAGGAAAATGGTGTGTTGCATCGGGGACTAATCTAAACCAGAAAGAGGTGGACTATCTCAAAAAAGGTGGATACATGTTGAAATGCATTGAAAGTTTTGGAATTGGATCAGAAGTATAACATGTAGAGGCATCAATGGATCCATCAATGGAAAATAAGAACAATCCTTCTCAACGAGGAAAGACAAGGCAAAGGAATTCAGCTTCAAATGCAGTGAATGAGAGAATAAGAAAAGCAATTGTTTTAAGAGAAAACATTCTCAAAGAGGACGTAAGGATCAAGAATCAAGAAGTGGCATTCCACGTCCAAAGTTTTGCAACAAATCCAAATGGTAGTGCATACACAGTCACAATCAATGACTCTCAGTATTGCACATGAGTGGATTTCACTCATAATTTGATAAAAGAAAATTTATACCATGCAAACACATGTACTTCATCTATGTGCTAGTTTTGGGACTTGACTTAGAAAATAACATGTTTCGTCAACCACCTCTGACAATACAACTATTCTAGATATTCTGTAGGGAGAGAAATGTACCACATGTTTTCTGAGCATAGAATGTGAAAGATGAATTTTTTTTTTAATTTATTGGCACTCATCATAGCTAGTGGTAGCTCTTGCCATCATGCAAACTTTGTAGTTATGTTAATCATTTGGTTTATATCAATGTGAATCAAGTTTTTGTGTGCTCATATAATGAGTTTGAATTATTATTTTTTTAATAACATCATCTTAGCTACAAATATCAAGTTTTTGTGTGCTCAACTAATGTGTTGGAATTTTGTCTTGTGAACAGCATTATTGTAGCAACGAAATATCACAAGTCATTGTGTGGATCTTGGTGTCAAAGACATCATGGAAGGCAATGTAAAAGTACAATGACATGAAATTTTTTGGCATTTGTAGTCTCTTTGTGGTAGTTAGATAGTTCATGGCATTTGAATGTAAAGAGTCACAAAATTTTCACATGTGAACCATTTTTTTGGAATGGCAATAGAATCCTTATTTGTGGATATATGTAAACTTGCAAATTGCCAAAGCCCTCCCATTTTAATTGAGCTACTTTTAAGGAATGATGAACAAGTCCATGCTTAACAAAATTTCAACTATCTTTCGAAAGGATGTTGGGTCCTTTTCGTGCCTCCCTAATGGGTCGGATCTAGAGGGCAAAGAAGGAGTTCTATCGTGTAGTATCGGGCTTCAATCCAATAGGGAGAGGACTAAGCAACGAAATAGGAGTGGGGATCTAGGCTTGCTAAGGTTGTCAGTCTTAGTTTTGGATCTACTCGTAGAATAGCCTAGATTGGTGCAGCGTTCATCTCTGATGTTGTCTCTCTTTTTGGCCTTTTCTCGGTTTCGTTTATCCCTGCTTATCTAGGCATCCTTGGCTCTAGATCTTCTCCTCAAGAGCCTTCTCAAGGGAGGTGAACTATGAAAAAAACCCTACCTATGAATCTTAACGAACGCTCCATGGTTTTCTAAGTGAAAGGGAGAAGAGGAGAGAGAGAGAGAGAGAGAGAGAGAGAGAGAGAGAGAGAGAGAGAGAGAGAGAGA
Source organism: Diphasiastrum complanatum (assembly GCA_029204225.1). Classification (NCBI taxonomy): domain Eukaryota; kingdom Viridiplantae; phylum Streptophyta; class Lycopodiopsida; order Lycopodiales; family Lycopodiaceae; genus Diphasiastrum; species Diphasiastrum complanatum. Next base: position 45,630,570 of record CM055111.1, read on the forward strand.
GAGAGAGAGAGAGAGAGAGAGAGAGAGAGAGAGAGAGAGAGAGAGAGAGAGAGAGAGAGAGAGAGAGAGAGAGAGAGAGAGAGAGAGAGAGAGAGAGAGAGAGAGAGAGAAACAAATAGAGTTTTATTAGGAAGATCAAATATAAGGTAAATGGCTCTCTTTTATAGATTTGAGAGGTGAGCCCCCTTCACTCTGATTGGCTATTGAGGTTGCATTAGGATCACTATCTTGACCGTCAAGATCACTTTGTGTTTCTTGAGGTGAAGTTGTGTTTCCCAACTTAAGAACTTACAAAAGTTAAGCTTAAAATACTTTATTGAATTATTATGCTCCATGGCACTTATTACCCTAAGGCCCAATGTTGGACTCACACATGCAAGATGCCAACTGGTCGTCTATTTTTAATACTTCCGACTCTCTACTTCTTTATAGTGTTTGGGCTTATTGCAGAAGTCTCTTGCCATATTCTAGAATATTCCATGTCGTACCTTGAATTGGACAACAAAGAAAAAAGATTGAGTCCTCGTGTTTTTCACATTCAGACTGAATCTAATCATAGAGATCATGTGGATATTGGCTTGTCAATTGTTTTCTGGGGACCAGTTTCTCAAGGCATTAATCCATGGAAGAGGAAGATCAGGCTTCTCCAATTAAAACTACCTGCATCTACCTACCACCAATGATGTATAGCCTAGTAACTTGAAATATATATAGTGCTCCTTGGTCATATTAGTATAACTAATGTTTGTGTTCACACACAGTTGTGAGTTAACTAGTCTAAATAAAACATGGATTGGTTTGGGTCCCAAAACAACACATCTTCTCAAAGCTATGTATTGTGTAATTTGCCCGATCTATATTGCAAAAGTTAGATGAATACTAGCTCCTCTCCCAATGCTAAAACAAGAAATGACTTGAAGTGTAGCAAACAATCATCACTCTATTGCTTCATTAAAAATGAAAATACAAACTCAACTTAACATTAGCACCCAATCTTATCTTGTACAATTGCAAAAGCAAAGCTGTAAGTGCTCGTGTCAATATTAGGCAAGATAAAAAAATCTAAGAATGTCATAAGCATATTTTATCCAAACTCGGTTTATATTGTAAAAATGTGCTAATGATTTGATGAACCAATCACTATTTTCCTTTGAAAGGCATAATATGCTTAACGATACATTTACACGATTATAAGTGTTAATTGTTTCTTCTGGGTAATAATAGGATTTAAGTCTCTATTTGACTCGACTAGTGGTCAATACACACAACATTTACATAAAGGCCAAGTCATTTCTCTAGATTTTAGGCGCAAAGCCCTTTAGATGCCACTATGTAGTAGTCAGTGTCTATGATGGATGAGGTTAAATTTTGGAATACATAAGACTCAAATAGCCCATTATGATAATTTTAAAAGCCATGCAAATTTTTGATATTGTGAAGCGAGGTCTCAAGAAGCACAATGTTGATACTTGGTGAAAGTTACATATCGCCATTGTAAAGAATAGTTTATAGACTTGTTGGAACAATTTGTGCTTGGAATCTCCATGAATTGTGACGTGGCTTGCAGAATCTTTGAAATTTTCAATCACGATATGTAGATTTTTGGGTGACTGAAGAGGTTGGTTAATTAGTAAAGTCAAAGTCTATTATAGGGAGATTTAAAAGGCAAGATCTTTGAAGAAGTGACAAGGATATTGGAGGGACCCTCAAAAGAGATTCTCCCAAACATTGTTTATAGTCATTAATTCAAGTGCAATGCAATGACTACTTTGAGGATCTATACCAAGAATGCAAGCAGTGTCTTTATAATATAGACTTTTGAAAGAGTACTCTTTTTTGTTGTTTATATAAGAGCATGTCCTAATGGATAGAAAACACGAACTAGGACCATCCCATTTTTTGAGCTGAGGCCATTCTTCTAAGAAGATGGGTAGAAGGGCCTTGTGAAGCAACATGCATTTGATGTCTTTCATGAGGAGATAACTTCCGAAAGGATGGATGGAGTTTGCTATTTGGCGGGCCATGGGACCTGCTTGGCTCTAAGGCAACATTTTGTTCTAGGTTTTGGATTTAGGAAATACATCGAATCACGAGTTTGAAGGCCTAAGCAAACGATGCATGAGAATTGCTCCTACTTGTTCCTCCTCCCTAACTACAAGTACTATAAATACTGATGTTGTAGCCATGATAATACACCACATTAGCTTCTACTCTATACTTTCGCTTCTTGAAGCCAAGGATTGCTTCAATTCATTCCCCAATTCAATCCATACAAGACAATTGTACATCTTTAGCTATTCATACAAACGATGGGGGCTTGTTTTAGCTCAACCAATCTAGCTCTAAGAAAATCCGAGAGAGTGCATGACCACTCATCAACGGCTTTTGATCATCCAACAACTCAATTTCAGAAGAAGAAATCAAATCTGGAGGAAATGGGTGCTATGCCAATAGTGGTTGCCTATTTTCCATCCAACAATTATGTGTCTCGACTTTGATTACTATTGTCCTCATACAAATGGCTATGTATGACTTCGACTCAATGCAACAATGGCTTTTCATTTCAGTTCAGCTACTTCCAAGAAATGATGAAGAACTCAGTGCTCCATTACAAAAATTTGACCGTCTTATGAGAGGAAAAATATTGAATCCTCTTGTGTTTTTCACATTTAGATCAAATTTGATCATAGAGATCATGTGGATAATGGCTTGTCAAATCTTATGGTTTTCATGGGGACTAGTTTCTGAAAAAAGAATTCCATGGTAGAGGAAGATCAGTACTTTTTAAGATTAAAACTATTGTCTACCTACCACCAACAATGCATTTCATAACAACATGAAATATATATCATGTTGCTGGGTCATGTTAATATAGGTAATGTTTGTGTTCACACACAGTTGTGAGTCAACTAGTTGAAATAAAACATGGATGACACATCCTCCCAAGGGTATGTAATCTCCATCTATATTCATTGATGAAAATGTAGTTACATCTCTCTCTCTCTCTCTCTCTCTCTCTCTCTCTCTCTCTCTCTCTCTCTCTCTCTCTCTCTCTCTCTCTCTCTCTCTCTCTCTCTCTCTCTCTCTCTCTCTCTCTCACACACACACACACACACACACACACACACACACACACACAACTACTAGTGAATCTTAAATGAATTAGCTACAAGAAAGATGGTCTTTATACTTTATCTTTTCTTTCATGTCATCCGCAATAATGAGAGTTATTATAATGTGTGTGTGTGTGTGTGTGTGTGTGTGTGTGTGTGTGTGTGTGTGTGCATGCATGCGCGTGCACATGCGCACGTGCGTGTGTAATTAATATTGATCTCAATAACCTTGTGATACATTTGATGTCAGTATCAAGTGTTATGAAAGGTCATTTCTACTTTAATCTTGTATCCAAAAACAACTTTTCTTCCAAACAACGTTGCTAGAAGTTCGTACATGAAGGGGTAGAAATAGTTGTAGTCTTTTTTCTCATGAGTGCTGATAAATTCTTATAAATATAGAATCATGATAACATGAGGCTTGTTGACCTAGGTGGGAAAACAACCAAACCAACTATATAAGAAGACAAAATTACAAATTCATAGTAAGTTGTAGACAACTAGAAATCAAGTAGTACTACTTATGTGCAATATTGGAGAAACTATTTGAACTTACATCAAAGTCATCATGAGCAATAGAGGTGATTACGTCGACAAATATGAACTCAAATCACTGTTAGTTGCGGAAATGAAAGCTAGACAGTCCAGACAAATATGTGTTGAGCTTTCATTGTCTGATTTAGATTTTGGTAGTGATCACGGCTATCACTATTTGGGCAGGTGGTAATCGTGGATGTTGTCATTGTCAAAACAGTCGCACAGTGCAATAGCTAGTTGGTATACGTGACTAGATTTATTTTGAATGTTACCATGTCAATAGTATCATTCTACAATCTATCAATTCAAGTCAAAGTCGAGTTTGTTGGAGTTGAGGGTGATAGGGTTTGAATGTTTGATTTGACCATGCGAGCACCTGTCGATAGTGACCATGCGAGCACATGTCGATAGTGACTCTTTCGACTCCTTTGATAATTTGACTTGAAAGTTGACTATTGTGTAGATACTTGTCTTCAAATCATGTGTAGTTTTGTAGACTATGCAACAATGCATTTAAAAATACAGCAACATGCATGAATCGAGATTAACAATAGGAATTAGGAGGAGAAGGAGTAAATCCCCACCTTAATTTGTATTCATGAATGCCTTGATCCTCAATCTAAGTGGTGCACAAAATTTGTTGTGCGCATCAATGCTCAATGCCTTGGTAAATACATTTGTTGTCATGTCTTGCATTTGATATTACTCTAGGCTTACCTCTTTGTTGAGAATTTTACTTCTGACATAGTGATATCTAATTTCAATGTGCTTACTCCTAGAATGAAATCTAGGGCTGGCCGATAAGGCAATGGCAGTAATGTTATTACATAATATAATTGTTAGAGTCTACTTATTCAGAAAAATGTCTGTCAACAAATTTCTTGACCATAGTGTCTCTTTAAAAGATTGGGAAGCAGTGATATACTTCGACTATGTCAAAGAAAGAGCAATAGAGGTTTGCTTACGACTGTTCCAGGAGATAGGACCACCATTGAAGAAAAATGTAAATTCATGTGAATCTACGAATATCTGCATCTCCTCTCTAGCTCTGTATATCCATTAAGTGTGTGGATCTTGTCATTGTCGACTTCTCCATAATAGATGCATAAGTCCTTTGTAGCTCGAATATACCTCATGACTCTTATGAGAGCCTTCTAGTGGATCATTCCAAGATTAGCCATGAATTGGTTACTAAGCTGACTGCAAAAGAAATAGCAATTTTGGTATAGACCATTGCATACGTGAGAGGTCCAAGTATTGACCGATAGTGATAATCTCTCATTCACTACTTTTCTTGCTTTGTCTAAGGACATTGGTTCTTCGACAATCGTAGGCTTGGGTCCATTAGTGAGTGAGTTGCTTTTCAATTTATCAGATTATATATGATGAGTGTGTTGTGAGGATACCTTTGTTGAGTAATATAGATCAGTCTTTTGTTTCTATCTTTATAGATTTGAATTCCTAGAAAGTAGTGAGCTTCGTCCAATATGTCATGTCAAATTATGAGAACAACATCATTTTAGCATCTTTTATTAGATTGACACTCTTGCTGAAAAGCAATGTGTCGTCAACATATATGGTGAGAATGATAAAGGAATGTTGCATTGACTTAAAATAAACATTCGAATCGATAGTGCTTGGTTTGTAGCCATGTTGAATGAGGAATGTATTGATCTTATGAAACCAAGCTCTAGCTAATTGTTTGAACATCCATCTAATGTACATTGAGGTCTTCCTCTGTTGCAATTTGAATATGTTGTCCTTGTAAGTAATTTGGATATGTGTCCTGCCTTCGATTTCGAAATCGAGCCATCAGAGTTGTACTTCCTCTTGAAGGTCCACTTGCATCGATGATATTCCTTTTGGTTGGTGGTTTGAGATCTGTTTCTTGATTAGTGAATTATATTGACTATTCATCGTTACTTTTCACATATCAACGTCTACATTCGATAGTGTACCTTGAACAATAAGTGGCTCTTCTACTTCTGCCCGAAAAGCTTGAGGAGTATACCTCTTTGCTAGATGCATCATTTGAGCAAATCTTTGAATATTTTGTTGTTCATCATGATCTGACTCATTGAAAACAATGACAAGGTGCAAAAGTGGATGAAATCAACACAAAGTTGTCTTCAATAATAGCAATCAATAGTTCAATATTAGAACCAGAAACAAATGCATGTTTCTTTATTTTGAAATCATGAAATTTGTCTTCTAGGAAGACTACATCTCTGTTAATAAGTGTCTTGCCAGATTGTAGATTGTAGACCTTGTAGGTCTTATAATCTGATGGATATCCAAATTGAATTTCTTCCTTATTTTTAATGGAATTTGGACATAGCAGTCACATCCAAATACTCTAAGATGATCTACAAATGGTTTTGTTATGAGCCCATGTTGAGTTCTTAAGCAACTTTTCTTTGTACTTGAGTAGTATTGTGAATATACAATTTGTGGGGAGTGATTCTGTCTCGTCTTGTCTTGAAGCACTTGATGGTGTGTTGTGGTGATTGAATCGATCAGGTCTAAATTCGTCTTCTCAACTTGGTATCAAAGCGAGGTGATTGCAATCATAGGACAACGATGGAAAGTCGGTTTGTAGTCGGCTCGAAAGAGAAAGAAGAATCTCTGTCCGAAAGCTATGGAGAGGCAAAACTCAACACTTGACAATTTGATAGATTGCTAGGAGACACTACACCACACCTGTATTGGAAAATTCTTGACACAACTCTAAATTTTCCATAGGGAAGAGTTCTCAAAAATGGTGTTTGTTATACGCTTGATACTTCACCGATTTGCAGGCCATTTGAAACATTAGTTTCCTTATAGTAGGGCAACCTAAGGGAGGTGTGCAACTGCAAGTTGAAGCCCAAAGAAGTATTGAGAATAGGCTTAGAATAGAGGCTAGTTTCTGAGCATTGAGGGTTTGAAGACCAAAAATCGAAGATCTTTCTCTATAATCGAGATTTTTGAGTGTTGTGAAGAGCTACAAGAGGGCGCCCTTGTACATTGAATCACATACCCAATGGTCGTAGACAACCGCAGTGTGGGCAGGGTGCTGGATTCAATGTTTTGGAGGGTGGCCATAGCAGGTTTGAATACCTGAAGCTTCAAACCCGAGAAGGAGGAGGAAGCTATGTGGCCTGAAGTGGATAGCGGCCCGAAGGACCCGACTTGGTGCAAAGATCCATAGCAGCTATTGGATAGTGACTAAATGCGATCTAGGGTCTACAATTAATTAATCTAGACCGTCAGATCGACAATAACCATTGGATTTGTTGAGTTCCAACTTGAACTTCAATGGAAAGGGTCTGAAGTGGATATGAGGCTTCAACTTCAATACAAATCTTCACTTTGAAACAAATGTTGGGTCTTCAAGTTCATGAAGAATGAAATTTCTTCAAGCTGAAGCCCTTATTTTCACCTCCTTTAGCATATTTTGGGCAAACAAAGGTCTATATCCCCCAAACAAAGGGCACCCTAACTAAACCTGCAAGTACGATACGTCAAAACAAAGTGATTGTCGCAAAAAAAGGGTTCAGAGCATGCCAAAAGCGATTTCACCATTCTATTGGGCATGTTCACTCAATCATAGACGCTGCATAGTAATGGTGTAGTAGAAAGAAAGAATAGAACCATTATGGAGAGTGCACGCTCCATGATGAAGCAAATGGGCTTGCCAAATTCTCTTTGGTCGAAAGCGTGCAATGCGGCAACATTCTTGCAAAATAGGAGTCCCACAATTGCGGTTTCAAATGTGACTCCCGAAGAGGCAGTTACGGTAATGAAGCCAAAAATTGACAAGTTTCAAATCTTTGGGTGTAGGGCTTACTATCTTTATGGATTTAAATTCCTAGAAAGTAGTGAGCTTCCTCCAAATATGTCGTGTCAAATTATGTGAACAACATGGTTTTAGCATCTTTTATGAGATTGACACTGTTGCTAAAAAGCAATGTGTCATCAACATATATGGTGAGAATGATAAAGGAATGTTGCACTGACTTAAAATAAACATTCGAATCGATAGTGCTTGGTTTGTAGCCATATTGAATGAGGAATGTGTTGATCTTATGAAACCAAGCTCTGGCTAATTGTTTAAACATCCATCTAATGTACTTTGAGGTCTTCTTCTGCTTGCGAGTATACCTCTTTGCTAGATGCATCATTCGAGCAAATCTTTGAATATTCTGCTATTCATCATGATTTGACTCATAAAAAACAATGACAAGGTGCAAAAGTGGATGAAATCAACACAAAGTTGTCTTCAATAATGGCAATCGATAGTTCAATATTAGAACCAGAAAAGAATGCATGTTTCTTCATTTTGAAATCATGAAATTTGTCTTCTAGGAAGACTACATCTCTGTTAATAAGTGTCTTGCAGATTGTAGATTGTAGACCTTGCAGGTCTTATAATCTGATGGATATCCAAGAAAATATAGCCTTGGTACTGGTTTGGTTGAATTTCTCCCTTAGTTCTAATGGAATTTGGACATAGCAGTCACATCCAAATACTCTAAGATGATCTACAGATGGTTTTGTTACGAGCCGATGTTGAGTTCTTAAGCAACTTTTCTTTGTACTTGAGTAGTATTGTGAATATACAATTTGTGGGGAGTGATTCTGTCTCGTCTTGTCTTGAAGCACTTGTACTTTATCGTTGAGTCTGTACCTTCAAAACAAAGGACACGCTTCCATTAAATATTTGTCTAATCCGTCGATGTATCATCAATATACCTAAAACTTCAAACACCTCTGTTTTTTTCGCCACCTCTTTTCCATCACTCTTGCTTTCTAATTTTGTGAATTTTTACGATCAAGCTCTCTTCTGCCATCGCTAGTTTACCACCACTATCATGATGGCAATTGTGTTCAAAATGGACCCAAAACTAGTCTTACTGGTTTTACAGCCATTAGCCATATGAGCACGGATTGAAGGACTCCTTCAATTCGATCCATCAGTAATTCTTACAGATGTGTGCCATGAGCTGATCCAAAATCTGAACAAGACAGAGGAGGGACATATTTCCACCATTGTCTAAAATCAAGAGATTATTATTACAGAAGGACTTTATTGTCGTGCCTTAGGTTTGCCTATGGATGGCAATATGCCTGTTACTAAGACCGACTTCATTACCGAGAGTGGAGTTTTTCATGAAGAAGCTTATCTCGAGAAAAGGGGATATAAGCTTTCTTATATCAGAGACCCCAATCTCAAAAGCTTCGTGCGATTTGCTCTTGCTTCTATATTCTTACCGGAGCAAGAGTATACCATTTCTAATAAGAATATGGGATACCTGCTGAGAACCCTGAATGGAGAAGCCATCGCCTTTGGATAGATTGCTTTTAAGAAATTCTGTAAATTAGTAAATAGTAATCAGTTTTCTAGGCTTGGATTGCAGTTTGGTATTCTATGTATGCATGTCGGTGTGCTAACTATGCAGGAAGATATCCAAATTGCACCGGTGTTGCCAGAGTTAGCCCCTTCAATTGAGGTTGATTCACAAATGAGAGCATCAAAGGCAACCACCACAGAGATTGCATCATCCTCAAGCCAACACCAAGGGAGCTCGGTGAGGATGTCCTCTCTATCATCCCAATATAGAAAGGAGTCGAGAAGTTGAAGAAGAGAAAGAAACATAGATTGTTGCTGAGCATGGGCAGATTCAAGATGATATCTAGCAAGAGCAACAAAAGAAGAAGAACAAATTTTTGATATTCAGTAGAAAAGTGATAGTGATGCCGAGGCACCAGTCCTAGACGAAAAATTGTACTTGAAGACCTTTGTTACTGTCAGACACACAGGCAGCCATTCAACATTTTGTTAGCCTAGAGAAAGTCTCAAGGAAGTTGGGATTAAAATATGATTCCATTCGAACAGACCTAATCCAAAAGAATGAAGAGCTGAAAGAGATCAAGGCTGAGCTGACACACAAAAATGAAGAACTTGAAGTAGCTCAAGTGGAGCGGTCAGAGAAGAATACAGCTTTGGAAGAAGCCCAAGGCAAGTTCGATCCAACAATTTTAAAATTTTCATGATTTTTGATTTTTTATGGGTTTTCTGGACTATTGGAAACACATACATACAAGCAAAAAAAGCACGAAAAAAATGCACAACTAACCCCTCAACCACAATAAACTACCCCTTAAAAGTCTGATTTATGGTGAAAAAATAGTAAAAAAGAGGAAGAGAGAGAGAGAGAGAGAGAGAGAGAGAGAGAGAGAGAGAGAGAGAGAGAGAGAGAGAGAGAGAGAGAGAGAGAGAGAGAGAGAGAGAGAGAGAATGGGAAAAAGTGCTATGTGACAAGATGAGAGTGTGGCGCTCCCCGACAATGGTGCCACTGTTGTGTCGTCTTTGTAGCATAGGGTCTGAATGCTAGGAGCGTCAACCCCGCCTTCACTTGCAAAGCATGAAGAGAGAGAGAGAGAGAGAGAGAGAGAGAGAGAGAGAGAGAGAGAGAGAGAGAGAGAGAGAGAGAGAGAGAGAGAGAGAGAGAGAGAGAGAGAGAGAGAGAGAGAGAGAGAGAGAGAGAGAGAGAGAGAGAGAGAGAGAGAGAGAGAGAGAGAGAGAGAGAGAGAGAGAGAGAGAACTCCTAGGTTGAGAGAGGCTTTGGCAGCACCTTCTTACAAGCTATTCGGTCCCAACCAAGAGAGAGAGAGAGAGAGAGAGAGAGAGAGAGAGAGAGAGAGAGAGAGAGAGAGAGAGAGAGAGAGAGAGAGAGAGAGAGAGAGAGAGAGAGAGAGAGAGAGAGAGAGAGAGAGAGAGAGAGAGAGAGAGAGAGAGAGAGAGAGAGAGAGAGAGAGAGAGAGAGAGAGAGAGAGCCTCAGCTAGGAAAGGCTTTGGGGGCTCAAGCACCTTCCCAAAGCTACTCAGTCCTAACTGAGAAAGAGAGACACAATAGTAGTCAGTGTCTATGATGGATGAGGTTAAATTTTGGAATACATAAGACTCAAATAGCCCATTATGATAATTTTAAAAGCCATGCAAATTTTTGATATTGTGAAGCGAGGTCTCAAGAAGCACAATGTTGATACTTGGTGAAAGTTACATATCGCCATTGTAAAGAATAGTTTATAGACTTGTTGGAACAATTTGTGCTTGGAATCTCCATGAATTGTGACGTGGCTTGCAGAATCTTTGAAATTTTCAATCACGATATGTAGATTTTTGGGTGACTGAAGAGGTTGGTTAATTAGTAAAGTCAAAGTCTATTATAGGGAGATTTAAAAGGCAAGATCTTTGAAGAAGTGACAAGGATATTGGAGGGACCCTCAAAAGAGATTCTCCCAAACATTGTTTATAGTCATTAATTCAAGTGCAATGCAATGACTACTTTGAGGATCTATACCAAGAATGCAAGCAGTGTCTTTATAATATAGACTTTTGAAAGAGTACTCTTTTTTGTTGTTTATATAAGAGCATGTCCTAATGGATAGAAAACACGAACTAGGACCATCCCATTTTTTGAGCTGAGGCCATTCTTCTAAGAAGATGGGTAGAAGGGCCTTGTGAAGCAACATGCATTTGATGTCTTTCATGAGGAGATAACTTCCGAAAGGATGGATGGAGTTTGCTATTTGGCGGGCCATGGGACCTGCTTGGCTCTAAGGCAACATTTTGTTCTAGGTTTTGGATTTAGGAAATACATCGAATCACGAGTTTGAAGGCCTAAGCAAACGATGCATGAGAATTGCTCCTACTTGTTCCTCCTCCCTAACTACAAGTACTATAAATACTGATGTTGTAGCCATGATAATACACCACATTAGCTTCTACTCTATACTTTCGCTTCTTGAAGCCAAGGATTGCTTCAATTCATTCCCCAATTCAATCCATACAAGACAATTGTACATCTTTAGCTATTCATACAAACGATGGGGGCTTGTTTTAGCTCAACCAATCTAGCTCTAAGAAAATCCGAGAGAGTGCATGACCACTCATCAACGGCTTTTGATCATCCAACAACTCAATTTCAGAAGAAGAAATCAAATCTGGAGGAAATGGGTGCTATGCCAATAGTGGTTGCCTATTTTCCATCCAACAATTATGTGTCTCGACTTTGATTACTATTGTCCTCATACAAATGGCTATGTATGACTTCGACTCAATGCAACAATGGCTTTTCATTTCAGTTCAGCTACTTCCAAGAAATGATGAAGAACTCAGTGCTCCATTACAAAAATTTGACCGTCTTATGAGAGGAAAAATATTGAATCCTCTTGTGTTTTTCACATTTAGATCAAATTTGATCATAGAGATCATGTGGATAATGGCTTGTCAAATCTTATGGTTTTCATGGGGACTAGTTTCTGAAAAAAGAATTCCATGGTAGAGGAAGATCAGTACTTTTTAAGATTAAAACTATTGTCTACCTACCACCAACAATGCATTTCATAACAACATGAAATATATATCATGTTGCTGGGTCATGTTAATATAGGTAATGTTTGTGTTCACACACAGTTGTGAGTCAACTAGTTGAAATAGAACATGGATGACACATCCTCCCAAGGGTATGTAATCTCCATCTATATTCATTGATGAAAATGTAGTTACATCTCTCTCTCTCTCTCTCTCTCTCTCTCTCTCTCTCTCTCTCTCTCTCTCTCTCTCTCTCTCTCTCTCTCTCTCTCTCTCTCTCTCTCTCTCTCTCTCTCTCTCTCTCTCTCTCTCTCTCTCTCTCTCTCTCTCACACACACACACACACACACACACACACACACACACACACAACTACTAGTGAATCTTAAATGAATTAGCTACAAGAAAGATGGTCTTTATACTTTATCTTTTCTTTCATGTCATCCGCAATAATGAGAGTTATTATAATGTGTGTGTGTGTGTGTGTGTGTGTGTGTGTGTGTGTGTGTGTGTGCATGCATGCGCGTGCACATGCGCACGTGCGTGTGTAATTAATATTGATCTCAATAACCTTGTGATACATTTGATGTCAGTATCAAGTGTTATGAAAGGTCCTTTCTACTTTAATCTTGTATCCAAAAACAACTTTTCTTCCAAACAACGTTGCTAGAAGTTCGTACATGAAGGGGTAGAAATAGTTGTAGTCTTTTTTCTCATGAGTGCTGATAAATTCTTATAAATATAGAATCATGATAACATGAGGCTTGTTGACCTAGGTGGGAAAACAACCAAACCAACTATATAAGAAGACAAAATTACAAATTCATAGTAAGTTGTAGACAACTAGAAATCAAGTAGTACTACTTATGTGCAATATTGGAGAAACTATTTGAACTTACATCAAAGTCATCATGAGCAATAGAGGTGATTACGTCGACAAATATGAACTCAAATCACTGTTAGTTGCGGAAATGAAAGCTAGACAGTCCAGACAAATATGTGTTGAGCTTTCATTGTCTGATTTAGATTTTGGTAGTGATCACGGCTATCACTATTTGGGCAGGTGGTAATCGTGGATGTTGTCATTGTCAAAACAGTCGCACAGTGCAATAGCTAGTTGGTATACGTGACTAGATTTATTTTGAATGTTACCATGTCAATAGTATCATTCTACAATCTATCAATTCAAGTCAAAGTCGAGTTTGTTGGAGTTGAGGGTGATAGGGTTTGAATGTTTGATTTGACCATGCGAGCACCTGTCGATAGTGACCATGCGAGCACATGTCGATAGTGACTCTTTCGACTCCTTTGATAATTTGACTTGAAAGTTGACTATTGTGTAGATACTTGTCTTCAAATCATGTGTAGTTTTGTAGACTATGCAACAATGCATTTAAAAATACAGCAACATGCATGAATCGAGATTAACAATAGGAATTAGGAGGAGAAGGAGTAAATCCCCACCTTAATTTGTATTCATGAATGCCTTGATCCTCAATCTAAGTGGTGCACAAAATTTGTTGTGCGCATCAATGCTCAATGCCTTGGTAAATACATTTGTTGTCATGTCTTGCATTTGATATTACTCTAGGCTTACCTCTTTGTTGAGAATTTTACTTCTGACATAGTGATATCTAATTTCAATGTGCTTACTCCTAGAATGAAATCTAGGGCTGGCCGATAAGGCAATGGCAGTAATGTTATTACATAATATAATTGTTAGAGTCTACTTATTCAGAAAAATGTCTGTCAACAAATTTCTTGACCATAGTGTCTCTTTAAAAGATTGGGAAGCAGTGATATACTTCGACTATGTCAAAGAAAGAGCAATAGAGGTTTGCTTACGACTGTTCCAGGAGATAGGACCACCATTGAAGAAAAATGTAAATTCATGTGAATCTACGAATATCTGCATCTCCTCTCTAGCTCTGTATATCCATTAAGTGTGTGGATCTTGTCATTGTCGACTTCTCCATAATAGATGCATAAGTCCTTTGTAGCTCGAATATACCTCATGACTCTTATGAGAGCCTTCTAGTGGATCATTCCAAGATTAGCCATGAATTGGTTACTAAGCTGACTGCAAAAGAAATAGCAATTTTGGTATAGACCATTGCATACGTGAGAGGTCCAAGTATTGACCGATAGTGATAATCTCTCATTCACTACTTTTCTTGCTTTGTCTAAGGACATTGGTTCTTCGACAATCGTAGGCTTGGGTCCATTAGTGAGTGAGTTGCTTTTCAATTTATCAGATTATATATGATGAGTGTGTTGTGAGGATACCTTTGTTGAGTAATATAGATCAGTCTTTTGTTTCTATCTTTATAGATTTGAATTCCTAGAAAGTAGTGAGCTTCGTCCAATATGTCATGTCAAATTATGAGAACAACATCATTTTAGCATCTTTTATTAGATTGACACTCTTGCTGAAAAGCAATGTGTCGTCAACATATATGGTGAGAATGATAAAGGAATGTTGCATTGACTTAAAATAAACATTCGAATCGATAGTGCTTGGTTTGTAGCCATGTTGAATGAGGAATGTATTGATCTTATGAAACCAAGCTCTAGCTAATTGTTTGAACATCCATCTAATGTACATTGAGGTCTTCCTCTGTTGCAATTTGAATATGTTGTCCTTGTAAGTAATTTGGATATGTGTCCTGCCTTCGATTTCGAAATCGAGCCATCAGAGTTGTACTTCCTCTTGAAGGTCCACTTGCATCGATGATATTCCTTTTGGTTGGTGGTTTGAGATCTGTTTCTTGATTAGTGAATTATATTGACTATTCATCGTTACTTTTCACATATCAACGTCTACATTCGATAGTGTACCTTGAACAATAAGTGGCTCTTCTACTTCTGCCCGAAAAGCTTGAGGAGTATACCTCTTTGCTAGATGCATCATTTGAGCAAATCTTTGAATATTTTGTTGTTCATCATGATCTGACTCATTGAAAACAATGACAAGGTGCAAAAGTGGATGAAATCAACACAAAGTTGTCTTCAATAATAGCAATCAATAGTTCAATATTAGAACCAGAAACAAATGCATGTTTCTTTATTTTGAAATCATGAAATTTGTCTTCTAGGAAGACTACATCTCTGTTAATAAGTGTCTTGCCAGATTGTAGATTGTAGACCTTGTAGGTCTTATAATCTGATGGATATCCAAATTGAATTTCTTCCTTATTTTTAATGGAATTTGGACATAGCAGTCACATCCAAATACTCTAAGATGATCTACAAATGGTTTTGTTATGAGCCCATGTTGAGTTCTTAAGCAACTTTTCTTTGTACTTGAGTAGTATTGTGAATATACAATTTGTGGGGAGTGATTCTGTCTCGTCTTGTCTTGAAGCACTTGATGGTGTGTTGTGGTGATTGAATCGATCAGGTCTAAATTCGTCTTCTCAACTTGGTATCAAAGCGAGGTGATTGCAATCATAGGACAACGATGGAAAGTCGGTTTGTAGTCGGCTCGAAAGAGAAAGAAGAATCTCTGTCCGAAAGCTGTGGAGAGGCAAAACTCAACACTTGACAATTTGATAGATTGCTAGGAGACACTACACCACACCTGTATTGGAAAATTCTTGACACAACTCTAAATTTTCCATAGGGAAGAGTTCTCAAAAATGGTGTTTGTTATACGCTTGATACTTCACCGATTTGCAGGCCATTTGAAACATTAGTTTCCTTATAGTAGGGCAACCTAAGGGAGGTGTGCAACTGCAAGTTGAAGCCCAAAGAAGTATTGAGAATAGGCTTAGAATAGAGGCTAGTTTCTGAGCATTGAGGGTTTGAAGACCAAAAATCGAAGATCTTTCTCTATAATCGAGATTTTTGAGTGTTGTGAAGAGCTACAAGAGGGCGCCCTTGTACATTGAATCACATACCCAATGGTCGTAGACAACCGCAGTGTGGGCAGGGTGCTGGATTCAATGTTTTGGAGGGTGGCCATAGCAGGTTTGAATACCTGAAGCTTCAAACCCGAGAAGGAGGAGGAGGCAGCGCGGCCAGCACATGCATCCAATCTGAGTAAGAGCTATGTGGCCTGAAGTGGATAGCGGCCCGAAGGACCCGACTTGGTGCAAAGATCCATAGCAGCTATTGGATAGTGACTAAATGCGATCTAGGGTCTACAATTAATTAATCTAGACCGTCAGATCGACAATAACCATTGGATTTGTTGAGTTCCAACTTGAACTTCAATGGAAAGGGTCTGAAGTGGATATGAGGCTTCAACTTCAATACAAATCTTCACTTTGAAACAAATGTTGGGTCTTCAAGTTCATGAAGAATGAAATTTCTTCAAGCTGAAGCCCTTATTTTCACCTCCTTTAGCATATTTTGGGCAAACAAAGGTCTATATCCCCCAAACAAAGGGCACCCTAACTAAACCTGCAAGTACGATACGTCAAAACAAAGTGATTGTCGCAAAAAAAGGGTTCAGAGCATGCCAAAAGCGATTTCACCATTCTATTGGGCATGTTCACTCAATCATAGACGCTGCATAGTAATGGTGTAGTAGAAAGAAAGAATAGAACCATTATGGAGAGTGCACGCTCCATGATGAAGCAAATGGGCTTGCCAAATTCTCTTTGGTCGAAAGCGTGCAATGCGGCAACATTCTTGCAAAATAGGAGTCCCACAATTGCGGTTTCAAATGTGACTCCCGAAGAGGCAGTTACGGTAATGAAGCCAAAAATTGACAAGTTTCAAATCTTTGGGTGTAGGGCTTACTATCTTTATGGATTTAAATTCCTAGAAAGTAGTGAGCTTCCTCCAAATATGTCGTGTCAAATTATGTGAACAACATGGTTTTAGCATCTTTTATGAGATTGACACTGTTGCTAAAAAGCAATGTGTCATCAACATATATGGTGAGAATGATAAAGGAATGTTGCACTGACTTAAAATAAACATTCGAATCGATAGTGCTTGGTTTGTAGCCATATTGAATGAGGAATGTGTTGATCTTATGAAACCAAGCTCTGGCTAATTGTTTAAACATCCATCTAATGTACTTTGAGGTCTTCTTCTGCTTGCGAGTATACCTCTTTGCTAGATGCATCATTCGAGCAAATCTTTGAATATTCTGCTATTCATCACGATTTGACTCATAAAAAACAATGACAAGGTGCAAAAGTGGATGAAATCAACACAAAGTTGTCTTCAATAATGGCAATCGATAGTTCAATATTAGAACCAGAAAAGAATGCATGTTTCTTCATTTTGAAATCATGAAATTTGTCTTCTAGGAAGACTACATCTCTGTTAATAAGTGTCTTGCAGATTGTAGATTGTAGACCTTGCAGGTCTTATAATCTGATGGATATCCAAGAAAATATAGCCTTGGTACTGGTTTGGTTGAATTTCTCCCTTAGTTCTAATGGAATTTGGACATAGCAGTCACATCCAAATACTCTAAGATGATCTACAGATGGTTTTGTTACGAGCCGATGTTGAGTTCTTAAGCAACTTTTCTTTGTACTTGAGTAGTATTGTGAATATACAATTTGTGGGGAGTGATTCTGTCTCGTCTTGTCTTGAAGCACTTGTACTTTATCGTTGAGTCTGTACCTTCAAAACAAAGGACACGCTTCCATTAAATATTTGTCTAATCCGTCGATGTATCATCAATATACCTAAAACTTCAAACACCTCTGTTTTTTTCGCCACCTCTTTTCCATCACTCTTGCTTTCTAATTTTGTGAATTTTTACGATCAAGCTCTCTTCTGCCATCGCTAGTTTACCACCACTATCATGATGGCAATTGTGTTCAAAATGGACCCAAAACTAGTCTTACTGGTTTTACAGCCATTAGCCATATGAGCACGGATTGAAGGACTCCTTCAATTCGATCCATCAGTAATTCTTACAGATGTGTGCCATGAGCTGATCCAAAATCTGAACAAGACAGAGGAGGGACATATTTCCACCATTGTCTAAAATCAAGAGATTATTATTACAGAAGGACTTTATTGTCGTGCCTTAGGTTTGCCTATGGATGGCAATATGCCTGTTACTAAGACCGACTTCATTACCGAGAGTGGAGTTTTTCATGAAGAAGCTTATCTCGAGAAAAGGGGATATAAGCTTTCTTATATCAGAGACCCCAATCTCAAAAGCTTCGTGCGATTTGCTCTTGCTTCTATATTCTTACCGGAGCAAGAGTATACCATTTCTAATAAGAATATGGGATACCTGCTGAGAACCCTGAATGGAGAAGCCATCGCCTTTGGATAGATTGCTTTTAAGAAATTCTGTAAATTAGTAAATAGTAATCAGTTTTCTAGGCTTGGATTGCAGTTTGGTATTCTATGTATGCATGTCGGTGTGCTAACTATGCAGGAAGATATCCAAATTGCACCGGTGTTGCCAGAGTTAGCCCCTTCAATTGAGGTTGATTCACAAATGAGAGCATCAAAGGCAACCACCACAGAGATTGCATCATCCTCAAGCCAACACCAAGGGAGCTCGGTGAGGATGTCCTCTCTATCATCCCAATATAGAAAGGAGTCGAGAAGTTGAAGAAGAGAAAGAAACATAGATTGTTGCTGAGCATGGGCAGATTCAAGATGATATCTAGCAAGAGCAACAAAAGAAGAAGAACAAATTTTTGATATTCAGTAGAAAAGTGATAGTGATGCCGAGGCACCAGTCCTAGACGAAAAATTGTACTTGAAGACCTTTGTTACTGTCAGACACACAGGCAGCCATTCAACATTTTGTTAGCCTAGAGAAAGTCTCAAGGAAGTTGGGATTAAAATATGATTCCATTCGAACAGACCTAATCCAAAAGAATGAAGAGCTGAAAGAGATCAAGGCTGAGCTGACACACAAAAATGAAGAACTTGAAGTAGCTCAAGTGGAGCGGTCAGAGAAGAATACAGCTTTGGAAGAAGCCCAAGGCAAGTTCGATCCAACAATTTTAAAATTTTCATGATTTTTGATTTTTTATGGGTTTTCTGGACTATTGGAAACACATACATACAAGCAAAAAAAGCACGAAAAAAATGCACAACTAACCCCTCAACCACAATAAACTACCCCTTAAAAGTCTGATTTATGGTGAAAAAATAGTAAAAAAGAGGAAGAGAGAGAGAGAGAGAGAGAGAGAGAGAGAGAGAGAGAGAGAGAGAGAGAGAGAGAGAGAGAGAGAGAGAGAGAGAGAGAGAGAGAGAGAGAGAGAGAGAGAGAGAGAGAATGGGAAAAAGTGCTATGTGACAAGATGAGAGTGTGGCGCTCCCCGGCAATGGTGCCACTGTTGTGTCGTCTTTGTAGCATAGGGTCTGAATGCTAGGAGCGTCAACCCCGCCTTCACTTGCAAAGCATGAAGAGAGAGAGAGAGAGAGAGAGAGAGAGAGAGAGAGAGAGAGAGAGAGAGAGAGAGAGAGAGAGAGAGAGAGAGAGAGAGAGAGAGAGAGAGAACTCCTAGGTTGAGAGAGGCTTTGGCAGCACCTTCTTACAAGCTATTCGGTCCCAACCAAGAGAGAGAGAGAGAGAGAGAGAGAGAGAGAGAGAGAGAGAGAGAGAGAGAGAGAGAGAGAGAGAGAGAGAGAGAGAGAGAGAGAGAGAGAGAGAGAGAGAGAGAGAGAGAGAGAGCCTCAGCTAGGAAAGGCTTTGGGGGCTCAAGCACCTTCCCAAAGCTACTCAGTCCTAACTGAGAAAGAGAGACACAATAGTAGTCAGTGTCTATGATGGATGAGGTTAAATTTTGGAATACATAAGACTCAAATAGCCCATTATGATAATTTTAAAAGCCATGCAAATTTTTGATATTGTGAAGCGAGGTCTCAAGAAGCACAATGTTGATACTTGGTGAAAGTTACATATCGCCATTGTAAAGAATAGTTTATAGACTTGTTGGAACAATTTGTGCTTGGAATCTCCATGAATTGTGACGTGGCTTGCAGAATCTTTGAAATTTTCAATCACGATATGTAGATTTTTGGGTGACTGAAGAGGTTGGTTAATTAGTAAAGTCAAAGTCTATTATAGGGAGATTTAAAAGGCAAGATCTTTGAAGAAGTGACAAGGATATTGGAGGGACCCTCAAAAGAGATTCTCCCAAACATTGTTTATAGTCATTAATTCAAGTGCAATGCAATGACTACTTTGAGGATCTATACCAAGAATGCAAGCAGTGTCTTTATAATATAGACTTTTGAAAGAGTACTCTTTTTTGTTGTTTATATAAGAGCATGTCCTAATGGATAGAAAACACGAACTAGGACCATCCCATTTTTTGAGCTGAGGCCATTCTTCTAAGAAGATGGGTAGAAGGGCCTTGTGAAGCAACATGCATTTGATGTCTTTCATGAGGAGATAACTTCCGAAAGGATGGATGGAGTTTGCTATTTGGCGGGCCATGGGACCTGCTTGGCTCTAAGGCAACATTTTGTTCTAGGTTTTGGATTTAGGAAATACATCGAATCACGAGTTTGAAGGCCTAAGCAAACGATGCATGAGAATTGCTCCTACTTGTTCCTCCTCCCTAACTACAAGTACTATAAATACTGATGTTGTAGCCATGATAATACACCACATTAGCTTCTACTCTATACTTTCGCTTCTTGAAGCCAAGGATTGCTTCAATTCATTCCCCAATTCAATCCATACAAGACAATTGTACATCTTTAGCTATTCATACAAACGATGGGGGCTTGTTTTAGCTCAACCAATCTAGCTCTAAGAAAATCCGAGAGAGTGCATGACCACTCATCAACGGCTTTTGATCATCCAACAACTCAATTTCAGAAGAAGAAATCAAATCTGGAGGAAATGGGTGCTATGCCAATAGTGGTTGCCTATTTTCCATCCAACAATTATGTGTCTCGACTTTGATTACTATTGTCCTCATACAAATGGCTATGTATGACTTCGACTCAATGCAACAATGGCTTTTCATTTCAGTTCAGCTACTTCCAAGAAATGATGAAGAACTCAGTGCTCCATTACAAAAATTTGACCGTCTTATGAGAGGAAAAATATTGAATCCTCTTGTGTTTTTCACATTTAGATCAAATTTGATCATAGAGATCATGTGGATAATGGCTTGTCAAATCTTATGGTTTTCATGGGGACTAGTTTCTGAAAAAAGAATTCCATGGTAGAGGAAGATCAGTACTTTTTAAGATTAAAACTATTGTCTACCTACCACCAACAATGCATTTCATAAC
Organism: Diphasiastrum complanatum; assembly: GCA_029204225.1. Classification (NCBI taxonomy): domain Eukaryota; kingdom Viridiplantae; phylum Streptophyta; class Lycopodiopsida; order Lycopodiales; family Lycopodiaceae; genus Diphasiastrum; species Diphasiastrum complanatum. Next base: position 45,651,768 of record CM055111.1, read on the forward strand.
AACATGAAATATATATCATGTTGCTGGGTCATGTTAATATAGGTAATGTTTGTGTTCACACACAGTTGTGAGTCAACTAGTTGAAATAGAACATGGATGACACATCCTCCCAAGGGTATGTAATCTCCATCTATATTCATTGATGAAAATGTAGTTACATCTCTCTCTCTCTCTCTCTCTCTCTCTCTCTCTCTCTCTCTCTCTCTCTCTCTCTCTCTCTCTCTCTCTCTCTGTCTCTCTCTCTCTCTCTCTCTCTCTCTCTCTCTCTCTCTCTCTCTCTCTCTCTCACACACACACACACACACACACACACACACACACACACACACACACACAACTACTAGTGAATCTTAAATGAATTAGCTACAAGAAAGATGGTCTTTATACTTTATCTTTTCTTTCATGTCATCCGCAATAATGAGAGTTATTATAATGTGTGTGTGTGTGTGTGTGTGTGTGTGTGTGTGCATGCATGCGCGTGCACATGCGCACGTGCGTGTGTAATTAATATTGATCTCAATAACCTTGTGATACATTTGATGTCAGTATCAAGTGTTATGAAAGGTCATTTCTACTTTAATCTTGTATCCAAAAACAACTTTTCTTCCAAACAACGTTGCTAGAAGTTCGTACATGAAGGGGTAGAAATAGTTGTAGTCTTTTTTCTCATGAGTGCTGATAAATTCTTATAAATATAGAATCATGATAACATGAGGCTTGTTGACCTAGGTGGGAAAACAACCAAACCAACTATATAAGAAGACAAAATTACAAATTCATAGTAAGTTGTAGACAACTAGAAATCAAGTAGTACTACTTATGTGCAATATTGGAGAAACTATTTGAACTTACATCAAAGTCATCATGAGCAATAGAGGTGATTACGTCGACAAATATGAACTCAAATCACTGTTAGTTGCGGAAATGAAAGCTAGACAGTCCAGACAAATATGTGTTGAGCTTTCATTGTCTGATTTAGATTTTGGTAGTGATCACGGCTATCACTATTTGGGCAGGTGGTAATCGTGGATGTTGTCATTGTCAAAACAGTCGCACAGTGCAATAGCTAGTTGGTATACGTGACTAGATTTATTTTGAATGTTACCATGTCAATAGTATCATTCTACAATCTATCAATTCAAGTCAAAGTCGAGTTTGTTGGAGTTGAGGGTGATAGGGTTTGAATGTTTGATTTGACCATGCGAGCACCTGTCGATAGTGACCATGCGAGCACATGTCGATAGTGACTCTTTCGACTCCTTTGATAATTTGACTTGAAAGTTGACTATTGTGTAGATACTTGTCTTCAAATCATGTGTAGTTTTGTAGACTATGCAACAATGCATTTAAAAATACAGCAACATGCATGAATCGAGATTAACAATAGGAATTAGGAGGAGAAGGAGTAAATCCCCACCTTAATTTGTATTCATGAATGCCTTGATCCTCAATCTAAGTGGTGCACAAAATTTGTTGTGCGCATCAATGCTCAATGCCTTGGTAAATACATTTGTTGTCATGTCTTGCATTTGATATTACTCTAGGCTTACCTCTTTGTTGAGAATTTTACTTCTGACATAGTGATATCTAATTTCAATGTGCTTACTCCTAGAATGAAATCTAGGGCTGGCCGATAAGGCAATGGCAGTAATGTTATTACATAATATAATTGTTAGAGTCTACTTATTCAGAAAAATGTCTGTCAACAAATTTCTTGACCATAGTGTCTCTTTAAAAGATTGGGAAGCAGTGATATACTTCGACTATGTCAAAGAAAGAGCAATAGAGGTTTGCTTACGACTGTTCCAGGAGATAGGACCACCATTGAAGAAAAATGTAAATTCATGTGAATCTACGAATATCTGCATCTCCTCTCTAGCTCTGTATATCCATTAAGTGTGTGGATCTTGTCATTGTCGACTTCTCCATAATAGATGCATAAGTCCTTTGTAGCTCGAATATACCTCATGACTCTTATGAGAGCCTTCTAGTGGATCATTCCAAGATTAGCCATGAATTGGTTACTAAGCTGACTGCAAAAGAAATAGCAATTTTGGTATAGACCATTGCATACGTGAGAGGTCCAAGTATTGACCGATAGTGATAATCTCTCATTCACTACTTTTCTTGCTTTGTCTAAGGACATTGGTTCTTCGACAATCGTAGGCTTGGGTCCATTAGTGAGTGAGTTGCTTTTCAATTTATCAGATTATATATGATGAGTGTGTTGTGAGGATACCTTTGTTGAGTAATATAGATCAGTCTTTTGTTTCTATCTTTATAGATTTGAATTCCTAGAAAGTAGTGAGCTTCGTCCAATATGTCATGTCAAATTATGAGAACAACATCATTTTAGCATCTTTTATTAGATTGACACTCTTGCTGAAAAGCAATGTGTCGTCAACATATATGGTGAGAATGATAAAGGAATGTTGCATTGACTTAAAATAAACATTCGAATCGATAGTGCTTGGTTTGTAGCCATGTTGAATGAGGAATGTATTGATCTTATGAAACCAAGCTCTAGCTAATTGTTTGAACATCCATCTAATGTACATTGAGGTCTTCCTCTGTTGCAATTTGAATATGTTGTCCTTGTAAGTAATTTGGATATGTGTCCTGCCTTCGATTTCGAAATCGAGCCATCAGAGTTGTACTTCCTCTTGAAGGTCCACTTGCATCGATGATATTCCTTTTGGTTGGTGGTTTGAGATCTGTTTCTTGATTAGTGAATTATATTGACTATTCATCGTTACTTTTCACATATCAACGTCTACATTCGATAGTGTACCTTGAACAATAAGTGGCTCTTCTACTTCTGCCCGAAAAGCTTGAGGAGTATACCTCTTTGCTAGATGCATCATTTGAGCAAATCTTTGAATATTTTGTTGTTCATCATGATCTGACTCATTGAAAACAATGACAAGGTGCAAAAGTGGATGAAATCAACACAAAGTTGTCTTCAATAATAGCAATCAATAGTTCAATATTAGAACCAGAAACAAATGCATGTTTCTTTATTTTGAAATCATGAAATTTGTCTTCTAGGAAGACTACATCTCTGTTAATAAGTGTCTTGCCAGATTGTAGATTGTAGACCTTGTAGGTCTTATAATCTGATGGATATCCAAATTGAATTTCTTCCTTATTTTTAATGGAATTTGGACATAGCAGTCACATCCAAATACTCTAAGATGATCTACAAATGGTTTTGTTATGAGCCCATGTTGAGTTCTTAAGCAACTTTTCTTTGTACTTGAGTAGTATTGTGAATATACAATTTGTGGGGAGTGATTCTGTCTCGTCTTGTCTTGAAGCACTTGATGGTGTGTTGTGGTGATTGAATCGATCAGGTCTAAATTCGTCTTCTCAACTTGGTATCAAAGCGAGGTGATTGCAATCATAGGACAACGATGGAAAGTCGGTTTGTAGTCGGCTCGAAAGAGAAAGAAGAATCTCTGTCCGAAAGCTGTGGAGAGGCAAAACTCAACACTTGACAATTTGATAGATTGCTAGGAGACACTACACCACACCTGTATTGGAAAATTCTTGACACAACTCTAAATTTTCCATAGGGAAGAGTTCTCAAAAATGGTGTTTGTTATACGCTTGATACTTCACCGATTTGCAGGCCATTTGAAACATTAGTTTCCTTATAGTAGGGCAACCTAAGGGAGGTGTGCAACTGCAAGTTGAAGCCCAAAGAAGTATTGAGAATAGGCTTAGAATAGAGGCTAGTTTCTGAGCATTGAGGGTTTGAAGACCAAAAATCGAAGATCTTTCTCTATAATCGAGATTTTTGAGTGTTGTGAAGAGCTACAAGAGGGCGCCCTTGTACATTGAATCACATACCCAATGGTCGTAGACAACCGCAGTGTGGGCAGGGTGCTGGATTCAATGTTTTGGAGGGTGGCCATAGCAGGTTTGAATACCTGAAGCTTCAAACCCGAGAAGGAGGAGGAAGCTATGTGGCCTGAAGTGGATAGCGGCCCGAAGGACCCGACTTGGTGCAAAGATCCATAGCAGCTATTGGATAGTGACTAAATGCGATCTAGGGTCTACAATTAATTAATCTAGACCGTCAGATCGACAATAACCATTGGATTTGTTGAGTTCCAACTTGAACTTCAATGGAAAGGGTCTGAAGTGGATATGAGGCTTCAACTTCAATACAAATCTTCACTTTGAAACAAATGTTGGGTCTTCAAGTTCATGAAGAATGAAATTTCTTCAAGCTGAAGCCCTTATTTTCACCTCCTTTAGCATATTTTGGGCAAACAAAGGTCTATATCCCCCAAACAAAGGGCACCCTAACTAAACCTGCAAGTACGATACGTCAAAACAAAGTGATTGTCGCAAAAAAAGGGTTCAGAGCATGCCAAAAGCGATTTCACCATTCTATTGGGCATGTTCACTCAATCATAGACGCTGCATAGTAATGGTGTAGTAGAAAGAAAGAATAGAACCATTATGGAGAGTGCACGCTCCATGATGAAGCAAATGGGCTTGCCAAATTCTCTTTGGTCGAAAGCGTGCAATGCGGCAACATTCTTGCAAAATAGGAGTCCCACAATTGCGGTTTCAAATGTGACTCCCGAAGAGGCAGTTACGGTAATGAAGCCAAAAATTGACAAGTTTCAAATCTTTGGGTGTAGGGCTTACTATCTTTATGGATTTAAATTCCTAGAAAGTAGTGAGCTTCCTCCAAATATGTCGTGTCAAATTATGTGAACAACATGGTTTTAGCATCTTTTATGAGATTGACACTGTTGCTAAAAAGCAATGTGTCATCAACATATATGGTGAGAATGATAAAGGAATGTTGCACTGACTTAAAATAAACATTCGAATCGATAGTGCTTGGTTTGTAGCCATATTGAATGAGGAATGTGTTGATCTTATGAAACCAAGCTCTGGCTAATTGTTTAAACATCCATCTAATGTACTTTGAGGTCTTCTTCTGCTTGCGAGTATACCTCTTTGCTAGATGCATCATTCGAGCAAATCTTTGAATATTCTGCTATTCATCATGATTTGACTCATAAAAAACAATGACAAGGTGCAAAAGTGGATGAAATCAACACAAAGTTGTCTTCAATAATGGCAATCGATAGTTCAATATTAGAACCAGAAAAGAATGCATGTTTCTTCATTTTGAAATCATGAAATTTGTCTTCTAGGAAGACTACATCTCTGTTAATAAGTGTCTTGCAGATTGTAGATTGTAGACCTTGCAGGTCTTATAATCTGATGGATATCCAAGAAAATATAGCCTTGGTACTGGTTTGGTTGAATTTCTCCCTTAGTTCTAATGGAATTTGGACATAGCAGTCACATCCAAATACTCTAAGATGATCTACAGATGGTTTTGTTACGAGCCCATGTTGAGTTCTTAAGCAACTTTTCTTTGTACTTGAGTAGTATTGTGAATATACAATTTGTGGGGAGTGATTCTGTCTCGTCTTGTCTTGAAGCACTTGTACTTTATCGTTGAGTCTGTACCTTCAAAACAAAGGACACGCTTCCATTAAATATTTGTCTAATCCGTCGATGTATCATCAATATACCTAAAACTTCAAACACCTCTGTTTTTTTCGCCACCTCTTTTCCATCACTCTTGCTTTCTAATTTTGTGAATTTTTACGATCAAGCTCTCTTCTGCCATCGCTAGTTTACCACCACTATCATGATGGCAATTGTGTTCAAAATGGACCCAAAACTAGTCTTACTGGTTTTACAGCCATTAGCCATATGAGCACGGATTGAAGGACTCCTTCAATTCGATCCATCAGTAATTCTTACAGATGTGTGCCATGAGCTGATCCAAAATCTGAACAAGACAGAGGAGGGACATATTTCCACCATTGTCTAAAATCAAGAGATTATTATTACAGAAGGACTTTATTGTCGTGCCTTAGGTTTGCCTATGGATGGCAATATGCCTGTTACTAAGACCGACTTCATTACCGAGAGTGGAGTTTTTCATGAAGAAGCTTATCTCGAGAAAAGGGGATATAAGCTTTCTTATATCAGAGACCCCAATCTCAAAAGCTTCGTGCGATTTGCTCTTGCTTCTATATTCTTACCGGAGCAAGAGTATACCATTTCTAATAAGAATATGGGATACCTGCTGAGAACCCTGAATGGAGAAGCCATCGCCTTTGGATAGATTGCTTTTAAGAAATTCTGTAAATTAGTAAATAGTAATCAGTTTTCTAGGCTTGGATTGCAGTTTGGTATTCTATGTATGCATGTCGGTGTGCTAACTATGCAGGAAGATATCCAAATTGCACCGGTGTTGCCAGAGTTAGCCCCTTCAATTGAGGTTGATTCACAAATGAGAGCATCAAAGGCAACCACCACAGAGATTGCATCATCCTCAAGCCAACACCAAGGGAGCTCGGTGAGGATGTCCTCTCTATCATCCCAATATAGAAAGGAGTCGAGAAGTTGAAGAAGAGAAAGAAACATAGATTGTTGCTGAGCATGGGCAGATTCAAGATGATATCTAGCAAGAGCAACAAAAGAAGAAGAACAAATTTTTGATATTCAGTAGAAAAGTGATAGTGATGCCGAGGCACCAGTCCTAGACGAAAAATTGTACTTGAAGACCTTTGTTACTGTCAGACACACAGGCAGCCATTCAACATTTTGTTAGCCTAGAGAAAGTCTCAAGGAAGTTGGGATTAAAATATGATTCCATTCGAACAGACCTAATCCAAAAGAATGAAGAGCTGAAAGAGATCAAGGCTGAGCTGACACACAAAAATGAAGAACTTGAAGTAGCTCAAGTGGAGCGGTCAGAGAAGAATACAGCTTTGGAAGAAGCCCAAGGCAAGTTCGATCCAACAATTTTAAAATTTTCATGATTTTTGATTTTTTATGGGTTTTCTGGACTATTGGAAACACATACATACAAGCAAAAAAAGCACGAAAAAAATGCACAACTAACCCCTCAACCACAATAAACTACCCCTTAAAAGTCTGATTTATGGTGAAAAAATAGTAAAAAAGAGGAAGAGAGAGAGAGAGAGAGAGAGAGAGAGAGAGAGAGAGAGAGAGAGAGAGAGAGAGAGAGAGAGAGAGAGAGAGAGAGAGAGAGAGAGAGAGAGAGAGAGAGAGAGAGAGAGAGAGAGAGAGAGAGAATGGGAAAAAGTGCTATGTGACAAGATGAGAGTGTGGCGCTCCCCGGCAATGGTGCCACTGTTGTGTCGTCTTTGTAGCATAGGGTCTGAATGCTAGGAGCGTCAACCCCGCCTTCACTTGCAAAGCATGAAGAGAGAGAGAGAGAGAGAGAGAGAGAGAGAGAGAGAGAGAGAGAGAGAGAGAGAGAGAGAGAGAGAGAGAGAGAGAGAGAGAGAGAGAGAGAGAGAGAGAGAGAGAGAGAGAGAGAACTCCTAGGTTGAGAGAGGCTTTGGCAGCACCTTCTTACAAGCTATTCGGTCCCAACCAAGAGAGAGAGAGAGAGAGAGAGAGAGAGAGAGAGAGAGAGAGAGAGAGAGAGAGAGAGAGAGAGAGAGAGAGAGAGAGAGAGAGAGAGAGAGAGAGAGAGAGAGAGAGAGAGAGAGAGAGAGAGAGAGAGAGAGAGAGAGAGAGAGAGAGAGAGAGAGAGAGAGAGAGAGCCTCAGCTAGGAAAGGCTTTGGGGGCTCAAGCACCTTCCCAAAGCTACTCAGTCCTAACTGAGAAAGAGAGACACAATAGTAGTCAGTGTCTATGATGGATGAGGTTAAATTTTGGAATACATAAGACTCAAATAGCCCATTATGATAATTTTAAAAGCCATGCAAATTTTTGATATTGTGAAGCGAGGTCTCAAGAAGCACAATGTTGATACTTGGTGAAAGTTACATATCGCCATTGTAAAGAATAGTTTATAGACTTGTTGGAACAATTTGTGCTTGGAATCTCCATGAATTGTGACGTGGCTTGCAGAATCTTTGAAATTTTCAATCACGATATGTAGATTTTTGGGTGACTGAAGAGGTTGGTTAATTAGTAAAGTCAAAGTCTATTATAGGGAGATTTAAAAGGCAAGATCTTTGAAGAAGTGACAAGGATATTGGAGGGACCCTCAAAAGAGATTCTCCCAAACATTGTTTATAGTCATTAATTCAAGTGCAATGCAATGACTACTTTGAGGATCTATACCAAGAATGCAAGCAGTGTCTTTATAATATAGACTTTTGAAAGAGTACTCTTTTTTGTTGTTTATATAAGAGCATGTCCTAATGGATAGAAAACACGAACTAGGACCATCCCATTTTTTGAGCTGAGGCCATTCTTCTAAGAAGATGGGTAGAAGGGCCTTGTGAAGCAACATGCATTTGATGTCTTTCATGAGGAGATAACTTCCGAAAGGATGGATGGAGTTTGCTATTTGGCGGGCCATGGGACCTGCTTGGCTCTAAGGCAACATTTTGTTCTAGGTTTTGGATTTAGGAAATACATCGAATCACGAGTTTGAAGGCCTAAGCAAACGATGCATGAGAATTGCTCCTACTTGTTCCTCCTCCCTAACTACAAGTACTATAAATACTGATGTTGTAGCCATGATAATACACCACATTAGCTTCTACTCTATACTTTCGCTTCTTGAAGCCAAGGATTGCTTCAATTCATTCCCCAATTCAATCCATACAAGACAATTGTACATCTTTAGCTATTCATACAAACGATGGGGGCTTGTTTTAGCTCAACCAATCTAGCTCTAAGAAAATCCGAGAGAGTGCATGACCACTCATCAACGGCTTTTGATCATCCAACAACTCAATTTCAGAAGAAGAAATCAAATCTGGAGGAAATGGGTGCTATGCCAATAGTGGTTGCCTATTTTCCATCCAACAATTATGTGTCTCGACTTTGATTACTATTGTCCTCATACAAATGGCTATGTATGACTTCGACTCAATGCAACAATGGCTTTTCATTTCAGTTCAGCTACTTCCAAGAAATGATGAAGAACTCAGTGCTCCATTACAAAAATTTGACCGTCTTATGAGAGGAAAAATATTGAATCCTCTTGTGTTTTTCACATTTAGATCAAATTTGATCATAGAGATCATGTGGATAATGGCTTGTCAAATCTTATGGTTTTCATGGGGACTAGTTTCTGAAAAAAGAATTCCATGGTAGAGGAAGATCAGTACTTTTTAAGATTAAAACTATTGTCTACCTACCACCAACAATGCATTTCATAACAACATGAAATATATATCATGTTGCTGGGTCATGTTAATATAGGTAATGTTTGTGTTCACACACAGTTGTGAGTCAACTAGTTGAAATAAAACATGGATGACACATCCTCCCAAGGGTATGTAATCTCCATCTATATTCATTGATGAAAATGTAGTTACATCTCTCTCTCTCTCTCTCTCTCTCTCTCTCTCTCTCTCTCTCTCTCTCTCTCTCTCTCTCTCTCTCTCTCTCTCTCTCTCTCTCTCTCTCTCTCTCTCTCTCTCTCTCTCTCACACACACACACACACACACACACACACACACACACAACTACTAGTGAATCTTAAATGAATTAGCTACAAGAAAGATGGTCTTTATACTTTATCTTTTCTTTCATGTCATCCGCAATAATGAGAGTTATTATAATGTGTGTGTGTGTGTGTGTGTGTGTGTGTGTGTGTGTGTGTGTGTGCATGCATGCGCGTGCACATGCGCACGTGCGTGTGTAATTAATATTGATCTCAATAACCTTGTGATACATTTGATGTCAGTATCAAGTGTTATGAAAGGTCATTTCTACTTTAATCTTGTATCCAAAAACAACTTTTCTTCCAAACAACGTTGCTAGAAGTTCGTACATGAAGGGGTAGAAATAGTTGTAGTCTTTTTTCTCATGAGTGCTGATAAATTCTTATAAATATAGAATCATGATAACATGAGGCTTGTTGACCTAGGTGGGAAAACAACCAAACCAACTATATAAGAAGACAAAATTACAAATTCATAGTAAGTTGTAGACAACTAGAAATCAAGTAGTACTACTTATGTGCAATATTGGAGAAACTATTTGAACTTACATCAAAGTCATCATGAGCAATAGAGGTGATTACGTCGACAAATGTGAACTCAAATCACTGTTAGTTGCGGAAATGAAAGCTAGACAGTCTAGACAAATATGTTTTGAGCTTTCATTGTCTGATTTAGATTTTGGTAGTGATCACGGCTATCACTATTTGGGCAGGTGGTAATCGTGGATGTTGTCATTGTCAAAACAGTCGCACAGTGCAATAGCTAGTTGGTATAGGTGACTAGATTTATTTTGAATGTTACCATGTCAATAGTATTATTCTACAATCTATCAATTCAAGTCAAAGTTGCGTTTGTTGGAGTTGAGGGTGATAGGGTTTGAATGTTTGATTTGACCATGCGAGCACCTGTCGATAGTGACCACGCGAGCACCTGTCGATAGTGACTCTTTTGACTCCTTTGATAATTTGACTTGAAAGTTGACTGTTGTGTAGATATATGTCTTCAAATCACGTGTAGTTTTGTAGACTATGCAACAATGCATTTAGAAATACAGCAACATGCATGAATCGAGATTAACAATAGGATTTAGGAGGAGAAGGAATAAATCCCCACCTTAATTTGTATTCATGAATGCCTTGATTCTCAAACTAAGTGGTGCACAAAATTTGTTGTGCGCATCAATGCTCAATGCCTTGGTAAATACATTTGCTGTAATGTCTTGCATTTCATATTACTCTAGGCTTACCTCTCTATTGAGAATTTTACTTATGACATAGTGATATCTAATTTCAATGTGCTTACTCCTAGAGTGAAATCTAGGGCTGGCCGATAAGGCAATGGCACTAATCTTATTACATAATATAATTGTTAGAGTCTACTTATTCAGAAAAATGTCTGTCAACAAATTTCTTGACCATAGTGTCTCTTTAAAAGATTGGGAAGCAGTGATATACTTCGACTATGTCAAAGAAAGAGCAATAGAGGTTTGCTTACGATTGTTCCAGGAGATAGGACCACCATTGAAGAAGAATGTAAATTCATGTGTATCTACAAATATCTACATCTCCTCTCTAGCTCTGTTCATCCATTGAGTATGTGGAGCTTGTCATTGTCCACTTCTCCATAATAGATGCATAAGTCCTTTCTATCTCAAATATACCTCATGACTCTTATGAGAGCCTTCCAGTGGATCATTCCAAGATTAGCCATGAATTGGCTTACTAAGCTGACTGCAAAAGAAATATCAATTTTGGGTCCAAGTATCGACTGATAGGGATAATCTCTCATTCACTACTTTTCTTGCTTTGTCTAAGGACATTGGTTCTTCAACAATCATAGGCTTGGGTCCATTAGTGAGTGAGGCGCTTTTCAATTTATCAGATTATATATGATGAGTGTGTTGTGAGGATACCTTTGTTGAGTAATATAGATCAGTCTTTTGTTTCTATCTTTATAGATTTGAATTCCTAGAAAGTGGTGAGCTTCGTCCAAATATGTCATGTCAAATTATGAGAACAACATCGTTTTAACATCTTTTATTAGATTGACATTGTTGCTGAAAAGCAATGTGTCATCAACATATATGGTGAGAATGATAAAGGAATATTGCATTGACTTAAAATAAACATTCGAATCGGTAGTGCTTGGTTTGTAGCCATGTTGAATGAGGAATGTGTTGATCTTATGAAACCAAGCTCTGGCTAATTGTTTGAACATCCATCTAATGTACTTTGAGGTCTTCTTCTGTTGCAATCTGGATATGTTGTCCTTGTAAGTAATTTGGATATGCGTCCTACCTTCCATTTCAAAATCGAGCCATCAGAGTTATACTTCCTCTTGAATGTCCACTTGCAATCGATGATATTCCTTTTGGCTGGTGGTTTGAGATATGTTTCTTGATTAGTAAGTTATATTCACTATTCATCGTTACTTTTCACATATCAACGTCTACATTTGATAGTGCATCTTGAACAATAAGTGGCTCTTCTACTTCTGCCCGAAAAGCTTGAGGAGTCTACCTCTTTGCTAGATGCATCATTTGAGCAAATCTTTGAATATTCTATTGTTCATCATGATCTGACTCATAGAAAACAATGACAAGGTACAAAAGTGGATGAAATCAACACAAAGTTGTCTTCAATAATGGCAATCGATAGTTCAATATTAGAACCAAAAAAAAAAAGGATGTTTCTTTATTTTGAAATCATGAAATTTGTCTTCTAGGAAGACTACATCTCTGTTAATAAGTGTCTTGCCAGATTGTAGATTGTAGACCTTGTAGGTCTTATAATCTGATGGATATCCAGAAAATATAGCCTTGGTACTGGTTTGGTTGAATTTCTTCCTTATTTTTAATGGAATTTGGACATAGCAGTCACATCCAAATACTCTAAGATGATCTACAGATGGTTTTGTTATGAGCCCATGTTGAGTTCTTAAGCAACTTTTCTTTGTACTTGAGTAGTATTGTGAATATACAATTTGTGGGGAGTGATTCTGTCTCGTCTTGTCATGAAGCAATTGATGGTAAGTTGTGGTGATTGAATCAATCAGGTCTAAATTCGTTTGCTCAACTTGGTATCAAAGCAAGGTGATTGCAGTCATAGGACAATAATGGAAAGTCGTTTTGTAGTCAGCTCGAAAGATAAAAAAGAATCTTTGTTCGAAAACTGTGGAGAGGCAAAAATCAACACTTGACAATTTGGTAGATTGCTAGGAGACACTACACCACACCTGTACTGGAAAATTCTTGACACAAATCTAAATTTTCCGTAGTGAAGAGTTCTCAAAAATAGTGTTTGTTATATGCTTGATACATCACCGATTTGCAGGCCATTTGAAACATTAGTTTCCTTATAGTAGGGCAACCTCAAGGAGGTGTGCAACTGCAAGTTGAAGCCCAGAGAAGTATTGAGAATAGGCTTAGAACAGAGGCTGGTTTTTGAGCATTGAGGGTCTGAAGACCAAAAATTAAAGATCTTTCTCTATAATCGAGATTTTTGAGTGTTGTGAAGAGCTACAAGAGGGCACCCTTGTACATTGAATCACATACCCAATAGTCGTAGACAACCGTAGTGTGGGCAGGGTGCTGGATTCAATGTTTTGGAGGGTGGCCATAGCAGGTTTGAAAATGGTAGAGGAAAATGATCCTTTTTGGTGACTGCATTTAGCGCCTTCAGATTCACACAAATCCGCATTTTGCCGTTCTTCTTGGGTACTATAACTATCGGTGTACCCATTCCATATGCTCAAAGTTATAGATGAATCTGCATCCATCAGCTTCTACAACTCTTGTTTGATCAGCTCAATATAATTCAGGTTGTAGCGATAATAACGACTTACCTTAGGAACTGCTCCGTCCACCAAGGGTATGGTGTGTTGGACTACTGTTGGTGGATTGCCCTTCAGGTCACTATAACTTCAGGCAAAACAGTCTTTATACTCCACCAACAACAATCGTAGTCTCTTGAACTGTGTGGGTGTTAACTGCTCTCCCACATGCACTATCTTTTCTTTTTCACCTGGCTCGGCAAGATTCATCGACTGTGTTCATGCAGGTCCCTCAAAGCCTTGTTCCACTGGTGCTTGACTTTGATCAAGTTCTCTCTGGGCTTGCGGCATCATGATTACCATGTCGTACATGGTATAATTCTTGAAAGTCTCAGGCATCTCGTGAACTGGCGCTTGTTGAGATTCCTCCTTCAGCATATTGATCTTGGCCCGACTGGTCATTTTTTTATTTTCTGTCATCTGTGTAGAAGACGACGTTGTATCTGAGTCTATCTTGATTGACTTAAAGGAGTCCAACACCTTCTTTTTGCTCTTTTTTGTCATTTTGGTAGGTTCATCCTAATTTGCTCCATTGGAGTATCTATGCTCTTAGAATTTTCCATAGAGTGAGCATATCTAGATTGGCATATAAAGACATGATTTTCATAAAAATCAATTTCTATACCCAGGATGTAATGTATCTCTCCTAGATCTTGCATTTTAAACTCACATCCAAGTGCTAGCTTAGTTTCATCAACTAGCTTGATACAACTTCCACAAAGAATAATGTCATCAACATAAATTAGAAGAATGACAATATTGCTATCAACAAACTTTAGATACATGGAAGGATCATATCACTAAGAGTAAATCCTAGTGAGATAAGAAAAGAATTAAGTCTTGAATACCATGATCTTGGTGCTTGCTTGAGTCCATAAAGACTTTTGAAGAGCAAGCACACTTTGGACTCATCCTTGATCAATCCTTGAGGCTGTTCCATATAGATCTCCTCCTCAAGATAACCATTTAGAAAAGCATTGGATACATCTAATTGGAACACCTTCCACTTGAAAAAATAGGCAAGAGAAATAAGAATTCTTATTGTCACCATCTTTGCAACAGGTGCAAAGGTCTCCTCATAATCAAAGGAAATGGATTTGAGCAAATCCTTTGGCACATAATCTTGCTTTATACTTGTTGATGGTGCCATCATGATTGAACTTGATCCAAAATACCCACTTGCAACCAATCACATGCCAGTTGGATGGAGGATCCACAAGCTTCCAAGTATTGTTGGTGATCAATGCATTATACTCTTGCTTCATGGCATCATACCACTCCTTGGTATTGAGTGCCTCTTGTACAGTCTTTGGCTCTTCATGAGAGACATAAAAAACATAATTAGTGGAATAAAGATCCACTTGTTTGCCTTTGTCAACATATGAGAGCCTCTTAGGCTCGGATCTATCTCTCATGGATCTTCTTGGTGAAAAAATCCGAGGAGAGTCTTCTTCAAATCTCGACCCCATCACATCATGATTGTCTTCAAAGTCAATAATTGGTAATTCATCCATAGACTTCTTGATCTTGGCCTCTTCAAAAGATGAGTGTTGATCTTCATGAGAGACAACATCTCTACTTTCAATAACTTGATAAGTAGAGAGTATAAAGACTCTATAGGCCTTCTTGGTGGATGAGTATCCAACCACAACCCCTTTGCATGCACTAGGATCTTCCTTCTTCCTTTTTTCCAAGGGAATATGGGCAAAGAATATGCATCCAAAAACTCTAAGGTGATCAACCTTAGGCTTCTTCAAATATAAGATTTCATATGGTGACTTTCCTCCAAGAGCTATATGTGGAAGCCTATTGCAAAGATAATTTGCACAATTAATGGCTTCTCCCCAAAAATCTTTGGGCAAAGATGCCTCAATTCTCATAGATTTTGCACATTCACATAGAGATCTATTCTTTCTCTTGACCACTCCATTTTGAGATGGAGAGTAGGCACAAGAGAACTCTCTTTTGATGCCTTCAAGCTCACAAAAATCATGAAATTTATTGGAGATATATTCACCACCTCCATCACTTCTGGGAGCTTTAATCTTGAATGAGAATTTCTTCTCTACATAAGCTTTGAAAATAAGGAAATGATCAAACACCATAGATTTAGAAGCAAGAAGATATATCCAAGTGAATCTTGTGAAATCATCAATGAAAGTAACAAAACAAGTGGCTCCTCCCTTGCTTGTAGGTGATGAGAAATGCACATCCGAGTGGATTAACTCCAAAGGATGCTTGCTTTTGATAGAAGATCTTGTAAATGACTTTTTGTGAGATTTAGCATTAGCACAAGCCTCACAAGGCTTGATCTTCATGGAGAATGACTTTGGCAAGCCAATAGCTTTGGCTTCTTTGCTCATAGAGAGCATGGATTTGTAGTTGGGATGTCCCAACCTCCTATGCGATAATTCCTCCATAGAGAGCTTGTTCACAAGAGCAACATTACAAGCATTCACATACTCATTTGGATATAGTTTATAGATGCCTCCAAATCTAGATCCTAATGCAAGTATCTCATCATTCTTCTTGATAGTGCAAGTATCAACATTGAATTTTACATCAAGGCCATTATCAAGCAATTGGCCAACACTAATAAGATTCTTAGTAAGCTTAGGTACATAAAGAACTTTAGAGGATGCAAGCTTCAAGGGAATGTTCCCTATGTCTTCAATAGGACATTCAAAATCATTTGCAGTGTATATTGATTTCTTGACTCCATCATAAGGTGCAATAGAAGAGAAAGAGTCCTTGGAGCTACACATATGTGAAGAGGCTCCACTATCAATATACCATAGGCCATCCTTCTTGAAAGGAGTAGATGAGAAACTAGAGACCATAAGAGATCCCTCTCCAACACTTGCAATAGTGTCTTCCTTCTCATTGGTAATGTTGGCTTGCTTGAGTTGATTCTTCTTCTTGAAGCAATTGGTGGCATAATGGCCTTTCTTGCCACAATAAAAGCACTTGATCTTCTTCTTCTTGAGCCTGGATGATGAAGCAATAGAGGAATCATCTTCCTCCTCATCTTTGTCTTTGGATTTGACTTTGTCCTTGCTTGAGGATTGTTGATGTTGGTTCTTGCTCCTCCCTTTGTGCTTATCCTTGACAAAGAGAGCTTTGCCATCATTATGAGTGAGAGAAAGCTTGTCCATCCTCAAGAGATTGTACTCTTGTCTTGATTGTTCAGAAATTAGCACACTTTGGAGAGCCTCCAAACTTGGTAGCTCCTCCTTGATGGCATCGGATTGGACAAGGTTACCAAATTCACTTCTCAAGCCATTGAGAATGACTTGAACTAGCTCATTTTGATTGATGGAATCACCAATACAAGCAAGTTCTCTATGAATATCTTTTACTCTCAAAACATAACTAGATGCACTCTCATCACTCTTTTGGCTACTTTGAAAGATTTCATTCCTAAGAGTGAGAAGCCTAGAGGTATTCTTAGCCTCATAGATAGCCTTGAGACAATCCCAAGCTTCTTTGGCTGTTGTACAAGTACCTATCTCCCTCAATATCTCATTAGAGACATTCATCTTAATGTAGTGGAGAGTCATCCAAGCTCTCTTTTTGTATTTTTGAACCTCTTAAAGAACTTGTGGCTCTTCTTCAAGGCCAAGAACTATGTCCATCACGTCTTGAAGGATCAAGATGGACTCCATCCTCATTTTCCAAATTGAATAGTTTGAAGTGGACAATTCACTTGGTTCCAACAAGGATGAACCCATTGAAGACATTTAAAGTGAAGAAAACTCAAATGATGAACAATAAATGTTGCTACACACTCTCAATAGGATCCAATAATAGAGTACTATCTCCTCCTATGAAAGATCTTGCAACTATTTGTGAATTGATTCTTACTAGCTATACAAATCTCTCTAAAACAAGATCTATTTCACATCAAAGGATGGAGTATGGGAAAAGTTAGGATTAGACACTCTTAGCACGTGTGAATTACACTAAGAAACCAAATTTGACTCAAATACAATGATATTGCATGAAACAAAATGGCTAAGATCTCAAAACAATGCCTAGATCACATATAGATGAGATTGGTAAGCATACAACTATGATTTTGGATCAACCAAGCAACCTCTTGACCAAACCAAATGTGTCCACCCAGGTCTAGGTGCCCTACCTAACCCTCTTCAAAACCTTATAACTTCTGCTTGGCTCAACAAAATGGAATGAAACTGATTGCATCAAAAACTAGACAAAAATAGCTTCAAAACAAGCTATCAAGCAAGATAAGTGGATCAAGCATGAGAGAGAACTTCCAAACTGAAATTGGATGTTCCTCGCACGTGTCTGAGCACCTGATTCCATACAGTACCAGGTCAGACCCAATCAATGTCCTTTTGATCTCTTTTGATCCAAAATTGAACAAGATAGCTAGGGAAATGGACCTTGACAATTTCTAGCTCAAGATTGATGAATAATTTTCACTTAAATGGATCAAAATGCATGGTAATCTTAGGTAGGCTCTGATACCATGTTGATTTCACACGTGTGGATTGTCCACAACATGTACTTGTGATCTCCTAAGGTGTGTAGATGCACCAAGATCAAGACTAGATTGAGATTCAAGATCTATCTTTGATTCTATGGCAAAAACACACTACTACATGCATTCAATCACTTCCAACTCTAACTCGCACGTGTGGGAAGTATTAAAAAATTATTCTAAGTATAAAAAAGCTGCTCTCGTTTGGTAGAGAGAGAAAAACCATCATGAGCTCTCGGGTAGAGAGAGAAAGCTAGAAATCCAATGACACTCAAAATCCACACAATCACCAAATCAATTAGATCCAAAATGAGGAGTACAATTATACTAGTAGATCCACGAGCTACCACTATGCTAAACTATGATTGGACCACACTTTGACACCTCTTAATCCTATTGGACCATTGATCCATGCACCTCTTAATTCTATTGGACTATATATTCAAGCACACCTCAAATTCCTATCGGACCTCATATGGTTCCACCTCTAAATCCTATTGGACCTCTTAGAATTCATCAAACAAAAGCATTACACTTGTCTACACTCTAATTGGCACGAGTTTAGCCTCTTACTCTATTTTGGCTCAATAGTGGCATTACAAGTGGAAATGCATAATTTGCCATCTATGCCAAATTTGTTCCTATCAACATCCTCCACCTAGATGCTTGATATAAAAACATAAGACCCCTATATCTAACATAGATAATTTTTTTCAATTCTTCACAAAAAGAATGTATATTGTCCCTTGTAGGGACATTCCGCAATTCTGTGCCCTTCACCTCATCCGTAGCAGCCGTAATCTCTTCCGCCTTGACGCTGAGTTTGAGCTGCATAGGCCACAACAAATTCATTTATGGCAAGATCCATAAATGGTTCATCTGGTCCATACCATTGTTGCTGCTTAGGTTGAAGTGGCATTTGCATCTCTGGTTCTGCTGTTGTCAGGTTTACATGGGCCACTTGTTGATTGGCTAGCCCTGGTGGTGCAGGTAAGGCCATATGTTGTTGTTGATTCGGTGCGCCATACCTTGGTGCCACGTTGGGTGCCCCTTGATGGTAAGGATAAGAAGTCTGATAAGGACTTCTCTTCTGTTGAACAATCCGGGAGTTAAACGGGCAAAATGTCGTATCGTGCAATGTTGCATTGCACAGATGGCAAATCTATGTGTTAGTCTCATATTTTGCTTTAGGACTGGAGACTCATTCGTTGTATGGTTTTGTGTGCACACTGAACACCATACATTCTCCCGTCTTGGATACTATAGCTAGTTTGGTTCCGGTTGATGTGACATTACTACTACGGCTCCCTGTAAAGCTTTCAGTTTCTGGTCAAACTGCGCCATAAGTTGCTCCATCTGTTGTTTGTGTAATTTTGTCATTTGCTCCAACAACAGTTCTGTGGATAGAGCAGATGTGTTTGATGATGATGATGCTAACAAGAGAGTAGGTGTGTGGGTAGATGGATATTCGTCATCAGATCCCTCATCCTCTTCCCTGATGGCATCTTCCATAGCTTCTTTCAGAGTAGTGTACTGCTCCCATCGTTTCAGTTCTCTTCTGATGCTTCGTGGTAGTCCGGCTAGGAACCACATGATCACCACGTGATCGGGAGTTAGGGCTGCACTGCACTCGGATCATAAGTGTTTGACCTGCTCAATATAGTCCCTGACCCTTTCTCGTTTTCCCATCTTGACTTTGCTCAGCAGGAGGAACGAGTCTTCCAAGAACTTTCTTGGTTTAAAGCGCATAATGAGAGCCGCTTTAACTGCTTCCCAGGTAGATTTTTTGTCCTTTGATAGGTTGAAAAACCAATCCTGAGCCACTGCCAATAAGGACATGGGGAAGAGCATTAGCTTCTCCGCAGGTGTCCGTTTGCCATAGATTTCACAAGCTTGCTCATAGATCTAGAGGAATCAGATGGGATCCAATGATCCGTCATATTTGGATATTTCCATCCATGGTGCTCTTCAGACTGCTTGCAAGGGAGCGACAGGTACGGGTTGGCCCATTGGATCCATTGTTGTTGGTTCTGTCTCTTGTTGCACAGCTACTAATCTAGAAAGGTGTGGTGCTTGATTTGCTATCCTTCATGCTATTGATCGTCCCGATCTCAGATTGATCTGATGATGGGTTCCAAAGTGACTGGATCTTGCTTATACAGTAGGATGCAGTCTGGATCTCAAGGATAACACTTAAACTTTTGACTTGCCATAACTTTTTAATCGTAGCTCAAAAGTATGTCATGTAACATGTCATTGAAAAGCCATTGTTGAGCGCTTTCCAATGCACCAAAATTCACTAAATTTGGACTTACCACTAAAAAGTTATGCCATTTTTAGTGTGGAATCAAAATGTGGGTTCAAAAAGTTACGTTACGTAGCTTGGTATGTTGCCACCCTTCCTCATGGAAGGAGCTGGCCTTAAGGCGAATACATACAAGAGTATCCTTAGAGCTGATACGATTTTACATTGGCAATGTGAGTCATCAATGGATTTCTATCTAAACCTACCATCTCTGATTACCAATATGTGGGTCGCAGATATCTCAAATGTTATGAGAATATTTCCCTAGATGGCCTAGAGGGTTTAAAAACTGTCATGAAAAAGACAATAAAATATGCCTTTAAATATTCCAGACGTGAACTTATATACTTTAAATGGAATCATTCACGTGAAGTTTTCAATTGGTCTTGGAAGGCAAAACAATCACAAGACTGGCATACTTTGGATATAAACTTACTCTATGAATGGAACGACTTCTTGATTGATAATTGTATTGTTAGACTTGGAAACAAAACCTGGAGACAGATACAAGATATTCCTATGGGTTTTTCCTGCTCACCTACATGGTGCAATTGGTATCTTTTCTTTTTTGAAGCACAATTTATTAAGAGACTTGCTAAACTGGGCCTGACCTCATTCATGAATGACTTTCAACATTCTTTTAGATATATAGATGACATTTGCTTCATCAATAACCCTAATATCAAACTTTTCATGGACAAAACACAATTAAGGAACCCTGATAACCTGTTTTGGATCTATCCTTTAAACTTTCTAGAAATAGAAAGAAAAATGACTGCAAGGAGTAAAAACAGCTTTTTAAATATTTCTATTACCTTCGATAGTAAATCCGGTCTGACTTGTCTTTCTAAATACGACAAATGAAGAGAACTACCCTTTCCTTACTTACAATATATACATCTGGCTTCAAACATACCAATCTATAATTCATATAAGGTTATTATTTCACAAGTCATTGCCGCAATGTACTGTTGTAACTTGCAAGAGACTTTTCTTAACGAGGTTGGAATACTTGTTGATGCTTTTCAAATAAATGGTTTTATGAGAGATAAGCTCTGTTGTATCACCAATAAGCTACTTTTTTCGAAATCGTTCCCCAGCTTGTCATAAATGTTACCTCATGATATTGATGTTCTTTTGGTGGGCAGTTAGCATTCCCTTTCGAGGAGCTAACTGCCCTCGAAGGGATTCACTAATTGCAAGTCGGTTGGTGGGTTCTCTCTCTCTCTCTCTCTCTCTCTCTCTCTCTCTCTCTCTCTCTCTCTCTCTCTCTCTCTCTCTCTCTCTCTCTCTCTCTCTCTCTCTCTCTCTCTCTCTCTCTCTCTCTCTCTCTCTCTCTCTCTCTCTCTCTCTCTCTCTCTCTCTCTCTCTCTCTCTCTCTCTCTCTCTCTCTCTCTCTCTCTCTCTCTCTCATGGATGCTCCTTTGTTCAGTCTTACCCTGCTGCATTAACAGAAAACGTGAACAGACACTGACGTACGACTACTTCATACTTACAAGGTTTTTATTGTTGTACCCTTGCATATGATGGAGTTCCATTTTTTACTTAGAAGGTTTTCCCACAAATATTTGAAATGGTTTGGTCTATTTAAAATAATTTGGAGGAAAATAGAGTTTCCCACTCCCACTCTCTCCTTCCAGGTTACTAGCTTATTGGGCACTATAAGTACATGCTCTTTTCAACCCTTTTTGCTTTACAAACCGGTGAAGAACTCTGCTCCTCTGATACTCGTTGAGAGTGTGCCCTACCTACCTACCTTCGGATCAGCGATTTGACAACTTACGGTATGTATTTGCTTCTCTCTTACATTACGGAGGAAGTTGCTTTAGTAATGATCTGGTTTGATATGCCACTCATCTCTCTAAGCCATGTAAAGGTTGTAATAGGGCAAGAACACATTGAGATTCGGCGATGGACAGCAATGTCAACTTTTGTTTCTTGAAACCGTCCACCTTGTCTCAATAGGCAACGATGGACAATTTGAAAGCATGTGATAATTCTCGGAAATCACAGGTGATAGTAATGATGTAACCACAATTTTTTCATACTTTTGCTTGCTCCTTATGGCTCAGTGAGCAGTGATGGAGGGCTGCCTCACTCGTACACATAATTTATGGTTTTTTTTTATCAGGAATGGGCGCTTTCCAGCGATGGACAGCTCACCACACTCAAATCAAATGAAAATACTTGAAATAAGAATTGGTCACTAAAAGTAACAGTAAGGATTCCAGTATTATGATCTTAGACAACATGGATATGCGTAAGAATCATAGTTTATACTAAGGGAGTAGAATGGTACGAATCTGTCCTACTACCCAATATAAACACTGGTAGTCTCTTACTCTGTTTTAATGACATCTTTCCTATACAGTGTCCTTATACCGTGGATATTATATCATTCTGATATAACATTCAGCATAACACTCCACCTTTCCTTTATTAGTGTTACTTTAGACTTTTGGTGAGATACTACTGGAAAGCATGGAGATTCTCAGGAGTATGAACAGCAGTGCGTGACATACCTTACGTCGTAAGGGTCACTTGGGTCAGTATAGCATGGATTTGCTCTGATACAAGCACACGTGTTCACACCAAGTCTTTTGGCTAAATAAAACTCCTAACGGTTTAAACTTTTCATACTCCTCTGTGATGAAAACGAACTGATACGGACCAATTGACCGTAAGCTGATCAGTATGGCACTTGCCTTGATATGGTGATATAACAGCTTGGCCTATCGCTAAAACACTGTGTGTTTGGGAAGACTGGACTGTGTTTTAAAATGCTATTCAAAGTTGTTAAGTAGTATAACTTCTTTTGGACATGAATAACAATTGTCGTTCAGCTATGACACCTATCTTCCTCACTAAACTAACTTGAGCAGTTTTGTTTTGTGGGATGGTGGCAGGTATCAGTTGGATGTCTTGAAAGTGGTTATGCTTTATGGTGCTTTCTAGTACTGTATTTTACTTTTCAACTGTACTTTACCTTGTTGGATTATGAATAAAGACTTTAAGGAGCTTCAATCTTTCTTTGTCAAGAGGAACTAAGTTGTGTCTTGTATCTATCTCTCTCTCTCTCTCTCTCTCTCTCTCTCTCTCTCTCTCTCTCTCTCTCTCTCTCTCTCTCTCTCTCTCTCTCTCTCTCTCTCTCTCTCTCTCTCTCTCTCTCTCTCTCTCTCTCTCTCTCTCTCTCTCTCTCTCTACCCCTCAGTGAGTGAGACTGAAGCGTGTCTTCTATATATTTCCTATGAAGTGAGCAAGCACACCTCTAGAGAGTACAAGTGCGTCACTCCATTGAATAACTCTAGTTAATAGATGAGTTACATATACATGTACATTATACCATTAAAGGTATATTTAACTATGAGTTTAAATTACTCTAGTTTAAGATGGCGATTTGAATCTAGTCGATTCGCATAGGTGACTGGATTAAGGCTGTTTCAGACATTGTTTCAATTCTGGAGGTCTTGTCCTTTAGTGCAAGACAAGTCTTCAACAATTATATCCCGAAAAATGATAT
Source organism: Diphasiastrum complanatum (assembly GCA_029204225.1). NCBI lineage: Eukaryota > Viridiplantae > Streptophyta > Lycopodiopsida > Lycopodiales > Lycopodiaceae > Diphasiastrum > Diphasiastrum complanatum. The sequence continues at coordinate 45,675,418 of CM055111.1, forward strand.
AGGCCTCTTCATCCAATGCATATTTTCATATTCAAGTAACTAAGTAAGGGCTGCAGCAATCGAGGCATGGTTCTAGATAAATCTTTGGTAATAACCCATATGTCTTGAGAAACCTCTTAGTTCACGTAGATTCGTTGGTATCAGCATATTCTTTATAACCTCGACTTTATCTTTGTCGACTTCTATTCATCTGTTGGATATTTTGTGCCCCAAAAGTATACCTTCTCTCATACCAAAAAAAGATTAATGGGGTGAAGGGACAAACAAGTGTCTCGACACCTCTGTAATGTAAGTTTCACCTTTTGGATATGAGATTTGATATCACTGTACACATAGAAATCATCAATGAAAATTTTGAGAAATGTTCTTAGGAACACAGCGAAAATTGACATTATAATTCTTTGAAAAGTCGCTGGCACATTGCAAAGACCAAAGGGCATTTTATTGTAGGCATAAGTGCCCCAATCTTAAGTAAAAGTGGTATTCGAACGATCCTCCTTCCTTGCTCCAACTTGGTTATAACCAGAGAAACCATCATAGAAACTATAACATTCTTGTCTAGCAACCTGGTCTAGAATTGAAGGGTAATGGATGGTGATCTTTCTTGGTAGCAGCATTTAGTTTTTTGAAATTCTGGCAAATTTAAATTTTTCCAGTCTTCTTCTTTAGAACTACAACAATAGGAGACACCCATTCGCTACTTAAGATGGGATAGATGATTCCTGCATTAAGGTGCTTGTTGAGTTCATCTTTCACCATAAGAGAGTACCTCGGATTTAGACGATACTATCTCTGTCGGAACAACATCTTTTTCAAGATCAATTCGGTGCTCGCCAAATTTAGCAAGGATCCCTTTCAAGTCTTCAAATGACCATGCAAATACATCTTGGTACTTTGAAACATGCACAAATTTGCCAAGTGCAAATTCAATTAACTCCATTGAATCTGGTAAAATAATATCTTCCGTCATACTGGCCTTCGTATGGTCATGAATTTCTTGCATGACTGTCTCCATAAATTTATTCTTGTCATCAGCCTAGGGTTTATTACCAAATTCTTGTTCGGATTTGTCAGATTCATCAGATTCATCCTCAGCATCTTTTTTCTCATAAAATTCGAAATATTTAACTTCGATATCTGAATTAGTAGAGTATGTATTGAGTGCATAAGAAGAATCTTCAAAGGTAAAACTTGTGTCGGACATTGGAGTTTCTCCTTCATATCTATCTCGACTCTAGGTTATAATTTATTCTGTGGCTTTCCATGATTATTAGTTTCGCCGGTGAAATCTTAGTTCTCTGGACTTCCAATGTACACTTGCATTAGATTGATAAAGGCAAGGCCGTTCAATCAACACAAAATAAGAGGACAAACACACACACTCTCTCTCTCTCTCTCTCTCTCTCTCTCTCTCTCTCTCTCTCTCTCTCTCTCTCTCTCTCTCTCTCTCTCTCTCTCTCTCTCCTCTCCGACACACACATAGACATACACACACAATTATATACACAAGCTTAGCTCTCGTTCTCTCTTAGATGCACACACAATGTACGCACCCAAATAGGAATATATCACACACAATCTCACAAACTTAGCTGACTTGTTTTCTCTCACACATGTGCACACCCACACATGAACTTAACAAGTTTTTATCTGTCTAAGTTTCTCTCTCTCTCTCTCTCTCTCTCTCTCTCTCTCTCTCTCTCTCTCTCTCTCTCTCTCTCTCTCTCTCTCTCTCTCTCTCTCTCTCTCTCTCTCTCTCTCTCTCTCTCTCTCTCTCTCAATATTAAGATATTGGGTTGCTATCATTCAACAAATATAAGACATGTTATTTAACTAAAATTGTAAGCTATATTATTTTATTATTTTGAAAGGTTATTTTAGTATTTTCAAAATCAATACTTTTTGTATATGCTGCCCTGGCCTTTCTGATGCCTCCGAGACTGTGTCTTCATTCCCCACTAATAACTATGAGCTCCAAAACTTGCAAAATACATCAAGAAGAATTTCTTCCAGCCGTTTTTGTCTCTCCAAGCTTTCACCTCCTGTGAATTACTTTCTCACTTTGTTGCTGAGCCTGTGACAAGCTGTATCCATTGATCAGGCACGCATGACTATCGTAGCTCTGATACCATGTCAACAATCAGAAATGCAACATCAAGCATTCACCATAAACAATCACCAAGACGGAAGAAGAACACGCAATATCACTCTATCACACTAACTTCATACTGAATATAAAATGTACATATAAACCCTAAACCCTGATAGAGAGAGAAAACCTACGAATAGACTAATACACTAGCCTACGGCTAATTACAGCTGGTAACAGCTGTCAACATTATTGTACATCGTAAATAGTATCAATGAAGTTTATCATTGATTTCTAACACAACACAAAGGTAAATTACACATTAGAGTTTACATATTTGATAACCACAACATTTTTAGAATAGTTTTTTTTAATATATTTAAAATATATTTAAATACTAATAAACCAATACACTTAAAGAAGAAATCTTATTTTTTCTTACAGAGTTGCACTTTTTAAAATAGTTAGCACATGTACTGTAGTAGTTCTTCTGTCACCTCTTCCTTCTAAAGCATCCTTTGTGATAGAGAATCATATGAAATCAAGTCAGCAACTGTAGCCACTGGGTAAGGATTTATGATAAAATCCTCTATTAAGCATTTGACAAAATCCTTGTTCAGAGATTTGTAGACAAGCTTTGCATGTGCACAATCACAAAGCGTAACGTCTATTAGGAAGGTCTTATTTTTTCCAAATGGATACCAGTCATTGTACTTACTCCACATCGCTTTACCAGCACCCTTTGATGATGCTATTAGCGACGAACCAATTTTACTCTCCACAATATCCAGAGGCAACCTAAGCATTTCACCCATATTTTGAATGTGATCTGCAGAAACCGGTCCCTTTTCCTTATTTGTGTTTGACTTCTTCACTCTTGATGTACTCCCTTCTTTTTCAGAGCTTTCGGTTTTTTTCTTTTTTCGTTTGGGATATTCTAGCTCTGTAGGGATCATCGCTTTACTCTTGTCTTTTGTCTTTGAACTCTTGCACAAATCCGAAGGCCTAGATGCTATTGGGAGTGCAACTACTTTTTCTCCTTGGGTCTTTTTTCCCACATAAGACGTCACCATTTTCCTGGACACTTTAATTTGTCTTTCAAATACATGCATATCACATACATTAGATAAATCATTATTCTTTAAAAATGAATCGATGAACTCAGTTCGTCAACTCTCATGCAAAAATAAACTCTTGATGTAATCGTAAAATAACAATTAATCTTTTCTATATCCTTTCTTATATATTATAGCTTTTGTTGATATGGTCCTTTCCACACAGATATTATTTAGTAGATTGTCAAAGCAAATAGCCATCATAATACCCTTGGGACTTACCAATAACGCAGACCATATAATTATTATGACAACACTCCTGTCATTTTTGAAATAATCTCGATGAACTTGGTTCGTCAACTGGACATGTTTACGATTAATTGTGTTTGCATTCTATATCCCAACCATAGTAATGTTGACGAACTAAGTTCATCAACTATCACTCCTAATAAAAGAAAAACTTCATTAACTATAAAGCAATAACTATTCTTCACATGGTGACCACATAAATAAATAGCGTTTTATCAAGACAACATCTTGTTGAACTTAGTCTGTCAACTAGACATAGCTATAATTAAGTTTTCATTTCAATTCTATTCCTACAGCATTGGTGTTGTTGTTCGTCAACTCTCATGCAAAAATAAAATCTTGAAGTGATCGTAACATAATAATTAATCTTTCTTATATCCTTTCTTATATATTATAGCTCTTGTTGATACGGTCCTTTCCATGCAACTATTATTTAGCAAATTGTCAAAAAAGAATAACCATTACAATGCCCTTTGTACTTGTCAACAACGTGGACCATATAATCATTACTCGACAACTTTGTTGTTTTTGAAATAATCTTGGTGAACTTGGTTCGTCAACCGAACATGGTTATGATTTCATCGTTTGCATTCTATAGCACAACCATAGGTAATGTTGATGAACTGAGTTCGTCATCTATCACTCATAATAAAAACATTGCCATAAGATCTAAAACAATAATTATTCTTCACATGGTTACCACATAAATAAATAACGCTTTACTATAAACAATCGTAAAAGTTTAGTATAATTAGTTGTTGGATTTGTTTTAGCTCACTTTGTTAAAAAATAAAGACAGCATTAGCAATAATGTAAAATGTGGGCAATTTCATTGTAAGCAGTTGTTGAAACCAATATACTTTAATCAAAACAACAATCTTGTTGAACTTAGTTCGTCAACTAGACATATCTATAATTTTTTTTTCATTTCCATTCTATTCCTAGAACATTGATATAGTTGACGAAGTCAGTTCGGCAACTCTCTTGCAAAAATAAACTCTTGATGTAATCATAAAATAATAGTTAATCTTTCTTATATCCTTTCTTATATATTATATATTTTGTTAATATGGTCCTTTCCACACAGATATTATTCAGCAGATTGTCAAAACAAATAGCCATCATAATACCCTTGGGACTTACCAATAATGTTGACCATAAAATTATTATGACAACACCTTTTTGAAATAATCTCGATGAATTTGATTCATCAACTGGACATGTTTACGATTAATTTGTTTGCATTCTATATTCACAATCATAGGTAATGTTGACGAACTAAGTTCATCAACTATCACTCATAATAAAAACATTGTCATTAAATATAAAGCAATAATTATTCCTCACATGGTGACCACATAAATAAATAGCATTTTATCAAGACAACATCTTGTTGAACTTATTTCGTCAACTAGACATAGCTATAATTAAGTTTTCATTTCAATTCTATTCCTACGACATTGGTGTTGTTGATGAACCCAGTTCATCAACTCTCATGCACAAATAAAATCTTGAAGTGATCGTAAAATAATAATTTATCTTTCTTATATCCTTTCTTATATATTATAGCTCTTGTTGATATGGTCCTTTCCATACAACTATTATTTATCAAATGTCATAACAAAATAGATCTTGCAATACCCTTGGTACTTATCAATAACGCGGACCATATAATTATTACTCAACAGTTCTGTCGTTTTTGAAATAATCTTGGAGAACTTGGTTCGTCAACCAAACATGGTTATGATTTCATCATTTGCATTCTACAGCACAACCATAGGTAATGTTAACGAACTGAGTTCATCAACTATCACTCATAATAAAAACATTGCCATTAAATATACAGCAATAATCATTCTTCACATGGTTACCACATAAATAAATAGTGATTTACTATAAACAATCGTAAAAGTTTGGTGTAATTGGTTGTTGGAATTTTTTTGAGCTCACTTTGTGAAAAATAAGGACAACATAGTTATAGTGTTAGATTTGGGCACTTTTATTGAAAGCAATTGATGATTTTTAATATATCACAAAAACAATATACTTTTATTAAGACAACAATCTTGTGAACTAGACATAGCTATGATTAAGGTTTCATTTCCATTCAATTCCTACAACATTGGTATTGTACATGAACTCAGTTCATTAACTCCCATATTAAGGTTGTTGGCTCAATTGGTTATCTTGACATCCAAAGTTTCGAGCTTTCCTTGGAAACCAAGAAACATTAACTCTCATGCAAAAATAAAATCTTGAAGTAATTGTAAAATATTAATTAATACTTCTTATATCTTATATCCTTTCTTACATATTATAATTGTTTTTTCAAATAATCCTTTCCAAACAACTATTATTTAGTAGATTGTCATGAGAAATAGCCATCATAAGGCCCTTATTACGTCGAACTTGCACTATCAAACCTAAACATGTAGGCATCACATAGGCTTGACACATAGGCATCACATAGTTGCAAACTATGTCAAGGGGCTAATAATCACGCTAAATTTGAAACTTACTTTGATTTACTTCACATTCATAGCAACCTACAAGTTTGTTCTCTTTGTATTTAGAGGAAGGAAGTATCACCCCCGGTATGGGAGAGCATGGAGGGAACTTCAAAATTGAAGAGCATGCATAAAGGCAGGAGAGCACGGAGGGAAAGGCAGGAGAGTAATGGATTGAACAACATGAGAGCGGTGGAGGCAAAGGCAGTTGAGATAGAGAATGAGGGCAGTTGGCTGTGGGACTCTGACCCTACTTGTTTCCAAAATTTACAATAAAGGGTAACCATTTTCTAATTGGAGTTAATATCACGGCGCCTTCTCGTGGCCACAGCCAGCGAGCCAGCTGGGGGGGAGGGTAAACCGCACCACCAGAGGGTGATGCGGCAGCCATTTCTCGGTCCGCCGCCCATCCCACTGGGGGATGGGCTCTGCACCCTCACTTTTGAGAAAGAATCAACAATATGGTGCCACTTAAAATGTATTGCTCTTTTGTGCTGGTAGTTCGGATAGTTACTGTGGGAGCTATGGAAGCTCCTGCTGAAGAGAAATCCACATCTTATATTGTAAGGATGGACAAGTCCCTCATGCCCCTTGCTTGTATGCATAGTTATCAGGTCAAACAGAGATGGCTGGCTACGGAGCTAAAATCAAGGCTTTGGCTTAAGAAGTTTAGACCATTTTTTGTAGCCAAGCTATGTATGGATTACTAAGCTTATATCCTCATTAAACTTACCTGATAACTATGCATAACAACGATTTAACCTAGATGCTAAAGAGTGCTCCTGGCAATGATCTGTAATCCTCACAAACTTTTAGAAAGGTTACTTATATTTCAATTCATATGCTTATGCCCTTTTTTGCACTATGACCATTGAAACCATCGATGTGCCAATTATCAAGAGATTGTAGATTCACTTAACTTGCATGAACTAACTCCATGTACTTTGATTTATTGTTGAAGGGACATTGGAAACACATACAAGCTAGAGTGTTTGAGAGATTGGATGAGACTTTGTTCATACTTGCTTAATACAACTTTGTTGTTTACCGCAGGCAAAAAGATCAGCTCCATATGACATATGGTACTTCCATAGTCATAACACACTTGCAACTATTTCTTTGGCATGACCTTGTGGAGGACCAGCATGATTGTTCTTATGACCACGTGCAATTTTTGTCCAAGAATTTAGTTTCGTTCATAAGAACATCATCCTTATCACATCTTGAACAAAATTGTTATGGATTCAAGGATTAAAATGTTGATAAGTGTATAAGCTTTTGCAGTTACCATCATCCTTATCACGTCCGAAAAACTATGCAATACATACACCATCTCTCGGAACAATTCAAAATTATTGGGTGCATGTGGTAAACGATCCTCATGCTTCCTATGACAACAAATGAGCATCTGCGACAAAGTGCTACACAGCTCTCCAATTGCCCACCCTGTGATCATTGCGTCAGTCAAATACTAGTTACATCATAGGCTAGCTAAGCTATCAGCCCAAAGCACCAATTGGTGGTATCTCACCTTTGTCAAAATTGCTATCCCCCAGCTTGAAATTCACTAAGCCATTTACTACTCACCACAACAACGACCATCCTTTTGGCATCAAGGTTGGTGCCATCATGTAGCTAACCCTTGTATGTGACTCCAACCCCCCTCATGACAATACACCCTTGTGTCTCAGGGTCTAAAAGAGAGGTATGGTAATGCAATTGTGACTGAGACACAATGGCGGCGGTCCAATTGACATGCAAGTTATTGAAGCTGGAAACCTAGTCATGTCCATACATGTTCTTAATAATGCAACGAACAGAGAGCAAAAAGGGGATAATCACTCATGGTATCACAGCTTTCAGATCACGCAATAGCAAGTTGCAATGTAATTTGCCCCATAAACAATTGGCTGACCTGAACCTAACATGATAGGGTAGTATGCGATTTTGCTTATATTGTTTTATGAATTTATTTAGCTACAAGATTGTTGGCTTGGCTTGTTGAATATTTATAATTAGTCTGATAGGTGATTGCACTATTGGGCCATTATGTAATGATGTGATAAACCATTATGTAATGGGTGAGTCCATTGGTTAGGTTTTCTAGGGTATTTTGGAAAATTATGAGATATAAATGGTTGCACAATTACACACCTTAGAAGCACCATTTTGTTCTATGTAATTTAAAGTGGAAAGCACATGCACCCAAGCTCTTAGAGAAATCTTAGCATGGATTGAGGTGTGAAAAGTCAAAAATCTTGTAAAGTTAAGGTGCTTGCTGAAAATAAATAAAATGAATGTCACTATGGCCCTTCTACATTAGAAATGTGACCAATGAAAGTATGGCACCTAGTGAATATGGCCATGACGATATATGTCTCACTCTCTTTGTATTTTTTTTGTCCTCTAAGCTCATTGTGAAACACAAGCTTTATCATTCCCCCCAAAGGAATCTTAGAGAGAGAGAGAGAGAGAGAGAGAGAGAGAGAGATATGTGATGTTATGCTTTTTATCCCCTGTTATCTTGTTGATGGCTTCGTGTGTGTGATGTGGTAATTAGGTTGCACTATTTCTTTCATCTTAAAATCTATAAAAATGGCTATTGGATTGGTTTGAAGATGGATATTGACATATATGCTAGTGTCCTCCCTTCAATCTTGTTTCTCATCTCAACTTATATGGTGCTAGTCAATTCAAAGGGAGAGGGCATTAAGCTCCATGGGCAAGTAGATTAGCTTATTTTCTTGCAAAAAGAGAAAAGAGCCATAGAAAGTAGAAAAAGCCAGAAGATAAAGCATCACGTATTATAGTCACCATATCTTTTTGAAAAGTCTTAAACTATTGTAGATGCCTTTGTTTCTAGTGCCTCATCCTGCTTCTAATCAGCATGTCAATATATGATATGTTTTCTATAGAGTAATGCAATCATAAATGCAGGTTTTACAACATCTGGATATAAAGCATGCTACATATGCAGGCCAAATTTGGAAAGCCGTCATATTACAAATTTGTTGAGGAAATTTGTATACGAAAATCATCGAAAATACCTACCAATCAATCATCCTTTTCAAACAAACCAAAGGCGAGCTTGGGGAAGACTGGAAGATGGCCCTCTAATCACACCTCCACCCATCCGAATGAGTGTAAAAGATTGGTTCGATGAGTGGATCAAACAATATGATGTGAACGATTCTTAGGATAAGTCAATTTCAAGCATGAAGAGACTGTCGATATTCCAACGATTACCTTATTGGAATAAATGCTTAATCAATCACCTCTTGGATCCTATGCATATATACAAAAACGTGGGTGAATCTATATGGAAACATATAATTGGTGCAAAGGACAGTGTTGAAGCACATCAAGACTTGGAGGTGGCTAAGGTGAAGAGACCTTATTGGATTCAAAACAATGAAAGTGGGATGACAAGTACTCCTAGTGTGCCATGGATTCTAAAGAAGGGAGAGCTCTCACATGTAAAAAATGTTATAAAACAAATAAGAACTCCAACTGCCTATGCACATTCCTTGTGCCACTCTTTCACCAAAGATGACAAATTAAGTGGATTAAAATCTCACGATTGGCTAAAGATTTGCAATTCATTCTTCCAATTGCTATTTGAGGTTGCTTAGGAGACAATCTACGAAGTACTTTGTACAAATTAGCATCAATTGTCAGGTATATACAAAACTCATTTGTAACTAGGGATATTAAAAAAGACATGACAATACAAAACGAATGCGTCCCGTTATTTGTACATTAATATTTTATGTAATGTTTATCTTGTAGGTGGATCACCTCAAAGGAGATCAAATGGAGTAAAATGCATTTGAAACAACAAGAAATGATTGAAACTGTGTCCTTGCTAGAAAGAGATTTTTCAACTTCTTTCATGGATATACAAGTTCATGTACTTGTGCATTTGGTTGATGAAATTTCCATTGTCGGGCCAGTGCACACTAGATGGATGTTCTACCTTGAGCATTTTATGAAATTTCTAAAAGACTTTGTGAGACAAAAGGCAAGACCAGAAGGTAGCATCGCAGAAGGTTGGCTTGTTCAAAAATCATTGTTTTACACCACAGAATATCTCTCGCAAATACACCCTAGCATGCCAAAGTTATGGCATGCTGAAGAGGACGAGCGTATCAAAGGTGAATTACCTCAAGGAAAAGGAGTCGTAAGAAAAATGTCTACATCGTTACGTGAAAAAAATGGCACATTCATTTTATACAATTGCGGAAGAATGGACAAGTGGATTTTGAAGTACAAAGAAGCCAAAAAGGAGAGAAGTGTGGCCTTGAGCCAAAACAGGAGAAGACAAAGGACAATGACTCACCATTTGCATGAGAATGATGAGCCATTAGAACAATTACCTTCTCGATGCACATGTGAATGGATCTTTGATACTCTCAAAAAAGCAACGAAAAATGGTGAACACATGACAGAACAAGAGTTCTCGTAATTGTTCATGGTAGATAATCAATGTTTTGATTTTAAAAGAGTAATATAAATTTGTTTATTAAGTTTCTTCTAGTTCCTAAACCCTAAAATGTTCAGGATATATTGTGATAATTTTTTAAGATATGTTGTGCTAGTACAAAACATACAATCCCATGTGGGCATACGAGATATCACTTTCGTGTTGAGGGCATTGACACCAAAAGATGCACATTTGATTGTGGCATAATGGCAAAATTTCAATAGGAGAGTCGATCTAGTGCAAACGACACAAACATCATTTCAGGTGACCTAGAATATGTCGGCATAGTTCAACATATTTATGAGGTCAACTATGGAAGTAACAAAAAATACTTATTTTTTGATGTGAAATGGTTTAGTTAACTATCGTGAAAACAATGCTACAATTAAAAAGGATGTGTCTAGATTCTTTGCAATTGACTCTCTTACAACACATCCAACTTGGTTAGCAGTAACACAAGCATCTAGTTTGAAAAATGTCCTTTGTCTTTTGCCTTTTGCAATCAAGATATCCTTCTATTTGATCATACAAGCATCTCCATCAATCTCAACTTTGAGGCCTCTACTTAGCAATTGACTCACACTAAGCAAATTCTTGGTAATAGATGGAATGAGCAAAACATCCTCCAAATGAACATTCCTATTTGTAGACAGAGAAATAGGAATTGTGCCAATCCCTTTGATTGCACACTCACCATCATTGGTCGTGTAGATCACCCTCTTGTCATCTCCATATGCCAACAAAGAAGTGAAGTATTCTTTGTGAAAATTCATGTGTGAACTTGCTCCACTATGAATACACCATGGATCTAGATCGCCATCATTAGCAAGCATACATGAAGACATCACAAAAGAATCATCATTTGCATCTTGAACATCCAAACCATCCTCATCAAGAGTAAGATTACCTTGCTTGTCTCCTTGATCTCTCTTCTTCTTGTAGCACTCACTTGCAAAGTGTCCTTTGATGCCACAATAGAAGCACTTGAGCTCTGATCTATCTTTATTTTTGCCATTTGAAGAAGCCTCCCCTTGATCTTTCCCTTTAGACCACTTACTTTTGCTTTTGCCCTTGAATTTGCCCTTGATGAACATAGTCTCCTCTCCAGCTTGAGATGTTGATGAAGATCCTATATTCTTCATTGATAAAGATCTCTTGCAGATCAATCAAACTTGGCAAGTCTTTTTAATGGAAAGACTTTGAACAATGTTAGCACAAGCATCCAACAATCCATTAAGAATAACTTGAACAAGCTCTCCTTCCTTAATGCTCTCATCAATGCAAGCTAACTCATCATTCAATGCTTTCACTCTCAAAATAGAAGTATTTGGAATTCCTTTGCTCTTTTGAAAACAAGAAAAGATTTGCCTTCTTAGAGTTAGTGCTCTAGGAGTTGGATTCATAAAGCTTCTTCAATGAATTTCAAGCATCATTTGATGAAGTACTCTTACCAACTTCATTGAGAAGCTCATTGGTAACATTCATCTTTATCATGTGTAGAGCCCTTTTGGCCCTCTTGTCATACCTCATTTGATCTTGTTCTAAAGCTGGCCTCTCCTCCAAACCTACAACAATATCCAAAACATCATTCATCTCAAGAAGTGATTCCATCCTCACTTTCCACAACGAATAGCTACTTGAGGTAAGCCTGTCATTGGCTTCCAACATGACTCCACTTCATGTAGCCATGTAGCAATGACCTAATCCTCTCTTTCAACCTGTTTCAATGCACAAAGAACTCCTTTGAAAAAAAAAAAATTTCAAAAGAAAAACTCAAATATATGAAACTTCTCAATTCTCTTCTACCACTTATACCAAGCAAATCAACACATAGAATAGTGAAATCTTTATCAACCTATGATCTATCCTCAATCTAATGACTCATGACACTTTCTAAGATTGAAACACAATCAAATGAAGTTCAGTAACCTCACAATCTAGATATCTAATCAAAATTAGGGTTTTGACAAAATCACAAAAAATCGATTATTTCGAAATCTACATGCAATTGTCTAAAACTTGATATGCAATCTTGTAGCCACCACTTAGACTTTTTCAATGCTCTAAAAACCGGCCAAATCCAACAAGTAATGTGTGAAATCAAAATTTATCAAGATTATTAACCTATTTTGAGTTTTGATCTACAAAAGATCCAATCTACATATGCAAGAAACTCGATTTTGGTGTAGAATTCAATCTAGCACGCTCTGGTATTGATATCTTCTCCAAATCATTGATAGATTGTGAATGCTTCCTTCATAACCTGAAACACAATTAGACTAATATAACTTTGAAAAGTCAAACTCTAAGTCTAATATGAAAATTGACCTCAATTGCCAAATATCAAATATGAACGAAATAGCAAAACTAGTTGAAATCTTTCACAATTTCTAATTAACTACATATAATATAGACAAAATGACATGCTAGGGGGCTAACCCCAATACCAAATTAGAATTTCATCAAATAAAAACTTATTTTTTAGCTTTGAAGAGCTACATTATTTAGATTTCAAGTCTAAGTGTTCTTGTCTTTTTTTGGATTAGGATCTCCTCTAATGTGGAGAGAGATGATCTCACCTAGATAGTGTGAAACTTTTACAATAATTTTCAAGGATGAAATTGTTTTAGAGGAAATAGAACAAGCCAATATATTTGCTTGTATTGAATAACGAAAACTTCATGGAGAGATAGAATTCTACTAATAAAAACGTGAAATTTTTTAGTAAAAACTATCAAAGCTATCATTGCTCCAAACCAAAACCATTGTTTTAAATGGATTTTGTGCTAGTATTGGTTATAAAGGCATTCAATTATTTACTTATGATCTTGATGCTCTTTGACAAAAATCATATTTTTTTTACATAAATTACTATGTGCACTTAAAGTTTTTTACTAATGAAAAAGTAGCTAGTACTAATTTAGAGGTGTTTTATGAGTAATACTACGCATTGGAAAAAAGTATCTCAGATGAAATATAAAAATTTGTCCTATGCACTTGGAGACTTCTTGTCATAGAAAAATCGATTAGTTATGATTTAGCGGTTTTTTATGTGGAAATGCTTGTTAGTGGACAATATAACATTGGTATGTACAAACAATAGAGTTTAACAAGATATTATTTGATATTTTATTCAAAAGTTGGTCAAAGAAATTTAATAATGTTTTTTGAAATGGCTTCAAATATTAAACTTGTAAGATTTAGAAAATAGATAGTGATTATTGTATCGTGAATAACAAATGTTACAAAAAAAATTGTATTACAACATAGACTTATTTCATACTACCATAAATATATTTGATAAAAAATCTACTATCTCATCATGTCGTTTACATGAATAGGTATGCCATATGATCGCATGCTTATTTATTTCTATTTGTTTTGAGATATAAAAGTGTCTAAGATTGTCTTGATTGGCCTTTGGAAATAAACATCTAATTATCACAATGATAGATAGATGGACTTTACACATAATATTCTAGCATTTTTGGCATTTAGATCACTAGATAAATCTAATCATATATTGTAAGATAACTCTTTGAATGATTGTGAATAATGCTTAGCTACAAGAAAAATATAGCAATAGGTGCTTAGAGTCAAAGAGAAAAGAAGGTTTTTCTATAATGACATGTGAAAGTTACTTGATTAATTTTCAAGGCCATGATTGGAATTTATTATTATCAAAATATAAAGGATGAGATTTTTTAGAATATGAAATAAATGTAGGTAGATAAAACTATTATCTTAATGATTGAATGAAAAAAGGAATATTCGTCATCAAAAAATCATAAAAAAGACTTCTCTAATACCAATAAAGTCATTATATTCAAGTGGTGTAAATGTCAACATCAGATCTAGTAGACTTGATACTAGAAAGTATTAATTGTTAAAAACCATAATTGATTTCTTTGACTTACAACTACACGTTCTAAATAAGTCTCAAAAAATCTATTTGAATGTTTTAAAAAAAGATATTAGTTTGTTGGTATGTTCCTATATTTATGACAACTTTTACTTTATAATTAAAGACATATATATTGCAAAACAGTACATATTATATTTATCAAAAACAACATTTTCAAACATACATGATTTGGGCATATATTGTAGCAAAATCTCATTTGATTTATTCTATATTGATTGAAATATCGTTGATTTAAATTAGACTATAAATGTAGACAAATGTTTTATTGTAGGAAAAAGAAATTTGTTTAGAATTTTCATTGTTAAAAAATTAACAAATGTAAGCTCACCCGCTAGATCTAATCCCCTTTTGACAAGCAGGTGGACTACTCACCATCTGGATCTACATCCTACAGTGGCGCCATTTCCAAGGATAGAGGCTACTAATTTTCTTAGTTGTTATTTGATTATTTTTTTAGTCATTTCCATGTTTTTTAGTGAGTTAAAGGTGGATTCGGAGTAGTGCAGTGTGTTTTTCCTTGTTTTTTTTTGGTGGTTGAGCTGTTGCAAGCTAGTGGAGGTATTTGGAGGTAGTGGAGGTCTAAAATAGCCTCTAAGGACTTGACAAATTTTCTCACTGTCCCAAAAACTTGTAAAAATCATAAACTCTGCATTTTGAAGAAAAAAGTGGCTAAAACACCATCGCAGATTTTGATTTTGAAAACCCACTAGAAACCAGCCTTTGCTTGACTGATAACAGCTTGAGAACACTGTTCAAGTCCTACATAGAAGCCTGCAAGAGTTACTTTCCACCCAAATTGTAGAATAGTGAAAAAAACCATAAAAAATCAGATTACCCTTGTAAAAGTAAAAAATAAAAAAATAAACTGCTTTGAAACCTTCACAACTTTTGCTGAAGCTAGTTCTCATTGAGACAAGCTTATAGATGAGTCCACAAGAATTCCTCTATAGTACAAAAGCCTTCTTACAAAGGTTCTTCAGCTCCAAAAAGAGACATTCATATCTAGAACACTCGTAGACCCCCCAATTTTGAGGTTTTTGTTGTAACTAACCTTCACCACTCCTGATGAAGCTTCCTCACTCTGAGTGTAGCTTACAGATGAGTATGTGAGAGTTCTTAATATCTCAGTAGGTTGTGAGAGAGTTATAAAGTTTTATGAGTAAATTTACAAGAGAAATTGAAATTTTTGTTAAATCATTGAATTTTCATCAAATTAAAGGTGTCAACTTAGTCCATTGTGTTCAAAAAGACATTTTTAAGAAGTTTTGGTAAAATTGTAAACGAAATTGAATCTAAAAGCCTTTCAATCATAAATAGCTTTTATATTGGAGGGATTTAGCCTTCGCCAATCTAAGCCAAACCATATCCACTTTAGATCGAGCTACAGTTAAGAGGGAGAGAGCTCATTCCCAGTCATGTATAAGAAATCTAGTTTTTTATTGCCAAACAAGATAAAGAACCTTCGCCAAATCAACCTTCGCAACAATTATCAATAGGTAGATTTGCATCAGATCCATCTACAAAGGCATTTTCAAGCCAATCTGAGCAAAGATCACTGGGATATCTAAGAAAAACCAAGAAAAAGCGCTAATTTCACACTAATAGCCAATAGACACTGATTAGATCCAAGCTGATCTAAGAAAAATTCACCACAAACATCAAGATCCAGGATCATTTTGAACAACATGTACTTGCCACAACCTTGCAAGCAATTTAAAGAGCACCACATCTTGAGATTTTGAAATGTGATGGATCAACAGATCCTATCAGATTCCTCTTGGTTTACAAACAAGCATGTGAAATCTAAGGAGAAAAACTGGAGTTGTTTTCGATGTCACTAGTAGCAGAAGTATAAAATTGGTTCTTCAACCAATCGGTAGAAGAAAAAGCCACCTGGGAGGTGGTTAAAGCTACCTTTATTACTTGCTTTAAAACAAGAAAGTTTTTGGAAGATCCATTCCTCTTGTTGAGAAAAATCAAGATGGTCAAGCGAGAAAGAGTCCGACATTGCAAATCAAACACCTCTGATCCAAATGTAATACAACCTTTGTCGAGAAATTGACCGTGGTGGATGGATAGGTCGAGCAATCAGATCAGAACGAGCCTACAACACTAAGGTGTAGTCGACTAATTCCCTCGGTGCGTGCAATACAACAATAGTAGGCAAACACAAGAGTAAAGTGGAGCTTAATTGTGCGGTTGTTTGTGAAAGCGGAAGAGCAGACCCAAACAAAAAAATAAGATAGTCAAACAGGAAGACATAGTAGCAATGCATATAATTCTCACAAGAACTTTGAATACAATAAAAGAAAGTGATTGATTCAGATTAATGAATAGATATACAATGCTATGAGCACAAGGCAATAGCGGACGAAATCGCATGCTTAGGAAGCTAACTCCGTTCTGTAAAAGCTATGAGCTTATTATTGACAATCAGTCTGAAAGAAAGAATTGATACATGAAAGCATCTAGAGTGTCTTTCTCTCTAATTCACTATTCTTTGACTTACTAATTAGATTACAATATTCATCTATATACAATTTACATTTGTGCATATGAGTGTACAAAGAAGATTGCGTGGAGTTGTGTCATCTAGAGTAGATCGTGGTAGTTGTTGTCATTCTCAAGTAGTTGCACTGTACATGAAGTGAGCATGAGAAGGCTTTGCCTATTCAGAGTCAAGAGCATGTCATTGTCGATAGTCGATGAAGTTAATATTTGAGGTTAGTCTGGTGAGTCGACAAGTCGGACCTCCCGATAAGTTGGACAAGTCGACTAGTCGAGTGAGTCGACAAGTCGGTCCTCCCGATAAATCGGGCAAGTTGACAAGTCAAATGGGCCTTTCAAGCATGTCTTTGATAACAAGGTATTTCTATAAACTGTACGACATTGCAAGTTAAATTGCAGCAATATGAATGGAACTAGATTAACATGCGATATAGGAGAGTACATGAATAAATCCAACATCCCCCCTTAATTTGGATCCGTGAATGCCTTGATCTTTAGACTAAGCAATGCACAAATTTTTTTGTATGCATTAATGCTTAATGCCTTGATAAACACATCTGCAATCATGTCTCGCATCTGACAGTATGTTAAGCTTACCTCTTTGTCGAGAACCTTACCTTGACGTAGTGATATCGAATCTCAATGTGCTTACTCCTAGCATGAAACCTAGAACACTATCTCAATTAATTTTGGACTTTTTAATTTATTTAGGACTATTTTCTACACATGGTACCAAAAGAGTTAGATAAAAAAAACAATAAAAACTTACTAATTCTTGAAGTGGGATTTTCTCAAGTTCGAATCTCATTTCAATACAACTATAAGCCAAACAAGACAAATTTGAATAACAAGTCACAATCTAGTTAACTTTCTAAAATTTATTGATGCCTTTGTCCAATAGCTATGAGAACCTAATATAATTGTCCAAAATTAGTGTTGATCCGAATAACATAGACAACTTTTAAACATAAACATCAATATAGAATTTCAAAAGAAACATAAACATAATTTGATATTTAAAAGAAACATAAACATCACTGAATCATATACTTGTATTATAGGAACTCTCATAGAAATTTAATCACAATGTGTCATTTGCCACTAAAAGTGATTCATTCATAATTAATGGTCCTGGGCCAAGCCCTACATTAGTCAAGAGACTATTACAAAATATGCACAACTTTGGTGCAATTCTAGACAAATTTGTAGAAGTTTAACCTTTTAGACTAGTGATTTACTATTTCAATATTCTAAAGGTTGAGAATTAGAAACTATTTTCTTCATGGTCTTACAATGCACATGCCATGGAATATGATTTACTTGTAATAGGGTGACATGCCCACACCCTAACATACAAAAAGTCGCCTTTCTACAAATTTGCCAAGCTGGATTTACAACTGAATTTACAGAAGGAATTACACGTCTGCTGCCGTTGATTAGATTTTGGTTCATACCATAATGCTTTAAGCTTTGTGGCCAAGCCTTCTGAGTTTTTCTTCTCTTGACAACTTTTGCCACCCAAATAGGTATGGAACCCTCCACAACATCTTCATCTGGAGGCCGCATTGCAACAAACTTATCCAACACAACTTCTCTATGTGGGATGAATGAAACAAAAGGTGCATCAGCTTTTCGCCCACAAAACCTCCGGGGTAATAACTCTTCATCCATTTCGACCTCATTGATCGAAGTTGATACAGATGAATCGAAAGTGGTTCGCAAGGATTGTGGCCAAAAAGCCTCTTGGCTATACATTGATCCTAATAACATTTTTTCTTTGCAAAGATATTCGACACGTTTTGTGGTTTCTACCACACATGCATCATTGCGATCTGGAAACTTCTAGCTCATGAACCACAAACAATTAATAAAGGACATTATTTCTTTCATTTCATCTGGCTCCAGATCCTTCGTGGATGCTAGAAAGATGGCTTCATCTTTTGAAGGTACACACTGCAACAGTTTGAAAGGTTCACTCCATGCGTTGTCTCCATCATTAGAATAGTATTTCCATTGCATAATTAGCTCACCAGTCATCATTTGAAAACAAAAATAGTGAGGATTGGTGTGTCCTTTTAAGCCATCATTTCCTTGAGCAATACAAGGATCTATAAATTGTTTCCAGTCTGCCATTCGTTCTAGTATTTCTACTTCAGTGCTTTCGATACGACCGCCACCTATCTTTTCACCAATTCGTATTAGCATATTTGGCATTCTGTGAACTGATTTGGACTTCAAAGCCTTGGATTTGACACTGAAAACCTGATCTATGTCTTCATGTGTGTGCCAACCAAAAGAAATCCCATTTCTACCTTTTGGAAGATGTTATGTGCCACTAACATACAACAAAGACCAAAAATAAATTGGTTTTTGTTCTCTTTCCAACAATTTTCAGCTTGAATACGTAAGATCGAAGGTAAGTTACCACGTGATGCTTGTACCTTTCTTATTGCTCGCATTATTGATGTGGCAACTTGATTGCTATCATGAGAATGCAAGGTATCAATCCAAACATCATAGAGCAACTTGAATCCATGAACCAATACCCCACAAACATGTGTTTTCAAAAATCAATTTCCCACTAATCTGGGAGGAGTCTTATTGAAACGGGGTAATGTTGTTGTATTTTGATCCATTCCATCAACTTGAATCCATGAACCAATACCCCACACATGTGTTTTCAAAAATCAATTCCCCTCTAATTTGGGAGGAGTCTTATTGAAACGGGGTAATGTTGTTGTATTTTGATCCATTCCATCAATGTTAAGACACAAGGACTGTTTAGGATGGGATCTTGACTCTTCTTTCCAATATGCATACAATTTTTTAGAATCGAAAACATGATGTAGATGACGACCTCTCAATGCAATATAGTGATCACGCATCCTAACGTCAGGAGTTGTCTCTATTGCATTTTAAGGTCGTCACATGTTTTGCATTTGGACATTCTTTGTCTTGTTGGAGTCTTGACATGTCCAAACTCTTGTTTCCACATCTTGTAGAGTGTGGATCTTGAAACTTCAGGAATACATGTGTCTTTAAGTTGTGTGTTTATAGTTTTGAAGACGTCATGTTTATGCATGCCGAGTGGGAGATGATGTTCGCAAATAACAGCACCATCTTTTGATTTATGTTGCAGATGTGTTTGAGGCAATGCATGCTTTTTTAAAATCCCACGCATTATGGCCAACCCTTTCGAAGAATGTCCACGTTGCTTGAATGTGTCGGTGTTTCCATGAAACTTGTACACAATGGAATAAAGTGCCTCAACAATTACTTGCCAAAACATTCCATGAGAGATTCCCAATAGATTCTGATATGCTTTTATGCATATAGCTTCACCATCCATAGGTTTGAAACGCAATTTGGTTTCCTGCAAAATATCAAACATTGCATTTGACTTTTCTCGTCTATGAAAAAAACATTTGAACATCTGCAATAATTGATTATGCTTGTCAGTTCCTTGTTTTCTCCACACACCTAGTCACAAGTCTTCACATTCTTTGTAGGTGATCTGTCGAATGCACAACTTACTACAATATGGTTGCATCAATGTTTCCCTTATATTTTCTGATGATAAAACATATTCTGCATTTTTTGGTGCAACATAAACAAGCACATGCTTTCTTTTGAAACTTTGAGGATTTCCAAAGGATGTTGGACATACTTGAGGCTCTCTTTGTAGATCTTCAAAAACTTCAGCTGCTTGTGGCCATCTTGATCTTGTAGAATCGTTTGTCATATTAGCATCATGTAATATGTTGCTTGTGTAATCATGTTCATCAAAATCGAATTCCAAAAAATCTGAATTACGGCGGGTGGATGCATTTGCACTTGCGAAAATTGACGAATTCGGTGTACGTTTTGTTTGAATGCCCACACTTTTATCCATACCAACTTCTCTGAAAAAACATGTTCCACTTGATTCATAAGTCAAGAGATTTTCAAATGCAACCACTTCTTTTTGAAAAAATAAAGGAACATCTTCTCTCGAGCAGTCCATGTAGTGACCCTGAAAAAAATCATAGGTACACTTTATGTTAGGATTTGCAATGCTATTGGAAGTATAATTAGCAATTATAATAAATTTGTATAATAAACAAAATTATGAGACTGTAACAAAATTATGAAACCTTAACCCTTAGCTTTTGGCTCTTAGCCAGTGGCCCTTAACTCATAGCCTTTAGCCCATAGCCATTGGCCATTGGCCCTTGCCCCTAGGCCCTTAGCCTTAGCATTTCGCCCTTAATTCATAGCCCTAGGCCATAGCCCTTAATCCTAGCCCTTGTCCCTTAGTCCGTAGCCCCTAGTCCTTGACTTTTTTATATGTTTTGTGAACTTTTTATCTTGTCATTATTATTACTTTTGTATTTATTTAAGGTCTTTTACTATTTTACAATTCCATTTTTTAAGTTTTTTTAATTAAGATTAAATTCTTTCAACGCTTTCTATATTTTTTTTGTAGGGTTTCAAGTTTTTTAGAGAGTTTAAGTTTGTATTACAGTTCTTTTAAGATTTAACACCATTTTTTTCGTAATATTCATTTTTTTTTCATTCTTTTGAATATCTAGTTTTTTTTTACAAGTTACAGTTCTTTGTACTATCATTTTTTTATGTTATTTTTTTAAATTTTTATTTTGAAAATTAAGTTTTTTTTCACACTATTCTGTTTTTTATTTTTTTATGTTTCTTTTTTGTTTTTGAATATTTAGTTTTTTTTTACACCATTTTATTTTTTTTAGATGTATTTATTTTTTTATGTTATTTTTTGCTTTTTTCTAGAATTTATTTTTTTCTGAGACTATTTTGTTTTCCTTTTTAATGTTATTTTTTGGTTTTTTCAAAAATTTATTTTTTGAACACTATTTTTTTTCTATGATTTTGTTATGTTATTTTTTGGTTTTTTTTTGACACTTTTGTTTTTTGTTTTTTAAGATTTCTTTTGTGTTATTTTTTGGTTTTTGCGAGAAATTATTTTTTTTGACACTATTTTGTTTTTTTTAAGGTTTTTTCAATGTTTTTATGTTACTTTCTGGTTTTTTCAAAAATTTATTTATTTTGACTCTATTTTGTTTTTTCTTAATTCTATGAATTTTTTTTTTTGGTTTTTTTGGAGATTTGTTTATTTTGACATTATTTGGTTTTTTTAAGGATTTTTCAGTTTTTTTAGTGTTTTTTCAGGTTATTTCTAGTTTTCTGTTTTTTTGAGATAATTTATATACAATGGTGTTTTTTCGGAATTTTTTATAGTATTTTGTCTTTTTAGATTGTTTTCAACATTCTAATCTTATTTGTCATTTTTTATGTTTCTTTTTTGGTTTTCTTAAGATTATTTTTTGATCTTTTATAATATTTTGATCTTTCTTGGTTTTTTTGAAATTCATGTTTTTTTCCCTACTTTTTTATTAGCAAGTTCATGGAAGGGATGAGGAGAAAGGAGAGCACTTAATAAATAATCATTTGGTGCAACATTGACACTTTTCAATCTATTCTTCAACTAGTGGATTCTGCAAAAATTGGGAGCACAAACTTGATTTTCTTGCTTTCAATTTTTTTGCTAATACAATATGGTAAATAATTTCTTGTTTTTCTTATGGTTTTTTTTAGTTAAATCTAATTTTCAGTTAAATAATGTTAATATATAAATAAAACGGGAGGGCGCGGGGGGGAGGGGTTTAAATTTATCCCCCCGCCCCCCCCCCCCCCCCCCGCCCACCTGCCGCGGCGGGTGGGCGGGGGGGGGGGGGGGGGGTGGACAATTTAAAAAAAAACAAAATTTATGGGGGAGCCCACCCGCCGCGACCGGTGGGCGGGTGGAGGGGAATATAAAAAATTCGAGTCGTTTCAACAATTCGAGTCGTCGAGTATTCGAGTCTTTCTAGAAAAATTCGAGTCTTCTCAAAAAATTTCGCGCTGCCTGCCTTCGCGAAAGCATCGTGAAAATTTCGTGAAGCCTTTGTTTGCAAAATTTTCGCGAAGGCAGCGCAAAAATTTGAGGTTTGGCAGGTAGCACGAAAATTTCGCAAAGGCAGGCTTCGCAAAAATTCCTAGACAGACTCAAATTTTTCAAGAAAGACTCAGATTTCCGACGACTCGAATCTTTAATCCATGATGAGGCGAGTCGCGAAATTTTTGTGACGTAGCCGCGAGTCGCGAAATTTTCGTGCTAGACCCCTGGCGCGCCTATCACGATGGCGCCAAGTCACGAAATTTCGCGACTCGGCGCCCGTCGCGAATATCTCGATATCTCGCGACAGGCGCGAGTCGCAAAAGACTCGAATTTATGATGGGTCGAATTTTTGGAACGACCCCCACCCGCCGCGGTGGGTGGGCGGGGGAGGGGAATATACAAAAAAGTTCCAAAAATTTGAGTCGTCAAAAATCTACAATGAGGCGAAACACGAAAGTTTCGCGATGTAGCCGCGAGTCACAAAATTTCGCGCTGGACCTCTGGCGCGCATGTCGCGAAGGCGCCAGGGGTCGCAAAATTTCGCGACTCGGTGCTCGTCGTGAATATCTCGCGAGATATCTCGCGACACGCGCGAGTCGCAAAAGACTCGAATTTACAACGGGTTGAATTTTTGGAACGACCCCTGCCCGCCGCGGCGGGTGGGCGGAGGGAGGGGTAAATTTCGCGAAGGGCAGGCATCGCAAAAATTTCGCGATGCTTTCGCGAAATTTTCGCGAAAAAATTTGCTGCAGCTAGAGGGAGGGTTTTGAAAACATTATAAAAAAACTTTTTTTTTTTTATTCTGCCCCCGCCCACCCACCACGGCCCACCCAGCCCACCTGCAGCGGCGGCTGGGCGTGGGGGGGGCCTTAATTAGTTTTTCTAATAAATAAAAAAGATTCAAAACCCCCCCAACCTGCCCCTTAGATTAGGTTTTTTAGTTTAAAAAGGCTATATATATATATATATATATATATATATATATATATATTATATACTTACAAAGCTTAAAAATACATTAAAATAATAAGAAATTTACTCAGTAGTTTACCTCTCTGAGCTCACTTCTGTAAATTTAAAAAATGACTTGCATGAGTTTATTATTGAGCTTCATGAGCTTCTAGAGGGTGGTTCTGAAATTTTATTCTAAGAACTAAACTCTCGTTGAACCTCCTTTTATAGAGTTTAGATAGCCTTTGTCCAGGTCATCAATACATGTGAGAACATTTTGTTTTGACTCTTTTGGTTTTACAACTCAGCAATCCGCGGCTATACCCAGTGACACAGCTCATCAATCCTAGTGAGAAAAGTATATTTCGTATTTTATATCTTTCATGTCATCAATCTGTTTTCTAACTTTGATTCAGTTTATGAATCTATCTTGGATTGATGACATGGCAAGTCTCTATAAATACGTTTTTAGATTGTAGTAGCTGTAAATTGTTTTTAAACTCCCATGAGAGAGAGATTCGAGTCTCCAAAACCAGAGAGAGAGATAGAGAGAGAGAGAGAGAGAAGAGAATGTAGACAGTTCTAGAAACAACTTTAGAGAGAGAGAGAAAACGCGTGCCCTAAAATGTATTTGAAGCGCTGCTAAGAGGGGGACGGAGAGAGGTGAGAGAGAGGAACGACACATCGGGAGTATCTCGCGACGGGCGCACCAGGCGCCTGTCGCAAAATTCTCGCGTCATGCCTTCTAGAAAATTTCTAGAAGGCGCCCTTCACGAAAATTTCACGACGGGCCTTCTAGATGGAAATTTCTAGAAGGCGCCCTTCTAGAAAATGATTTCGCGATGACATTTTCGTGAATGTTCTTGAAATTTCTAGAAGACGCCCTTCGCAAATAATTCGCGATGGGCACGCCAGGCATTCGCGAAATTTTCTAGAAGGATTTTGCGACAGGCCTTTTGGCGACAGCTTCCTGGCGCCAGGCCGTCTAGAAGAAAATTTCTAAAAGGCCCCCTTCTAGATGTCGCAAAAATTTTGCGACAGGCGCCTGGCCTTCTAGAAATTTTCTAGAAGGCCTGTAGGTGCCTTCTAGAAATTTTCTAGAAGGGCACCTTCTAGAAATTTTCTTCTAGGACGCCTGTCGTGTTTCTAGAAGGCGTTCTAGAAATTTTGTAGAAGGCCTTCTAGAAATTTTCTAGAAGGATTTCGTGACAGGCCTTATGGCGTCTGGCCTTCTAGAAAATTTCTAGAAGGCCTTCTGGCGCTTGGCCTTCTAGAAATTTTCTAGAAGAATTTCGCGACAAGCCTTCTAGAAATTTTCTAGAAGGATTTCGCGACAGACTTTCTGGCGCCCGACCTTCTAGAAAATTTCAAGAAGGCCTTCTGGTGCCTGGCCTTCTAGAAATGTTCTAGAAGGATTTCGCAACAGGCCTTCTAGCCACAGGTGCCTGGCGCCAGGCCTTCTAGAAATTTTCTAGAAGGATTTCTCGACAGGCCTTCTGGCGCTTGGCCTTCTAGAAAATTTCTAGAAGGCCTTTTGGTGACTGGCCTTCTAGAAATTTTCTAGAAGAATTTTGTGACAGGCCTTCTAGAAATTTGGATTTTGCGACAGGCCTTCTGGTGCCTGGCCTTCAAGAAATTTCCTAGAAGGATTTCGCGATAGGTTTTCTGGCGACAGGCGCCTGGCGCCAGGCATTCTAGAAAATTTCTAGAAGGCGCCCTTCTCATAAATTTCACGACAGGCCTTTTAGAAGAAAATTTTAAGAAGGCGCCCTTCTAGAAAATTTCGTGGCAGGCATTCTAGAAATTTTCTAGAAGGATTTTGCGACAGGCCTTTTGGCGACAGCTTCCTGGCGCCAGGCCGTCTAGAAGAAAATTTCTAAAAGGCCCCCTTCTAGATGTCGCAAAAATTTCGCGACAGGCGCCTGGCCTTCTAGAAATTTTCTAGAAGGCCTGTAGGTGCCTTCTAGAAATTTTCTAGAAGGGCACCTTCTAGAAATTTTCTTCTAGGACGCCTGTCGTGTTTCTAGAAGGCGTTCTAGAAATTTTGTAGAAGGCCTTCTAGAAATTTTCTAGAAGGATTTCGTGACAGGCCTTATGGCGTCTGGCCTTCTAGAAAATTTCTAGAAGGCCTTCTGGCGCTTGGCCTTCTAGAAATTTTCTAGAAGAATTTCGCGACAAGCCTTCTAGAAATTTTCTAGAAGGATTTCGCGACAGACTTTCTGGCGCCCGACCTTCTAGAAAATTTCAAGAAGGCCTTCTGGTGCCTGGCCTTCTAGAAATGTTCTAGAAGGATTTCGCAACAGGCCTTCTAGCCACAGGTGCCTGGCGCCAGGCCTTCTAGAAATTTTCTAGAAGGATTTCTCGACAGGCCTTCTGGCGCTTGGCCTTCTAGAAAATTTCTAGAAGGCCTTTTGGCGACTGGCCTTCTAGAAATTTTCTAGAAGAATTTTGTGACAGGCCTTCTAGAAATTTGGATTTTGCGACAGGCCTTCTGGTGCCTGGCCTTCAAGAAATTTCCTAGAAGGATTTCGCGATAGGTTTTCTGGCGACAGGCGCCTGGCGCCAGGCATTCTAGAAAATTTCTAGAAGGCGCCCTTCTCATAAATTTCACGACAGGCCTTTTAGAAGAAAATTTTAAGAAGGCGCCCTTCTAGAAAATTTCGTGGCAGGCACACCAGGCATTCTAGAAATTTTCTAGAAGGCCTGTCGCAAGAACTTCGCGACAGGCACTTGGTCTTCTAGAAATTTTCTAGAAGGATTTCGCAACAGGTCTTCTGGCGTTTGGCCTGGCCCTCTTCATCAAGAGTTAGCTGGTATTAGTGATGATCTTAAGAACACTGAACTTGTTTAAGTAGTCCTAAATGGACTTAGAGATGAGTATGACAATATTGTGCAGACTTATGCTGTCAGGGAGGATCTTCCATCCTTGGAGACACTGCAAGGTGTTATCATTACTGAAGAAAGCAGGCAAGAGAACAAGATGCTGAGGATCAACAGACTTTCATTGAAAGATGGTGGAGATGACAAAGCACTCTTCATCAGAGACAAGTCAAGAGGCAAGGGCAAACGACACCAACACTTCAAAAAGGACAAAGCCAAGGAAGGTGGTGAGGATCAGTCCTCACAAGCTGCAGCATCCAGTGGCAAGAAGAAGTTGTCAAAGATCAAGTGTTTTTTCTGTGGCAAGAAAAGACACTATGCATCAAAGAAGAAGAACCAATCTAAGCAAGCTAACCTTACTAATGAGGATGAGTGTGAGGGTGTTGAGAGTGAAAGAGAGGATTCATTAATGATGTCTATTTTTTCATTTTTTCCTTTTAAAAATGAAGAAGTCTGGTTAATAGATAGTGGGGCTAGTTCCCATATGTCTAGTTCTAGGAACTCTTTCACTAGTCTCATGCCATATCTAGGTACAAAAAGATCAATCTATATTGCTGATGATGTAGAGTGTAGAATTGAAGGAATAGGTAGTATTCCGCTGCATGCATCATCATCAAAATCTTTTTGCTTACATGATGTACTTTATGTACCTAGACTAACTAAGAATCTCATTAGTGTAGGACAGTTGTTTGATAGTGGATTGGATGTCAAGTTTCAAGTTGACAAGTGTATAATCTCAAGAGAAAATGAAGTTATTGCTAGAGGATCTAGAATTTGTAAGTTGTACAAACTAGATTCTAGGGAGAGTGCTAACATTTCAGATATTGCTTATGAGACCAAGGTTCTTCAGGAGGATCTGTGGCATAAGAGATTGAGTCATCCCAATTTCAAAGCCATGCAATCTATGGTCAAGGAAGGAAAAGTTGTTGGACTACCAAAGACACTGTCAAAGGAGCTTCTGCCTTGTGAAGCTTGTGTGTTGGCAAAATCACACAGAAGGCCGAGGAGCAAATTGCTTTGTTTCCTTTGTAGTGATTATACAAGATATTCTTGGATCTATATGTTGTCTTCAAAAGCCATGGTCTATGATATTTTTCTTACTTTCAAAGCTTATGTAGAAAAGCGGTTTTCTTTCAAGTTGAAAGCTTTGAGAAGTGATAGTGGAGGAGAATACACTTCCAATAAGTTTAAAGACTTTTCTGAGAGAGAGGGCATTCAAAGAGAGTTTTCTTGTTCATATACTCCTCAACAAAAGGGAGTTGCTGAGAGAAAGGACTACTCCATCCACCAAGGGTATGGTATGTTGGGCTACTGTTGGCGGAATGCCCTTTAGATCACTATAGCTCCAGGCAAAACAATCCTTATATTCCACCAACAAGGATCATAGTCTCTTGAATTTCATGGGTGTTAACTACTCTCCCACATGCACTAGTCTTTCTTCTTCTCCTGGTTCCGTAAGATTCATCGACTGTGTTTGCGCAGGTCCCTCGAAGACTTGTTCCACTGGTGCCTGACTTTGATCAGGTTCTCGTTGGCCTTGTGGCATCATGATTACCACGTCGTCCAATGTATAATTCTTGAAAGTATCAGGCATCTTGTGAACTGGAGCTCGTCGAGATTCCTCTTTCAACATATTGATCTTGGCCCGACTGGTCATTTTTTTATTTTCTGTCACTTGTGTAGAAGATGACGCTGTATCTGCATCCAACTTGATTGACTTTAAGAAATCCAACACCTTCTTTTTGCTCTTTTTTGTCATTTTGGTGGGTTCATCCTTGTTGTCTTTCTTCGGGACTGTTGTGACATTCGCCTCATGGTTGCGAATATCAACGTCTACTGTAGCTATTGCCTCTTCAGGTAGGCCACTCCATCGGATCACCTAGTTGTAGCGTTGCTTCAATTGATTCTTCTTATTCACAGGTGCCCTGGGTGGATCGATCCTTGAGACTTTCGCCATAGTAGACTTTTGTGGTGATTGAGCTAGTACATTCTTGGTTCCGTAATGTTCTAGGTCCATGTGGTGTAGGACCTATTCATCAGTCAGCTCAATCTCCTTACTATAAGTTAGAGCATGTTTCCAAGGGACTAGATCATCATCCACTGGGTTCTCAATAGGCTCCGCTGACAGCCATGCTATGTTTATCATATTCACCCCAAATGTGATTGGTGTGTCCATAGTGTAACATTTGGGTGAAGATGTACTGGGTTCTGGATCTGATTCATATTGACATGCCTGGCAGTCAATAGTTGCTAATGCATCTGTCCATCTTACGACATCCATCTTTAAATGATAGTGACCTCCGTTGGTTGGCCTTGGGCGATCAATCGTATGATCTGTCGTGGATGATCCGTCATCAGCTTTGGGTGCAATAGGTTTCACCGCCCATGTTGTTGGATCAACCTTTACAGCCTGTTCTCTGTTCTCAAAGGTGAGTTTCCATGTACCCCAGTTGTGTACTACTTGCGCAGTCCTCAATCATGGTCTTCCCAGTAAAACATAGTATGCAGATGGAGATTCAGGTATATCCATGACTACAAAAGTAATCACAAACTGCATGCCTACTATCTTTACGAGAATATCGGCAACTACACCTTTTGGTTTCACACAAGATTGATCTGCTAGCTTGATGGCAAATTTGGCTGGCTTCAATCCTTGTAAACCCCATTTTTCATATAAAGTAGTGGAGAACAGATTGACACTCGATCCTCCATCTACCATTGTCGCCTCGTCCGCGTATCTCTTGTGTTTGATTGGCAAAGTGATGTTGTGTTCCTCACTTTCCCATGCTGCTCCGATGTGGAGGACGTTACTTGTTTCATCATAGCCCGCACAATATATGGGCTCAGGCACTACTGGCTCCTTATCCTCTTTGGCCCATTCAGCTAGAAGGCTTTTCACTTGTGGTACAATCCGCAGTAGTTCTCCGAGTGGTAAACTAACATGGCTTGACAGCAAAAGTGTGAGCCTTTCAGTGCGTGGTTCCTCGGGCTCCACCATGTGAAAAGGTGGTTCATGTTGGTGCAACCGATCATTCTGATCAGTGCGCAGTGGTGATCCCGCTTGCGGTTCCCGTTCGACGCCGACTGGAGGTTCTGTGGGATTGTCTCGTTCTTGCTCTTTGTCCTCCTCTTGTGCTTTTTGTACCCAGTGTCTTATTTTCTGGTACTTTCTTCTCTCTTCTCTCACATTTGGATATGGCACTGAAGTTGAGGGTTGGTCGTCAGTGACCGATGGTGGTGGTGAGGGAGGCACTTCCTTCCTCTTCTGTGCTCGCGTAACAGCTAACACAGGAGCGTGGTCTTGTCGACCTTTCGATGACATCCCTTCTAGAACTGTTGGTTGCTGTATGGCAATGAGGTTAAGAGGTGCATTGGCTCCAGGTTTAAATGGACAATTCTTGAAATAGTGTCCATAACCGCAATCTCGACAGGAGGTTGTATATTGTCCCTTGTAGGGACATTATGCAATTTTGTGTCCTTCACCGCATCCGTAGCAGCCGTAATTTCTTCCACCTTGATGTTGAGTTTGAGCTGCATAGGTTGAAACATATTCATTTATGGCAGGATCCATAAATGGTTCATCTGGTCCGTACCACTACTGCTGCTCAGGTTGAGGTGGCATTTGCATCTCTTGTTTCACTGTTGTTTCACTGTTGTCAGGTTTACATGGCCCTGGTGGAGCAGGTAAGGCCATACGCTGTACCTTGGTGTCACCGTAGGTGCCCCGTACCTTGGTGCCGCATTAGGTGCCCCTTGATGATAAGGATAAGAAGTCTGATAAGGACTTTTCTTCTGTTGAACAATCCTGGGGTTAAACGGAAAAAATGCCATATCATGCGATGTTGCATTGCACAGATGGCAAAATCTATGTGTCAGTCTCAGATTTTGCTTTAGGACTGGACACTCATTCGCTGTATGGTTTTGTGTGCATACTAAACACCATACATTTTCTCATCGAGGATACTGCAGCTGGTTTGGTTCCAGTTGATGTGGAGTTACTCCTACAGCTCCTTGTAAGGCCTTCAGTTTCTGGTCAAACTGCACCATAAGTTGTTCCATTCATTGTTTGTGTAATTTTGTCATTTGCTCCAACAACAGTTCTACGGATAGAGCAGATGCGTTTGATGATGATGATACGATCGAGGGAGTAGGAGTGTCGGTGGAAGGATATTTTTCGTCAGATCCCTCATCCTCTTCCCTGATGGCATCTTCCATAGTTTCTTGCAAAGTAGCGTACTACTCCCATCGTTTCAGTTCTCTTATGATGCTTCGTGGTAATCCGACTAGGAACCACATGATCACCGCATGATCGGGAGTCAGGGCTGCATTGCACTCAAATCGTAGATGTTTAATCCGTTCAATATAGTCTCGGACCCTTTCTCGTTTTCCCATCTTGACTTTGCTCAGCAGGAGAAACGGGTCTTCTAGGAATTTTTTTGGTTTAAAGTGCGTAATGAGAGCCGCTTTCACAGCTGCCCATGTGGATTTTTCTTCCTCTGACAGATTGAAAAACCAATCCTGAGCCACTGCCAATAAGGACATAGGGAATAACATTAGCTTCTCCGCAGATGTTCGTTTGTCGTAGATTTCACAAGCTTGCTCGTAGATCTGTAGGAATTGGATGGGATCTGATAATCCGTCGTATTTTGGTATTTCCATCCGTGGTGCTCTCCGGACTGCTTGCAAGGGAGCAACATGTGTGGGTTGGCCCATTGGATCCATTGGTGTTGGTTCCGGTTCTGCCTCTTGTTGCACAACTGCTAATTTGGAAAGGTGTGGTGCCTGATTTGCTATCCTTCGTGCTATTGATTGTCCTGATCTCATATTCATCCGATGGTGGGTTCCAAAGTGATTGGATCTTGCTTATACAGTAGGATGCAGTCTGGATCTTCAAGGATCTGATCGATCTGATCGGCCAGAA
Organism: Diphasiastrum complanatum; assembly: GCA_029204225.1. Taxonomy (NCBI): domain Eukaryota; kingdom Viridiplantae; phylum Streptophyta; class Lycopodiopsida; order Lycopodiales; family Lycopodiaceae; genus Diphasiastrum; species Diphasiastrum complanatum. Next base: position 45,706,996 of record CM055111.1, read on the forward strand.
GTGAATTTTAGGCCATTTACGGTGGTTTTTCCTTCATAACTTTTTACTTCTTGCACTGATTGACCTGAGGTTTTGATAGTAGCTGGATCTGATGTAGATCTTTCCACTGATTTGGTTAGCAAGGGTTATCTTGTGCGAGGGTTGGCTGTGTGAGGGTTCTTTAACTGTTTTGCAGCTTAAAAACTTGATATCTTTCAGATCTCTGAGAAGTAACTCTCGCAAGATTCACAGTAGCTAGATCTGGGTCAAATCTCACTACAGAATTTTTTGCGAGAGTTAAATCTCGTAAGAAGTGAAAATTTCACTGTCTGCGAGGGTTCAAAACCACTTTTTTGGCTTGATCTTCACCAGATCTTCACAGTAACTCTCGCAAGCTTCATCATTGATGTAAATTGCCATTCTAAATCGATTGAGAGGGTCTACGAGAGTGTTTACTGGAAAGATTTGTTGGATCTTTACTTTTTAAGGATTTTTAGCACTTAAATCCAATTTTCTACGCACTGGAATCAGACTAACTCTCGCAAGCTCTTCTGTCTCCTGGTCTCACTGAGATGGAATTTCAAAATCCTCTGCGAGAGTTCTTGACCACTGGAACTAAAAATTTTGCTGTCTAAAAGAGTTCACTGGTACTTTCCCATCTTTTTTTCACTAGGAACACTTGCATAGGCACTTAGATCTCAAATTAACTCTCACAAGCTTCTCTGTGTCCTGGTCTCACCGAGATGGAACTTCAGAGGGCTTTGTGAGAGTTCTTACGAAGATCTGAATTTTTTTGGATTTTTTCAAGGGTTTTTTGGATTTTTTATGGTTTTTCTCTGATTTTTACAATCTGCTTGGAACTAACTCTCGCAGACTTCTATGTAGTCTGGGACAGTACCCTGGAGCTACTGTCAGTCATGCAAGGGTTAATTTCCACTGATCTGAAGATATAAAAATCTGATGAGTTTTTTGGCTCTTTTTTCCTCCAAAATGCAGATTGGTTTGTTTTTTGAGTTTTTTGGATGGTTGATTTGGGTTTTAAGCCCTTAGAGGTTGTTCAGGGCCTCCTCTACCCTCTCACACCTCCTCCGCTTGCTGTGAACAGTCCAAACACAAAAAATACAGAAAACTAACTCTAACTCCCACAAATCTATTTAAACTACTCTAAAAAGCAAGAAAATACCTAAAATACAACTAAACTAGTTAGTGGAAACCTATCCTCAGCAACGGCGCCACTATGGGGTCGAAGATCTCTCGTAGTATAGCCCTCCCGTCTGTTAACAAAGGTAAGATCACTAGATAGGTACCTAACTAAGCATAGATGCTACTTTTAGTTAGTTTCCTACTTTCTCTCTTAGCTCTACTCACCACTATACTACTCCTCTTTAGCTCTACTCCTCTACACTAACATTCATCATGGTCTTGGTTGAAGAGAAGGAATGGAGAAGAAGAGATTGAGAAGGGAAAAGAAAGAGAGAGAGAGAGATAGAGAGTGAGGGTGGAGGTTAGCTCAAATGCACATATAAAAAAAAGGGGAAACTTAAACTATTGGAACCAACAAGCATGAACTTGAAAGCAAATGGAAACAACAAGAGCAATAGCAAGCATTGAATTGCAAATGAGGATGCTTCTCTTCCAAAATTGGTAGAGTTTCCTCCATCTAATTAAGCATGAAAATAGTGTACAAATGGTGCCTTTTTATAAAATGGGAAATACCCTTGCCCCTCAATCTTATTGGCTAACATTCACAATGATCCTATCCATTCATCTTGGAACCAACTTGATCCAAGGGTCCACAGAAAGTACATTAGAAATCACAAGATTCATGTGAGTCCCAATTTGGACCCAACTCTAAAAAGTGATCTCTAAGTTTAAAAATGACATTGGGCCTCTAGTTTTATTTTAATTACAAGGCCCAAGTCAAGTTTATTTTATTTACAACTTCAATTGCGTGCTCATTGGGCCATGAGCTTATACACGTAGGATGCCATGCCCTCGCAACACATTTTATTGGAGGATTTTATTTATTTACACTTTATTGGGAATACCCCCAACATGTAGCTATCTCATGCCATTTTGGATCTAAACTAATTTTGCTTGTTATCTCTCTAGCTCTCTCTCTCTAACTCGTGTTGAGACTAATGCTCATACACTAAAATCTTGTACTTTTATTCATTCTTTGATTAATTCCTATTATATTCTGTTGAGTAGCATGCTAGATTGTGAATTAGCCATTTCTTCTGAACTAGATCTTGTTGATCAATCTAGAATCAGATTATAGTGCCAATCACAAAGCTTAATCAAGATCAATCACTCTTGTGGACATTCCCCACACGTGTGAATTCTGGAAATTTTGTCACTTATGATATAATTGAACGTATACTCAATCTAATTGTTAACTAGAACCTTTCGCGGGAGCGACGCACCTGTTGTTTTAGAGGTGTGTTTGTTCGCCCCGTAGAACATATATTGATCTCACACTTCAGTCTCGAGCATCGAGAGAGAAGAGTTTATGTATATGTAAGAGTTTGAAGAAGTAAATAGAGTGCTGAGAGTTATTCTCCCTTATCTCTGTTCTCCGCACTGTTGAGTGTGACTGATCCTGAGTCTACTAGCAATCTCTAACGCATTACATGAATTATTCTCTGATCAGATAAACTCTCTAGCACATTACGGTCGTTTGCTGTGTATCCATAAAGGATGCTCTAAAGAATTGTCTTAAAATCATCTTATTTGTCTGTCGCGAATACTTTCTTTTCGACACTCGAATAATGACTATCTTTGGTACAGTCTAGCATGATCATTGAATAAAGTTGTATGTATACATATGAGATGACAGTCCCTGTCTGAAAAATTGAGTCTTTCATCTGTGTTCCTGATTGTAATTGACATAAATTTTTAACGTGCTCTAAAACTATTCGTGTTCTTTAACCATTAATTTGGACTTAAGTTGTTGAGGACTTCTGTCTAGAAACGAACAGTTTGTAAACGCGATTAATTAATTGTTTGTACAGCCACAAATGCATCGAATATTTTTCGATTCTCTGTTGACACCTTAATCAGCCGGAGTGTAGTACTGATGTACTGCTCTGATAACATCTCACCTGCAGAACGCGTTTCATTCAATTTGATAGAGGCCAGATTTTTGTTTCTAAAACTTATTAACATTACATTCCCCAAACAAAATAATACTGGTTACTTTCTAATGTCTGTCAACAACCAGAATAACACTTGAAACCATTTGTCATAAATTGTACCAAATACATAACTTTCTAACGCTGTCCTCTGTGGAAACAATACTATTTACTACAAAATCTATATTAACCTTGTCGGTATAGTACAACATATACCAATTTTTGGCACCGTTGCTGGGGATAGTTTAGAAAAGTTATAAAAAATCGGACACATCCATCTCCATCTCTAGTGTATGTCAGATAGAGAATCCTAATTAGAACGATACCGTAAGCTTAGAGAGGAATTTTTACGAAGACAAAGTGAGATTACTAGTCGAAGAAATCTAGACGAAATCACTGCTCAGTTACTTGAACTCCTAATCAGCTTCGGTATGGAGGGTCCTGTTGCACGTTTCACTTCTATCTCAAAAATTAAGTACGATTATTTTAAAGGGACTTAGTCTGATGATGCAGATAGCTATGTCTCGTAATTCAGTCAATCGCTAATGCAAATAACGAAGGAACTGATGTAGATAAACTATGAATCTTCCCTGGTCTACTAAGAAAGCAGGCGCGCATATGGTACAGTCAAGTTGAACCAGGCCGTGTAGGAACCTGGTACCTGTTGAAAGATGCATTTCTGAACCAGTTCAGAGAAATCAGTTATATAACTAGGGGAGAGCCGGGACATTTTTCTCCTAACTGTCCTCAACCATGAAAGTCAATTGGTTATGCACCGTTATGCTCAAATTGCAGAGAGCCTGGCCACAAGTATCTTGACTGCCCTCAGCCGCAAAAGTCGCGACCCAAATATCAGTATGTAGCAATACCAGTTACTGCAGACTCGAAAGCAAAAGCTTCGACTGATGCTGTTGTGCAAAGAATTGACGTTATTGAAGGAAAATTGGTGAAGATAGATGATTAGTCCTGGCCAAGTGACGTGGAGAAGATTTTCAAAGTCACAACGAGAAGCAAAGGCTGCTCGAAACCCAAAGAGAAATCTTCAACGAAGTGCAAAAAATCCTCGAAGAAAAAATCTTCTAGCAAGTCAACGGACAAATCTATGACTAAAGAAGATCTTAAAGATGACCCGACTATGACCGTGATGCTGCAAAGTTATTTGCAAAAGATATCTCAACAGAAGCAAAGGAGATTATCAACATGGAACTTCAGTCAGCTGCTGCAGAGAAGGTGGTCACTTTCGAGGAAGGGGACGAAAAAATCACGAAGACTAAATTGTCTAGTGCTGTTATTGACAAGCCAATCTCGAAATCGAAGACGAAGGACTATGACATCGTGACTGATATTGGATCTCTTCGTCCGAACATCACTTTTGAGCAGCTGTTGGCAGATAACACTTGTTACAAAAAGCAACTAAAAGGTCTTTCTGTCCCTAAAAAAAAGATCAGTTGAAGGTATGTGCTGATAGATTCCGTGCATTTGTTGAATGCTTCTGGAAATGGTGTCCACATGTATTTCATTGCTTATATAAGTCTGAAGCGAATGGTTTAATGTGCATACATGTGCAAATGCTTATAGCTTTATGGTTCGAAACCAAACCTAATTGAAAGCGAAGATAATAGTAATATTTGATGCTACAAATAGCACAAGTTTTATTTGTTAGTGCTTAAACACAGTAGTATTCCCTTTGAAATAGTAATCATTCAAAAGTATGATAGCAAAAAGGTTACAACATGAGGTATACTAATCATAATCAGAACGTGCCAGTGTCTGATTTGTATCTTTTGTATAATAGCATAATACTACAATGGCTTCGTCTCTGGAGTATGTATGTAACCTTTTGTTACTTATGGAACAACCAAACATTCATACTGTCCTTTGAAGGATACTAAAGCCTATTGTATATTGTAGTTATCAAACCAAAGTTTCATCCTTTCATATCTATGATAAGGAGTTTGAATCCACACAACCATTCATAAGGTAAGAAGTGCTTCATCGGCTTTTGTCTCAACCTACCATATGTGATGCATACCTATGATTATTATCATGCTTACAAAGTATGTGGAAGGAAGCATTAGTTCATCGTTGGTCCATCGCTGGACAGCTTACCATATATATCCATTTTTTGAGTATCTAACTCAAGACAAATTGTTGCAGGTCCATCACTGGACAACAATTCATATATGTTCAAAAAACTTCTACATAGTTGAGCATGCTTCATCACTGGTCCATCGCTGGACAACGGATAGTATTTATAAAAAAATGTCACACAAAAAATGTGTATGAACCCTCGCTGATCCATCGCTTGACAGCGGATTCATACCATCACGTTTATCACCCAGAAAGCTTGATACCATTCATATGTAACAAAGAGATGAAAGCAATGATATGCAAAGATAATTTGCACAATTAATGGCTTCTCCCCAAAAATCTTTGGACAAAGATGCCTCAATTCTCATAGATTTTGCACATTCACATAGAGATCTATTCTTTCTCTTGGCCACTCCATTTTGAGATGGAGAATAGGCACAAGAGAACTCTCTTTTAATGCCTTCAAGCTCACAAAAATCATGAAATTTATTGGAGATATATTCACCACCTCCATCACATCTAAGAGCTTTAATCTTGAATGAGAATTTCTTCTCTACATAAGCTTTGAAAATAAGGAAATGATCAAACACCATAGATCTAGAAGCAAGAAGATATATACAAGTGAATCTTGTGAAATCATCAATGAAAGTAACAAAACAAGTGGCTCCTCCCTTGCTTATAGTGTTGGCTGATTCTGACGAATCCCCAAGATACTCGGACAGAACAACTCAAGAGCACCTCTCACCTTAGACCAAGGAGGTCTCTAAGAAGACGAGACTAATGAAGACTGAGAGCCGAGTATGAGAGCCGAGAAATACTAGCTAGGAAAAGACATGCAAGAACTGTGTAAGCCTCGTGGTGAATCCCGGAAGATGGAATGACCATGTAGGAACTAGTATTTCTAAGCAAATGTAATAAATGCAAGTAGACCACTCTTAAAGAAAGTAGAGTGAGCCACCTTTTGATGGTGACCTCTAGTGGAGAGCAGTATTCCACTTGTAATTTGTGAAATGTGGAAATTCCACTAGGATGCCACCTAAGGAGCTCTCTTGCTTATTTAAGAGACTCCCTATTTGTGAAGAGGAGCTTTTTGCATTGTATCTAATCCATGCTTAATAAGAAGATTTTCCATGAGTTTGATGCTACACTAAGCTCCTTGATCATGATGGTTTTCTTGAGTGATGCCCCTATGATCATGCCCTTCCATTCATATTGTGTGTGGTTGTGGATTTAGAGTGGATTAGTTTTCTTGCTTTCCTAGTTGTGGATTAGATTTCTTGTTTTCTTGTGGATTAATGTAGGAGCCAGCATTCAAGTAAACTAAATAGGCTGGATCTGTGGTGTAATTCTTGCATATCTCTGTACAATCCAGTTCTTGATGTTATTGGGATGTCCAAGAATCAAAAGGCTGGTTGGTTTCTTGATTCTTGGACTTCTAACATGTTGTAGGTTTGTTTCTTGTTTCTTGTCTATGCTTTTCAATCATATTTAGAGTAGTTCTGGTTTTGCAAGTAGATTAGTTTCCTTAAATTCGGTTACAGCTTTACAATCTTGAAAACTAAGCAATTGTGCTGTGTTGCAAATCTGACTTTGTTCAATATGGCTTGCTTCGTAACGGAGTTAATTGTTCCATTGGCAAGTGCTTATTCGTAAACAACAAAGTGTCGAGACCCTACAGTCATCCTCTGACAGGCTGGATGATTATACTACAACGTTTGTACACGTAGACATGCAAATCTGAATCTGTGTGTTACACCTCAACCGGAGCCCCTGTGTTGAAATCTCAACCGGAGGCCTGTGTTGAATCTCAACCGAAGTCCTGTGTTACACCTCAATCGGAGGCAGCTGGATCTCAACCGAAATGGCCGCTCAGACCTCGATCGGAGCCGAACTGCTCGCTGAAATCTTGACCAAAGTGGCTGCTCAGACCTTGACCGGAGCCGAACTACTCGCTGAAATCTCAATCAAAGTGGCCGCTCAAATCTCGACCTGAGCCGAAGTGATCTCGACCGGAGCAATCTCGACCGAAGTGCTCTCTGAGATCTTGATCGAAGTATCGCTGGAGTCTCGACCAAAGTGCTCCCTGAGATCTCGATCGAAGTACCGCTGAAGTCTCGACCGAAGTGCTCATTCAGATCTCGACCGAAGCCGAAGTGATATTGACTGGAGCCGAAGCACTCGCCCAAATCTCAACCGGAGCCGAAGGCAGTGATCAAATCTCGACCGAAGGGATTCGATCATATCTCAACCGAAGAAATCAGATCAAATCTCGACCGGAGCAAGCAGATGAAATTTCGACCGGAGCAATTAACACCCAATCTCGACCCGACCATAACTTTTGATCAACACCTCTGATTGCCATTTCGACCGAACCACCATCTTTCCAACACCTTCGAGTCTGGAAAAAAAAAAGACTGAATATCAATTTTTTTTTCAAAAACAACACCCATACCAATAGAAAGCCCTTTTTATACTGAGTCTCCACCTTCACTTCAACACTCTAAAAAATTGAAAAACACCAAAAACCCTAAAAAGTAGAAAAACACCAAAAATCCTAAAAAATCGAAAACACCAAAAACCCTATAAAATCCAAAAACACCAGCAACTCATACCCTAGTACCCAATGGACCAACAAAACGATCCTAAAGTCCCAGACGATTATCCATACGAGATCAGGTCCCCTGAAGCTGAACAAATTAGATGTCATAGATTCTACCGAATGCGGTCCCAACCCTACGAGCCATCTACAAACCCATTCGAAGGACAAGAACATGATAGAGCCGAGTCCTCGCGAGCCGGGACCCATGTTCATGGTGTTGAAACATCCCATGCTAGAACCAACCTTAATGGAGTCTCTACTACCCACAATGCTCATCATGAGAGACGTACACCCAAACTAGATCTACCAAAGTTTGATGGTAGTTCGGACCCTCAAAGTTTTTTGCAAATCTTTGAGAATGCATGTGATGTATATGGCGAGACATCACCCGACGCCATGATTCAACTCTTCTTGATGACCATGATCGATCGAGCACGAGAATGGTTTTTTAACCTTGATCGTGAAGATAAACGTGACTGGTCACTCTTGAAGGAGGCCTTTATCAAACGCTTCAAGCCATTTTGCTAGATAGAAAGCTCTTTTGTCAAACTAAGTAATATCAAAATGACAAAAGACGAATGAGTATGAGACTATATTGAGCATTTCAAATGTCTCAAAAGTCAAGTACAAGAACAGCCCTCTGAACAGATGCTCATCATCTGGTTCTTAGTCGGCCTTCCAAGGTGGATTAGATGCGAGCTTAAATCCAATGATGAATATATGAGCCTAAAGCTAGCTATGTCTGATGCCATCAAGGAAGAAGACAAAGGATCAGATATTGACGAATCTAGGGAAAGGCAAGCACCACGTGCTCCTGTCCATGAGTCAAAGCCGATCGTGGACACCTGAGATCAGCTTTGGAAATCCCAGTTGGAGTTGCTTAATAAGCAACACCAACTTCAGATGGAGAAACTCACCAATGAGTTTCAAGCTACCCTGAAGTCTATCCAAGGTAGTATGCCTGGTCAGTCAAACCCTGCACAGATACCTTATAGATGAAAAACAATATGGTGCCCACACTACCGGGCTACACATCCTATTGATGCTTGTCCTTCATATCGACCTATCCAAGCACATATAGCTCAACAATATGAAGAACACCCATCCCAATCTGGAAATGTCTTGCCTTATCCTAACTATCCATAAGAAATTCCAGACCCACTAGCCTTACAAGATGGCTATGCAGTTATACAAGGGCCACTGCACACCAGATGCTTCATCTGTGGTGAAACTGGCCACTTCATGGTTGATTGTCCAGTCAAGACCAAGTACGATCCTGAGTGTCCCGATTGTATAAAAAAACACGGTTTCAAAGACTGTCCAAAGCAACACGCTAAGATCCTACCTGCCCATCACGTTAGTTATGAATCACAATAGGATCTTCAAGACAACAACATGAGCACCATAGCAACCAACATTTAAACCTGCTGCCCGATCAAGAAGTTTCTTGTAAACTTCTACATCACCGTCCAATACGCCAGTACCATAGTGCAAAAAGACACTAATATGAAATGAGTCCTTGTCGAAAGAAAGTAAAACCGATATTCCGTCATCTGCTACAATGTCCAACCAAGAGCAACCTCCACAGGGAATTGACAGTTTTTCTCCACTTCCACAACCTCAAATCTATTTGTCTTTCCACATGCTGATAAGATTTACAATGTGCCAATACACAATATTTCTCAGATTCAGAAATCCAGATAGAGATTTGGTTTTGAATCTCTTTTTCAAAGAGGTCTTCAGGACATGGTACCTCACCCATACCTGCATCTCACACTATATCTTACAGCATTTGTTATCCATGATGATAGATTTTAGTGTCACCAACCCTGTCTTGTTTTGACAAGGGCATGTCAGAGTAAGTCACATTACTCTACAAAACAACTGAAATATTGCAACTATCAAGGTACATTATCAATGTTGATGAATGCAAGTTTTTTTTGACAAGTGCTATACAGTTCTCACTATCTATAAAGTTTGTTTATTTCCTTGGTTCTCTTCACCTATTTTGTGTGACTGATTTCTACATGAGGAATAGCTACTGCACGAGAGTCTTCTGTAGAGCATCTCCAGAACACATTTTCATTCATCTATCCATCTTCAGATTACCATGTACAACAGTTTCAAATTTTTGAAAACTATGAGAAATCCATGACAAGTTAGAGTTGATTCTTGTACCTCATTGCCATATTATTCTTTGAGTCAATACAGCAAGATCGAAACAAATTTAGTTAAAATTTGTTCAATCTTTAGTCCAGTCACATGTTTAATGAGTTTCAACTATGTGTTCCACACGCCGATCCAATCCTGAGCATGAACAATCACCAGCAACAACATCCCCACCAATTGATTTTGGAGGGGGGGGGGGGGGGGGGGGGGGGGAGAGAGTGGATTTGCTTGGATCCATTGGAGCAGTTACGCTGCCAGCAACAACACCAACAAGATTGACAACCAAGGTCACAAACCCAAAGTCGACAATGGCAAGGCTAAGAAGATAGATGGGGGATCCAAAGCGACTCGATCAAAAGAAGTACCCCAGTCATGATGAAGATCCTTCAGAAAGGGAAAGCCAAGCATTGGAAAATCAGTCTCCTTCTTCAACCAACCTCTTGCCATACTTCTGCGCCCATTCTCATGTATATCATCCACACCATCTACCGTTGTCACCACCACCCTCCCTTCCATCTGTTTGTTTATCATCAATTTACTGTTCTTCTGAGAAATTCCCAGTTTTTGATAGTCTTACCAAAGCAGCTGATAGACCATTGCAAGTGTCTTGTGGAGACCAACTACCACCTATATTGGTTGTTCAGCCGAAAAAGTCCTACAAAAGCAGACGAAGCAGCTAGAAGAAATAAAAAGAAAAATCTAGGAAGCTGAGGAGGAAAGGACAAAACTTAAACAACAGATGAATCAGATCGATCTTGATTAAAAGAAACTCTCTAGAGTAATGATAGTTGAATCCCCTCTTATGAAGCCCAAAGAGATTTAAAAGTAATGGATCAAAAGAAAGAGCTGTAGAAAATGAAAGATGAAGACATCCGTGAACCTGCAAATAAAGCAAGCTCCTCACCCAGCAAGTGGTGGTCGAAGCTCGACATTGTAAGGGTCCAAGGCTGCAATTGTAGAACTATCAGTTCCTTCACCTTCTCACCGTTACCAAACCGTCCATTCAAAACTATTTCTACCACCAAATTTTTGATGATGAGTTCATTCCCTTGAGACTGATAACCAAGATTTGTGCTACCTATAAAAAAAGAGCATCGACAAGACTGGAGCTTCAACTGAGAGAAGAACCACGGAAACACCCAGAGGCGAATGGAAGATACAGATCTCCCAGAAGAAACCAAAGATGGAATCTGCCAAGAAACCAAAGATGAAATCATCAATGATAGATACAAGTGACTAAACAAAGAGGCACATGGAAAGCACTTGAGCATGCAAGTTGTGAAGCTATTGAGAACTCTCCAAATTTTAAGAATGTCAACTCATTACAGCAATAAGACATTCTAAATCCAATTGCGGCAATTTGTGAAAAATCGTTTTTGTGATAAAGACTGGCGACAATAAGCACTTGGTTTTATGTAAGCGAACGAGGATCTACTCTTTTCCAAGTGACGATCGAAGATGCCAATGAAAAGCGAAGCGACATCGTCCAATATGAGATGCAGTGGGTCCTGCAACACATTAGGGGTGAGATGATGTTGGCTGACTCTGACGGATCCCCAAGATACTCGGACAGAGCAACTCAAGAGCACCTCTCACCTTACACCGAGGAGGTCTCTGAGAAGACAAGACTAATGAGGACTGAGAGCCGAGTATGAGAGCCGAGGAATACTAGCTAGGAAAAGACATGCAAGAACTGTGTAAGCCTCATGGTGAATCCTAGAAGATGGAATGACCATGTATGAACTAGTATTTCTAAGCAAATGTAATAAATGCAAGTAGACCCCTCTTAAAGAAAGTAGAGTGAGCCACCTTTTGATGGTGACCTCTAGTGGAGAGCAATATTCCACTTGTAATTTGTGAAATGTGAAAATTCCACTAGGATGCCACCTAAGGAGCTCTCTTGCTTATTTAAGAGACTCCCTATTTGTGAAGAGGAGATTTTTGCATTGTATCTACTCCATGCTTAATAAGAAGATTTTCCATGAGTTTGATGCTACACTAAGCTCCTTGATCATGATGGTTTTCTTGAGTGATGCCCCTATGATCATGCCCTTCCATTCATATTGTGTGTGGTTGTGGATTTAGAGTGGATTAGTATTCTTGCTTTCCTAGTTGTGGATTAGATTTCTTGTTTTCTTGTGGATTAATGTAGGAGCCAGCATTCAAGTAAACTAAATAGGCTGGATCTGTGGTGTGATTCTTGCATATCTCTGTACAATCCAGTTTTTGATGTTCTTGGGATGTCCAAAAATCAAAAGGTTGGTTGGTTTCTTGATTCTTGGACTTCTAACATGTTGTAGGTTTGTTTCTTGTTTCTTGTCTATGCTTTTCAATCATATTTAGAGTAGTTCTGGTTTTTCAAGTAGATTAGTTTCCTTAAATTCGGTTACAGCCTTAGGATCTTGAAAATTGAGCAACTGTGTTGCGTTGCAAATCTAAATTTGTTCACCATGGCTTGCATCGTAACGGAGTTAATTGTTCCATTGGAAAGTGCTTATTCGTAAACAACAAAGTGTCGAGACCCAGAAGTCATCCTCGGACAGGCTGGATGATTATACTACAACGTTTGTGCACGTAGACATGCAAATTTGAATCTGTGTGCAGGTTCAGATCCTTCAGTAAACATATAGTTGATGAGAAATGCACATTCGAGTGGATTAACTCCAAATGATGCTTGCTTTTGATAGAAGATCTTGTAAATGGCTTTTTGTGAGATTTAGCAATAGCACAAGCCTCACAAGGCTTGATATTCTTGGAGAATGACTTTGGCAAGCCAATAGCTTTGGCCTCTTTGATCATAGAGTGCATGGATTTGTAGTTGGGATGTCCCAACCTCCTATGCCATAATTCCTCCATAGAGAGCTTGCTCACAATTGATAGTACAACTATCAACATTGAATTTTACATCAAGGCCATTATCAAACAATTGGCCAACACTAGCGAGATTCTTAGTTAGCTTAGGCACATAAAGCACTTTATAAAGAGAAAGAACTTTATAAAGAGGATGCAAGCTTAAAGGGAATGTTCCCTATGCCTTCAATAGGACTTCAAAATCATTTGTAGTGTATATTGATTTCTTGACTCCATCATTAGGTGCAATAGAAGAGAAAGAATCCTTGGAGCTACACATATCTGAAGAGGCTCCACTATCAATATACCATAAGCCGTCCTTCTTGAAAGGAGTGGATGAGAATCTAGAGACCATAAGAGATCTCTCTCCATCACTTGCAATAGTGTCTTCCTTATCATTGGTGATGTTGGCTTGCTTGAGTTGATTCTTCTTCTTGACGCAATTGGTGGCATAATGGCCTTTCTTGCCACAATAAAAGCACTTGATCTTCTTCTTCTTGAGCTTGGATGATGAAGCATTAGAGGAATCATCTTCCTCCTCATCTTTGTCTTTCGTTTTGGCTTTGTCCTTGCTTGAGGATTGTTGAAATTGGTTCTTGCTCCTCCCTTTGTGCTTGTCCTTGGCAAAGAGAGCTTTGCCATCATTATGAGTCAGAGAAAGCTTGTCCATCCTCAAGAGCTTATACTCTTGTCTTGATTCTTCAGAAATTAGCACACTTTGGAGAGCCTCCAAACTTGGTAGCTCCTCTAATGGCATAGGATTGGACAAGGTTATCAAATTCATTTCTCAAGTCACTGAGAATGCCTTGGACTAGCTCATTTTGATTGATGGAATCACCAATGCAAGCAAGCTCTCTATGAATATCTTTTACTCTCAAAACATAACTAGATGCACTCTCATAACTCTTTTGGCTACTTTGAAAGATTTGATTTCTAAGAGTGAGGAGCCTAGAGGTGTTCTTAGCCTCATAGATATACTTGAGACAGTCCCAAGCTTCTTTGGTTGTTGTACAAGTACCTAACTCCCTCAATATCTCATTAGAGACATTCATCTTAATGTAGTGGAGAGCCATCCTAGCTCTCTTTTTGTATTTTTGAACCGCTTGAAGAACTTTTGGTTCTTCTTCGAGGCCAAGAACTATGTCCATCACGTCTTGAAAGATCAAGATGGACTCCATCCTCATTTTCCAAATTGAATAGTTTGAAGTGGACAGTCTTTCACTTGGTTCCAACAAAGATGAACTCATTGAAGCCATTTGAAGTGAAGAAAACTCAAATGATGAACAATAAATGTTGTTACAGACTCTCAATAGGATCCAATAATGAAGTACTATCTCCTCCTATGGAAGATCTTGCAACAAACTGTGAGATGATTCTCACTAGCTATCTCAATATCTCCAAAACTAGATCTACTTCACATCAAATGATGGAGTAAGGGCAAAGTTAGGATTAAACACTCTTAGCACGTGTGAAATACACTAAGAAACCAAATTTGACTCAAATACAATGATATTGCATGAAACAAAATGGCTAAGATCTCAAAACAGTGCCTAGATCACATATAGATGAGATTGGTAAGCATTCAACTGTGATTTTGGATCAAACAAGCAATCTCTTGACCAAACCAAATGTGTCCACTAGGTCTAGGTGCCCCACCTAACCCTATTCAAAAGCTTATAACTTTTGATTGGCACAACCAAATGGAATGAAACTGATTGCATCAGAAACTAGACAAAAATAGCTTCAAAACAAGCTATCTAGCAAGATTTTTGGATCAAATATGAAAGGGAACTCCCAAACTGAAATTGGATCTTCCTCACGCGTGTCTGAGCACCCGATTCCGTACAGTACCAAGTCAGACCCAATCAATGGCCTATTGATCTCTTTTGATCCAAAATTGGACAAGATAGCTAGGAAAATGGATCTTGACAATTTCTAGCTCAAGATTAATGAATAGTTTTCACTTAAATGGATCAAAATGCATGGTAACCTTAGGTAGGCTCAGATACCATGTTGATTTCACACGTGTGGACTATCCACCACATGTACTTGTGATCTCCTAAGGTGTCTAGATGCACCAAGATCAAGACTAGATTGAGATTCAAGACCTATCTTTGATTCTATGCCAAAAACACACTACTACATGCATTCAATCACTTCCAACTCTCACTCACACGAGTGGGAAGTGTCCCAAAAATAATCTAAGTAAAAAAAATCTGCTCTCCTTGGGTAGAGAGAGAAAATCATCATGAGCAAGAGAGAAAGCTAGAAAATCAATTACTCACAAAATCCACTCAATCTCAAAATTAATTAGATCCAAATGAGGAGTACAATGATACTAGTAGATCCACGAGCTACCACTATGCTTAACTATGATTGGACCACATTTTGCCACCTCTTAATCCTATTGGACCATTGATCCATTCACGTCTAGATTCTATTGGACCATTTTCAAGCAAACCTCAAATTCTATTGGACCCTTCAAGGTTTTACCTCTAAATCCTATTGGACCTCTTAAATTTCATCAAACAAAAGTATTACACTTGTCTAAACTCTAATTGGCACGAGTTTAGCATATTACTCTATTTTGGCTAAATAGTGGCATTACAACTGGAAATGGATAATTTGCCATCTATGCCAAATTTGGTCCTATCAACATCCTACACCTAGATGCTTGATATAAAAAACATAAGACCCCTATATCTAACATAGATAATCTTTTTCAATTCTTCACACTCCTCCTAAAAAATTATCTATGAAGATTTGAACATTGATCTTGATATAACTCCAAGTTTAGATCTATGCTTGATGAAAGCACTTTTGCTCAAAGGCTTGGTGAGTAGATCGACAATACAAGAGGACGAGTTGACATGCTCCAAATAGATTTCTCCTCCAGTAAGCTCACAAAATGGTGTGCCACTTCTATATGCTTGTTTCTTGCATGAAATATGGGATTATTGGCAAGAGCTTGGGCCAGAATATTATCACACTTGATCATTGGTAGATCATATTCCTTGATGCACTTTAGCTCCAATAATAATCTCTTGATCCAAAGCACCTCTTTGGTGGTTGTATTGAGTGCTTTGTACTCGGCCTCACATGAAGAGAGAGATATAGTATCTTGATTTTTGGAAAGCCAAGATATTAGATTGCCTCCAAGAAATATAGTGTATGCGCTAATAGACTTTCGATCTATCTTGTCACTTGCAAAGTCCGAATCTGAGTAGCCAACAATGGATAGATCTTCACTTTTATAAAGTAGACCATAATCACAAAATGAAGATACATATCTTAGAATTCTCTTGGCCATCTTCCAATGATGAATCTTAGGATCTTGCATAAATTGGCTCAATTTGTGCACACTAAAACTTAAATCGGGCCTAGTAATGGTAAGCCAAATCAAGGAGCCTACAAGACTCCTAAAAAGTGTGATGTCCTCGAAGGATCTTTCATCGCCTTTATTAGGATCTTTTACAATTTGCTCCATTGGAGTATCTATCCTCTTAGAATTTTCTCCATTGGAGATATAAACTATCCTTTTTGGATCATAAAAAACAAGAATCTGAATAGATAAAAATTATGGTAAGAGACAACGAGAGACATAGCGAGTAGAGCAGAAAAGAAAAATACTAGAAACTAAAGAGCTGTGCATGAAAGTCTGCCAACGAGTAGAACACAACAAAAGAGTAGAGCGTCAGGCCACCAACGAACGAGACACTGACAATCTCGTTCTAAAAATCAAACTCATAATACAGTTGCTCTATTTTCGTGCATGTCCTTGTCTTGTGTCGTTTATCTTGATTGCTAGAATAGAATGTGTTCTGTGATGTGCAGTCACGTGTCTAGATTCTTGTGAAGCTTTTGTGCAAAAAGAAAATTCAAAAACACAAAATCGTTTGCGAATACAAAAACAAAAATGAAAAAGGAACAGTTTTGTTTTCGCGACATGGTATCAGAGCACACAACTTATCACTACTGATATCAATAATTTTCTAGACAACACAAAATGGCTACAACAATCCAGACAAGAGTAGCAATTAGTCTTGATGGCACAAATTACAGAATCTGGAAATTTAAAATCAAAACGCTTTTAAAGGGTGAAGACATCTAGTTGGTGACCGAACTCTCAGAGGTGCATGAATTAGAAAAGATGAGCGTGCAATGGCGATCATCATTTCGTCCATAAATGAAGATCTACTCATCCATATTGAAGACTGCGAAAGCAGCCATGCAGCATGGGAAAGATTAAAACAAAAGTATGAAGTGAGGACTGCAGCTTCAGTCATGCACCTTCACAATCAGCTGTAATCCATATGATGGGATGGCAACCAGTTGGAGTAGCACATTGAGAAGATCAGAACAATCTTCGCTCAGCTCGCTGCATCAGGACAGGAGCACTAGGTCCCAGCACCACAGCAGCTGATGTACTTCATGAAATCTCTACCGACGTCGTATCAGCCACTGAGAATGCTCATACTGAGTCTACCAGATATGACATTTGACAAAGCAGTCAGTCTTGTCGCTGATAAGAGACTGATGAGAGACGAAGGAGAGAGAAGCAGTGATCAAGAGAAGGCTCTCTTCATGAAAGGAAAGAAGAAAAACAAGAACAAGCCAAGATTCGAGAAGAAGAAGTCCTCGAATCAACAATCTTCTTCCTGCAATCACTACTACAAACCAGGCCATATGGCCAACAAATGTTGGTTCAATCTAGTGATATCTTGCATGCACTACAAAAAGAAGGGGCATTCTGCATACGATCGCAAATTCAACCCAAAAAGAAAGAACAAAGCTAAATAATCCAATGTTGCAGAGTCATCCAAGGATGTTGATAGAGGTGACGAAGCTTTCAAGATACTCGATGAAGCTTCAACGAACTACACTAAACACAACTATGATGTAGTCATTGATTCAGGAGCAACATCACACATCACTTGCAACAAGAAGGTCTTGATCGACTTCAGAGAGCTCGAAAATAATAGATCAGTGATTCTAGGTGATGGGAGCAGGCACGATGTCAAAGGCATCAGCACTCTATAGTCAAATCAAGTGGCCAATGCAACTACAGAATTGCACAGGGTGGATCATGATACTTTCATGACCAGCCATCAAGGAGAATCCAATGACAGTTCTTGGTTTTTGCATTCTGGTGCCACTCAACATATGACCAGTCTCATTGGCTGTTTCGAGTCCTATACACCCTACAGTACCAACAAATACGTTCACCTTGGTGATAATAGCACACAAGCTATTAAAGGTGAAGGTACTGTAAGATTAAACTCTACAAATGATTAGTCTAAGCTACTTTCTAAAGTCTTGTATGTACCCAATCTGTAAACAAATCTGCTCTTTGTAAACAAAATCACAGATCTAGGACATAAAGTAGAATTCGAATGTGATCAATACAAAGTAGTTGATAGGACAGGCAAGATCCTAGCACTCGGAAAGAGACATGGATACTTGTATAGATTGAGTCATTGCTTTTCTGTCTCTAGTCGGGCACTCAATACTTATATTCAATAAAAGTTTACTTTGGCATTATAGAATTGGTCACTTGAATCATGCTTCTATACAGCAAATGTCTAAACATTCTATTGTTCTTGATCTATCCTAATAATAAAGTCGAATTACCTATCTATCAATACTGTTTAATTAATAAACAGACTAGGAAACCATTTAGATCAAGCCATCAGCATACTGCTAGAGAATTTTAGATGTTGTACATATAGACATTTGTGGCCCGATGCAGAATCCTTCTCTGAAGGATGCAAAGTATTTCATAACTTTTATTGATGAATTATCCAGAAGAAATATGGTGTATTTTATCAAGAAAAAATCAGAAGCTTTTAATTGCTTCATAATCTTCAAGGAGAGTGCAGATTGACTTGTATATTTTATTATGCTTAATCTGATTACAGCTCTATTTGGTTCTACATTCAGATTCGTGTCAATACTGTAATGCTTTTCCATGTTCTGTCTGACTATCTAGTTGATTTGTCTGGTTGTCTGCTCATCGCTTCTGCTACCACCACACATTAGAAGCTCTAAAATTATTAGGTTCTTGTGTTCGCCTACTAATTCGAGGGATGATTTTTTCCGAGAGAAATCTTAGTTAACCATGACTATGACCATGATTGTAACCAGAGTGGTTTTGTATTTGAACTATTGCGGGCAGACACTTCTTGTATTATAATTTTTAATTTTGATGAATTCGCCCATCCTACGTGGCATTTTTTATAGGGCCCTTTTGTCCTCAAAAACTCTTGTAATGCAATAGTAAATTTGTGCCTCCATGAGCTAAAATTAAAATAGAAAGGACCAAGGAACAGTTCCAATGGAATTCAAAATAATTCACAAAAGAGTTTTAGAGTTTGTGATGCCAAATCCTCAGCCAACTAACTATGTTGATGAGTGGATCGACGTAATTTTTCTGCTTGACTTTGAATCTCTAGAATAGCTTCTCCTATGCTTGTAGCTTTTGCAAGAATCACTTGCTCCCAATGCTGGGTCTTTTTCTGTTTTGTTTGGCTCCAGATTTGCAATGCTTGATTTTGTCTTTATAGAAGTGGTACTATGGCCTGATAGGATCTGTTTATATTGGCCTGTCTAGCATCCACATCTAACTGCATCTTGGCCATTTTGGCCTTCCTAAGAAGACTTATGTGGCCTTTGTGAATGCTTTGGATATGCTTGGGAATGCTGAAAATGTTCAGCAGCATTTCCTTAGCAAATGTGAGTTTTAGTTCATTCCCACCTCCTTATATAGCCCCCCCACACCCCCCCCCCGCCCCCAACCCCCTCTCCCCGCCTCCTCCCCAAATTTGGGGAACATAGATGTTAGGTATTAGACTGACTAAAAAAAACATTCTAAGACCAATGGTTATAGTGGAGAATGTCGGTAGATTCTCTACCAAGATCACAATCAGTCGAAGGTATATTTTTGGTGTCGGTTAATCCTAGAACTAGAGTAACTAAACTTGTAATTATGAACCCACCATGGCATCTTGTTCTATAAGACCATGAGTTGAGGGAAGACTAGTTAGTTACATAAAAATTAGTTGGATGTGACCCGATAATGGGGAGTTCAACAAGATTCAGTTGTAGAAAGTGACAGCCAAGAAGCTCAATGGCGGGTATGAAGAGAGGAGATAGAAAAAGAGTGGATTATCAATGGTGTGGGGCATCAGACAGTTGACCATGATCGTCTCTTCTTTAGAGTCCAAACATTTTGCGAGTAAATGTAAAGCAAGTTTTGCGAGTTTTTTTTCACCAAATCTATTACTCATGGCTAGCTAAAGATAGAATGGTTTCTATACGCCAGAAATATTTTAATAACCGCATTGGCCACATTGAGGTGTGTGTCTTTGAATTATGGCACCCTCAAATTGGTGTACATGTCTTTGAACTTTTGAAATAAATATTGTGATGAACAAGTTCAAATGAACTTCCACCCAATTCACGTAGATTTCCACCTAGACAACGTCACAAAATTGAGTATTCACGTTTTGACATGGTTTAAGAATGTAATGGTACTCTTAGTTCATATATAGATTAAGAGCACAACAGTCATTTCTTTTTAACAGCATCCAAACTACTGGGATACTGAAGTTCACAATAAAAATATGAAAGTCAAAGTTGCTTCCAAATAAGCAAACCACATTATCCTAGCAACAAAAATTTGTAACTTCCTTATAAGAACACGGAAGTCAAAGTTGCTACCCTAAACCCTAAAACCACAAAATCCACAACAACAATTCATCAATGATTTATCCAAGTTGTAACTTCCTGACATTCATCATCCACTAAAAAATTCAAATTCCATATCTGGCTATAGCTTACAACATTAGACTTCGTGTCAAATATGTTTCAAAGTAACTATGTTCAACTTGTACTTAACTAGGAAACATCTACATTACCCAAAGTTTACTCGCAAAGTCTACACTTCCATCTACACTTGCAACCAATATTCAACTTAAGAGCTTTAATCCCATCCAAACCCAAAACAATAGAATGAAACAAAGGACATTCAAATTTGCATACATATTCATCTCCATTCAACTTAGTTTGTATCAACCACAATAATGTAAACTAGACTCACACCCTTTGTATCTATATGAAGAATATAACATTCAATTGTACTTGACATCATTTCAAACAACTGACATAATGAGGTTTAAGTTGAAACCACTGAAGTCATAGTAGCTATCAAATAAGCAAATCACTAGAGTCAATAGATTAGAATTCATTTATAGTTTATCTATGATGTATCTTCTTGACATTCATCATCCACGAAAACACAAGAACGACGGGTGTTTCTACGTGAATTCATCTCTGAGTCACCATGCCTCTCCAATGCGATCACCATTCCCTCTACATATGATGGCAAATGTTATTGTATTGTTGAGAGAGATCAATAGATCATTGTCACAATTTCTTCCTCCATTGTGAGCATTGCTTGGTGTATTGTCTTCAAGCTCTTGTGTATGATCTTAGGTGCTATCTAAAAGTGGTAGGCTGCTGTTCCACGGCCTGTTTGCTACTATTTTTGGATGCCATCAATATCTTTCATTAGTTTCTTTTGTCTCTTGAATGCTTTGTCAAGTTCATGTGTATCAAAGGTAGCATTAGGATGCTTTGCCATTTGTAGCTTTTGTAGCTTGTTGTGCAAAGATCTTAGCCAGAACATTTGGGATCTTAGATCCATTCAAGATCCACTTTTTCCACATGGTATCAGAGCTGGCTAGCTATTATTTATAGTAATATTTCCATTTATGGTGATATTTGGATGTTTGATCAAGTTCTAGCATGATTATGCATTGCATTGTTGATCAAATCTTACTTTTGTGAGTTGAACTTGTGGATCAAAAGCATATTTCAGGTCTATTGAAGATCAGAGGCTGAAAAGAGGCTATTTTGGATCAGATCATAACACCTAATCATTTGTTGATTGTGAGGCTTGTGCACATTCAAGTGGATGACGAATTGGCTATTTTAGGCTACTGGTGTCCTAAAATTGGGTCCTAAGTTCTAGAGAGAGGAGAGAAGCCATCTCTCTCACCTATATTGGGCTGAGATTCATGGAGAACAGGTTGGAGAAACTTATTGTATTGTTGAGAGAGATCAATAGATCATTGTCACACTTTCTTCCTCCATTGTGAGCATTGCTTTGTGTATTGTCTTCAAGCTCTTGTGTATGATCTTAGGTGCTATCTAAAAGTGGTAGATGCCGTTCCACGACCTGTTTGCTGTTATTTTTGACTGCCATCAGTATCTTTCATTAGTTTCTTTTGTCTCTTGAATGCTTTGTCAAGTTCATTTGTATCAAAGGTAGCATTAGGATGCTTTGCCATTTCTAGCTTTTGTAGCTTGTTGTGCAAAGATCTTAGCCAAAACATTTGGGTCTTAGATCCATTTTTTCCACAATTGTCAATAATTATAAGAACCATCTCTGGAAATCATCAAAATCTTATTGCTCTGTCTCCTCGACATCGTCATTGGAGTCGGCATCAACGGTCTGGGCAGTGGAAGTGGACGACACTACACATGTTAACAAGTTGTCAAACAATGGAACAATGTATTGATAGTATTCGAAGCATGGCAAAAGCAAACATCTCCTACATTTTTGGGGACATTTCATTTTTTTCTTTTCTTTAATTAGTTTGTTTCTAGCAATCAATTTACATGTCTATGCCCTTTTAGAGTCCAAAAAACAAGTGTATTTGTCTACCATCGTGGTGTGATAAGGTGGTCAATAGTTGAATGCATAGTTCTAAATTCAGCTTACCATGGCATTTACAGTACATTGCTTCTCAACTAAAGAGCTTTTAGAAATGTGATTTTTATCCTATGACTTCATATGTATGACTTTGCACAATTTATCAGTAAGTAGTGCTCATACAATGATTATAAACTCTAAGTTGTGAAGATATGAAGGAAGAAACGACACTACACATGTTAACAACTTGTCAAACAGTGAAACAAAGAGGTGATAGTATTTGAAGTATGGCAAAAGCAAACGGTTGTGTGAAATATACTCACTGTATCTCTTTGTCGCATGAGCCAGAATAGCTTCGTCGTAGTCCATCACAATACAATCTTTATCAGTATTAGTGCATGCATACAAAGTCCCACTGTATCCCAAAAAAGGATCCACAACCGCTCCAGAAGCCCTACAACAAAGCTCCACTAAAAAACAAATGAGATGTGGACTTTTCTCCATCCCACCTCGCACAGCGGCCGTAATGTCTCAGGATCAACAAGCGAATGTTCAGATGTGGGGTAGTGGTGAAATTGTGGGAGGCGCATCGTCATGACATAGTATATATACAGCCAGCATATACACCTATAGAAGACAATGCACAAAAAAACCAAGTTATTTGAAATACACATAGATGCAACATGCTGGCAAACAACAACACATTATGTATTCTTGCGTACCTATATATGCGTATCTGTGATGCCAAATTTATCAACTCCACAGAGGATGGTGTGTCTTAGCAATCTCAATCCACATCTCCTAGAAAATCTCAGTAATAGTGGAATACAACATACCACTCCTATATCGTCCAGTATAGTGGATGTGAACTGGAGAGATGCTCTTTAATAATGCATCATCAATAGTATTCCATAATGGAACACTGTCAGAAAATCCTGATGGCACTATATTCGTGGGGAAATCCAACAAAACCATGTTCGCACTAGCACCAACAGTCTTACCTCGTCTGGTAAGTGTCCCTGTGCCAACTTCTTTGAGATGCGTTAGCAAGTTCTGCATCTCAGCGGCAATAGTCTTCTTGGATGCACATTTGGAAACATTCATAATGTCCCCGCATATGATGAATATCTAGCACAAAATTGTAAAAAGTTAGTGTCAATATACATAATGCAAAACTAATCAACAATTCAATAATAGTACATGTCCAATACAAGCAACCAAAAGAATCACTTAACAAAGCTATTGACCTTGTTTCTAGACTTTGACAATACGAGCGATGGATGGGTGTATTCCACTGAGTCTCGCACTCGCTTGGCAAATGGCATATCTAATGCCATTGCAGCAGGTAATGGTAAATTTGCTATCTCTTTGCCCTTTCGACTCACTTTCAAGAGACGTTGCCTGGGTACTTAGGCAAAAACATTTGCCTTGCAGCTATACTTGTCGGCGAGTAGAGCTACAAGCAAATTTTTTTGCATAGCCAGGGCAAAAAAATATCAAAGCTTCTTGTGGGTCTGGATTTTGTTCAGCTTACCCCCAGGTGAGCATGGAAAGGTGCTAGGTATCAACCTAGCATAGGAATTTTTGGGTTTAGGGTTTAGGTCACTGTGACGCCTTGTCCTCTTGTATGAAAGTAGATCTGGGATCAAACTTTCCAAGATGGACATCTATCTTACAATGATAACAAGAGAAAAACAACATATCTCTCAAAAAGGATCAGCCTGTACAGCAACGATAAGCTGTAGAGGTTGACCAATACAGAAGCCCCATTCAACGACAACGATAAGCTAGCAAACTGGGCTGCACTTGAATCTTGAAATACAATTGAAAGAGATAGAAAAGTCCATTGATGCTGCTCTCCACCCCGACTTCTGCATACTTCACAAGATCCGTTGGGCTTCTTGAGTAGCATTCTAACCCTCTTTGCTGCTTAGTTCTTGACAATTTCAGAACTCAGCTCTTTGCACACAATGTGAGGGTATGTTTGCTCTTTGGCACACTTCTTTTCTCATTGTAGCTGCTACTTAGGACAAAGATCCGCCACAACATTGAGCTAGTATGTATCGTGTAGCTGCTACTTAGGACAAAGATCCGCCACAACATTGAGCTAGTATGTATTGTGTAGAGGATGGCAGGTCTTCGTGAAATCCGCCATTGTGAGCTATTTCTGGTACAGGGGCTATAGTGGATCCATTTGTTGAAGGGGGGTGTCAATGCGCATAGCCGAGGACAAACTTCAGCCAAGAAAAAGATTTGCGACTATTTAACTAGACGAGGTAGCAAAAGAATTTAAGTTACATAAAAATATATCTCATCAAAACGTTGTAAAGCCCTAATCTGCTCATTATGTTTCTACGAAGCGGAAGAGCAAGTGGCATTCGGTGGAAGAAGTTGTTCAATTTATTGTAGCCATTAGGGTTGTGTGGAAGCTCTTGCTTCAATCTGTAGTTCTTTCTGGAAAGACTAACCTAGCTGTCTAATGTAAAATGTCTTCTATGAGTGATCATGGTCATCTTTTCCACATTCAAGAAAGGTAACTCCTGGAATAGAGTTTTATTTGTAAAAGATAGCCATTTGAGAGCAATGCGGATTAGCGTAGGAACCAGCATTCAGGTAAACTACATAGGCTGGATCTGTGGTGTAGTTCTTGCATATTCTCTGACATTCCAGTTCTTGATGTTCTTGGGGTGTTCAAGAATCAAAAGGCTGGTTGGTTTCTTGATTCTTGGACTCCTAAAATGCTGTAGATTAGTTCTTGATTCTTGTTTTGTCAATTTATGCACGTGTAGCTCAATGTTAGTAAAATGTAGGCTCTAATTTAGTTCGTTTTAAGTGTAGGTAGTTGTAGAAACTACTGAACGTTCATTTGGGCTGTATGCTGATCTGTGAATGAACGTTCTTGGCTTGCATCTATGTAGAATGTAAGTGCGTTCAAGAGAGACGATCCTGAGTAGTCCTCTGATAGGCAGGACAAGGACATTTACTACATTGATATCAGTCCCTTCTGCCTGGTTTCGGCATTGAACTAAGAAGCTAACATTCAAGAAAATGCCAACAAGCCTCTAAACAGGCAGAAAACAGTTCTTGTAAACAAGAAACAAGAAAGAACTAGTAAACAAATTCTAGATTGTAGAATTTGTCAACATTTGGTGCCATTGCTACTCGAACTCCACCGCATTCTACATACAGAAGAACCGCAACATTGTCCACGCTCAGATCCCTGCACACAAACTCCCCATCTTTCAACACCTCTTTGTTTCTACAAACTGGCCAGAGCCACATAAATGGTTGCATCATTGCCCAAACCCACGGGCTGATAGACTCGAAGACCCATTGTTACCAAATGCCCAAGCAGAGCTAGATTCCCTTCTATCCAAGCTTACGCTCCAGTTTTCTCACGCTTCAAATCTCAACCAGAGCCCAACCAAAATCTCAACCGAAGCACCAGCTTACATCTCAACTGGAGTGCTCATTCAAATCTCAACCGATGCACTGACTTCCATCTCAACCGGAGTAATCTATCAGATCTCAACCGACACACACCGCTTCCCATCTCAACCGGAGCCAATCCGTACGATCTCAACTGATGCACTGCCTCCCATCTCAACCGGAGGCCTGTGTCAAATCTCAACTGGAGGCCTTTGTCAATTCTCAACCGGCATGATCTCTGAAATCTCAACCGACGGACTTTGCTCAAATCTCAACCGACGGGATCTGCTTCAAATCTGAACCGATGCGATTCCATCCTTTTTGCACAGAAGGACTTCCTCACCTCCGCATCTGACCGCATACCATCGTCCTCACATCGTATCAGTTCGCAACCATCACATTTCATCGAACCCTTGCAATCACCCTACAACAGCATACCATCGCAACTTCCACACATCGCAAACACCGCACGCATCCGCATAATGAAATACCCCGCATTCCATGGCATATAATCGCCAACAGCCCCGCTTTCCATTCACCCACAATCAGTCGTTGACACCGTAATCAACCACTGACATACACTCAACCGCTGACACAGCAGCTGACCGCACTACCACCACAACAGCCGCAGACCGCAACCCATCGCAGTCACATACCATTGTGTCTGCCTTCCATTGCCACAACATCGCAACTACATGCCATCCCATTATGACCGTTTACAACCATATTTCTCTTCCTCTTTGCCAGACCTTCACGCTCCTTCCGTTCTCTCAAGCTAAACTCTCAACTGGAGCCAGAGCTCAGCTCTTAGATGTCGACCGATGGTGCTCTATGACATCTCGACCGATGGTTTTCAGTTAGATCTCAATTGACGGTTTTCAGTTAAATCTCAACCGACGTCCTCAGTTAAATCTCAACCGACAACCTCAGTCAGATCTCAACCGACGGCCTCAGTCAGATCTCAACCGACGGCCTCGTTCAGATCTCAACTGATAGCCTCAGTCAGATCTCAACCGACGGCCTCAGTTAGATCTCAACCGATGGCCTCAGTCAGATCTCAACCGATAGCCTCAGTCAGATCTCAACCGATGGCCTCAGTCAGATCTCAACCGACGGCCTCAATTAGCTATCAACCGATGACCAACCTGTGATTGCGGTAGCAGTAGTTGACTACGGATTTAGCGGTGTCAATGGATGTGTGCGGTGTCAGCGGTGCTATTCGGATGGTGGCCTGTTGGCTGCTGAAGGTGGAAGGGGTTTGAATATGGTCACGTCAATGCATTAGGGGATGCGGTGAGTTGCGGTTGGTTACGACAGGGCAATGATGGTTGAATACAGGTGGAGGAATGATGGGATTGGATTACGGGTGACGGAATGATGCGGTTTGATTGCGGTCTAATGTGGTTGAGGACGGAGGGATGTGGTTGATGACGTTGGAGGCGGATGAGTGTTGTTTCAGTGAACGTTTGCGGGCGAAGGCTCCTTGTGTAGGCGTAAGGTGGTGTTTGTGGGAATTTGCAGTAGCTATGGTCCTATTTTGGGTGCGATTGGAGTGTGAGCTGGTTTTAGTTAAGTGCGTGTGTGACGGTTTACGACAGTCACTATGTATCAAAGGCTAATGTAGTTGGGGTGCGGGTGGAATGGATGTATGCAGTTTATGCCAGGTTACGGATGTGCGATTGTAATGTGGTTGCTGGTGGTGATGGCTGTCTGTAGTGGTGTCAGTCTAAATGTGCGGTTAAATGCAGTGGTTGTGTTTTTGGAGGTGATTGTGGAGTTGTGTGGTGGGTTATGGTGAATGTGGTGATTACGATATACGGGGAGAGGTTGTGGCGATTGCAGTTTCAACGACTTGCATTAGAGGAGTTCTAAATCCAAAAAAGACCCTTTGTAAAGATTCTTTTTATATTTTTTTCTCAATTTTTTCTTACACATGGACCAATCAAAACACTCAAATTTGAAAGTAACATATCTTTTTGAGTCCACATTTTGATTCCACACTAAAAATGGCATAACTTTTTAGTGGTAAGTCCGAAGTTAGCGAAGTTTGGTGCATTGGAAAGTGTTAAAAATTCACAATTCTAGCTTGACTAGTTTTGGTCATATGACTTGTAAATAGTTAGATGGTCATGATGTGGCTTGTCACACGTGCCAAATAGCATAGGATTCCATTCCTAAGAATGTTCTCAAGTAGACCTAAGTGTTAGAACCTTTGGAATGAGTCCAAATTATGCTTAGATACAAGGGAGAAAAAATAGGAGCTATTTTTGGTAATTTTTGCATTGTTGAGGGATCTCCAAGATTCCAAACCTAACTTGGTAGGGATGAAAGATCCACCAAAATTAGCATTAGGGATAGGTTTAGGGCTACTCATACCTGCCCAAAACCATGATGGATCATGTATATATAGGTGATGATATCTCACCAAAATCAATCAAGCAATTTCATGTTTTTTCTCTCATAATGGTGCAATTGCTCTCTATGTTCATAATTGTTTGAGTACTTGTGATTACTAATGATTATAGGATTGAATGTAGGTCTGGTGTACAGTGTTCAGACTGTGGGAGGCCGTACTTTCACACGTGTGAAGCCTTCTTCAAGGGTTTGGGCCATTTAGTGAGGTTCAAGCATAGATTTTTGATGGATTTTGATGGTTCAACTTGTGCTAATCTTATGAAATCATAATCTATTGTTTCCCTCATCATTTCTAGTGTTTTAGGATCCTTATTTGCTGTAATTTTTACATGGTATCAGAGCCTAAAGGCTGAAATGAGCTAAATCCTTGGTTTTCATTCAATTTGATCACAATTTTTGATCTAAATCTTGTGTAGATTGGATCTTAGCATCTAGTATTGATTCTAGAACTCAAAGTGAGTCAAATAAATTGGAGATTGGTGTTGTGTGACTTCATTTGCAGGTGTTTAGGTGTCTAAAACCAGAGGCAAAGTTGAATTCAATTCACATTACCAAGATAGCAAGTTTTGCTTGCTCCAAGCATTGATTTCTAAGCGAGTTTTGGAGGTGATTTCATAGAGGAGGCTTTCTAGCATTCAAGGAGAGGGAAGATCAGAGTTTTGGGGACTCTTCAAGGCTGTTCTAAGGTGTAGTAGGCACCTCCTAAAGTGATTTAGGTTCAGTCCAACCATTGCTTGACTTATGCACCAAATTAGATCAATTTTTCATCAATTTGATCATTTTTTGCTTGTGATTGGATAGTAGATTGTGTTGCATCCTCATTAAGTTCCATTTAGATATTTTGCAAGTGATTTTGGAAGTATATTAGGTTGCTGAAATTCACTCTTGATCAGATCATTTGGAAGCTTTAATGTTCTTTATAGAAAGAGGGGCAATTCTACTAGTATTGTCTACTTCAATCAAGCAAGTGCATTGTTTCTAGTATTCTATGATTTGATTTTGTTAGAGATCATTCTTAGATCTTTATAGGAAGTCTATTACTGATCTTTTCAGGTCCCTAAGAAGTGGGATAAGGTAGACCTTCAATCAAATCAATAGAAGTAACCTTCATTTGTGTCAAGTCCTTGATTAGGAGACTAGATGGCATCTGTAAATGCATATCTTTTGGATACTAATGAAAGGCTCAACAAAACTAACTATTCCATATGGAAAGTTAGAATGGAATCCATCATGATCATGCAAGATCTGATGGAAATTGTAAATGGTAAGGAGGGTGAACCTATTCATCCTCCAGAAAAAGCCAAATACATCAAGAGGTGCAATGTTGCACTACATTGCATAAAAATGAATGTTGCAAATGAACTCTTAAGAGAGGTAGGAGATTGCACTTCAGCTCAAGATGCTTGGGAGACTTTGCAAAAGGTCTATGAATCCAAGAACCAAACTAGAATGTTAGCTTTGAAGAATCAAATCTATAGAAGCTATCAAAAGAAAGGAGAGAGTGCACATACTTTTGTCCTAAGAGTAAAGGAATTGAACAAAGAGCTAGCCTTTATAGGTGATCCTATCAAGGATGAAGAGCTTGTTCAACTCATATTGAATGGACTAAGCTTTGAATTTGACAATTTGTTTCAGGGATATGCAATTATGGGTAAGCTACCCATACTTGAAGAACTCCAAGGCACACTCATGGCCGAGGAATCAAGAAGGAGCCAAATGCAAGAGAGGATGGATAGGCTTTCCATCCAAGGTGGAGATGACCGAGCTCTCTTCACCAAAGGCAAAGGCAATTCCAAAGGCAAAGGATAAACATTCAAGAAGTCTACAAAGCTTGAGGATCACGAAGGACCCTCAAAGGCATCTCCATCAACCACCAAAGTCAAGAAGGACAAATCAAAGGTGAAGTGCTACTATTGTAGCAAGATGGGGCATTATGCCTCGGAATGCTTCAAGAGGAAGCAAGATCAAAGCCAAGCCAACATGAGCAAAGAGGAGGAGGAGGAGAGTTCACATGAGGACTCTCTCATGATGTCCATATTTTCTTCAACAAGCTTCAAAGGAGAAGATCCTTGGTGGATTGACTCGGGTGCTAGTTCACACATGACTAGTAAAAGGGAGTTTTTCTCTTCTCTCTTATCTTATGATGGACCTATAAAGTCTATCTATACAGCAAATGATGAAGCTTGTAAGATTGAAGGAGTTGGTAGCATTCCCCTTTGCTTAGGATCTTCCAAAAAGATCAACATATAAGGTGTTTTGTACATTCCTACAATAACAAAGAATCTACTAAGTGTTGGCCAAATGGTAGACAATGGTTTCAATGTTGACTTTGCTTCAAATGAATGTTTCATCAAGAAGAAGGGTAAGATAGTGGCTAAGGGCACTAAACTTGGCAAACTTTATAAGTTGGATGCATTTGTGGATACTAATGTTGTCATGTTGGCCGAGAAGAGCAAGATATCTACCTTTACTTTATGGCACAAAAGACTTGGACATGTCAACTCGGGTTCCATGGAGGCTATGATCAAGGAGGAGTATACTTTAGGCCTACCAAGGTCTATTGGGAAGGAAGACAAGGTTTGTGAAGCTTGTGCCTTATCCAAGGAACATAAGAAGGTGTTTCCTAACTCCATCACAAAGTCATCTCATCCTCTTGAACTCATACACTCGGATGTGCACATTGCTAGCAACAAATATAATGGAGGTTCATCCATGTTTTTAACCTTCATTGATGACTACTCAAGATATTGTTGGGTGTTCTTACTTTCCTTCAAGTCTCAAGTATTTGATACTTTTGTAAAGTTCAAGTTGTTTGTGGAAAAACATCATAATCATAGCATCAAGATTCTTAGAAGTGACAATGGTGGAGAATTCATCTCCAATGAGTTCAAGGCCTTTTGTGAGGAGGAAGGGATCAAGAAAGAGACTTCTTGTCCTTACACTCCTCAACAAAATGGAGTTGCTGAAAGAAGGAATAGAACATTATGTGAATGTTCTAAGGCTTTAAGATTAGATGCTTGTTTGCCCAAATCCTTTTGGGGTGAGTCTCTTGTATGTGCAAACTACTTGATGAATAGGGTGTCTTGCAAAGCAATTGAAGACAAAACTCCTTATGAGATGTTGTATGGAAAGAAACCCAATCTTAATCACTTGAAAGTTTTTGGGTGTATATGTTATGTGCATGTGCCATTGGAAACAAGAACCAAGGAGGATCCATCTTCCACAGGAGGGATCATGCTTGGATATGCAAGCTCAAGCAAGGGCTACAAAGTCTATCTCCCGTCCTTGAATAAATTTGTTGTTTCAAGGGATGTCATCTTTGATGAACATCATATGCATATGCTTGAATAAGGCTCAAGTGCTCCAACAATCAAGAAGAAGATGGCCGAGGAGCAAGATCTTGGTTTTGAGGAGGAGCTCATGGAGGAGCAAGCACCAAACCCACCTATCACACCAAGGAGATCTTCAAGGGCAAAAGTGGAGCCATCAAGGCTCACATATCAAGGCAAAGGACAGCAAGTTGAGGGTATCTCATCCACTTCTTATGCTTTATCTAGTTTTGAAGAATCATCTAATGTTGAAGATGCA
Organism: Diphasiastrum complanatum; assembly: GCA_029204225.1. Lineage (NCBI taxonomy): Eukaryota > Viridiplantae > Streptophyta > Lycopodiopsida > Lycopodiales > Lycopodiaceae > Diphasiastrum > Diphasiastrum complanatum. Next base: position 45,738,965 of record CM055111.1, read on the forward strand.
ATGAACTCCAAAGAATGGTATAAAGCTATGTTGGATGAGTATGATGCCTTGATTGAGAATGAAACTTGGTTGCTTGTTGAGAGACCTCAAAGGAATGTAATAGGATGCAAGTGGGTCTTCAAGCTTAAGTTGAATGCAAATGGGAGTGTTAACAAACATAAAGCAAGATTAGTTGCAAAAGGTTATGCTCAAGAGAGAGGGATAGACTATGAGGAAACTTTTGCACCCGTGGCCAAGATGGTCACAATAAGGCTAATCATTGCACTTGCATCACATTTTGATGGATTCTATGTCAAATGGATGTCTCTAATGCTTTCTTGAATGGTTTTTTGGAAGAGGATATCTATATGCAGCAGCCACAAGGGTTCATCAAGCATGGAATGGAGAACAAAGTATGCCATCTCCAAAGAAGCATTATGGCTTGAAGCAAGTTACACGATCTTGGAATTCAAGACTACATTGCTATCTTATTTCACTTTCTTTTGTTCAAAGTGAATATAATCCCACTCTTTACATTAAGTTTGATGATGTTGGTATTGTACTTTTACTCATTTATGTAGATGACATCATCATTAGTGGAAATAGTGTTGATGGTATTGAAAAAATCAAGATAGATCTATCCTTAGAGTTCAAGATGGTAGATCTAGGGTGTCTTCACTTCATCTTAGGCATAGAAGTACTTAGAGGGTCTGATTTTATCTTGATAAGTCAAGTAGACTATGCTCAAAGTCTTTTGAAGAAGTTTAAGATGGAAGTATGCAAAAGTGTTGACACACCAATGGAGCAAGATGTAAAAGTGCCAAATGAAGATGATGAAAGATCCTTTATGGACATCACTTTGTTTAGGTGACTTATAGGTTCCTTAATGTGGATCACTATAACTAGACCAGATCTTAGCTTTAGTGTATGTAGGTTGAGCCAATCCATGCAAAAGCCATTGAATATCCATTGGAAAAAGACTAAGAGGATTCTAAGATACATCTCGGGTACATTGGATTTTGGGATTCTATATAGAGGAGATGTGATTAACCTTCATGCATTTAGTGATTCAGATTTTGCAGGGGACAAGAAGGATAGGAAATCAACAAGTGCCTATTCAACTTTCATAGGAGAAGGTGTGGTTTCATGGCTTTCAAAAAAGCAAGAAACTATATCTCTATCTTCAACCGAGGCCGAGTACAAAGCTTTGACAACCACTACAAAGGAGGTATTTTGGATCAAGAGATTATTGGTGGAACTAAAGATCATGGATTTAGAGGAGGCACTAATCATCTACAATGACAATATATCAGCCCAACACCTTGCATCTAACCCAATCTTCCATGCAAGATCTAAGCACATTGAGATATGCCATCACTTTGTGAGAGAAATGGTGCAAGCCAAGGAGATTGCTTTGGAGCATGTTCCAAGAAATGAATGTGTAGCTGATCTACTTACTAAACCACTTCAAAAGACACCTTTTATGAAGTTCAGATCATCACTTGGAGTGATTAGTAAAGCAATGATTGAACCAAGCTAGATAGTGAGGAGGAGTGTTAAAAATTCACAATTCTAGCTTGACTAGTTTTGGTCATATGACTTGTAAATAGTAAGATGGTCATGATGTGGCTTGTCACACGTGCCAAATAGCATAGTATTCCATTCATAAGGATGTTCTCAAGTAGACCTAAGTGTTAGAACCTTTGGAATGAGTCCAAATTATGCTTAGATACAAGGGAGAAAAAATAGGAGCTATTTTTGGTAATTTTTGCATTGTTGAGGGATCTCCAAGATTCCAACCCTAACTTGGTAGGGATGAAAGATCCACCAAAATTAGCATTAGGGATAGGTTTAGGGCTACTCATACCTGCCCAAAACCATGATGGATCATGTATATATAGGTGATGATATCTCACCAAAATCAATCAAGCAATTTCATGTTTTTTCTCTCATAATGGTGCAATTGCTCTCTATGTTCATAATTGTTTGAGTACTTGTGATTACTAATGATTATAGGATTGAATGTAGGTCTGGTGTATAGTACTCAGACTGTGGGAGGCCGTACTTTCACACGTGTGAAGCCTTCTTCAAGGATTTGGGCCATTTAGTGAGGTTCAAGCATAGATTTTTGATGGATTTTGATGGTTCAACTTGTGCTAATATTATGAAATCATAATCTATTGTTTACCTCATCATTTCTAGTGTTTTAGGATCCTTATTTGCTGTAATTTTTACAGAAAGCGCTTGACAAGGGCTTTCCAATGATATCTTAGATGACACACTTCTGAGCCACGATTAGAAAGTTATGGCAAGTCAAAAGTATTAGTGTTATAATATTTTAATAATATAAACTACATCTTGCACGAATTCTTAAAGGGTCTTTTTGGAGCTCAGAACTCCTCTAATGTGGCGGTTTCAACGGCTGGGTGCGGATGTGGGTAGAGGGTGGTCTCTTGGCGATTGAAGGTGGCCGAGGGTAGTCATAGGATCGTCTGATTGCGGTCTGTTGCGACTGTGGAGGAATACGATTGCAATGAGGGGGTTAAGGGTGGATGCAGGTAGTGTTCAGGTTTGGTTGCGATGGTGTAGAGGAGTGATTATGTTGTGATTGGATGTGGATGACTGGGTGATGTGGAGTGCAGCCAGTTGCGGTTGAAGGTGGAAGAGGTGTGAATGCGGTGGATTGCGAATGAAGGATGAATGGCATTGGGTGTTTGTGAATGCAGACAGATGCGATGTGTTTGCGAGTTAGGCGGGGTAGTTAGCAGATTGGTGTTCTACGATGCAATGTGGTCAGTTGTGGTGTAGTGCGGGTAGTATGGGTGTATGTGTTCTTGTTTGCGACTGCTAATGAAGGCAGTCTGTTTGCGATCTAATGTGGATGCAGGTAGGTGTGTGATTAAAACAGGTGGAGAGGCATGGGAGATGAACAAGGGCAGAGTGCATCAGATGCAAACGGAGATTGACAGAGTCAGATGCAAACGAAGGTAGAAGGTGGTGGATGCAAAGAAAATGCGTAGTGATTTGTTATGGTCTGGCTTGGATGTTGTCTGGCTAAAGTGTGAGAGATCCCTACGGTCGAGATATGAGTACCCGTCGACACTACATATACCCGTCAAAACCACATTCACCCGTCTCCACCACAATCGCAATCGACCACAACAGACCGTAACTGACCACAACGAAACACAGATCGCAACTGACCGCACTAGCCGGATATCACCACTGACAAAAATCTATCGCAAATAACCGCAACCCCCTATAACTGTAAATCGTAAACCGTAGGGACCGCAAAACACCAAAAAAAAAAAAAAAACCTCTCCAAAAACACAAAAAAAACTCAAAAAATCAAAAACACAATAAAAAACTCATACCCAACACAAAAACAAACACACCAGTCCTCAATGAACCAACAAAATGAGCCTGAAGTCCCAGACAATTATCCATACAAGATCTGGTCCCCTGTAGCTGAACAAATCAGACGTCATAGGTTCTATTGAATGCAGGCCAAACTCCAAGAGCCATCCACAAACCCATTCGATGGACAAGAACCTGATAGAGTTGAGTCTTCACGAGCACGAGCCCATTTTTATGGTACTGAGCCCTCACGGGTCAGAACCGACCCTATTGGAGTTTTTGCTACCCACAGAGCTCATCTTGAAAGACGTACACCCAAACTAGATCTACCAAAGTTTGACGGTAGTTCGGACCCTCAAAGATGTTTGCAAATCTTTGAGAATGCATGTGATGTATCTGGCAAAACATCTCCCGATGCTATGGTCCAACTGTTTTTAATGACCATGATCGCTAAAGCACGTGATTGGTTTTTCAACCTTGATCATGACGAAAAGACAGACTGGTCAGTTTTAAAAGCATCATTTGTCAAGCGTTTTAAGCCCTTTCGCTTTATAGAGAGCGCTTTTGTCAAATTGAGTAACATCAAGATGGCAAAAGATGAATGTATACGAGACTATATCGAGCATTTCAAACCCTCCGAACAGATGCTCATCATCTGGTTTTTAGTCGGCCTTCTAAGATGGATTAGACACGAGCTTAAATCCAATGACAAATATATGAGCCTCAAATTAGCTATGTCCGACGCCATCAAAGAAGAAGACGAGGGATTAGATGTTGACGAATCCAGGGAAAGACGAGCACCACGTGCTCCTCTCCATGAGTCGAAGCCGATCGAGGATACCCAAGATCAGCTTTGGAAATCCCAGTTGGAGTTGCTTAATAAGCAACACCAACTTCAAATGAAGAAACTCACCAATGAGTTTCAAACTACCCTGAAGTCTATCCAAAGCAGTATGCTTGGTTAGCCAAACATTGCACAGGTACCTTATAGACAAAAACCAATATGGTGCCCACACTGCCGGGCTACGCATCCTGTTGATGCTTGTCCTTCATATCGACCTATCCAAGCACATATAGTTCAACAATATGAAGAACACCCATCACAATCTGGAAATGCCTTGCCTTATCATGAATATCCACCAGAAAGTCCAGAACCACTAGCCATACAAGATGGCTATGCCATTATACAAGGGCCACTGCACACCAGATGTTTCATCTGTGGTGAAAAAAAACTGGCCACTTCATGGTTGATTGTCCAGTTAAGACCCAGTACCATGCTGAGCGTCCCGACTGTATCCAAAAACACAAACTCAAAGACTGTCCAAAGCAACCAACTAAGATCCTACCTACCCGTCACGTTAGTTATGAATCCCGATAGGATCCTCACGACAACCACACGAGCACCATAGCACCCAACCGCTCAACCTGCTGCTCACTCGAGAAGTTTCTAGCAAACTTCTACATTATCGTACAATATACCAGTTCCAAAATGCCAGAAGACACTAATATGAAATGAGTCATTTTCGCAAGAAAGTGAAATCAATATTCCGTCATCTGCTACAATGTCCAACCAAGAGCAACCTCCACAAGGAATTGACAGTTTTCCTCCCCTTTTGCAACTCAAATCTATTTGTCTTTCCACAAGCTGATAAGATTTCCAATGTGCCAATACACAATATTTCTCGGATTCGGAAATCCAGATAGAGATTCGGTTCTGAATCTCTTGTTCAGAGAGGTCCTTAGGACATAGTACCTCAACCATACCTGCATCTCAAGCTATATCTTACAACATCTGCTATCAATGATGGTAGATTTTTGTGTCACCAACCCTGCCTTATTTTTACAAGGGCATATCAGAGTACGTATCATTACTCTACAAAACAAATGAACTATTCCAACTATCAAGGTGACTTATCAATGTTGATGAATGCAGGTTTTGTTCGACAAGTGCTATACAGTTCTCATTCTATGTCACGTTTGTTTATTTCCTTGTTTCTCTTCACCTATTTTGTGTGATTGATTTTTGCATGAGGAATAACTACTGCATGAGAGTTTTCTATAGAGCATCTCCAGAACACATTTTCATTCATCTATCCATATTCAGATTACCTTGTACAACAGTTTCAATTTTTTGAAAACTATGAGAAATCCATGACAAGTTAGAGCTGATTCCTACACCTCATTGCCATATTACTCTTCAAGTCAACTACAGCAAGATCGAAACAAATTTAGTTAAAATTTTCTTCAATCTTTAGTCTAGTCGCATGTTCACCATGTTTTCAATTGCGTATTCCACACATCGCTCCAATCTTGAACATGAACAGTTATCAGCAACAACCTCCCCACCAATAGATTTTTTTTGGGGGGGAGAGAGAGTGGATCTTCTTGGACCCACTGGAGTAGCCACATTGCCAGCAACAACATCAGCAAGATCGATAGCCAAGGTCAGTCAAATATGGAAAAGACAAGGCTAAAGAAGGCAGATGGGTAATCCAAAGAGACTCAATCAGAAGAAGTACCCCAGTCACAACGAAAATCCTTCAGAAAGGGAAACACAAGCATTGGGAAATCAGTCTCCTTCTTCAACCAACCTCTCGTCATACATCTGCATCCATTCTCATGCCTATCGCCCACACCATCTACCGTTGTCACTACCACCCTTCCTTCCATTTGTTTGTTTATCATTAGTTTGCTGTTCTTCTGAGAAATTCCCAATTTTTAATAGTCTTACCGAAGCAACTGATAGATCATTGCAAGTGTCTTGCGGAGACCAACTACCACCTATATTGGTTGTTCAGCCGAAAAAGACCTACAAAAGCAGGCGAAGAAGCAAGAAACAATTTCAAACTTTTTAAACAAAACACATTTGAATAGATGTTGAGACTAAACTTTTCATTTTTACAAAATCAAATGAAAGCATGTAATGTCATAAACAAGTTACTCACCAAGAATATGCAATGTTGCTAGATATTATATCTAATTTGTTTTTTGGGAGAATAACATATTCAACTTACATATGCTAGTTCTATGGAAAAGCAACATATTTTTTGAGTATATGGATACAAATAATACTCTCATGCTTTTTTCATTAAAGATAACTTTAATGTCATCAAGAAGTCTTAGAGAAAAAAGTCAATCACACGAATTAGATGGCAAATTGTATTGCAAATTTGAAACAATGACAATTTATTCTTGTTTTTTTTTTTCGATCCATACATTCTCTTAGTAAGATATATATTTTTATACGAGTTTTCTAATACCCTATTTCAGGATTAGCAATTGGAAATTAAAATTATACGATATAGATTTTGCTTAACTAAAATTGAGTATGAGCCATGGAATGAATATAGGCAATTACCTATATTTTTCTTTCTAGTATGAAATTTGTAAATTCTATAAATGACCATGTACAATACCTACAATGTATGACTAGTCTTAAAGAAAACTCCAAAAAAAATCTTTTACTTTATTGCATAATTCATAATTATTTGCAATATGAATCATTTAACCATAAATCTAGATTATTGATACTTTTCTAGACATAATAGCAAAGCTAAAGAGATCATCGTTATGCCAACAAAGATATCCATTTTTTTGGTTACTTTCTACGTATGGTATATACAATATTTATTCTATTTCAATGGCATGTGTCTTTTAGGTGTGCATATTTTAATCTTTCTATTGAAAAAGAACACAATACATTTTAATATTTACATATAATGGAACTTTTATTGTGGAAGATGTACAAAGAGCTAGTGTTTTTTCAAATGTTTTACTTTTGATATTATAAACTTTGTAAAGCCAAATTCATAATAATGAACTGCAAATTATACATTATGTAGTATTATAATGCATGAAACTTTTTATGATAATTAGGTTATATCTTCTTGTACTCTTTTGCAAGTTTCAAGATGTACAGTCCTATATGCCATATAAGTCTCTTACAATGACAACGGTATAACATATGGTTATCATAGTTATACTTCAAAGGTAACATACTTGTTGTATGATCATGGAGATAAATTTAAGTACTTTTGATATTATTGATTGAATAATTCATCTACTTTTCTCATGACATAACCAATGTGATATTTTTGCAGTTATTTAAGTGCTTTAGCACGTTGATAATGACTATATCAACAAGATAGAATATAATTGTATATGGCTATGCTGATTATGGTCAATTCTTTGATTTTTTTTTCTAGGTATATTTTAAAAAGCAACATATTTTCTTTATGAACATGGAATCAATTATGAGCATTTTACATTGCTGCTTCATGGAAACCACCTGGAGTTCAATAATGAATTGATAGTATAATATTATAGATAGCTGAGTAATTTGGCACATTGACAATGACTATATCAAAGCTCTATGTTGTCATGATTTCTATACATATGTACTATCAAATCTAACATATAAAAAAATGAATTTCATATGACTACAATTAAACTATGGAAATATGTATATTGGTGTAGGGTCGAAGATCTTGAGTAGTATAGCCCTCTCGCCTGTCAACAAGGGTTAGATCACTAGATAGGTACCTAACTATGCATAGATGCTATTTTTAGTTAGTTTTCTACTTTCTCCCTTAACTCTACTCACCACTAACACTACTCTCCCTTAACTCTACTCCTCTACACTACCATTCATCATGATTGTAGGTGAAAGGAAGGGGATGATTACAAAGATGGAGGGAAAAGAAGATAGAAGAGAGAGATAGAGGGACCGTGGAGGTTAGCTCAAATGCACATCATACTTGCTAAAGGAGAAATATAAACTATTGAAACCAAAAAGCATGAACTGGAAAGCAATAGAAAACAACAAGAGCAATAGCAAGCATTGAATTGCAAATGAGGATGCTTCTCTTCCAAAATTGGTAGAGTTTTCTCCTCCTCATTAAGTATGAAAATAATGTACAAATGGTGTCTTTTTATAAAACGGGAAAGGTCCTTA